>VZQC01006084.1:361650-1043710 GCA_009823505.1 Rhizomys pruinosus | reverse complement strand
ACCCTGGAGAGCTATAATCTATTTTTTTAAAGTGGATCCCTTGGAGCTGGAGATGGTTCTGCAGTTAAGAGTGCTTAGTCCTCTTCCGGATGACCAGAGGTCTGTTCCCAGCACCTGCATCAGGCATCTCATAACCCCCTTTTAACTCCAGCTCCAAAAGATCTGATGCCTCTGGCCTCCACAGGCACCCCTGTACTTATATGCACATATCCACAGTCAGACACACATACATACACACACACACACACACACACACACACACACACACGCACACACGCACATAGTGAAAAAAATAAAAATAAATCATTTAAAAAATGGATTCCAGTGATAAAGTCCCTCAAAAAATGGTGAAATGTTAAAGGAATACTGTAGTGAAGGAGGGAAGGAAACAGGTGCTAAACGCACAGCTGCCCCTCCAACAACTGACTTTGACAACTAGATTCCAACTCTTCTGACTGAATTGGTACAGTATTCTTTAATTTTAAATTAACTTGTTACCCTTAAAAGTGATTTTGACCAAAAGTTCATTGAATTTATAGTCTGCTCCTGAACAACTCTGTCTCCACCCCACCCAACTAGATAGACATGGTACAATGAATTCCTGGAAGGGGAGTTCTTTGAGCTCCCTGGGTACATACCATGCCCAGCTACATGTGCAAGGCCCTGAGTTCAATACCTTGCACCCCCAAACCAGAAAATCAGCAAAACAAAAAAAATCAACAAAAATAAAAGAACAAAAGAATTGAAGTATTGGATATACTACAAATTCCAGATAGCTTATGAAAATTATGAGGACTTTTCTTTGTCTTCTTTTTCCTTCTGATGCTGGGGGTAGAACACAGAGCCTCCTTTATGGTAGGCAACTGACCTCTGAGGTTAAGAGGAAGCAATGAAAACACTGAAGTCTAGAAAAAAGCAAATGTAGACGTAGTCTGCCTCCTGCCTTCTTTCCTGCCTCTCTCTTCTGACAGGCTCTCACTATGTTGTCTAGGCTGGACTCCTGGACTAAAATGACCCTCTTATTTTAGCCTACTCAGTAACTGGGGCTACAATCATGTTCCTGTGAGCCCAGTTACCAGAAGTGATCTTTGACCAAGACAAATATAATCCCTCTAAACCACAGGGTAGAAAATCAATGACCAAATCAGTTTGCAGTAATTCAGGAGACTCTAGTCTAGGGAAGGAACAAGTCTGATTTAGAAGTTAAGCCATATGTTGCTTACATATTTACATATTCCTTCCTGACTAGGAATAATATCTTCCCCACTTTCCTGTTACCTGGGGATTATTCTTTCTCTTTGTCATGTCTCACACGATCTATGTGGCATTTTCTCAGCACCGTCTTCATGCTACTCCTACATATAGAAAGTCTTCTTTTCATTGTATCCTCCGAGACTTCCAATTCACATATTTTCAATTCTTTGCTCATTGGTCATGCCTCTTTTTTTCCCACTAGATTGTCATGTCCAAAAAGAATAGGAGAGTAGCCATTTCCCTGATGCTGGGGACAGAAACTGGGTCTCTGTTCATGTGTGCTTGCTGCTGAGCCAGCAATACCTCAGCCCCCAACTTTTCTTATGAAAATATTCTACCTGTACTAGACATGCTAGCTGCATGTAACTGTCCAAAATGCTGGGTGACGAGTTAATCACAGAATCACAGTTTCACCCTCTATTTCATTTATCCTCCAAATCATCACCTTCCTCTCCTTTGCATCCATCAGGAGGCTGACTTCCCCTCACTGGTTCTTGAATTCCACTGACATGGCTTTGCCCTGTCTCCCTTCAGTCACGTCCATCCTGTTTGTCCTTCATTCCCACCACTTTCCTTGCTTTGCTAAATACAACTTAATCAGGGGACTCCTGATCAAGGTGGCTTCCTGCCAGCCTTACAATTATGCCCTCAACTTGCTTTTTCTGGTTAGGAGGGAGCTGTGACATGGACTGGCAATTTACCTCATCTTTCACTGTTTTTTTTTCCAGCCATTTCCTGTTTCTTTCTGCTACACCCCAGGCTCTTGGAGGGAAAAAAAAAAACTTTTACTTTAAGATTCTCTCACTGTGTAGCTCAGGCTATCCTCAAACTCAGGATCCACTGCTTCCACCCCCTGAATCCTGAGATTAGAGGCACACCTGACTAGTTTCCTAAGTTTTATTTTGTTTTATCTCCCTGTGTATTTCTTTCTCGTGTGAAGGGAAATGCAATTTAAGAAATTTCACACATAACCTACCTGTAACTTAAAGATTATTTCATAATTTTGAAGCTATATAGGAGCTCAGAAGAAAGACCATCTATAACACAGATGAGAAGTTTCCATTAGGCAGTGTAGTGGTTTGAATGAGAGTGACCCCCATAGGCTTTAAGTATTCAGACATTTTGTCCCCAGTTGGTGGCACTGTTCTGTGAGATCTTAGACGGTGTGGCCATGCTGGAGGAAGTATGTCATTGGGGGCAGGCTTATTGAGTTTAACAAGCCTTGCAGTCTCCAGTCTCTCTCTCTCTCTCTCTCTCTCTCTCTCTCTCTCTCTCTCTCTCTCTCTCTCTCTTCTTCCTGTGCTCATTGCAAGATGTGAATTTCAGCTTACTGCTCCAGCCCTGGCCACCATGCCTCCCCACCACAATGGACTCTAATTCCCTGGAACTGTCAATCATAAGCTCAAATAAACTCTTTCTTTTATAAGTTCCCTTGGTCATGGTTGTTTTTTCACAACAACAGAAAAGTAACTAATACAGGCAGCATATGTATTTTTTCATTGTTTTTATTTTTTATGTGTATGGATGTATTGCCTGCATGTGTGTAAGTGCACCTGTGTTGTACAATGCTTATGGAGCAGAGACAAGAAGAGGGCCTTAGATTTCTCTGGAACTGGAGTTACAAACAGTTGTTCACCACATGTGGGTGCTGTGCTCTTAACTGATGAGCTGTCTCTTCAGCTCCAGCATATGTACTTTTAGCAAAACAATGGCTTAATGGCAAAACAAAACCAAAACCAAAAACCTAAAAGACCCACATTTAAGTCGTGCTTCCAATATTTACAAGTTGTGTGATTTTAGGCAAATGGTTTGACCTCTCTGGGTCCCTAGACTTCTTAGGAATACAGTGGGGGTGTATTATGGCTCTTTATATGGTGGTGGGGAGCATTCAGTGAGGCACATGAAACTTTGAGTAGAGTGCTTGGTTCCCTGGCTCCTACTGAGTGTTCAGTTGCACTTTTTATGTTTTATTTTTGAGAGCAGTGAGGGAAGGAGGAAGGAGGAAGGAGCTGGGGCTGCTTGTTCTCCTGGGTTTGCCTTTCTATCTTTCAGTTTCCCCTTTCTTATCTGTTTCTTTTCTTCTATCCTTGGGCATGGGAAGAAACTAGCAGTCTCTGCTGCTTTAGCATTTGCCTAAACTGTCTAATTCAAGGGCTTGAGTCAGACTACAAAACTGCAACAAAACAGAAGCGCTACCCAGGGATCCCTGAAAATGGCTTCCCAAGGAAGGATAAGGCCCCTTCTGTGGTGTGAGGAGAGCTGGATATGGCCACGTAGGAGGCAGATGAGTCACATCAGTGAACAAGTGAATTACAAAAATGACTTCTTTCCTTTGTATTTGTCTCAGACATCTACTTTTCCTTTTCCTTTAAATTACTGAATATATGGATTTGTAATAGACTCTGGTTTTAATTCTTGATGGCATTTGTTAACAATACATAGTTAGACAAGCAGGCTCTTTTCAGTACTCTCAGGACTTGGGAAGCTGATGCAGGGAGGATTGATGACAGTTAGGCCACATAGTAGGTTTCAGGCCAGCCTGGGCTAAGAGAGACCCTGTTTCAAAGAATACATCAAGGCTGGGGAGATGCTAGGCTGGAGAAATGCTTGCTGAAGAAGTATGAAGCCTTCAAGTGGAAAGCAAGTGTGTCTCATCTACTAGTAGAGAATAGAGATAGGTAGATTTCTAGAGCTTGGTGGCACCCCAGCCTAGTCAAATCAGTGAGTCCCAGGTTCAATAAGAGAACCTGTCTCAAAACAAAGTGCAAAGTGACTGAGGAAGACACCTCGTGTCAACCTCTGGTGTACACATACACATGCAGGCATGCATATGACAGAACACCAAATACACACACACACACACACACACACACAGAGGAGATTAAAGATAAAGACATTTTTGTGTGGGAATAGAACAGGGTTCAGAAAAACAGTGTTTCTCACTCCTAGCTAGAGCAGAAATGTGTGTCAGAGGAAATGGGAGTTTTTGAAGTGCCGTGGGAAGCACAGGAGGTACACCACCTGGATCCTTTCTCTGGCACTCTCGTCACACTGTGTCCACTATTGAGGCAGACACATTCATTGGCTCTTCCCCTCAGAACTTAAACCACTGGCAGACATACTGTAGAACATGTTCTACCTTATACTAATGTTTTACTCATGTTCTTAGCACTATCAAAATATCTCCATTTGGTCAGCCTATCAAGAAGTGTCAGTGTGGAAAGTAGATTGGTCCTGAGTGACAATACGGATAACAGATCGACTTCTGCAACTTAATGGTTGAGAAAGAAAAGATACAGCTTTGCATTGTGCAGGATGTACCAAGAAATACCAGCAGAGAAGTTGGCCCATCTGAACATTAAAAGGAAATAAAAAGCCTCAGACTGCTATAGACATCAAACATCTCTGTGGATCCTATTTGTAACAACTGTTTATAATGAGTCCTAATGAACCTTACCTTCTAGGTGCCGCAGTTTTAATATGAGAGACTTTCTTACCTCCTTTTCATAGAACAAAGAAAAATATGATGGTAATGAAGTCATTCTCTAACTGTAAATTAGAGCTGACTGTTATAGAGGTAATCTCTTTAATTGACTAATAGACATAGGAACTGTGAAAAGGATTATTCTCTATTCAGAACCAAATATAATACTAAAGTCTCTTTAAGCTGTGCATTTAAGCAAAATATATCAATACAGGAGAGCTCTGATATCAGCAATGGATTATTATGCCAAGGAGATGTTGGCCAGGGGATCCAAGCCCCCCCCCCCGAAAAGGTAAAGGTTTCTTGCCTGTAAACTGGGATACCTGTGAGAAGAGAGGCGGTAAGGCCCTGCTGTCAAAGACCTGATGTAAGCATGGGAAAGATGTATTGAGACTGCACTTGCAAGTGTACAGTTGGTCTCTGGAATACCAGAGAGTGTTACCAAAGGCCACCAAACCAATAAAGCAAATACTGGTCTCCTTGAGTCAAGCGAGACTCCTCCGTCAGCATCAGCTACACCTCACCTGCTTGGAAATACTGTGCAGCAGTGGCAGCCATATGTCTGTATATCCCAAATCTAATTGGTTATTAGCTCTCTCCTTGGAGGAATAACTCACAGCTGATACCACAAGCTTGCATCCTCTAGTGGTTAGGAGATGTTATAAGCCACAGTAAGACCTTGTCATCTTTTACAGAAAAGCTACAGTTCATGGATTAGCATACCATCTAAACATCTGTGTCTATGCCACATAGTAACTTACCATAATAATTAGTACTATTTTAATGCCTGTATTTCTAATTGCTTGTGCTTCATTAGTAGGATTGAAAGGTTATTCCTGGACAAACTGTCAGCCCATGAAAGGAAACAGCCAGAAAGGATCAGAGTCCAAAACAACATCTCCAGAGAAAGTAGACCGTTTTGCTTCTCGTCCACCTGTGCCACTTTTCTAAACCTAGGGAACAACTGGCAGAAGAGGGGGCATGGTAGAATGTAAGGGCTGCGATTGGGGTGAATGATGAAACTACAGCAATATAGACTGGACACTTATTTGATCAACTTGAATGTGCATACAAGCCCCTCCAGCTGGATGGTGGGAGCCTTGGACTGTGTGGGTTTGGGCACAACTGCTTGCAAATTGGTTTTACATGATGCTTGTACTCACAACTTATTGCTTATTGTTAAAAAAATGAAATAAAAGAAAGTAAAAAAAAAAGAAAACTAACTGTCCAAGTGAATGCTCAGGTATAAACTCTCACAAAGAATGAAAATTCTATATCACACTCCACTGGATGAGCGAAGGCATTGATAAATAAAAATAGGGCACTGGGTGACTTTTCAAAAAGTACTTCAGGGCTGGAGCCATAGCTCAGAGGCTAAGAACACTTGTTCTTCCAGAGAACCAGAGTTCAATTCCCAGCACTCACATGGTGGCTAAAAGCTGTCGATAACTCTAGTTCCAGGGAATCCAACTCTGTCTTCTGGCCTCTGTGAGCATTGCATGACATAGGTGACTTACATACATGCAGGAAATACACTCACAAACATAAAATAAAGATAAATAAAAATTTAAAAGTATTTCATAAGAGGCTGGAGAGATGGCTCAGCAGTTAAGAGCACTGGCTCTTCTTGCAGAGGACCTAGGTTTGGTTCCCAGCGCCCACATAGGGGCAAACAACCATCTGCAATTCCAGTTCCAGGGGATCCAGTGTGCTCCTCCACAGGCATTGCATGTAATGGTACACTTACACACATGCATCAAAATACTCATACACATTAAAAAAGTACCTCATAAAACAACCTCATCTTTTCAGCATTAATTCCATAAATATTGATTTCCTTCTATGTGCAGTGCCTGGCACATAATACAATGCTAAGAAAAAGCTAGCTCAGCTGGAGAGAGGGTGGGCTGCACGGGAGAACTGAACAGCTACATGTCTTAAGGAGCTGTCATCACATGTGGAGTCACATTAGATGAGGAAGAGTCTACTTAGACTAAAAGCAGAGAGTATGTAGAGAATATGTAGTCACGGCTTCTGAATGTGTTGGTGACCGACACACTGGTGTGCAATCATTCTGTTTCATAAAGTCATATCGTGCTTTTCAATATTAGCATCTTGGCATTGATTGTCACCCCTGAATGCAGTTTATTTCTATTTCCATATTTGAAGAGCATTTGACAGATGAATTATTGGTGAAATCATTGGGTTGGCACAGCTTCTTTCTACTCAGGGTCTCTGGTTGGCAGCTTTTGGCTAGTTCAGCAGTCAGGAAAAGGAGAAGAGAAAAGCTAAGGGCGATCAGCACTGCCCTTCTTTCCAAGTTCTTCTTAGCTATCTGCTTACATTCCTTGTAGATTTTTAGAGCAATTTATGGACGTGAGTAGAGAGGCTGTTTTCTGTAGGCAAGGTTTCAACTAGAGGAAGATTCCTAATAATCCCAGGACAACATCTTTTACAGCTACTGTTGTTATGGGCTGTCTCCTACCAGCAGGAAGAGATCCATAGGAAAGTAAAAAAGAGAGAGTTGAACTAATTATCTGGAGATAATAATAAATAAGTGTCTGTTTGAATCATGTAAAATTACAGCATCTGTAGGTCAAAATAGTACACCATCAGTAAGGTAATGTGATTAACTGAATAATAAGCGCTGTTTTGGAAGAAGATATGTGATTTGAATGCTCATTGTCCTCAAAGATGAAATTGCATATTGTTATTTAACTCTAAACTTTTTCCTGTTTATCTATAAACAAAGCCAGAGTCTGCTTGCATAAGCTTTATATTCCCATTTTGTAAAGGACCTTTCAGACCACCAAAGCTCAGCTGTCTTGCTCTCTGATCCTGTCCATTTCTTTTTTGAAGGGAGATTATTTTAAGCATGTCAAAATGAAGAGGTGATGTGTGATATCACGGAGCAGCTGCATGACTGGTTTGCTGGGCACATTGCCTCTCAGGACAGATATGACATGTGGTGCTTCTACTTGAGGAAACTTCTCTCAGTGATAAGGCAGTGTGGCCTCCACAGTGAAAAAGTGCCAGGCCTTGTAATGGGAGCAGGGGGACTTGGGGACTAAAATAAAACTAAACCAAATGGTGGAAACATGCTCAACTCCTTAATTTGTCTGATTCAAGCCAGCAGGTGCCACCACGTAGAACATTTGCTCCAGTCCCGGATGCCATTAAGGCAGCATGGAGCTATTTCTAGGCTTGGCTCCAGATTGATAGTGGATGAACTAATGGTGGATTCAGTTTTTGCCTGGAGCCACAGTATAACGGTGACAGACTGCACTCATTGCAAAGTCTGCAGGCATCAAGTGTTCTCCAGAGCACATACCTACTTGGAGATGTCCTAGCCCTGAGGGGGACATTCCTGAAACCCTAATTTCAACACCTTATATTACTCTACTGTGTAATGCAGATCCATGGGAGTTTAGAATCAAAAGTTTAGCAAAAGCTTGCTTAATGTATACAAGGCTAACTTAGTATGTGATTGTTGCCTCTTGTGACAAAGAAAAGCTCTTTCACTGTAGGATTTGGAATAGTACCTACCAGTAAGAGAAAACAAAATTAGAAAGTTTTATTCCATAGCAGTGTATTTATATCCTGACAACTCTTCTCTGATCTCCCAAATCAACAATATGTCATGCCAGAGTCTTAAATTGTTCTACCTTTTGGAGTTGTATTCTTGAATTGTAGAAGCTCCTCAACTCATGAGGGGTTACATACTTATAAACCCAGCATGTGCTGAAAACATTCTAAGTGAAAAAAAGCATTTACTATACCTAATGGATCAAATGTCATAATTGTGCAGCACAAGATACTGTAGTGTATGGGCTGTGTGGTCTCATGTCTGTGTGGCCAGCTGCTCCTTACAGGATACTGCAGTGTATGGGTTGTGTGGTGTCATGACTGCGTGGCCAGCTGCTACTCACAGGATACTGCTGTGTATGGGTTGTGTGGTGTCACGACTGTGTGGCCAGCTGCTCCTTACAGGATACTGCAGTGTATGGGTTGTGTGGTGTCATGACTGCGTGGCCAGCTGCTACTCACAGGATACTGCAGTGTATGGGTTGTGTGGTGTCACGACTGCGTGGCCAGCTGCTCCTCACAGGATACAGTAGTGTAGGGATTATGTGGTGTCATGACTGCGTGGCCGGCTGCTACTCACAGAATACTGCAGTGTACGGGCTATGTGGTGTCATGACTGCGTGGCCGGCTGCTACTCACAGGATACTGCAGTGTACGGGCTATGTGGTGTCATGACTGCGTGGCCAGTTGCTACTCACAGGATACTGTAGTGTACGGGTTGTGTGGTGTCATGACTGCGTGGCCGGCTGCTACTCACAGGATACTGCAGTGTATGGGCTGTGTGGTCTCATGACTGTGTGGCCAGCTGCTACTCACAGGATACTGTAGTGTACGGGCTGTGTGGTCTCATGACTGCGTGGCCGGCTGCTACTCACAGGATACTGCAGTGTACGGGTTGTGTGGTGTCATGACTGCGTGGCCGGCTGCTACTCACAGGATACTGTAGTGTACGGGTTGTGTGGTGTCATGACTGCATGGCCGGCTGCTACTCACAGGATACTGTAGTGTACGGGTTGTGTGGTCTCATGACTGCGTGGCCGGCTGCTACTCACAGGATACTGTAGTGTACGGGTTGTGTGGTGTCATGACTGCGTGGCCGGCTGCTACTCACAGAATACTGCAGTGTACGGGTTGTGTGGTGTCATGACTGCGTGGCCGGCTGCTACTCACAGGATACTGTGGTGTACGGGCTGTGTGGTCTCATGACTGCATGGCCAGCTGCTACTCACAGCCCTCTTCTAGCATCACCAGAGAGCATGGTACCATCTACCCCAGGGAAAGATCAAAATTCAAAACCTGAAGCATGGTTTCTACTAAATGGGTGTAGTTTGGGTGAAAAGGTAAGGTCAAGAATCCCAAGGCAAAATAGTATAGGTCAAGGGGCATCTGCATTGGGCTGAGGACCAACTGTTGACTCTTCAGAAAAGCAAGTGTTTGGAAAATTTATATCACTTCATTGAAATGGTTGAACATTTGTACTAAGTACCAAAACTTATTCAGATTAGTTGGACATGAATCTTGTATGATCCTGGAGGTGCTTTAAAAAATTATAAACATAAAATTAGAGGCAAAGTGAATATTTAGGAATGAATATTTCTTGGAAAGGGAAGAAAATAACAAGTTACTGGAGGCTTAGAAATTTGCGTATCAATATCAGAATGATTGAGACAGAAATACTTCAGTTCGCTGGGCATGGTGGCGCATGCCTTTAATCCTAGCACTCAGGAGGCAGAGGCAGGGGGAACTCTGTGAGTTCAAGGTCAGCCTGGTCTACAGAGTTCCAGGACAGCTGGGGCTACAGGGAGTCCCTGTCTCGAACAGACCAAAAAAAAAAAAAAAAAAGAAATGCTTCAGTTCAAAACCTGGCTTCTCTTCCTCATCCAGGCAGAATAGACTATAGCTCCCAGAGACCCCATCATTTGGAGGGGGTCCTCAAACAAACAGCCCTGAAGCTTAAGCTTCACAAAGCCTCAATATAAACATGTCTCTGTCTAAATTCTTTAGAGAACCAAGATATATAAAGTAGGGTTCCAAGACCCAAGTAAGTAACAGTAATGATAATCACCAGTCACTCAAGGCAAAAAATTCATGGTGTTGCTCACCTAGTGGGAATAGTGCATGGAAAGACGGAGTTCCAGGGCGACAAGTATTTTTTTTTTTTTTTAAGTTAAGCTGGGCGTGGTGGGGCATGCCTGTATTCCCAGCACTCAGGAGGCAGAAGCAAGCAGAAAAAAAAAAAAAAACAATTATCCAGGCATAGTGGTGCATGCCTTTAATCCCAGCACTTGGAAGGCAAAGGCAAGAGGATCTCTGTGAGATCCAGGCCAGCTGCGGCTACAGGAAGACCCTATCTCAAAAATCATTAAAAAATTACCTAAATTATGTTCACTTGTTTGGGGGAGGAATGTCGGGTCAGTGTCTTTGAGTCACGTGTGACCACCTTCCACGTGCTGTCCTTCCCTTCTTGGCTCAGCTCCAGGACTTGCCTCCTGCCTGCAGGCTGGCAGTCTCTGGGCTCTGCTTCCGAAAGAAGGGGGTAGGGAAAACCACCAGAGATCACCCATGGAACAGAACAAACTCATGCACACACGTGTGGAGAGCTGGGGAGGATAGGAACTCCATTTATTTTCTGTCAGTGAGGTCTATATATTCAAGACTACAGTGCTTTGGGCAAGGAAGTGGGGAGCAGGCAGAAGGGAGGGGTGAGCCAACTTGGTTCTAATCCAGGGGCTGCAGAGTTCCAGTTTGTGCAACAGGTAACTAGAGGTGTGACATTTTGCTCAATGCCTCAAGGGAAGGGGCCTGGAACTTTGCAGAGATAAGGCGAAGCAAAAATCATTGTAATATCCCAAATCTTCTGGCTACAGATAACTCTGGAAGCTCACAGAGATATCAGATAACTGGAGATCTCCCGGGACAGGTCTTACAGTTTCTTGCTTCAAGCCACACACAAAGTTTCATTCCCACATCTCATCCTTTGTTTTTTAATTAAAATGGAGCAGTAATGTCAAGGTCCTCTAGGGAGTCCCCTGGGACAGCCTGGTATTGGACTAGAACAGTCTGGGCTGCAACCTCAGTGAGTGTATTGATTTGGTTTTTGATAAACCGGAGAACACAGGGTGCGATAGTAAGGAGAATTCCTGGGGTGACAATGGGTCCCAGCAAGGGAAGTAACCAGGTGGTCAGGAGGTTGGAAAACCATGGGACAGAAACTTGTGGGAAATATCTATCATGGAGTTATTTCCTGAGATTTTTTAGAGTTTTTAACATTTTGCTCAACAATACCAGAGTCATTTAAATAAAAAACACCATTCCTCCCCCAGGAACACACAGGTTCCCCCATTTTCTGCAGTCAGTAAGTCCAGGGCTGGCTGGTTCTACATCACCACCTCGGCCAGAGAAGTTATCTGCCTCTGGAGTGATTCAAGGCTGTTCGTTGTGGACACCATTGCTTCATCAAGCTTAGTTTGGAAGTCTGCTTCCACGCTGTAAACCTTCACTAGGGCTGCAGTTCCCATCACTGCCATAGAGAAAATGATGCTTAGGCTGACCAGAAGCAGGACTTTTGATGGTCCAGGTCTGGTCGCAACATCCAAGCAAGTTCCTCCTTCTCATAAAGAAAGAGTTGAGGGATGATAATCACCAGCAAATAAGTTCCAGAACCAGTAGCATTTGCACAGAGGGGTGCGGTGCCATCACACCAGAGAAAGAATGGTGATTTGACACACAGGGTCCTGTCAAGAGGGACTCTTCAGAGGCACCTGGGGTTTGGGGCTGCTACAGCTCACACTAAACAAATAGGAAGTGTAGTGAGTTGGTCAAAGAGAGGAATGCCGTGAAACACTGGCTCTGTCACCATGGGGGCAGATTCCTGTAAAGAGGAAAAGAGGGCCTGTGAGGGATGCACAGAAAAAACATTGGGAGACATTAGGGTGGGTGATATAATTGAGGAGATCTCTGGCTTATTCAATGTACTGAGGCCATACAGGGGACTGCAGCTTTCCATTTTGGATTCCTGTATCAGAATGTGGGATTGAGTGAGGATGGGTTGAGGAGCTAGAAGAAGCTGGTGAGAGATACGGATATCTGCCTCAGGGTACCAGGCATTGCCATAAGTGTAGAGTTTTCCCTGTATTCCAGCTCTCCAGCAGTCAATCCAGGGGTCCTGTATATTAATTTTAAACTGGTTATTTTGGATTTGAAACAGGCTTCTTGGGCTGCAAACACTCTCCAACCTGCAAAACCAGAATCTGCAACCACCATAAGTATCAGCTTCCTGCAAACACTGTCCTTTGTTAAGATGGGCAAAGCAGATAAAGGGTGCCTGAGAGGTAGTGGTGGAATTGGGAAACACAGTGATTGTGATTGCTTTACTACAGCCTTGCAAAGGGAGTTAACTTGAGCTATTATGAGAGCAGCTAGAAGGATGGCAGGCAGGGGTGCAGAGGGGGACACATGGATTTTGCAGAAGTGAGGAGTTGGTCAAGTTTCTTCCATGTTATGTCATTTGGGTTCTGGGAGTGTCATCTCCTCTTAGTTTTATCCACCAGTGACAGGCGTGCCATCTTTTTGGTCAGCGGGGATGAATCTGACATTTCTGGCCGGAATCCAAATGGGTCTTGGACAATCCTGTGGGAAGATGCAAGCAAAGCCCCTCCCAGTTGTTAACAGTGGATTGGGTCCTTTCCATTGATTATCTAAAGGGTATTTCCATCTGACAATTATTTGAGGAACAGTGCTGGGTGTCTGCCAATGTTTGACTATGGCTGGACACTTTGAATCTCCATAAATGTTGAAGAGGTTTAGAGTTGCCAATGCTATTGCCAGCTGGATGTTAGGAGGGTATTCCCCCGCCTTTTGTTTTAATAACTGATTTTTTAGGACCTGATGGGTCCCTTCTATGATGCCTTGTCCCTGTGGGTTATGAAGGATACCTGTATGATATGCAATATTCCATAATTGACAAAATGATTTAAAGCGAGAGCTAGCAAACACTGGCCCATTGTCTGTTTTAATCTGTTTGGGAATGCCCATGGTAGCAAAGGTAGAAAGTAGGTGGGCAGTGAGGTCCTTGGCTTTCTCTCCTGAATGGGGAGTAGCCCAGGTGAATTTGGAATAAGTGTCTATGGTGACAAATACATATTTTTGTTTTCCAAAAGAAGCTATGTGTGTAATGTCAGTTTGCCAGAGTGCATTGGCTTTTAAACCCCTGCGGTTACTTCCCAAAACCTGTAGTGCAGGTGTTTTAACTAGAATAGAACAGGACAAACAAGTTCTAAGGATTCGCTGAAGTTGGGTGGAAGGAATTTTAGGAAAGTGAGCTTGGAGTTAACATGGGTGAGGGAGTGGAATTTTTCTGCTTCAGTAATTTTCAGGAATTTTTCTGCTTCAGTAATTTTCAGGAATTTTTCTGCTTCAGTAGAGGAGACTCAGTCTGCAAGAGACTTGCCTTCAGAGAGAGGTCCTGGCAGGAGGCTGTAGGCATGAATATGCTGTAAAGAGGGGGTGGCTCCTATTCTGTAAGAGAGATGAAACTGCAATGAGAAGCAGAGAGAGGAGATTTTTGTCTAATCGGACAAAGGATCTGGATAGCCAGGGCAGCATATTGATCACATAGATACTGTCTGAGAAGAGATTAAGAGGCCTGTTGGTTTCTTTGAGAGCTAGATAAACAGCATCGAGTTCTCTGTACTATGAGGTCAGGGAGCGGGGGTGAAACAGGATCTGAGGGGCTTGATCCAGGTTGTCATAAATGATGGCTGCAGCCCCTTGCTTCTGTCCATCTGTGAAAACAGATTCGGCCTGCTTTATAGGCACATCTTGGAAAAGATGGGGAGGAAGCCACTTTAGCAATGGGAGAGAAGAGACCCATCTGTCGTTAGGGTAGTGATTTTCTATCTGTCTTGGAAATCCCATGAGGCTTACAGCTATATGAACATGATTTTGCATCAGCCACTAGATATCCAGGAGGGAGAAGTGTGTCACTATGACATCAGGCTCCTTCCCCAGTGTCTGCAGGGAACGTTCCCTCCCATTTCTTATCATAGCAGCTAAAGAATCCATTTCAGTTAACAGTTGGAGAGTTCCCCCTATGGGCATGTGCAGCCACTCTAGTACTCCCCTGGATTGGTAAAGGGCCCCTACAGAGCATGGGGGTAGTGTTAAAAATAAGCAACTGCACAGGAAGGGAGGGTGTTAAGAAACATGCTAAAGCCGTGCTCTGGAGAGCTTGGTTGACTTAAGCCAGAGATTCTGAGGCTTCTGCCATGAGCTTTTGCCTGGAAGCTGGGTCCCTTTTGCCTTGAAGAAGGTCAAAGAGAGGCTGGAGCATTGTGGTGGGGATGGACAGCCATGGGCAGAGCCAGTTAAGATTTCCTAGGAAGGACTGAAGGGATGCTGGCGTGAACTTGGGAGGAAGGGTGTGGTGGTTTGAATGAGAGTGTTCCCCCATAGGCTTTAAGTATTTAGACATTTTATCTCCAGTTGGTGGCACTGTTCTTGGAGGTCTTAGAAGGTGTGGCCATGCTGGAGGAAGTATGTCATTGGGGGCGGGCATAGTGAGTTTAACAAGCCTTGAGGTCTCCAGTCTCTCTCTGCTTCCTGTGCTCCTTGGGAGATGTGACCCTCGGCTTGCTGCTCCAGCCCAGGCAACCATGCTTTCTGCCACAATGGACTCTAATTCCCTGGAACCATCAATCATAAGCTCAAATAAACTCTTCCTTTTATAAGTTCCCTTGGTCATGGTGGTTTTATCACAGCAACAGAAAAATGACCAATACATTTATTTGGTACAAGAGAGTGGGGTGTTGGCTATGAAGAACCTGACCATGTGGATGTTTGGAGAAATGGAGAAGACTATGGAACTTTGGGCTAGAAAAGCTGTTGACTACTTTAGGCAGAGCTTAATGGGCCATTCTAGTAGAAGCTGGAAGAAGAAAGCATTGCTGCAAAAATTGTAGTTCCAGAGGAAACTAAAGACTTAGGCAGCAACTGGGATTGAGTCTGGCCATAGTTTGCCCACAGCCCAAATGCTTGCCTGATGCTAAGTTGAAAAGCAATGGACTAATGTCTTTGGCAGAGGATATTTCAAGACAGCCTAATGTAGAATTGGTGGTATGGCTACTAATGGTGAATATTGTGCAGATCTACAGTGAAAAGGAGCAAACGGGGAAGAAAGAAATACAGAATGTACAGTTTGGATCTGAAAAGTGCACTCAGAAAATTAAAGGTGGGGCCAAGACATGTAAAGGAGAGGCTCCCTTTCACCATGAGAAGATTAAAGTGATTAAGGAGAGGCCTAGATATTCACAAGTAAACAATGGAAAAAGTGTGATTAAGGAGGGGCCTCGAGATTTACAAGTAAACAACAGAAACAGCACTTTCAGAGCAAGACCACACCCAGCTAATCCTCCAACTTTTGAAAGGAAGATACTGAAAGGGTTTTCTGCTCCAACAAGTCCAGGGCAGAGAAAAGTTGCAAATGCGATTGAAATAGGCCAGGGTCCATCCCAAACTTGCAGCTGTTAGGACCAGGTCAGAAAGAAGTTAATCAAAAGGAAAGGGTTAACCATGCAGGAGCAACTCTCTAGTTGAAGCAGGTCTGGTTCCCATAGTTACTCCCTCCCACCTTGAGTTATTAGTTCCCAGAGCTGCCTGAGGTCAGGATGAACTTTCCCAGCCCTGTAGGAGTGATTCCTACCCCCTAAGAAGCCCATTCCTCCCCAAGGGACTTCACACTGCTAAACACAACCAATCAGCTTACAGGTCACCACTGCTTGCATTGTGTTTCTGTAGCCTTGCAATTGTGTATGTATGATGTCACTAAATTCCTCTAGACTGTGGCTTTGGCTTTAAAAGGTCTCTGTAACAGACAGTTGGGGTCACGCTCATCCCTCCGTGGAATGGGTTGCATCCCTGACACATCAACAATTGGCTCCCTTGATGTGTCAGTTTTCTTAATTGGGCTCTGGTGCACTAGCAAATTAAATAAATTTTGTATTAATCTGTGGCCCCTCGTTGGTTAATTTTGTGAGTGTGGCAGTCTAACATATGGAGGTCCCACTGAGATACGCCACCTCCACCTTGAGGGGCCTCTCTCTCTTTGTGGGATGCCAGCCGGCCTTGGATAACAAAGCACTTTGAAAGGTACCTAGCATAAGCTCCTGTTTTGGTTTCAGTTTTCTGTTTCTGTGGCACCAGGGCTGCTGCCTTAGAGGAAGGTCGGGCTCAACTAGTTCCTCTGGGCATGAGAGAAGAAGGACGCTCCAACTCTCCAGTAGAGGAACAGGGGGTTCATCTGATACTAGACTCAGGATGGTCTAGTATCCTGGTTTGGGGGCACGGACAGTGGGTCTGGTCCTTCAGTTCTGGTCACAGCAGACAGCCCCTGCCATCTGAGTCCTTTCTGTGTCCTGTGTCCTCACCATGTTCATTTGATTTGTGGTCTTTGTATTTTTATCATTACCACTTTTGTTTCTGTTCTATACTTCAAATCTAACATGGGACAATCTACTTCTTCTAATCCCCTACTGTCCTCTCTCCTGTGCAGGCAAGCATGCATACAAAGGGCTCATGCTGCAAGCTCCAAGCAGCTAGAGCTGTTGCTGCTCCACTCCCCTAGAAATACAAGATCTATCACAGTAAGATGCCAGGCAGCTGGTCCTCCTTAACAGGACTGTTAGTTAAGGTGGAACAGGCATTTAGTGAAATCAACCCAGCATTTGGGGGCTTTGAATACCAAAGTTTTTTAATGGAGCTAACTAAAAATGTCTTAAACTCTAAATGATTGTGTGTAAATGTGACAATGAAAAATTAATAGTTCCACAGCCCTGCACAGCCAAGGTGTGCAGCAGACCAGAAAACTGAGAACTTTCTGTACCTTGATATCAAGTTATTGTATGAGGTTTGAAAAAGAAAAAGGGAATCTCTCATTATATGTTTTTTAATTTTTAATTTTTTATTTCTGTATGTGTATGAATGTACTGTCTGCATGTAGGTTTGTGCACCCATGTCGTACAGTGCTGCGGAGGTCAGAAGAGGGTATTGGATTCCCCTGGAACTGGAGTTCTCCTGGAATTGGAGTTTCAGATGGTTCTCAGCCACCATGTGGGTGCTGGGGATTGAACCCGGGTCCTCTGTAAGAGCAGTCGGTGCTCTTAACCACTAGGCCATCTCTCCAGCCCCAAATCTCTCATTATATTAAATCATATGTCTGTGCAAGCTGTCTGTGTGTTAACTGTTCTCCCATGTGTCTGAGATTCATGTCATGTGTGTTCTTCTGTGTTGGTTTCTGTTAAAAGTGGCCACTTCAAAGTTCTTTCATTCTGTATTGTGCACGTAAATTAAGTTTACTTTTGGCATGCCTCTTAAACTTTTTCAAAGGCCTAATTTGAACCCGTGTTCCTAAGTTCCTACAGAGAAAAATTCTAAACTGGTTATCTAAAGGTTTTATTTGTTATTTGTTAAGACTGAATTTGATCTCCAAATTAAACTGTTTTAAAGTTGCAGGTATTCTAACTTCAGTTTCCTTTCAACTTGTTTTCCAGACCTCTGAAGACCTGATTTTTTAACCCTTATGGTTAAAACAAATGTCTGTTTTCTTTTCTTCTACCTAGCCAGGCTTTTGACAGCTGTGCTGCCATCCCTCTGACTTACCCTGGATACATGTGAACTGCAATCTCTTCCCTCCAATGAAACAGTCTAAAATGTTTTTGGTATTGTTCATTGCTTAATTGTCTTGGTTTTGTACTGCCTTGATAGGATTGAATGTTTCCTGATACCTTATTCTTTAGCTTCTTCCTTGGTGAAACTGTCTTTAATTATTGTATTGTGACTTCAGTTATGGCTAGCCTCCAGTACAAACTGGATATATAATTCTGTTTTTCATTATTTGTCAAAATATTTCAATAAGTTCATAGTTTAAAACTAAAGGTGTAAAGCATCAATGACAGCATGGTAAGAAAAACTGTATTAGCCACCTCAGCCTTGGGAATGCAATTGGGGCTGTATGCTTTAAATGACATTTCTAAAGAATGAAAACATGTCTGACAGCAAGGTATGTGAGTCTGTTTAATACAAACACTAGGATAAAAATCTCTTGTATGAATGTATGGATAAATTGCATATCTATGTGGATGACACTGTTAACAACTCTGTAATAAACTTACAGCATATTAGGAATCTATCAGTCCATTGATAGACAGTATATGGTGTTTTCTCTAATATGTGTATGTCTGTGTATGATAACAATGTATATCTGTGCCTCTGTTCAGTACAAACTTTATAAACTGCCATCACCAAAATTAAGTTTTAAAACCTTGTGTATGAGTGTGGGCATAAAGTATGTTCACTCTTCAGAATTCTATAATATGGCTATAGCACATACAAGAAATTGTGTTCCACAACTGGAGATTATCAGTGCTATACAACATGTGGACAGTCTATAAAAATTGATTTTATGACTACCAATCAGTATGATATTCAAGGGTAAAAGTTATTCTCTAAATAGGTCATTTGGATTTCAGAGGTTCAAACTGCCCTGTGAAGGTTTAAATTCCACCTTTAATATGGAAGTTGTTTTTTTGTTTACACTGCTTGTCACCCTCCTTTAAGGCAGTTTAAAATTTGAGGTAAGGTTAAAAAATGGTTAGAAAAAAATTAATGCACAATTTCTTAGTGAATAAAGGTGTAGCTGTTAGATAAAATATCCAAATTCACATTCTGGTATTTTAAAAACAGCTCACATGAAAAACCATGTCATGTTAATGGGTAACTGTTGAGTTTTGAGAGCACTGTACATTTTTGTGTGAACCAAAATTATTTACTTTATAACTTATGCAACTTAGCAAGTGCTTTTGATCTTATGGGATCAATAGCATGGAATAAAATTTGGGGGAATTAAAATGCATTAATAATCATTAGCTACATCTATGATAAAAGTGTTTATTCTGGTTTACTTACAAAATGCTACAGTTGGCAAAAATGTTAAACAAAGTGTTAACACCCTATGGATGAAGTGGATTGATAGAATGAACATTTGATAAAAATCACTTGGTAAGGATTACAAACTCTATATTTTGCACTTAAAGTGAAACATGCTTTTCATTTTCTTTAAATGTGTCACAGATCTAGTCTTTAATTTCTTGTATGTTTATTGTGACCTGCTGTTGGTACATTAGCTTCTATAACTCTGCTATATATCTGTTATACTTGGCACATGTTACTTTTAACATTTTTTAGAAATATTAGGTTTCATTTCTGGGGACCACTTGAGAACAGTCAGAATGAAACCAATTCTGGTGAGCTTGATTTAAGCATTTCCTGCCTTCTGTAGGTATGCCCTCCCCTCCTTTTTCTTCTCAAAGCTGTAATTCAAAATCTGGGGACAAGTAACATGGCCATCATTTAAGATAGTCCTAGAAGGTATTGTTTTTAGCCTCTTTATTAGCTTGGGCTTGTTTCCTAGACTATGGTGAAGACCAAATTGTATGCTTTACTGGATAGGTTTAATGCCAACTTGACACACCTGAGCTAAGAAACATCAATAATTGCCTTCGTTGGACTGGCCTGAGCTCATCATGGGCAATGCCATCCTTGGCTAGATATTTCTATAGTATACAATAGGTTAAACATGAGCCAGCAACACAAGCCAGTAAGCAGCATCTCTTCCTAGCCTTTGCTTCAGTTACTACCTTCAGGCTCCTGTCATGAGCTTTCACTATTAGTCAGAATGTTTTGCAACAGCAATTAAGTATTTATAAAGAATATTGAAGTCTGTGTATAGAGTAAAGCATTCAACTGACCCTCTTGGAGGTTTAACAACCACACTTAAAGCTCTGATCTGATTTGGCAAGAGGGATTTAAAAGGAAAATATTTTGGCCCTTACCCTCTAAAGTCAACTTAAGTCCTAGGGTCCTACATCAGCACCTTTGTACATGTCCTGTGGCAGTGAGTCATCAGTCATCCTGAGCCAAGGAGGTCTTGGAGATTCACTTAAGTGGACTTCTTCTGGCCAGTGTCCAGTCAAAGGAGGAAAGTCAGTATAGAGGAGAAATTCCTCATGCTTCAAAGGGAAGCTCTGGTCAAGAAAGACCTGACTTTGTCCTCATGTAAATGGAACTGGTAAACAGAACCAGGCACAAGGCCTGAATGACACTTAAGGACCAGAATCTCAACTGACCTTAACACCAAAACTAATTTAATTTATCTGAGCTAACTGTGTGGTTTTATACACCCCAACAGGAAACTATGATCAAAGAAATACCATAAAGATAGGTAAAAGATCTACTGTGCCATGCCAAGAAAATAACTCAGAAATAGGTTAAGCTGGCTCTCATTCTGGAGCCCTGAGTATTAAAAATACTTTTTTCAAATTCCTCAGAATAGAGTACAGTTCCTCTCTTCCTCTGGAAATTCTAGACAGGGACCCTCCAATCATTAATGCACCCACTAGGCCCCTTGTTGGTACTGTGAAGTCTGTGTACTGGTATACTCACATAACACTTAACCATCTTGTCTTTTCAGTTGCAGAAACACTGTACACTAACTACTGCCCACTATCAATATGGACCAAAATACCTGGCAACTAGAATGGCCAAGACAGGAAACTGGATTCTAACTCTCCAGCCTGACACCTGTTCCCTCAAGACTTGTCCCTCCTCAGCTCTGAAGCAGATACAGAAGAGAGAACAGCATCCCATTCCCCTATAATCAAAAGACTGGAATGCTAGGTCTGAGTTTCCCAGAATTCCAAAGGACACACAGGTGTCCACTTCCCCTAGAGGCTGTCAATCTTATGACCTCTTCCTTACCTGAGGTCCTGCCCAAAGCCTATAAAGGAATGTACCTTAGTAGCCATCTTGTTTGCTGACTTCCCCACCAGGTGCCCACAGATGCCACGCCTCAGTTAACTTTGTAAAGGAAAGAATCTCTGTAGTTCAGCTCATAGTCCTTGGACCCATTACTACAGATAAGTCTTTGATTTGACTCATGATCCTAACTCAAACAGGGGAATGTTAGGACCAGGTCAGAAAGAAGTTAAGCAAAAGGAAAGGGTTAACCTTGCAGGAGCAACTCTCTAGTTGAAGCAGGTCTGGTTCCCATAGTTACTCCCTCCCACCTTGAGTTATTAGTTCCCAGAGCAACCTGAGGTCAGGATGAACTTTCCCAGCCCTGTAGGAGTGTTTCCTACCCCCTAAGAAGCCCATTCTTCCCCAAGGGACGTCACACTGTTAAACACAACCAATCAGCTTGCAGGTCACCACTGCTTGCATTGTGTTTCTGTAGCCTTGCAATTGTGTATGTATGATGTCACTAAATTCCTCTAGTCTGTGGCTTTGGCTTTAAAAGGTCTCTGTAACAGACAGTCAGGGTTGTGCTCATCCCTGCGTGGAATGGGTTGCATCCCTGACACATCAACAATTGGCTCCCTTGATGTGTCAGTTTTCTTAATTGGGTTCTGGCTCACTAGCAAATTAAATAAATTTCATATTAATCTGTGGCCCCTCGTTGGTTAATTTTGTGAGTGTGGCAGTCTGAGTCTAACAGCAGCCAAACTTGGCAGTTTAATTCACGTGGTTCTGGCTTTAGAGGCATGAAGTTTGCAAGAGTGAAGGGGTCATCAGTTCTTCCTCCTCAGTTTCAGAGGGCCACCGAGGCCAGGCAGAATGCAGAGGCGTCCCTGCATAAAGAAGGCCCTGATATGCCATTGAGTGAAGCTGTGAATGTGAAGACTGGTTGGCAGCAGAGACCCCAAGAAGACATTCGTGATGCCAGAGCTGTGAGATATTTCCAAAGGAGAGCTGCATACAGGGAGTGGTACCAGCCTAAGAAAGAGATGTATGCTGCAAGCAAAGCTGGAAGAGTTGAGCCGTCTAAGCCCTTTAGAAGCAAATTTCCAGAAGTTCCACATGGAGCTACTGGACTTGGTGTTTGCTCTGCTGGTTTTTGGTCTTGTTTTGGTACAGTTTTTCCTCACTATGCCTCTATTCCTCCTTTTTGGAATGGGAATGTGTATTCAGTTCCACTGTATGTTGGGAGTATGTAATTTGCCTTTTGATTTTACAGGAGTTTACAGTTAAGAGATTGGCCTGTGTCTCAGAAGAGATTTTGGACTATAGACTTTTGAATATAATTGAGACTGGTAAAGACTATGGGGACTTTTAAGGTTGGACTAAATGCAGTTTTCATTTTATATGGCCAGGAGCCTATGGGGGCCAGGGAGTGGAATATGGTGGTTTGAATGAGAGTGTCTCCCCATAGGCTTTAAGTATTCAGACATTTTGTTCCCAGTTGGTGGCACTGTTCTTGGAGGTCTTAGAAGGTGTGGCCGTGCTGGAGGAAGTACGTCATTGGGGGTGGGCTTAGTGAGTTTAACAAGCCTCTCGGTCTCCAGTCTCTCTCTCCACTTCCTGTGCTCATTGTGAGATGTGACCCTCGGCTTGCTGCTACAGCCCCGGACACCATGCTTCCCATCACAATGGACTCTAATTTCCTGGAACCATCAATCATAAGCTCAAATAAACTCTTCCTTTTATAAGTTCCCTTGGTCATGGTGGTTTTAATCACAGCAACAGAAAAGTGACTAATACAAAGGGAGAGTACAGGTTTGAGGGGTCTCACTGCAGTGAGAGAAATTTCAGTGCCTAGGAGACAAATTGGGGGAATCATTTGAACCTTAGCATGGGCTATTTTAAATCCAAAAGCTTCTAAGGATGGTACAAGCCTGTCCTTTAAAGTTGCCAAGTCAGTTGATGATTTGTCCCAAACTAAAATGTCGTCCATATAATGGAAGACTTGCAGACCTTGTTCCACATGGGGTTTAAGTGCTGCTGCTACTGCCTCTTGGCAGAGCATTGAGCTGTTGGCCATGCCTTGTGGCAGGACAGTCCTGTAACGAGTTGCTGTACCTGAATTGTTAATTGCAGGGATTGAGAAAGCAAACCACTTGTGATCCTCAGCCTGGAGGGGGATTAAAAAAACAGCCTTTTATATCTAAGGCTAGCAGAGGGGTGTTAGCTGGAATAGCAGAGGCAAGGGGGGGGGAGACCCCTCTGTGGAGATCCCCATATATACATAGTTTTGTTAATGGCTCACAGATCTTGTAAAAGACTCTAACCTTCTGTTGGCTTTTTTATGACAAACAGAGGTCTGTTCCAGGGACTGCTAGATGGATGGATGTGTCTCAATGAAAATTGCTACTTGACTAAGTCTTGGAGAGCTTGTAATTTCTCCCTGGTAAGGGCCACTGCTCAGTCCAGACTGGATCATCTGACTTCCAGTCCAGACGAGGGGGAGAATACTCTGCGGTGACCCTCAGGATTGGGGATGCTTCTTGCTGAGATGATGGAGGCATTTCCCCCAAGTTAAATGGTCTATCTGGGCATGATTGTTCTCATTTGGAGTGGCAATAACCACATCCAAAGCCTCTAAAATATCTCACCCTAGCAGATTAATATTAGTGGGTGCTATTAATGGGTGAATCTGACCTGTGTTTCCATCAGGGTCTTCCCAGGTGTAAACATTTTTACTTATGTAAGACTGTGAGGGCCCTCCTATTCCTAGAAGTTTAGGTCCTGGGAGCAAGGGCCAGTCAGGGGGTATTTCTTGCTGTTTTATAATGGTTCTATATGCCCCTGTATCTATCAAACATTTAAAAGACCTCCCCTCCCCCAATTTTAATCGTCAGTGCAGGATGTGAGCCTTCTGAAATAGGTGCTGCCCAGAGGGCTTGCACTGACTCTTTTTCCCCCTTTTTTCCCTGGGCTAGGGGCTGCCTGTCTAGGAGTTTAAAGGTGGCATTTTTTTTCCATCTTTATCATAGTTTGAGTGGCAATCTTTCCTCCAATGATATCTTTTTTACACCAGGGGCAGAGAATGCATGTGGAGGGCATTCAGAAGGCCCTCTGGGAGAGACTGGTGCTTTCGGGAACTGTCTTTTCCAATAACCTCTGTCTCCACAGTTAAAACATTTCTCATTTGTGGTGACGGCAGCTGCAAAGGCTTGAGCTAGGTAATTAGCTTTGTAGGAGGCTGTGCCCACACCCTGAGTTGCCACTATCCATCTGTCATAATGGTCATCTTTTAAGCCCTGGCATGCCTCTTTGCACTCCGAATTCATTCCCTCCCAAACAATATTTTTGAGGAGTATCTCTCTGGCTGTAAAGTTGGGGATCTTCCTCTCTAGGCTGCTTTTAGTCCTTAAGAAAAAGTCAGATATGGGTTCCTCAGGTTTTTGCCTAGGAAATAATAATGAGGAACTGGCCTGAGAGACAGTGGGTGGCATAATTCTATCCCAGGCCTGTAGGGCGCAAAGGTAGACCTGGTCAAAATACCCTGGGGCCAGTCCAGCCTGTTGCATCCCTGTGCTAAAATCTCCTTCTCCAAAGAGCTGTTCGTAACCCCAGTCTATGTTAGGCTGCCCTTGATTTCTCTAAACCTGTTGGAGTCATTCGTCTCTGTATAGTGCTTCCCATTGTAAAAATAGTGGACCTGGGAGAGAGGATCTACAAATATCTCTCCAGTCCTGTGGAGTGTTAGAGAAGAGCAAAAGCTCTGAAGAATGGACTTCGTCCATGGTGCCTGGATGCCATCTTCTCTGACTGCTTGCCTGAGTTCTTTTAACTCACTTGCCTTGTACAGGTACCAGTTTAGAGGGTATATTAGTCACTTTTCTGTTGCTGTGATAAAACGCCATGACCAAAGGAACTTATAAAAGGAAGAGTTTATTTGAGCTTACAATTGATAGTTCCAGGGAATTAGAGTCCATTGTGGCGGGAGGTATGGTGGCTGGAGCTGGAGCAGTAAGCCAAGAGAGCTCAGGAGACCACAAGGCTTGTTAAACTCACTGAGCCTGCTCCCAATGATATACTTCCTCTAGCACGGCCACACCTTCTAAGACCTCCAAGAACAGTGCCACCAACTGGGACAAATGTCTGAATACTTAAATCCTATGGGGGACACTCATTCAAACCACCACAGAGGGCAACCCTGAGTCAGAGCTAAATTAACACGGAATGCCTGTAATTGAAGACTTTGGTTGTCCTGAATCTGTCACAGTTTTTCCTGTAGCAGAGAGGGAAGAGGTTGAGGGTGAAGGTGTTTCTGGCCCCTTGACAAGGAGTGGCTGATAATTAGGGGAAAGGTTAAGGCTAGCCACTTGGATGTTTTTATTATCCTGTTCTATTTTTACTGAGTCTAAAGCTTGGGGGCTTTCAGAGGGAATTTTATTGGGGTTCTCAAGGGGAGTTTTAGCAGGTTTTTTGGAGGAAGGGATCTGCAATTTAATTTTGTTGTTTTCCTTTCCTGGCATGGTTTGGTGAGAAGGCCCTAAGCATTGTCTCACTGCAGCTAGTAGTGGAAAGAACGTGAGAGATGCTGGAGCATTTTCTTGCTGTCTAGCATTCTGTGCCACATGCATCCAGGATTCTGAATTCCATAAGTATGCAGGAGACATCCATGGGGCAATATTAAGAGTCTCACTCCAAAAAGAGGCAGCTTCCCAAGTGGAAATTTTAACTCCTTGACTCTTGAGGAGTGTTTTTATTTTCTTAGCCTGTGGGTATTTTTAGCGTGTCTGTTACCCATGTTAAAGAGAGATAGGAAATGCTAGTGGTTAGGGAAAGAGACAGTTTAAAAGACTAATCTCACAGGAAGGGAGAATTACATGGAGATGTGCCACAGCTGGCCTTATAAAGGACAGAGACTTAAAGCAGATTCAAAGATATACCATAGCTGGTCATGACTACCCTGGTTAGGGGGGTATCTCCTTGTCTCTACAGTAAAACCCTCTGAGATTTCCCTCCAGTGGGGGAAATCAGAGGCTAAGAGAGAGCCCAAGAAATACCTTGTTTCCTTCTTCTTTTGGTGGAAAGTTGAGCCGCATGTTCTGGGCACCTGTTGTCAGGTCAGTGTCTTTGAGTCACTCGTGACTGCCTTCCACATGATGTCCTTCCCTTCTTTTTTTTATGTTTAAATCATTTTTCATTCTTTGAGAATTTCATACAATGTATTTTGATCATATTCACTCCCTACTCCTCCCCCAAATCCTCCAAGATCCACCCCCCATCTCTCGACCCTGTCCAGTTTTGTTCACTTTTTCTCCTCTCTCATTTAAAATTGCCCATTGACTCCAGTTTATGCTCTCCATACACTCCTGGGTATAGAGATATGTACTATATTGTGGTCCACCTGCCAGGAGCTATATCCTTAAAGACAAGTGACTCTCCCTAATTCAGAAGCCATAGCTCTTCAGTTAAGGGTGGAAGCTCAGGAACCCCTTCCCACTCCATAATTAGATGCTTGTTAGAGAATCATTATTTACCATACTGTACTGTAGAGCAATAAAACCTATATCTGTAATAAATTAATATTAATGAAGTTTATTTTTTCCTTTTTTTGGTATTTTTGAGGCAGGGTCTTCCTTTTAGTATCCTGGAGCTTGCTCTGTAGACCAGGCTGGCCTTGAACTCACAGAGATCCACCTGCCTCTACCTTTAATAAAATTGGTGGTGTGCACCTTTAATCTCAGTGCTGGGATTAAAGGTGCACTGTAGACCAGGCTGGCCTTGAACTCACAGAGATCCACCTGCCTCTACCTTTAATAAAATTGGTGGTGTGCACCTTTAATCCCAGTGCTGGGATTAAAGGTGCACACCACCAATTTTATTTTATTTTATTATTTTTATTTTAATGACTTATTTTATTTAATCTTTATTTAATGTCAAATATGTCCAAATGTGGTTTCTCGGCAGCACCTCCATGTGGATCATTCAGTCGGTGCCTGTCCTCTTGAGAGGTATTCTATTCAATACAGTAGCCACTAGTTATTGGACACTTGAAATGTGAGTAGTCCAAATTGAAATGTGCTATAAATGTAAAAGTATTTTAAAGATTTTCTATAAAACAAGAATGCAAACTATCTCATTTGTATTCAGATGTCCTTCCCTTCTTGGCTCAGCTCCAGGATTTGCCTCCTGCCTGCAGGCCGGCAGTCTCTGGGCTCTGCTCCCGCAAGAAGGGGGAGGGAAAACCACCAGAGATCACCCATGGAATGGAATGAACTCATGCACACTCGAGTGGAGAGCCGGGGAGGATAGGAACTCCATTTATTTTCTGTCAGTGAGGTCTATATATTCAAGACTACAGTGCTTTGGGCAAGGAAGTGGGGAGCAGGTGGGAGGGAGGGGTGAGCCAACTTGGTTCTAATGGGGGGGGCTGCAGAGCTCCAGTTTGTGCAACAGGTAACTAAAGGTGTGACATTTTGCTCAATGCCTCAAGGGAAGGGGCCTGGAACTTTGCAGAGATAGGGTGAAGCAAGAATCATTGTGTTATCCCAAATCTTCCTGCTACAGATAGCTCTGGAAGCCCACAGAGATATCAGATAACTGGAGATCTCCTGTGACAGGTCTTACAAGTTCTCACTTCAAGCCACACACAAAGTTTCTTTCCCACAGAGGAATACACACCATTGTACCCATGGGGGTTGGAGGATAACCAGCTGGAGCCGGTTCTCTCCTTACCAGGTGGGTCTTGGCCAGCCCCGCTCAGGTCACCAAGCTTGCAAGTATTTTTCCCCACTAAACTTTCTCAGCAGCCCTAAAATTTTATTTTAAAATGGAATTAAACTCATAGAAATTTTGCAAAAATATTATGTGAAAAGTGTCTATACTTCACTCAGTTTGCTGCAATATTTTACAACATATAAATATAATATCTTGCAATTTAATAATTGTTGCAACTTAGAGATTAACATTCTTTTTTTGTTGTTCTTTTCAAAATGGGGTCTCCCTATAGCCCCAGCTGTCCTGGAACTCACTCTGTAGACCAGGCTGGCCTTGAACTCACAAAGATCCACCTGCCTCTGCCTCCCAAGTGCTAGGTTAAATGCGTGAGCCACCATGCCCAGCCAAGATTAGCATTCTTATAGTGTTATTAGTTATATTACGGTATTTATTTATAATTTACCAGATTTTTATTTTTGGTCAAATTTTCATCTCTGTTTAGTGTTTTAGGAGTGAATACCAATTGCATTTTGTCACCATGCCCCCTGGTCTCTTTCTGTTGGTGGCAGCCGCTCAATCTTCTGTTATCCTCAATGAGCTTGACACTTTGGGGAGCACGGCTTGCATAATTTGCAGAATGATTCTCAGCATCCGCAGTGATGTGTTCTCATTGGAGTGCTGTTTTTGCCCTGGGACCTAGCGCAATATGATTACCCACTTCCTTGCTAAGCTCTCTTGGCGTGGTTTGTAGAAGCTGCTTCAGGCTGTCTCCTAGGTCACTGCAACATGCTTTTCCTCCTCCACATCTATAAAAATGTGTAGCAACAAAGGATGTCCTCAACTCACGTTTTTCCTACACAGCCCTAAGTTCAATTACAGCTCTGAGAAGGCTGTGAGCCAGGTCTTTCTGATTAGTGGGTGCTCTTTTTTATTAAAATCCTGGGTCTTAAATGGGTTATCTTTAGCAGGAGCTCACTGACAGTATTTGTGTATTATCAATCACTAAGAATGGGCCTGTGCATTCCTTTTCTAAATGCATTTGTTAAAGCACTGTGAATTGGAAGTGTGTGCCCAGCATCGAAGTCTAAGAATGCTGACTCCAGAAGCATGTCCAACATGCCTCTCGAGGCAACTGATGCAGAAACAGGTCACCTGAATACTTTCTTTCCTCACTTTTCCATGTATATTAGTTACTTCCTTCAGTGTTGTCTTGCAAGCCTGCCTTTCCCCTGCTCATTCTCACTGCTACTTAGCTGGATTTCATCTTTCCCAGCCAGGGCTTCCCTGTGTGGCAGGTGGCACCACCTAATGGTCTCCTGCCTTCATCTCTCCTGTCTCTGTCTCATCTTTCATGTATACACAATCCTCTTGTTTATAAATATAACTTCATTGCTCATTGCTTCATTGCAGACAATGGGTGAAGGCTTTTCTACAAACTGTCATTAGTGAAATGACTGCATATCATTGGCCGTGGCTCCCACCCTTTACTGTACATGAGAATTAGCCTGAGGAGGTACTGAAGTGGATGTCAGAGATCCAGCCCAGGTTCCAGAGACTGAGGCAGTACCCTTGCAACAAGTCCCAGGTGATGCCCAGGATGCAGGCCAATGAGATGGGGCCATACTGCTCAATAAGAGAAATATGCTGCAGTAAAGAAAGAGAACATCATGAACTTTACAAGTAAATGGATGGAACTAGAAGATATTATGTTGAGTGAAGTATCACAGTTCCAGCAAAACAAACAACAAATGGTATCCCTCATCTGTGGATGCTAGCACCAAGTGCTTAGTTATAAGGCAAACTAAGCAACGTTAATGTTATGTTCCTCATTATCTGAAAACAACTGTGCTTTTTAATTGTGAATCACTTAGGTTCTAGAATTAAGCTACCATTTATTTTCAGACTTAGGCAGTTTTGGTATGTTGGTGGAGGGTTTGTATGCACAAAATCAAAAGAATGAGGGGGAAAAAACTAGTTTCAGCCTCTTCTGAGTATTGATTGCCATTGTTGGACTACCCAGGCTGTTTCATGGAGATGAGTACAAGAGGATCAAGACAGGACGTGGTGCTTACTGGACCTCATTTGGTGACCATGGGAAGGGAAAACCCTAGTGTGGAGCACAAGGGCACGACTGATGGTTGGGCTTGCCAAGGAGGAGCCTTAAAACATGACATCTTTCAGCCTAATTAAAAAACAAAGAAAGAAATCATAAGCTGAAGATGCTAAAAGATATATGTGGCATTCATATATGCATATTTTGCAGTGATGCAGATTGGAAGGAACAACAACAACAAGAAGACTGGGTCAAAGAACCGACTGAAACAGTGAACTTCTGCTCAAAACAGTAAAGTTCTGCATCAAAAGTTTTAAAAGAGACTGAGAAAAAGATGAAAAACATGTTTGGCAGAATGCATGCACTCTGGTGGGGTGGGAGGGAGGAAGGGGGGGTAGGTCTAGACTTGATTGGAAATTTTGTATGAAATGCAGAAAGCTTCAATAAAAATTGGCTTAAAAAAGTAAACAGTTGTCCACATAAATTAGAGTCATAAAATCTTTTAATTGGGGGTAAAAAAAGGAAATATGCACTCACATTTAGGCCCTTGATCCTCCCAAGTAGCTCTGTCCTTTGTCAAACAAGTCCCCTGCATCATATCTTTGCGCCACTTCCATGAATACAACCCAACCCCTCAATCATCCTCCTTGTCTCCTAGTTTTGTTTTGTTTTTGACATTTTGAAGATTTCCTTCCTGGCCCCTTCTCCAGTCTTCTCTCCTCCTCTAGCCTGAGGATTGTCTCTTTCTGGAGTCCTGCAGTGTTTGGTGTGTAACTTGATAAGAGCAGCATGACTGCTTGGTGCTGGGCTGAGTGATGTAATCATTTGATTCTCCCAGTAGTTGCTGAATTCCATTGTCTTATTCAGTTCTGCTCTCCAGTAGCACCCACTCCTCATGATACCCAGACTAGCATTCAATATATGTTGCTAAAAGAAACAATTTTTTTTCCAGGGAAGTACAAGCTATTTACATTAAAGAAAGCAATAAGGAATTTCCAAGAGCACGCCAAGTTTTATTAGTATCCTATAACACATGGGGAGGACCTTTTTATTTTGGTGCAAGGTTTTTATTATTATTATTTTTAATAATAAGTAATAAGTAATGAATACAAGCATCCTTCATGTAAAACCAATTTGCAAGCAGCTATGCCCAAACTTATACAGCCCAAGGTCCCCATTGTCCAGCTGGAGGGGCTTGTATGTACAAGCATGTTGATCAAATAAGAGTCCAGTCTGTATTGCTGTAGTTTCACAATTCTAGGGGAGGAGCTTTGTGTGTGTGTGTGTGTGTGTGTGTGTGTGTGTGTGTGTGTATGAATGTACTGTCTGCACGTAGGTTTGTGCACCCATGTCATGCAATGCCGCAGAGGTCAGAAGAGGGTGTCAGATTCCCCTGGAACTGGAGTTAAAGACGGTTGTCAGCCGTCATGCGGGTGCTGGGGATCGAACCCGGGTCCTCTGCAAGAGCAGTCGGTGCTCTTAACCGCTTAGCCATCTCTCCAGCCCCTAGGGGAGGAGCTTTTAAAGAAGAGAGTGGCCCAAGATGTGCAAAGAGCCAAATGGCTTAGGGACACTTCACTTACTTGAACCAGGTGATTCATATCACTGTCCTCTGGGATAGCTTATGCTTTCTGGTAGCATGGAAGGAAGTGAGGCTGACATTTGGGCAGCTCTGCTGTGCTGCTGACCAGGACCTCAGCCCTCTTATCTGTGTGGCTGCTCCTTGACCACCTAAAGGATTAATGGCCCATTCACCTTTGGATCCTAGTTTTTGCTGTCAGCATATTCCATCAGCTACAGTAGCCACCTTAGTCTTCTTAATTATAGCATTAACTATTAGAACCAGGGTATGCTGATGGCTATGAAATAGATTTGCTGGTCTATGGACATGTATGGAAAATGATCACACATTAATTTTCACTACATTGTGACTAAAACTGAATTAATTTTCCCTTCACTGATGCAGGTAACACATACAGATGTCTTTTCAGTACCCCAGACATTGTCATTGATACATCTCTATAGCACACTGCAATCATAATCTCTATTCCAAATTATTTCAAAATGACAATAATTATTAGATACACTATTGCATTTTGTTATTAGATATTCAAATGAGAAGTACATATACTATGTCATACATTTGAAAATATTTTGCCATACATCTCAATGTAGGTAATTTCCTTTGTAATATTAAAAGTTATTTATTCACTAGCTGGGTGTTGTGGTGCACATCTTTAATCCCAGCACTTGGGAGGCAGAGGCTGCCTCTGTGAGATAAAGGCCAGCCTGGTCTAGTATCCAGTCCCAGGCCAGTTGGGACTATAGGGAGACACTGTATCAAACATACACACACACACACACACACACACACACACACACACACACGTTATTTTTCAAAACAAAAAAAATCACATGCATTTTATTTTATATCTTTAAAAAATTATTTTGAGAAAGACCCTATAACATTCAATGGGATCCTACAGGATTCTGTGACAGCAGAGGATTAAGAATCCCCACTTAGAACAGAGTATTAGGACTGAATTCCATTCAGTTTGCTTTTGCATTAATTCTGCAGCATAAGTTTGGAAGGAGAATTTTTCAGAAGTAGTAGAAAAAAATCCGAGTTCAGTTTAGATACTCTGTTTTCTATTTAAAGAACTCATAAAATAATAGACTGGTTAATGAATTGTATCAGAACATTTGCTTCTATCATTGTGTACAAACTACAGAAGAAACATTCTTTTATTCTTTGGGGCACATGCTCACAGTGCTGTAATAGTTAAATTAATTTCTAATATGTCTCATCTCATTATAGATCTGTGCAACAGTCTCTTTCAATTTTAAATTGAGCTTCAGGGAAGATTAAATACTTAGGTATTCCAGTTTGTATAAAATTTCTAGATCCATACAAATTAAACTTCCCCTGTCTAAATGACCCTAATCATTCTAATTTAACTAGATGGAGCTTATTTCCTTTTGACAGTACTTGTCATGTTGAATCTCAGCCATGGAGATGAATGGCATACCAAATAGGTAATAAGTATTCCAGATGTTGCCTTGCTGCCTTCCAGCAGTTATTAATAAAAGTCAGTTGCTTCTTGTCTTTTTTTTTAAACCCCTAATATTATGGAGAATATAAATGTCCTTTCTCCACATTAAGATATGGTAATTTGCAAGCATCTTAAATGGGCTGCTGCAGAACAAGATGATCTTTGTGAAATCCATTGTGAATGGTCCACAGGGAGTCTCAGTGACCTGAGGCCTGGGGGACTGTGGGTAAGGTGAGGGTAGGAGGGCAGGAAAAAGACTTCAGCAGAGGTTTGTGTTCTAGGTAACTGTGTGTGTGTGTGTGTGTGTGTGTGTGTGTGTGTGTTGTGGAGGACTGTGTATCAAAAGGGCCTTTCACTTATTTCTGCCTGAGAATAAAAATTAAAATGTGAGCTGGGAGTGGTGGCACATGCCTTCAATCTCAGCACTCAGTAGGCAGAGGTTTTGGGGGATGGATCTCTGTGAGATCAAGGCCAAGTTGGTCTACATAGCAAGTTCCAGAATACCTGGAGCTACAGGGAGATGGTGTCTCAAAAACCAAGCCAAACCAAACCAAAAAAAAACTTGAACAAACAAAAAGAAATTTTAAAAACTAGGAATAACACCACAATAGTCACTTGGTTGAAATGGTCCCAGGTCCTGTGTGGCAGGGAGTCTAGAGGACTGATGAGCCGCTGGCCCTTTAATTCATTCCCAAACTGCTAAAGCAACAGAGAATTCCATTCAGAAAATGCCCACAGGGCCTTTGGTGACAGTCCATGTTTGCTGCCCCCAGAGACTGAAGGAAAGTGTGCTGGAAGCACAGAGAACATGGCCAGGTGGGGACAGGGGCCTCATTCCATGACATCCCCAGATAAGGACAGGTACTGTTGAACTGGAGTTATGGAAGGTTGCTAGCTGCCATACGAGTTCTGGGAACTGAACTCCGATCCTCTGCAAGAGCAGCCAGTACTCTTAACTGTTGAGCCATCGCTCCAGCCCTACCCTTTTGAAGTTTAAGTGGAAGAAGTTAGAACTAAAATTACGTTTGTTATCATCAGTACTTGCGGTGTTTCCCACAGTCCTAATTATATGGATTTTTTATACCATGCCACATTTTTCAAATGTCAACAAACAAATCCTACTCTTGGTGTAATTTTCCCTTCCATCATTTCCATTGGGTTTTTTTTTTTTTTTCCAAATTCTTTTAAAAACAGAAATTATTGAACTGAGTTCTACTGACATCTGCTGGACAAAATCTTTGTAACGTGCTGATTAGCTCAGGAGCAAAGCTATACCAAATGAAATAGAAAATAGGGCTAAGTGTGAATTAGTAATTAGTACAAAGTCTTCTTAGAGAAGTTTCCAGGTCCAGTTCTATAGCTGGCAAAGCCCCATATCAGCTTGGGGGTTTAACACATCTTTTCTGAGCCTCGCCCTTGCCTTAAACATTGCACGCAATTGTTCCCATTATAACAGGGTCCCTTCTTGCAAGGAGTAGGAGTTCTCAAGTGAAAGCACACATCTCAGCAGATAATTGGGAAGTGTTATGTTCAGGCTGTGGAGAGCATTGTCCTGTCCTGACCAATCATGGATATCTTTGTGGAAGAAATAAGCAGAAGCGATGAAGATCCAGAGTCTTGGGTTTAGGATTTTTCATGAACTTGCAGGTAAACATAGACCATAGACTTCAATAATAGAAAATATTAAATTAGTGTTTTATAAGTTGAATGAATTGCAGAGTTTCATTGTTATTTGGGCTTTATTTTTGGTCTTTTTGAGACAAGGTCTCCTTATAGCTCCAAGTGGAATTCACTATGTAAACTAGGTTGTCCTCAATCTCACAGAGATCCTCCTCCTTCTGCCTCCTGAGTGCTGGAATTAAAAGCATGCACCACTACATCTGCCTGGCTTTGTTTGGTTTTTAAAGTGCTCTTTTTGTTATTTTATTGAGCTCTATGCCCTAGAATATTTTTTGTTTTGTTTTGTCCAGAATAGTCTTTATTCTGCTGAAACACTTCATCCAGTAGGCAGTAAAAAAAACCCACCTCATGGCTGTGGGGACATCTTTGTGGAACATCAACAAAAACACCTTACAGGGGGCTTGGAGAGTTGGCTCAGCAGTTAAGAGCACTGGTTGACATTCCCAGCACCCATATAGCTGTTAACAACTACATTCCAGTTCCAGGGGATTTAATGCCCTCTTCTGACCTCTACTGGCATTGTGTGTCACAGGTGTATTTGCATGCAGGCAAAACACTCATAACATAAAATAAATTCATATAATTAAGAAAAGCATGTTAGCTTCTTCAGTTTTCTCTTGCTTTCCCTCCCATGCATATGTGCTTCATTCCCCTTTCCATTTTTTTGTCATAATATGGCCCAATACCCTCACCAGAGACAAGAAGGCATTGATACCTGCCCAGCCTCCAGAATTATAGACCAAAATGAATGTCATTACTTTTTATGTTATACACATGCAGGTATTTTGTCATAGTAGCAGAAAACAAGAGAAATAAATAGAGCTTTGTTGCATTTAATAGTTCTAACAAGTGTATTCATGTGTGATTCTTTGAATTATCTACATATAATATCATGTCATTTGTAAACAGGGAAAATGCGGCCTCTTCTCTGGTTTGGACGCTTTCATTTCTCCTCCAGTCTGACTGTTCTGCCCAGTACTTCTTGCACTGTGTTCAACAGAAGCGAAAAGACTGGGTGTCTTCTTTCTCCTAATTTTTGAGTAAATTTGGGGGCCTTTCATCATTAGCTGTGGGATTTTCATAGAAAGCTCTTATTAAGTTAAGGACATTTTCTACTATTTTAAGTGAAAAGCTGTTGGACTATTACAGTGATTTTTTTCTCTGCCTTTGTGGCAATCATGTGCTCTTTATCTGTTGCTCTGTCAGTGCTGCTACGCCATTGACTGATTTCCATCTGTTGGCCTTTCCTTGTATCCCAGGAGTAAACCCCACTTGATTGTAGGGTGGGCTTCTTTTAATCGGATGCTGAATTCACATAGCTAGTCTCTTTTTTTGTCCTTTTGAGACAGGGTCTTCCTGTAGCCCCAAATGGCCTGGAACTTGCTGTATAGAACAGTCTGGCCTGGAACTCACAGAAATCTACCTACTTCTGCCTCACCAAGTGCTGGGATTAAAGGCATGCACCACCATGCCCTATGCTAGTCTTTTGTGAAGATAGAATATTCTCTCTCTCTCTCTCTCTCTCTCTCTCTCTCTCTCTCTCTCTCTTCGACAGGGTCTTCCTATGGCCCCAGGTGTCCTGGAATGTAGAATGGCCTTGATCTCACAGAGATTCACCTGCCTCCCTGTGCCACCACACCCAGTTAGAATTCTTTAAATTTCTGATAAAGTGCACCAGTAAAACATTTTCATAGAAATTTACTTATTTCTTTTCATTATCTAATAGTTTACTGTATAATTGTCCACAATAGTTTATTATCACCCTTTTAATTTTTGTGATCTAAGTCATAATGTCTCTTCTTGGACTTCCGACTTCACACTTTGAACATCCTTTTATCTAGCTAAAGTTTCCTCAATTGTGTTGTTATTTGAAAAAACAATGCTCTTTCATTGCTCATTGTCCTATCACTTTTGTAGGAGGTTGTAGGAGCTTTCTTTTTTTAATGTAGGTTGATCATTGTACCTTCCTCTGAGCACTGCTTTTACTGCATTCCATAAGTTTGGCTCTGTTGTATTTAAATTTTAATTTGTCTCAAATTTTCTACTTTTACTTTTTAATTCTTTGATTTACTAGTTCAAGAGTATATTACTTCCTATATATTTATTATTTTTCCAGCTTTCCCCCTATCATTAACATATTTTACTCCATTGTGGTTGATAAAATTTCAGTCTTAAATTTTTAGGGTGTATTTTGTTCCCTAGCGTGTGATCTATCCTGGAGACAGTGCCACATGTACTTGAGAGGAATGCCTGTTCTGCTGCCATTTGTAGAAGGCTGGATAGGTGTATCGGTCCATTTGGTCTATGATGTTTAAATCTGCTTCCTTACTGGTCTTGTGTCTCTGCACTTTCCTTCTCATCCTAGCATGAACCCTGGGTGGTATGCAAATTGCTGAGCAAAGCAAAGCAAAGCAAAGCAAGATGAAACAAAAATATCTGCCAACTGAAAATATTATATCTAGCAAAACTATCCTTTAAAATGGATAGAGATTTTACTAGATAAGCAAGGGTTGTCCCCACTGGACCTGCTTATATGAAAGGCAGAAGCAAACTCTTCCAGTTGAGACAAAAGAGCACTGAACAAAAACATAAAAGAATTTGATCACGGGAAAGTAACTGAGAAAAGAATATATGGAAACAGAACAAAATACTGTAACACTGTAGCAGTTTGAGCTATATAGTACGTTCCAGGCCAGCCTAGGGAGACCCTATCTCAAAGAATAAAAAAAGTTAACAACAAATGTTTCTGTGCTGGATAGCTTTAGTGTCAACTTGACACACCTGGGTTGAGGGAGCCTCAGTTGGGGAATTGGCTCCATTGGATTGGCCTGTGGCCACATCTGTGGAGTATTGTCTTAATTGTCAAGCAGTGTGGGAGGGCCCAGCCCACTATGGGTGGTGCTACCCTGGGCAGGTTGTTGTGTACTGTATAAGAGGTCAGGCTGGGCATGGGCCAGGGGAGCAAGCCAGTGAACAGCATTCTTCCATGGCTTGTGCTTCAGCTTCTGCTTCCAGGTTCCTGCCCTGAGTTCTTGCCTTGGGCTCCTTGAGTGAGAACTGTGAAGGAGATGTAAGCTGAATAAACCCTTTCCTCCCCAAGTTGGTGTTGGTCAGTGTTTTGTCACAGCAATGGAAGACAAACTAGGACAGTTTCATTCTATAACTTTTAACAATTTGATCATGACGTGTCTGACTATGGATTTGTGTTCATCTGATTGGGGTCTATTGGACTTCTTTAATTCTGGATGTCTGTTTTCTCCTTCAGAGTTGGGACACTTCAAACTGTGTTTTTAACAAAATTTTCTGCTCTCCATTTCTTATAGTCTGGAAAATGCATACAGTGATTCTCCTGAAGGAGTTACATATATTCTCATTATTATCCCACTGAATAGATGATTTCAAAGGATTTATGTTTGAGCTCACTGGCTCTCCTGTTTAACCAAGTTTATCAAACTCTTTTACTGATTTTTCTGTCAGTTCAGTTATTGTGGGTTGTTGTTTTTTTTTTTATCCTCCAAGTCATTTGACTTTTCCTTATATTTTCTAATTCTTTGGTAGCAGTTTCATTTGTGTGTGTGTGTGTGTGTGTGTGTGTGTGATATCATTTTCTTGATCTCAAAATAACCTGTGAGGATGATTTCAAGTTCATTTCCAGGCAGTTAACATCTCTTGATTTCTTAGGCTTGCTTTGCAGATTTATTTCCTAGAAGTAGCCATCATTTCTTTCACATTACTCCCAATTCTGTGTTAGAATTGATGCATTTGAAAAGTCACTAGAAACAGGGAAAGGCAGGGAAGAAGGGGGATGTGACGAAGTTCAGTAAAGGATTTCTGGTTTGCACAGTAAAGTAATAGCTACAACAATTTGCTTTAAAAGGGTTAGAATAAAATTAGCATCACCTAAACATGACAGGAGATGGAAATGCTTCATAACATGTGATTATTACACTTTGCCTGCACATGTTGAGTTATAATAGTGTAGACAATAAGTTGTACTCAGATTATGTTGAAATAAGAAAACAAAAAGCACCTATTTTCCTTCCAGTGCTTACACACTGGGCTTCTACAGGGGAGGATGCTCAGTATTAAACCCAGCTAGCTGTTTTAGGAGACTATAACTCTTAGGAGCTGGGCCTATAATTTCTCAATTAGACTTATTGCCTATAATTTCTCAATTAGACTTATTGCCAGGTTCCTTTTTCAGGAGTTTATACTATTTTGCTCCCTCTGGTATCTGACTTCTGCATGGTGGTTTTGTTGTTTGAAACAAGTTCTCATGTAACCCAATGAACCTGCTGCGTAGCTGGGCTTGACCCTGAACTGATCCTTCTGCCTTCACCTCTGAGTGCCAGGATCACAGGTGTGTGTCACCCTGTCCAGCCCGCATTATAAATTCTTTATAATGGCAATCTGTCCTTCTCTCTCCTTTCTTCTGCAGCTACCAGACATCCAAAGGATGCTGGCTTCCTGTCAGTACTCCATCAGGACAACCAGCAGCCCCCCAGAAAGTCCTCCCCAAACTGGATAGCCAGACACAGCCCAGTCTTTTGTTCCTCTCCTGAGGAGGATATTCCTGTTTGCTTAATGCACTTCAGCTTCTTAGCTGGATTTGAGAATTCTCAGAAATATGATCTGGCCCATGAACCAGAAAAATCAGTGTTTCAGCAGGGAAAAAAGGGATAGACTGACTTAACATCTCATGACACCACTACTATAGCAAATCTAGTTTAACTGAGTAGATAAGGGCTTATAAAAAATAAAAATACAAGCTGGAGAGATGGCTCAGCAGTTATGAGCATTTGCTATTCTTCCAGAAGACCTGACTTTGGTTTCTAGTACCCATGTCAGGCAGCTAATAACTGCCTCTTAATTCCAGCCCCATGGGATTCAGTGCCCTCTTCTGGCTTCCACAAGTACCTGCACACACACACACAAACACACACACACACACACACACATACACACACTTAAAAAAAAACATACTGTACATTCACTATTTAAGATGTAGAAAGTGCATTGGTTCTGTGTGTCATCCTAAATCTGGATCAGTTCCTAATACAAAATGCCCTGGGAACACAATTCACGTGAACAGTAGTACAGGAATATTGATTATATTCGAATTTTCCTGTTTCTATTTAAGTCTCTGTCTCCTGGACCAGCTTTGCTCTCAGGTAGTGTCCTCTAAGGCACCTGGACCCATCACTCAGGAACCTGACACCACCATGGGAAGTGGCACTGATGGCAAGGAGCACCTGTGTTCTCCATCCACTACTGCCAACATGACGAGAAGAACAGGCTTTGGGAAAAGGTGACTGGTTTGTGTCTGCATCTAATATCTTTCAGAAGTTGGTGAATCTTGGCTCCTTATAAACTCTGAATGAGGCAAGGAGAACTCTTAAATTTTCCCATATGAGTCTTGATAACCCCAGATTACTCCCACTGATACTTTGGTATGGGTTTTTGTGAATTTCATTTAAGAAGCTTATGATTTTTTAAATTGAAAAAAAATTCTTGGCAATTTTCCCATTTAAATTGAAGATATTTATCTGTTCCAAGTCTTTTCTTTCACCTGCTGCAATCACTACAGAAACCCAGGTCACCTCACGACTCTTTCACCTTGATGTGCTATGCAAGTGGGACTCCAGTCATTCCAGCTTGCGCGTTTGCTGCTCCTTCACGTGCCCTTCGATTTCACATGCATGTCAGTTCTCAAAACCTGTCAGCCTCCTCCTGACTTCTACCTAGCTGAGATTTATGATGGATTATCTATTTCCATGGGACTGTACCTAGTTGAGATTTATGATAGATTATCTATCTCCATGGGACTGGAGAGACTCTGTATGTATCATCTGATAAATTGTTAGAAATGCAAAATCTTAAGCCAGGTCACACATTTTAGGAGCACTTGACAAAGATCCCTAGGCAATTTTCATGTGCACTGATGACTGAGCAAAGCCCGACCTTTGTTTCCATGAGTTCGACTCTCACAAACCCCTCCCTCCATCTCCATTACTCATCATTAGCATCCTGTGTTCTCATGGCATTTTGCAGTTACTAGTTTATAGTTTTTACTTCAGAACAGTTTTTGTGAGCAGTCGTCCCAGTACTCATTAGATGCTGCAACCAGCATTTGCTAGCAACAGCCTTATTTGAAGTTCCCCAAGTTTAACAGCTACCCAGGTCATGAACCAATTACTAAGGGGCTAAAGACATGGAAAGATACATGCACCACTTCTAAAGTATGTTCATCTGGGGGCTGGAGAGGTGGCTCGGTAGTTAAGAGCACTTATTTTTCTTCCAGAGGACTGTTTGGTTTCCGGCACCTACAACCGGCGGCTCACACCTATCATTCCAGCTCCAAGAGATCTGACAGCCTTTTTTGGCCTTTTCCAGCATCTCTATACATGTGGCATTCACTCACCCAGAGACACATATAAAAAGATTTTTATTTTTTACTTTTTATGTGTATGAGTGTCCTGTCTGCATGTAGGTTAGCGCACCCGTGTCATGCAATGCAGCAGAGGTCAGAAGAGGGTCTCGGATTCACCTGGAACTGGAGTTCTCCTGGAATTGGAGTTACAGACGGTTCTCAGCCGCTATGTGGGTGCTGGGGATCTAGCCCGGGTCCTCTGCAAGAGCAGTCGGTGCTCTTAACCGCTAGGCTATCTCTCCAGCCCCCCAAAAAGATTTTTAACGGAGCTAGAGAGATGGCCTAGCGGTTAAGAGCGCCGCCGACTGCTCTTGCAGAGGAAGGACCCGGGTTTGATCCCTAGCACCCACATGGTGGCTGACAAACGTCTTTAACTCCAGTTCTATGGGAATCTGACACCTTCTTCTGACCTCCACAGCATTGCACGACACAGGTGCACAAACCTACATGCAGCAGTACATTCATACACATAAAAAATAAAAGATTTTTAAAAGTGCATGCATCTTAACAGAGAACCCCTGAAGGGATTTAACCTATTTATGTGTATGATTGTTTTGCTTGAATGTATTTAAGTGTATCATATGCATGCACTATCTGCAGAGGCCAGATCCTCGGGAAATGGAATTAGTTTCCATAGGGGTATGGGGAACCTAACTCAGATCCTCTGCATGAGCAATCAGTGCTCTTAACTACTGAGTCATCTCTCTAGCCCCTTATTCTTAAATATATTATTCTTTTGAGAATTTCATAATGCACACAATGTATTTTGATCACACTCCTCTGTTGCTGTAATAAAATACCACAACCAAGATGACTTTTATAGAATAGTTTATTTGGGCTTACAGTTCCAGAGGGATAAGAGTCTATCACGTCAAGAAGGCATGGAGGCAGAAGCTGCTGGAAGCTGAGGACACACGTGCAGGAAGCAGAAAAGGCAAACTGAAGTGGGGCAAAGCTAGGAATTCTTTAATCATTTTTTTAAAATTTTTTATTTTTGTGTGTGTATGAACGTACTGTCTGCATGCAGGTTTGTGCACCGGTGTCCTGCAATGCCGTGGAGGTCAGAAGAGGGTGTCAGATTGGAACTGGAGTTAAAAACGGTTCTCAGCCACCATGTGGGTGCCGGGATTGAATCCGGGTCCTCTGCAAGAGCAGTCGGCTCTCCCAACTGCTAGGCCATCTCTCCAGCCCCAAGGCTAGGAATTCTTAAAGCCTGTCTTCAGCGATGTGCTTCCCCCTTCAAAGCTACACCTCCAAATGGTTCCATGATCTTCTCCAACCGACCAAGTGTTTAAACACTTGAGCCTTGGGGACACGTCTCATTCAGACCACTGTAGCCAGCTCTCACTCCTCCCAGAAGTACTTACTCCTAAGCTCTATCCTATCAATTTTGTACTTTAGAAAATAGCCCGTGGAATCCAGTTTGTGCTGCTCATGTAGGTATGGGCCATTCGCTGGAGCATGGCTGACCTATCATAAAGAAAACCGACTCATTTCCCAGAAGCCATCAACAGAGCCTCACCAGCGGTGAGGGCTCATGAGCCCTCCCCCCCTCCACGCTGGGATGTGGACTGGCTTGATCTCGAGCAGGTCTTGTATAAAATCTAACTTACAGGGGCTGGAGAGATAGCCTAGCGGTTAAGAGCGCCGACTGCTCTTGCAGAGGACCCGGGTTCGATCCCCAGCACTCACATGGTGGCTGAGAACTGTCTGTAACTCCAATTCCAGGAGAACTCCAGTTCCAGGGGAATCTGAGACCTTCTTCTGACCTCCGAGGCATTGTACCAACGGGTGCACCAACCTACATGCAGACAGTACATTCATACACATAAAAAATAAAAAAAAATTTAAAAAAATGTGAAAAAATATAACTTATAAATACTAATCCTGGGAATTTTTCCTAAGTTATAACATGTTATAACTTACAACTTTTTCATTAAGTTGTAATCTTATCATGATTATAACAAGTAATTCTGGAAGTGGTTTTATTATTTCCAGATTTCCCTCCACTTTTTAATTTTTTTTTTTTTTTAAAGAAATCCCTCCACTTTTGTGGATCACTAAGGTTATCCAGATGTAAATATTTCTAGACCGGCTCAGTGTCTTCTCCCTCTAAAGGAATCTAACTTCAGTATTTCCATAAACAGAAACAAAGAGCTAGGAGAGACTCAGACTTACACAGAGCTTTAGGAAACGGGGGAAGGGTGGCTCAATTGAGGGTCTAGTCACCTGTCTTCTTCACATTGAGTTGTCAGGGCAAGACAACTATTTTGTGCATGTAGAACCTATCTTGCAAACACACATACAAGTTTCATATTACTAGTACAAGCATATCTGCAACACCTGATCTGATGGTATTAATAGTCGATACTCTACCAAGAGATGGGTGCATGTGAACTGCTAAAGGCCAAATCCCAAGAATACAATCAGTCTAGCTATCAATTCTCACTGTTGGTGCCGTCAGTACTTTCCAGGTTACAAATGCTTTCCTTAATAACCTGCTACAACAGAGAAACCAGGGAATTTTGACAGTACTTTATAAACTGATTTATCAGGAGCCCTACATTTCCCTACTTCACTAAGTGCCACATAAATGTTTTCTCGAACACTTACCTGTAGAGTGATAGAGCATTAGCTGTAGACTTAATGTCACCATGGTAGTAATTTGCATGTTGATGGAAAGTTAACTTTATGTAGAAATGTGAAATTAAACTGACTGATTATGAGCAGTGGCCCTGCTAAGATCCATTCTCTATTCTCATTAGTCTATGTGTTGGCTTACTGTGTTTGCTGCTTTCTCCCATGACCACAAAATTATAAAATAAACCCCCAAGGATGCACCAGCACAAGGCTTCTGAAGTGTTTGGACAGGTCACAAAATAGGAACTATGAAGCCAACATGTTCTCCACTGTAAGAAGCTTTAGAAAGAAGATACTGAGTACGGATGTGAAATAGGAGAGGCCAACTGTCAGGGGACAGACTGCTAGCGTGGGTTTAAATGATGCGGGTTTAAATGAATAAAGACTACACAAGGGTTTCAACTATCTTGGGAAAAACAATGATCTAAATTATCATTTTCTTCTGATCGGAGAATGTGGGAAGGACAAATGTCTTCTAATGTAAACTCAGAACAAATAGTCAAACTTGTTATGGGTGAGGTATAAGACAAGAATCACATAGTTTTTTTTAATATGATGACAAGAGTGGCATCTTTCATTTGGATAGGGAGAGGTAAACAGAGAACAGGACCAGCTGGCCTTCCCAGCTGAAATGCAGTCCCGTGGAGTCATTTTGGAGCCTAGTGACCCCGCAGGTCTATGTCCCTTCATGATTTACTGCCTGCATCTACAGACTTCTGAGCACCACTCTACATGTGTACCTTCCCAACATCTGAAGGAAATAAAAATTATTGCACGTATCCTCAGTGCTGAGTCACTCAATAGTGAGGAAAGCTGGAGGGCATTTTATTCATATGGACTAGAGGACAAAGTGTGACACAGATGTTGAAAACAAGTATTTAATCTGGAAAATTTCTGGGGCACTAAATGGCACTATCTGGCTATCCTAAAAAGCAGTAGTACAAAGTTGTCCCAAGTGACTCAGCAGAGACCTTTTCCTAGCAATTATACCTCATCTAATCCCTCAAGTCAAGCTCCTGCAGAATAGTGAGCAGGAAGGACTCTTAGATTTAGACCTCTAGTTACTGACTACAGGGTAGATCTGCACATGCATGAGATGGGTGGCGCACTGCACGGCTTCCAACTTTAAAGATTCCTCCTCCTTCTATGAGGATCAGGTGTGAAAAGTTTCCTTCTATACATCATTATTATTAGAAAGGAGTGGGACTCCCTGGTTTGACCCGACAATGAATAAAATGTTAGGAACAAACCCCAGGGACTGAGTTTATACAAAAAAAGCCACTATTTACCATTATTGAACATTTTTTTCCCAAGTTTAAACTGAAGCAAATGAAAAGGACATGATACATAGTTCTAATAAAATTTTATTGAGAATCAGTAAGTCAAAATCTTTACATAACATATAAATGCCACGTTCCAGCCCTTCCCAATAACTTGCAACGTAACCTTGGGGTAGTTCCCTGGACATGCCCACAGGGTTTCTTAGCTTGAGGAAGGAAGCAGTGCTCCTACTGCCCAGGAGTACTGCATGCAGAAACGTGCTCCGACCTGCTTCCGGGAAGCAGAGGAGTCAGCATTCAGGAGAAGCCGGATGAGTTCTAGGAGCCAAGGGACACATAAACAATTGTTCTGTTCACAGTCTCCACTTCAGACCAGCTGGTAGACAGCAAGGACACTAACACCGAACACAAACTGACCTGAAGATGCAGGAGGAGAGGACCTTTCTCACCAGTTACTTAGGGAAATAGGAATAAGAAGAAAAAAATACCCTTAGCTCTCATTTTGAGGCTTCTGGTGCCAAATAATTGGTTCTGACATAAAAGATGAAAAGGGAACCAAACGCCTCTAAGGATCAAAGACTGACAGCTAGCCAACGTGTTCTCCACTGTAAGAAGCAACACCTGATGGCATCTGTGGAAGTGGTCATGGTAATGTTAGCATTTTCATGACGAAAGTTAACCTCTGCAGTTTCTTATCACCACGTGGGCAGAAACACAGAGGATAAACGGACACTGCCTGGCAGGCTCTGAAGGCTTCACAATCCAGTATGGAGCTAGCAAGGTCACTGTCACCAAGTGTTCTGGGAGGCAACCTTTGCAAAGATTTTCTAACCAAGAAGAAAAGCATCTGAGAGAAAAATGTGTCAGAAGCAGAACTAAAGCTCAGAACGCTGCTGTGGAAATGTTTCTTTCAGTCACTACAAGAGTGGGAAGGTGGTGGTCTGGGCTTTGCATTCTCTACCTGAGTTTAAATCCTAACAAAACTTTCCTAGCTCTTAAGCATAAGTAAACAGTGGCACAAACCCCTTGCCAGCTTAATAAGAGCCTTAAAAAGTAAAGGTAAAGACAGAAAGTTGAGTAATGTGCATGCTGATGATCTGTTAATGGATGACAATAGTTAAAAGGCAGTTCGGATAGTAACAAGAGGGTAACTCCAAACATTCTTCTTGTTTTGAGTTCTTCCTGGAGGTAAATTAATCAGGAAACCCAGAGAAGCATGTGATCAAGGATTCCCTGACTTGTCAAACATGTTTGTACTTTTTCCTTTAGTAACGATGGTAGCTGAAAGTATAGGTATAATATAATAAGACATTAAACTAAATGAGCTTCCTTCTTTCAAGGCTGACACTGGCCAAATGTATGTGCTTTGCTGTGTTTTTTTTACTTATTAGGGCAAGCCTTCACCAAGCACGGGCTGTACACAGCTAAGCAGCAGCACTGCAAAAGATGGAGCACATGTCCCAGGCTTCCAGGCGTCCTGGAGGGGAGGGAGTGATCCAACCTTAGGAGCTGAGCACTGGGCTGCTTTTTAGATCCTACTGCAGGTAGCCTTTAAATGGCCACAAAATTCCCATCATATTAGCTGTTCTGGTGCCAAACAGAAAATGACAGGAGGCTGCTCTTCGTGCAAACCAGCACATGTCCCACAGGGATTTCATTTTCAATAGAAAAAGCAAAGTCAAAAGAGCCACAAAACAGGCACACTTATCCCTCGGATGTATTTTAAAGCTGTAAAATGTTCCCCAATCAGTCTACAAGACTTTAAACAGGTCTGGGACAGGCCACAATGGGAGGAGGAAGGGCAGTTGCTGAGGACCAGAAGCACAGGGGAGTCTTCATCTACACACAAACCTGACTCTCGTCTTAGAAAATGATGCACCATTACACTTCAAATGTGCAAAGACTCGTCCATTAAGAGGCAGGAGCATTGGGAAATGCCCCTCAATAATCAGAATTCCTGTCAAAAGCCTCATAGGAGCTATTTGCTATGCTGCATCCCTCTTTCCACCTTCTCTGTAAGCAGAAGTAGAATTCTGTACTACCACCTGGAACATGTCCAAATTAGTTGACGGAGGGGATTTATCTACTTACAGCTGGTACCAGACACAGACCGCTCAAGCAGTAAATGCAACACAAGTAAAACAAGCTAAACTTGAAAAGGTCAGATGAAAGAGGTGGGCTGATTCCTCATCACAGCAAATTTACACAGAAAACCTGCTTCCAGAGGCCATCGGAATACTAAAGGACAAGTAAACTATTCCAAAATACAGCAGAGACAAGAGTCAACTGTGACTGGTGAACTGGCTTTCACATCAGAATGCTCATTATAACCATCACATTTTAACAAGTTCTTTAACAATGCCGGAATAAGAGCCTGGGTGGCTCAGTGACAAAGGGCAAATTTGGAAGTGTGTTTACTTGTACTTCACACTGGCACCAGGAACTTGAAAAATGGCATTTAGGGCCCAAGTTTAGTTTGTAACTCTTGTAGTTTTTCTTCTGCAAGAATACAGTTTGATTTTTGTCCCCTTTCACAATCAACCGCTTAGAGCAAACCAATAAAACTATTCCTTGTTGGAGTAAAAATATTAAACTGAAGGCAATATTTAATAATGGTCATATATATAGTTGTATATAGGTAGACAGAAATTATGAAATTATATATTTAATATATACATATAATTTCTGTCTACCTACACATAAAATTTGTCCACCTAGAGAGATATAGAGACAGAAAGATAGAGATAGAGATAAAGATAGAGATAGAGATAGAGATAGATAGAGAGAGAGAATGAGAATGTTTATGTGTCTTGGGATATAACCATGTAGGGCTTCTTGAATGCTAGAAAAGTATTTTAGCCTGGTGTGGTGGCTCATGCCTTTAATTCTAGCACATGGGAGGCAGAGGCAGGTGGATCTTTGTGAGTTCAAGGCCAGCCTGGTCTACAGAGCGAGTTCCAGGACAGCTGGGGCTACAGGGAGACCCTGTCTCGAAAAAGACCAAAAAAAGAAAAAAATGAAAAGTATTTTACCACTGAGCTTATTTTATTTTTGTTTTGAAATAGTCTAAGTTGCAAGGCTGGCCTTGAGCTTGTGATCCTCTTGCCTTATCTTCTTGGTAGCTGGGATTATAGGCACACTAGGCTTGGCTTTAGTTTCCTTTAAATAGTTTTTTAAGAAGAGTAATATATCATTATATTCACTACCTTAAAAAGATTTTCTCTAAGCCTGGAAATACATGTAAGTAACAACAAATTACTGCTTGTCAATTATCTTTCCTTTCGGAAGAAGCTTTAAGTACTTTCATGCACACTTTTAAATAAAAGTAAATCACAAAAGGAGTTGATCCAGAAAGGCAAATTATGGAAATAAAAAACCAACTACATCAAGTACACAGTTTCATTTCATGTTTCCTTAAAAAGCCAGGGAAGCACTGAGACCAGGTTTGAATACACAGAGAAAGTCATGCTGTAAGCTGTAGGCCAAGCTTTCCTAACTCTTTAGAGTTCAAATGCAGGGAACCTGGCCTTCGTGGGGACTAACAGATCAGCCAAGAAATATATTGTTCCAGCCATTCCTAAAGGAACAGAAAGAGGTACAAGTTAGTTTGCCAAGTTTTTCAGCCTCAATATTATGGTAAGGATGGCAAAAGTGGGCATGAAGCAGCCTACAATCCACACATTGCATTCAAAACTTCCCTGGGGATAGATGGAAAGAGAACAGAGGCAGCCGTTGATGCTCAGTTATTTGTCCATACGCAGCTCCTCCTCCATAGCACTGCGGGCCACTTCCCTCTCTGAGGGTTGACATGAGGTCAGTAATGCCAATCAACTTTTACTGAGGTGACTCAGAAGGGGCCTGGCTCCACAAACCACAGTCGTTACTACAACTACTAGTATAAAGCCTGTAACTGATATGTATGCTAACTGATATTTTTGTGGAGACAGGAGTTTATGTAGCCCAGGCTGGCCTCCAACTGTGGAGCTGAGGATGACCTTGCTTAACTTTTGATCCTTTTGCCTCCACTCTCACCCCACTTAAGTGCTAGGCTGAGAGCTGTGTGTCACCAGGCTTAGTTTGCTGGTGACTAAACCCAGGGCTTCATGCATATGGAGCAAGCATCCTGCACAACTGGTCTAAATCCACAGCCTTGCTAATTGATTACTCTTAAGATGTTATTTATTTTTTATTTTCTGTGTATGAGTGTCTGCATGTATGCAAGTGTATCACACATAGGCTTGGTGCCCTTGGGAGGCCAGAAGAGGGCATTAGATTCCTTGGAACTAGAATTACAGAAGGTTTTAAGCTGCCACGTGGGTGCTGGGAACCATACCCAGGTCCTCTGTAAAAGCAGCCAGTGTTCCTAACTGCTGAATCATATCTTTAGCTCCTGATTTTTTTTTAATATTTAAAAATTTTAATGATGGATCATCAAGTTCAACAGCTATAAAAAGGACACACGGTGAGTGATGCTAAAAATTTCCATGGTAACAGAAAACAAAATGCTGTTTACATGGGTCTCTCTGTTGGCAAAGAATAGCTTTACTATCTGATCAAAGACTATGATTTTCTTCTGCTGCTAACTGATTTTTAATACTGACTTGCCATATCAGGAAATAATGTGTATAAAACATGACTATAAAAATCAACCTGCTGCTGGGCATGGTAGCCCATGCCTTTAATCCAGCACTCGAGAGGCAGAGGCAGGTGGATCTCTGTGAATTCGAGGCCAGCCTGATCTGCATAGCGAGCTCAAGGCCAGCTGGGACTAAAGGGAGACCTTGTCTCAAAAACAACAACAACAACAACAACAACAAAAATCAACATGCTGATACACTCAAATTCAAACATTATTATAAGCAAAGCAGTAGTTGATGATTTTATAAAGTAAGTCACATGTGCCAATACCTTCGAAGAGGGAGAAGGGGGTGTCGGGTGTCCTGCATCCATGCTCTCCATAATCCAAGCACCATTCAGCAAACTAAAATAAAAATGAGACCAAGTTCAATACTGTAGTTATTTTCTTCTGGAGATCCTAAATGCAAAAGCTATCAAGTTAGAGATGTGAGGTCGATGTTGATAAATGGATGGTCCGAAGGCAGGCACCAGCTGGGAGAGGTCACTGTGTGGTTTAAGCCACATGCTGCCAAGGCTATCAAAGAAGGAAAGAGCAAGCTCACCCTGCATATTTCTTCTTTCATTCCAGCATCACTGAATAGAATTGTGCCCGTTAAAACAATGCTAATGCAAATGAACAGCTCTTTAAAATTGCTCTTAAAGAACGAGCTTGTGGTTGTTAACTATAAACTCATGGATTAAGAGAGATGAACTGACTTAGCTGATCAGCTCTTTTGAGCTCAGGGCAGAACTGGCTTCTTGCACTGCCCGGCTCCTACCTTGCAGGCCCTGTACAGGTACTTGACATCCTGTGTGAGGTTGTAGAGTGCCAGGAAGGCATAGGCATTCCCAGCGGCACCGTGGCACAGCCCATAGCCCTTCTTCAGCAGGCCATACTGCCAGATCACATCGGCACACTGGTAAGCGTCTCTCAGGTACTGCTCCTCTTTGAACACCTGCAGAGTCGAGGGACATGAGTTCCAGCATCTGGGGCATGAAGAACATTCCTTCCTGCCAGGAGGAAGATAGGGAAGAGGAGGAGGAGGCCTGGCAGGAAGATGTAAAGGATGCAGTGTATTATGCTGCTAATGACAACTTTTAATGTTGACTAGCTCTGCCTTCAAAATGATTTGGCCTGAAATCGTAGTCTGAGCTTTATGTATGCAAGTGTTACTGACACAGCTGCAGCACGGAACTCGAAAAAAAGCTGCTTCTCATCACTCTCCAGAAAACATGCCAACTTCTTCAGTAACTATGATGCTCTTCACTGCCAAGAACTGTCTACATACTGGGAAAGGGTCTGTGAATTATTGTCATTCGTTACTTTGTGTGTTTATATGTGTGTGTGTGTGTGTGTGTGTGTGTGTGTGTGTGTGGTCAATGTCAAGCATCTTCTTTTATCAATCCCCAGCTTATTTCTTGAGAAGGTCTCTCACTGACCCTGGAGCTCACTGCTTGGGCAACAGGAGTTGGCCAGTGAGCCCCAGGGAACCTTCTATCTCCACCTCCCAGTTCTGTGTTTACATTTTTTTTTTTTGGACTTTTTGAGACAGGGTCTCCCTTTAGTCCCAGCTGGCCTGGAACCCGCTATGTAGACCAGGCTGGCCTTGAAGTCACAGAGATATGCCTGCCTCTGCCTCCTGAGTGCTGGAATTAAAGGCATGCGCCACCATGCTCAGCAGTGTGTTTATACTTTTACACATAAAATTCAGTGGCACTAATTACTCAGGAAGTTATATCTTCATCAACAGTATTATTTGGAAGACTTTTTTTTTAACCACAGCAAACAAAAGACATATTAAGCAACGCATCCCATTCTCTGTTCTCTTCCCCCCAGCCTTCATAGCAGCTACTTTCTGTCTCTATGAATTTATTCTAGACACTTCATACAGATACAATCACAATGTACTGCCCTTTTTGTGTCTAGCTTATTTTGCACAGTATGTTTTTAAAGTTCATGACCATTATATATTAGAATTTCATTTTTTAGAACTGAATAATATTCCACCACATGTATATGTATTTTGTTTATGGATAAGGAATTCTTTTTTTTAACCTTTTAAATTTATTTATTATTTTTTATGTGTATGAATGTACTGTCTGCAGGTAGGTTGGTGCACCCGTGTCATGCAGTGCCTCGGAGGTCAGAAGAGGGTATTGGATTCCCCTGGAACTGGAGTTAAAGATGGTTCTTAGCTGCCATGTGGGTGCTGAGAATTGAACCCGGGTCCTCTGCAAGAGCAGTTGGTGCTCTTAACTGCCAAGCCACTCTCCAACCCCAGGGATAAGGAATTCTTAAATATTTTTCACTTCTTGGTTTATAGAACTGTGATGTACACTTATCTATGTAAACTCTTGAGGTTTTTTTTTGTTTGTTTTTTTGGCATAAGCCTAGACGTGGAATTGCTAGACTTCATGTTAACTAAGTGTATAATTTTTTTGGAAGGCCCATCAAACCGCTTTCCATGGCAGCTGTAGCATTTCACATTCCTGATGCAATGCACAAGGATTCTGCTTTCAACCCAGTTTCCAGGATACTTACCTTGGCTCTGCCACTGACACTACCATCTTGGTTACTCTGTTAACGAAGCAGCTTCCTGGGCTGAATGATGGAGTCTGTTATGGTGGGATGGAACCGTGAGAATGGGCGAGAATCCACTCAGTACAGCAACCTCAGGCCCAGCTAGTATCATAATCCTTTAAGGATTATACGACCAATGTTAATTTATAAAAACCTATGTTATGCTTTGTGTTCAGTGAGAAAGCACGCAGTACCTTGTAGGCCTGGATGAGCATATAGATCACGCCAGGGGCGCCATGGCACCAGTGCACAAGCAGGTCTCTGGTGTCGTCCAAACACGGAGGGTAATTGCCGGAAGGGAACTTCAGCTGGCAGACATAGTCTACGCTGGGCTTCACCAAACTATGTAACTTCCCTTGGCTCACTTTAAGGCTGGGCTAACGATGAGAAAAAGAATGATTAGTTCTGCTGAAGAGACAGGACCTTCCTAGGACTCAGGATGAGTTTAAATAAAAAAAAAAAGCATGACCAAAAGGAATTACAGTCATTAAAAAAGTTTGTCATCTCACTCAATATTTGCATCTATGAATAATTTGTTTTAATCTTTTGTAATTTCATTAAGTAAAGGATCAAATTAAAGTCAGACTTAAGGCCTTCTGTATGTATTACATTCCAGTGTTTGCTGTTATTCATACATATCTAAAATACACAAATACCTTTCTGGAATCAATGTTTAAGAACAGGAACAAAGATTTTTTTCAGCTTTCAATACCCACTGTGTGATGTAAAGACCACAGACAGAAACATCAGACAAGCAAGCTCAGCTCTCGCCTTCACAGAGGTGGTAAGTGATGTTTGCAGCTGGAAGGGCATGAAGTGGGCAACATGCCAAAGACTTGTCTTTGCCATAAATCCTTACTCTTAAGTACTGTGCTGGAAAGCTTTGGTGTCAACTTGACCAACCTGGATTGAGGGAGCTTTAACTGGGGAATTGCCTCCACTGGACTGGGGTGTGACCATGTCTGTGAGGCATCTTCTTGATTGTTGACTAATGTGGGAGGGCCCAGTCCCCTGTGGGCGGTGCCACCCCAGGACAGGTGTTTATACATACATAAAATTGTGTAAGAAACCAGGATGGGGATGGGCCAGGAGAGCAAGCCAGTAAGATTTGTTCCTCCATGGCCTGTGCTTCAGCTCCTGCCTCCAGGTTCCTGCCCTGAGTTCCTACCTTGGGCTCCCTCAGTAATGAACTGTGACCTGAGAGATGTAAGACGAATAAACCCTTTCTCCCCCAAGTTGGTCTTAGTCAGAGTGTTTTGTTACAGCAATTGAAGCCATACTAGAACGTGCACCAATTGTTCCCCTGGGAGGTTCTCTTCTGACCTTCCCAAGTCCTGTTTGCTGCAGTGAATTTGATCTGCTCTTAATCTATCTGACTTTGGTTGAACTCTGCCAATACTGACAGAATCTGAAGAGTTGCTAGACATGGCACAGTCAGCTGTTTTTCAGATAAGTTACACAAAATCTAGAGACATCTTCTTAGCTTTACTTCCCCAAGGAGCCTTCAGCAACATGCGCTCATTTCTAATGATTTTGTTCAGTGGGTTACGCTTTATAAAGGGAACAATGCTCTTAACTCAAAGCACTGTCTGAAAGAGTAGAGCAAAGGAGCACTTCACAGAGAATAGAGGCCAACACACTTGAGTCTGCATGGGTGGCACTCACTAGGCCCATGCACCCCTGCAATCCCATGCACCCCTGCAATCCCAATGCATCTCAGGACAGAGCCTTTCATGTTTCCACACTTGCAGATGCACCCTGAGCAGAAGGGTCAATGTTTGGGTCAGTGACAGTAAGGAGTATAACATGGTGGCCAGCACAGACAGGACAGCAGCAGGGTCTGTCTGCCCATCTGAGCTGAGGCAGCATGTCAGTCATCTTAGTCTCCATAAGTACCCCTTACTTACCTGCATCAGGAAGTAATAAATTCCTGCAAGGCCATGAGCAGCCCCCACGTAATACTCCTGGTACCACTCGTACATGAGTGGAGACTTTGCTGTGAAGTTTCTCTTTCTAGCTAGGTTTTCTCCAGAGCTTAGAACTGTTTCACAAATCTAGAGGGAGAAAGGCAACGGAAATGACAAGATAGTTAGACTAAAAACCTTCCTGGTGGAAGTAAAGACTTTCTGGGGCTGGAGAGATGGCCTAGAGGTTAAGAGCACTGACTGCTCTTGCAGAGGACCCAGGTTCGATCCCCCAGCACCCACATGGCGGCTGAGAGCCGTCTGAAACTCCAATTCCAGGAGAACTCCAGTTCCAGGGGAATCCGAGACCCTCTTCTGACCTCCGCGGCATCGCACGACACGGGTGCACAGACCTGCATGCAGACAGTACATTCATACACATACGGAAATAAATAAAAATTAAAAACAAAAACAAAAACAGCAACAACAACAACAACAAAGACTTTCTGTTAACAGGCACCGAAAAACCAGTATCTATCAGACACCATCTTCCAACCAAAGGAGGACACTGTTCTGTTCTACCTCAGAGAAGTGAGTATGAATACATTCTCCTCAAAAGAATGAATATAGCGAAGACCATCGCTCCCTTCATTAGCACCTACATGTCTGTCAAAGAAATGCACAAATGCCTTCAGACACTGAGACATACAAGCATCTGGGCGATGAGGTTTGACCTCCATCTCCCTCAGAGGGGACCTCTCAACTTTCAAAGGGGAGAGCAGGATGACCTTCAGACTCCCAGTCTGTTCCACAGGGCTTTCACAGCTCCAGCATGAAGCTGTTGGTCCTGTGACTGTGGTGACCTGTAAAGGTTGGTCTATATGAGAGGAAGAGTAGGTAGTTCCCCCAAAATAAGTCCCCGAACCAGAAAAAAAAACTGTTACCTGCTGAATATGGCTTTGCGGAACCTTCTCCTCTCCAAAGTTCTTATTGACAAAAAGAAGAGCATAGATGTAGCCCATGCGGCCATAGAGCATTTCATTTGGTGCTTTGGGATCGATTTTATTTAAATGTATGAGCCTAGGAATAGAAATACATGTCTATGATAAAGTGAAAGGGATAAAGCAGTGGTAAATGAATAGTACATTCAGAAACACACACACACACACACACACACACTTCAACATTAGCCCCAAATTGTCTTTAGTTGACAAAGGAGTTGACAAAACATCGTAAGAACAAAAGAACACGTGTGTGTGGCTGAGGCTCCCTAGTCCTCACAGATGCATGCTCTAGGCCCTGCATGGAAGCGGGGGTGGGGGGGGTGGGGGGGAATCACAGAAACCAAGAACCGCTGTGTACTGCAGCATTTAGCCTGGACTAATCAACCCCGAAATAGCCACGAGCAGATAAAATGACATGCTCGCTGCATCCCACTCACCTCCTTCTGTAGCAGCATGACCTGCCACAACTGGACACACATGCACATGGCCTCCCGCCTTCCAGGATCTAAGGAAGCCTTCTGGTTCTTACCTGTGGAAGCTACCTTGGCCACCAATTCGTGTGTGTGTGTGTGTGTGTGTGTGTGTGTGTGTGCGCGTGTGTGTGCGCGCACGTTCCCAGATTAATTTTATGTATGTGTAAACAAATACAAATACATCCAATATTGTTCAGCTTGCTATTTAACAACACCCCACCACACAAGCTGCCTAGCACTTGGGAGGCAGAGGCAGGTGGATCTTTGTGAGTTCAAGGCCAGCCTGGTCTACACAGAAATTTCCAAGCAATTTCCAAGCCAGCTGAGACTAAAAAGAAAAAGTGATTTTTTTTAAAAAAAAAAAAAAAAAAATATAATATATATAAAAATATATATCTAAATATTAAAATCTAGCGACACCGACAAATAGTAGTCATCATCTTTGTAGTTTGCAGGGCAAATCCTGTTAAATGGATGCATTATGACTTATTAAGGTCTTATTGACAGACTCAGTTCAGCTTCTCAGACAAAATTTTGATTAGTTCTGGCTCCAGGTAAGCTGTACTAAGCACACCTTGCCCTTCTTCTCTCTGTGAATGTAGTTCCTAAAACCTGGTTAGGATACAAGCAGCAGCTATCTGAAGACTTTGAAAAGGAAGCGGCAGCAGTTAGGCGGGGAAGACAACTGAATTTAAAGCCCCACCGCGGGGGCTGGAGAGATGGCCTAGCAGTTAAGAGCGCCGACTGCTCTTACAGAGGACCCGGGTTCGATCCCCAGCACCCACATGGTGGCCGAGAACCGTCTGAAAATCCAATTCTAGGAGAACTCCAGTTCCAGGGGAATCCGAGACCCTCTTCTGACCTCCGCGGCGTTGCCCCACACGGGTGCACAGACTTGCATGCAGACAGTACATTCACACACATACAGAAATAAATAAAATTAAAAAAAATAAATAAAGCCCCACCGCACTGAACGCCTATTTCCCCCTCCAGCACCATTGGCTTGAAATCAGGAAAGCCAGAAACACAGAAGTACATACCAGGGCCTGAGAGCGAGCACAAAAGAAGCCTTTGATTATTCTCAAGGATGAACAGGGACAGGAACTCCTTAGTAAAGGAACCCCACAGTGGATGAAGCTGTTTCTCACTGCTCTGTTCTCTGGGGCCCGAGGCCCCAGGCAATCTTAAGCAGCAAGGAGAAGCAAAGGCAACAGGAACACACAGAGGTGAAACTCTGAGGCCCAGAACCGTCTTCCCAGAAGCACTGTGGTTCCTCCCAGAAGCACTGTGGTTCCGAGCAAGAGGCAAACCTGCTGTTGTGCTCTCCCCTACACCCCTCTGTGCAGAGCCAGCTCAGTGATGAGAAGTGTCTGTTCCAGCAGGGCACCCAAAACCCAGGGAATCAGAAGCAGAGGAAGAAAGCACAGGCGGTAGTGTGAATTCTGAGAATGAATCTACACATTTTTTGAGTGTGTGGGTGAGGGTATGCAATAGGTAGAAAAAAGTCCTTCTTGTTTTAGAATTTTTTTTAATCACATGGAATTTCTAAACTACAGCTCTGTTAAATGGATTCAATGTGATTCCATTTAAGTTATTAAAGCATTTTAGTTTTTATGTCAAAGCTTAGCAAAATGAAACTGCATGTAGTGGTGGCACCTTTAATCCCAGCACTCGGGAGGCAGAGGGAGGCAGATGTCTGCGAGTTCAAGGCCTACCTGGTCTACATGGCAAGTTCCAGGCTAGCTGGGGCTACAGTGAGACCCTGTTGCAAAAAGACAAAAAAAAAAAAAACAACTCTTAGTTGTTGTCTCTGTGAAAATTACTTTTAAATAGCCAGCATAGTATGCTGTGCCCTAATTTAATTTTTTTTAAATTTTATTTATTTCTGTATGTGTTTGAATGTACTGTCTGCATGCAAGTTTGTGCACCCGTGTCGTGCAATGCCTTGGAGGTCAGAAGAGGGAGTCGGATTCCCCTAGAACTGGAGTTACAAATGGTTCTCAGCTGCCATGTGGGTGCTGGGGATCGAACCCAGGTCCTCTGCAAGAGCAGTCAGTGCTCTTAACCGCTAGGCCATCTCTCCAGCCCCGCCCTAATTTAATTTTACATGAGAGTGGTTAAATAGCATTTGAAGTGTTACAAGTCACATGGGATGACTGGTTGTATTGAAATATTGTATTCGGGAATCAATATTCAAATGCACTCCACACTTTTCCCAAAATCTATACCAAGCACTGGCTAGTAAGTATAGAAAGAAACTGAGAGAATGGCTTGCATTGGTGGACCGAGTTGACATGGGCTGCAGGTGTGGGCTACAGTGCAGGCTTTCTCAGCCTAAAGACACTGCGTAAGAGACAATGTAATATGGCTCTCTCTGACTTACAAGAACAGGTTCAGGAATTATTTGTTTTCTTTTTCCTGGTAAGTATTTGCACATTTGGTAGAATTAGGCAATCACCTATGCTTTTATTTAACATTCTCAGGAGTCAGGATATAGGTGCGGTGGTATATTAGCATAATTTCTGGAGGCCAATAATACTTTCTAAAACAAAAACACAAGGCACACACAAACATGGTAACTACTACCACCTGCCAAATGCACACGAAAACACACAGTAAAGAGGTCCTAGTTGAGCAGGAAGGGGACTTGTAAGAAAGAAAACAATCCCCTTGCCTCCTTCCCCACCACCTCTACGACCTTTCAGAGAGGGGAGAGAAACACTAAAACCAAGAGGAGCTGTTCCCACCAATGCGAGGGGTTTTGGGTGCCTTGCTGGAACAGGCACTTCTCATCACTGAGCTGGCCCCTGGTCAGAGGGATGTAAGGGAGAGCACAACAGCAGGTTTGCCTCTTGCTCAGAACCACAGTGCTTCTGATAAGACGGTTCTGTGCCTCAGAGGTTTCACCTCTGTGTGTTCCTGTTGCTTTTGATGAGATGCTCTGCATGATTTAAAGAGTTGATGGATATGAAACAAAGGCTGAGAAAAAGGTCTTTAAAGGGGCTATCTCCCCGGGGGGGGGGCTTTGAGGAAGCGTGGCAAATTACAGTTACCAGACAAGCTAATATCTCGTATTATACCTCAACAAACTGATGTATCTCAAATTAGTTAAATATATAAGCACGAGCACATGCTTTCTTTTTATTCTCTTTCATAAATATAGGAAATAAATCGACAACAAAACGGGATCTCTCAGGAGCTGAGTCACCTTGGGGTTATGGGAAACTGAGGCACAGAGAAGGCACCAGGAGACTCACAAGGAGAAATCAGGGAAGTTCATTCATCCCAGCAGACACGAGTGGAGTTTCCTCCCTCAGTTCTGTCCCTTTGGTTTTTATAGGTCTCCATGTTATTCTTTAACTGTTTGGTGGGTTTCAGTTACAGCCTGTGGGATCACCAGCACAGCGGCCCACATGCGCCAAGACCCCCAAAAGGAAATTCCTTCTGCAGGCATGTTTGCAGGGGCAGATACTTAGGGCAGCAGCTGAGGTGTTCTTTTAGCAAGGACACCGCAAACAGATGTTCCACTAGATAACTGTGGTATTGTTCCTCAGGATAACAGTCTTCATTTCAGTTTTGTTCCCCTTTCAATGCATATTTTAGTAGGCTTTCATTTATGTTCTAAAGTCTAAATAATCAGTCATAAAACAGTATTAGACACACATCAATGACATTAGATGCATAGACATATTTCTTTTCCCCTTTAATGGCAGATATTTTATTTTCTTGTATGACTTTAAGCTTTTTTTCAATGCCAACAGGCCTCTTGATGGAACAGTGGAGCGCACTGTTCTTCACTTCGCATCCTCACTGTCACTGCAGGACTAGAACTGAACCCAGTACAAGATGGGCAAGTGCTGATCCACGGAGTTATAGTCCCAGCCTCTAATGTTTTTTTGTACTCAAAAGAAAACACAAATGGCTTGTTTGTAGTTTTCATGGCCAAAGTCAACCCTGATTGGAACAACGTAGAACAAAAAAATGACATGGCACTTTTAGCTACTGGTTAGGCAGTACTGAAAACCAGTGCTCGCAAGGCTGTGTAGGAGGCAGGGCATTTAACTGTATTTTGGAGGGTAGGTTATTTCTGGAGGGACTTGTATGCGTTGTCTTATGTACCTCTGACACAGCACTTCTGATGCTGGAGCACATGCAGGCCTTTCTGACCCAGCACTTCTGATGCTGGAGCACATGCAGGCCTTTCTGACCCAGCACTTCTGATGCTGGAGCACAAGCAGGCCTTTGAGTACCACAGGCACATTTACTCCAAATCACTTTCCAAAGTAAATTTTTGCAACTCAGTTGTCTATTTTGAGACATACCCAGTGATTATGCAATTGAGGAATGTTTAGGGAATAAAAATGTTCAGAAGGCGAGTATGGTTGCAACACCATTCACCTCAGCTCAGGGAGGTGGAGGATGCAGAAGGGTCAAGAGTTCAAGGTCATCCAGGGCTATATGAGACTCTATCTTAAAAAAAAAAAGTTTACAGAAACAAAGGCGTTCGTTCTACCGAAGAAGTCTTGCAGAGCCAAATGGGCTCTTTCAGCAAGAGAGAGACTTAGGAGTAATGGAGTACTCTCACGCCTCCAGACCAGCCCCTGTTTTTTTATTTTTTTATTACATTTTTATGTGTTTTATACATAATTTTTCAATTAGTTTTAATTGCCTTTATACCGCCTGTCCCTTGGCACCCTCCTGCAGCTCCCCCAAAGGGTCACAAATTCTGTCATTTGTGCTAGAGTCCACTGGGACTATCCCTGCTCGCGCCTCGGGACCAGCTCATGCCACGAGCTCTAGTCAGCCTGTCTGGAGTCCTTTCCTGAAGAAGGCCAGGGCTTCGTTACCGGCTGCCATCAGCTGCCGATATTTCCTCGGATCAGCCCCTAGTATTTAAAAAAACTTGAAAACATTTGTTAACAACTACTTGTTTTCCTTATGACAGAATTGGTAGCTCAGTAAGAAAACCAATCTGTTCACTAATAACTACAAGTTCAGTTGTGGAAGTAAATCCAATATGTGTCTCAGAGTTCAGAAAGGAACATATCAAGTTTTAACACAATTGCATCTGTATAATCAGAATTTAGAAATCAAAAATGAACTTTGATTTACTTTTGCAAAGGAGACCGAAAAAAAAAAAAACCACTCAGAAAGGAACATCGTTCCTGCCAAAATACAATTATCTGAGCTACTAGAACAAAATGCCACTGTTATTGTCTGCACTACCACTAGATGGCAATACAAAATTAACATTCCAATTACTTTAAACCATACTCATATGCATTTGGGCTAGTCACAGCAGAAGTAGAATACCATTTAAATACTTAATTACTGGTCAGAGTGAGCGGAGTTTAGGGTAATAAGGGACACATTTCTTTTCTGGATCTGAATTCAAAGAATGAACACTAGTTGGTTATGATGATTACTAAAGGTAGGACTTGAAACTGCATGTTTTACGTGCTATATTCTCAAGATAAAATAATGAGGACATTTAGAAGTCATAATGGTTATTTTATGTCTGTTTGGAAAATCTCAAACTCACAAGCATGTCTTTGCAGCTCCATTTATTTGTTTGGATATGTTGATATTAATAGCAACCGATCTTTAGAGGAGATAAGCAAGTCACTGAAATGTCACTAGAGGCAGACTAAAGACATTTTAAAACAGGATAGGCCTGTTGGACTCCTCCCAATAGTTCCCCAGAGTGTTATTGAGGCTTTCTGCCTTGTATTATATCAAAAGATTGTAACATTTAAAAAAATGAAGGTCCTTTTCTTTTTCTGACCCATCACACTATAAACGAGGGAGGTCATATCTGTTCTGCCCCCGAAGCCACAGTTCTTCATCATTCTAAGTACTGGCCCCAAGCATTGTGTACGTCAAGCTGGTCACCTGTGTGCTAAACAGGCGATGCTCTTTATTTCTATTGTACTAGCAAGATCTCTATGTAGATGGATAAAACTGTACAGGATATTCATCAAACAGTACAAAGCAGCAATAAGATGTCCTGACAGTCACCCAGGCCACAAACACACACACACACACACACAAACACACACACACACACACACACACACACACACACACACATGCACGCAGGCACGCACGCGCACACACTTTGTGGCAAGTCAGAGCTGCCTCCCAGCTCAAAAGGTGGAAATGTGCTCTCAATACTGAAAACATCTTGTGGAGTTCATCTACCTCAGGAGCTGAAGGTGAAGAACTTCTACCCAAAGAAAACACTAACTTCTTTAGATTCCAATTTCTTTGTCTAAAGATTAAAAGATTTTGATATCAAAGGGAAGATTGGTCTTTCAAAAATTATGATTTAAAAAAACTGTAGGAAAGGCCAGCTAGAATATGATGAGGGCCAGAGACCATGACAGAGATCCTGCAGAACAGCATGTCTGTAATATTCCAGAGTGTGACACAAGGAAGAAGGCTCCTTAAAAAACAAAACAAGCAAGTCTACTGATTCAGTGCCTGATGGTATTAAATAATTCCGGATTTCTAGAAACTGAATTAAAGAAATTTTCTCCATTAAGACAGAGATGTAAAAGATGAAGCACTATAATTTCTAAATAATTCCCTTCAAATAAAACAAAAAACAAAAAACTAAGCAGTCGAAGCTGTGACCACAACAGATTTTCTTTTCAATACCCACATTCTCATAGATACTAATATATGAATATACTACTTTTTCACACACACTTAAGACAGGGTCTTACTCTGTAGTCCAGGCTGGCTAGGTGCTTACTATTTGGCTCAGGCTAGCTTTGAACTGTGGAAATCTTCCTGCCTCAACCTTCCAAGTGTTGGGATTATAGATGGGAGCCACCATGCTGACCTCATATTCTGTATTTTAAGCCTAACAAACCTACTGGCCATAAATAAAATGTTCTTGAAATGCCATAAAAAATTTAAAAGATATAAATTACACAACATGCCAAGTGTAGTGGTGCATGCCTCTAATCCCAGCACTTGGGAGGCAGAGGCAGCTGGATCTCTTGTGAGTTCAAGGCCAGCCTGGTCTACACAGTGAATTCCAAGACAGCTGGGGCTACAGAGAGACCCTGTCTCAAAAACACCAAAATAAAAAATGAAATAAAAAATAAATAACACAACATACTTATTACCACGGTATTAAAAACAAAATAAGGAATGGAGCCTTAGATTACTCACTAGAATATTTTAACTTTAATGAGGCAATACTGGCATATGGTACCATTTCCCAGAAAGTGTTTCTCAGGACAGGCGGGCCCTCAACAAGAAAGGGTTGTCTGCACACGTCTGACAAAGTTCCCTAGAGTTGCAGGGCCCCCCTGATTTTGGCAAGCCATTGAAGACTCAGCAGATGGGAAGAAATGTACATTTAATTTTTTAAACCAGTACTGAATACAAACTCCAACCTGTTTAAATATCTTGTTTCTACTGAATGCCATTAAAATTCTTCACATAGCTCACCATCACTATGAGGTCATACACATTTCACAAAAAGTGACTTTCTGTGTAAAATACTGGGGCCACTACAATTTAATCTGATAGTAATTAAGAGTGATTTACTGAAGGATACTATCTTATGGATCTCATGTGGGTTTAAACCAGCTATCTAAAATAATCAATCAATAAAATGAATTAAAAAGGTAGTTTCTGTGTTTCAGATTTAAATGAGTGCCAACAGGTTTGTACTGGCTGGTTAGGCACACACCAATAAACTGCTGGAAGAACACACCATCTTTCTGAGACATCATTGCTTTGTATCAGCTACCATTTTAATCAAGCTTGATGACAGTTTATATATTTTCAGTCTCTCCCTCTCTCTTTTTTTTCTCTTTCTGTGTGTGTGTGTGTATATGTGTGTGTGTGTGTGTGTGTGTGTGTACCAATGAAGTTTAATTAAGGTTTTCAGGAGCCTCAATAAGTGGTTACTTATGAGCAACTTAGCACCAAAGAAAATGTCTCTCCCTCCCTCAGCAGCCCTTAACTGCTTACAGATCCTCAGGGAGGGGTGGTGTCTCAGGACTTCCCTCCCCTCTCCTTGATGGAATGCTTATAGGGTCAATATTGTGCAGGTGTCTTGTAGGCACTCATAGCTACTGAGATTTCAAGAGAGCACTGGCCATGTTGCACCCAGTAGGCAGTTCTCCATACACTGGCCATGTCACATCCAGTAGGCAGTTCTCCACACACTGGCCATGTTGCACCCAGTAGGCAGTTCTCCGTACACTGGCCATGTCGCATCCAGTAGGCAGTTCTCCATACACTGGCCATGTTGCACCCAGTAGGCAGTTCTCCATACACTGGCCATGTTGCACCCAGTAGGCAGTTCTCCATACACTGGCCATGTTGCACCCAATAGGCAGTTCTCCATACACTGGACCCTTTCTTCCAGGTCTTACATTCTTTTTACCCCCTGTTCAGCACTATCTCCTGTGACTTGGAGAGGATGGTACAGATGTCCCATTTTAGAGCTAAGTGTTCAACAGTAACTTGTTTTCAGCACGTAGACTAATTACGAATCTCTGTAGCAACTGCTGCCCACTGCAAAAAGAAGCTGCTCTTACCCAAACTGAAAATAGCACTTATCTATGGGCAGACACACCAACACTCTGACAGGCACATCATGTCCATTCAGCAAAACCCAGCAGCAGCTTCCCCACTGGGCCTGTGACAGTGTACAGTACCAGATGTCAGTTCCCTTCTCTGGAGCTGGCCTCAAGCTCAATCAGAAATCAGCGGGTTAGTCCCGTAACAGTCTTGTCACTTATTACACTAGTGGCACATCGTGCCAGGTAGATGAGTAGTGAACATACAGGGTTCATGGTTGAGTAAGACTATTGATGACAATCTTCCTCCAGCAGCACGACGGCAATATGAAGGCTAGCCAGCCACTACGAGGGCTAGCGAACCACTAGCTATCCAGAGGGAGCTATCCAGAGGGAGGATGCTTCCAGTTCAGTTCTAGTTTGATTTCTCTAAGTCTTGTGGTGGTTTTATATTAAATAATGCTCTGCCATATTTTTTCTTCTAATACATACTAGGTAATGTGGTTTTTAATTTGAAGTTTGACTATACAATTTGTAGCTTCTGATCTATGTAGCATAGTTATGTATTAAAATGTCAATTCAGGGAATGATTTATTATACTGATTCATGTAACAGTGTATGTAGAGCAAACAGTGTATGTAGAGAAAAAGTTGGGGGGAGGGGACAGAATTTGCATATGAGTGTACATTTATTCAAATTATATATACACAGTTAAGCAACAAGTGCATGAATGATTCTTTATAGCAAAGTCATATCTGAAATAGTTAAAAAACCCTATGGATGAAGTATGTCCACACAGTACAGAGTTATCTCCAGGTATCCATGAGCCTGGTTCTGGTACCCTTAATACAGGCTGACCTCCCACACACAAGGTGGCCGATCAGCATACAACCTATACACATTTCCCATAGGCTTTAAAACAACTCTATAACAGATATCACAGGACCATATGAAATATAAATATTATCACACTTTTAGGACATAAAACATTTAAAAATCTATACAAGTTAGGTTACGCATGCAATTTTTTCCCCTCAATATTTTTGATCCATGGTTGGCTGAGTTTATGGATGTGAACCAATGGATGGATGGAGAGCAAGCTAGGTCAAATTAATAAGCGGACTCTCAACAAACTAAACTGATAATGCACTTGTAAGATCAACTTATAAGAAAGAATAGTGAGAATATAAAACCATGGTTAACTCTGGGGTGATTAACATTGCTAGATGTGAGACTCCACAACCTGGGATTCAGACTCTCATTGACAGCCTAGCAGCCCAACACATATAGTTACAAGACAGTCAACTCTTAAAATTCAAGGTGCTCGATACACTCTACAAGGGCAATAAATATTGCCTATTTGTAGAAAAGTTTAATAATTCTTTATAATTCACCAGGCACTAGTGGACTGTCATGATTTGCATTTAAAATGACAATCTAGATCTGTATGTCACTGTCCCTAAGAAAGGCAGTCATTATTATTATTTTTGGATTTCTTTTTTTTTTTTTGAGACAGGGTCTCCCTGTAGCCCCAGCTGTCCTGGAACTCACTCTGTAGACCAGGCTGGACTTGAACTCACAAAGATCCACCTGCCTCTGCCTCCCAAGTGCTAGGATTAAAGGCGTGCGCCACCACGCCTGGCATTATTTTTGGATTTCTGAGATGGTCTTGTTACATAGCCCAGGCTCTCTTGGAACCCAGGATCTTCCTGCCTCAGGCTCCCAAGTGCTGGGATAACATGTGTGTACCAACACCCCCACTAGAATAAGTTTGTCAGCTGCCTTCAAGAAGAATCCTGCTTCCTTTTAAAATGTTGATTCTTGCCGGGCGTGGTGGCGCACGCCTTTAATCCTAGCACTTGGGAGGCAGAGGCAGGCGGATCTTTGTGAGTTCAAGGCCAGCCTGGTCTACAGAGTGAGTTCCAGGATAGCTGGGACTACAGGGAGACCCTGTCTCGAAAAGACCAAAAATAAATAAATAAATAAATAAATAAATAAATAAATAAATAAATTAAATAAATAAATAAATAAATAAAATGTTGATTCTAAACATGTTTGGCAGAATGCATGAGCTCTGGTGGGGTGGGGGGTGGCAAGGAAGGGGGCACGGGTCTAGATTTGATTGGAAATTTTGTATGAAATGCACAAAGCTTCAATAAAAATTGGCTTTGAAAAAAAAATAAAATGTTGATTCTAAACCGGGCATGGTGGTGCATGTTTAATCCCAGCACTCAGGAAGCAGAGGCAGGTTGATCTCTGTGAGACTGAGGCCAGCCTGATCTACATGTTGAATGCCAGGTCAGCTGTAGCTACAGGGAAACACCCTGCTTCAAACACAAACAAACAAACAAACAAGCAAACAAACGAATGCCGATTCTGGAGAGCACTGTGGATTAGTCTTAAGTCTTTTATTATTTTTATTTTTTGAAACAGGGTTTCACTATCCATCCCTGGTCTGGAACCCCCACAGAGATCTGCCTGCCTCTGGCTCCTGAGTGTTGGGATTAAACCATGTCCAACATGATTAGTTCTTTGCTCCCACTGGTCTGATGTTTGATTTGGCACATGCTAACACCTTCTGTCATGTAATAAAATAGGGATCATCGTTCCTTAACTATGGCATGGGAATCTGAGAACGGACCAAATGCAGGAGTCAGATGTATCTGTCAAGAGAGAAGTTAATGCACTAGAATATTCTTTTGCTAACATATGCAGAATAATGATGTCTAGGTAATAATCCTCACAGAGAAACATGATTACCGTGTGATGCAATCCTCTGCCTGCTTTTCACTGTTCATCCTGTGATAGAGCACAGCAGCCACGGCCAGGGGGCCTGCGTCTCCACACATAAAGGTGATGGAACGCTTGCTCAGACAGTTCAGGCTTTGCTTTACATAGCCATGTGCCATCTGCAGGTAGGCAGGATCCCCAAACACATCGTAGAGATGTAGGTAAAGCACAGCAATGCCTGGAGAGGAAGCAGGAAACAAGTCAAGATGAGGACGTAGCCGCTGACTTTCTATGGTGCTGTGTTGCCTACTCAGCGAGGTTGAGTTTTGATAAGTACAGGAAACGTGAAGTGTCTGCAAGTTCACGTGACTTTCATTCTAGGCTCTGCTCGATTTACTGCTAAACAGCTCTAGAAATAAGGCAGGGATAATTACTTATTTGTCTTCAGGTTCCTCATATACAAATTAAGTAATAAGAAGGATTCTTAAGACTTTGACCAATAAAGAGACAGACATACAGACTATTATTAGTCTTTTCTGCTCTACGGCTGTTGTGTTATACAGTCATCTATTTAATGGACAACTTAATAATGAACAAGAAATGTTTTGTCCTAAAGAAAGCCAGAGTTAAGGAATGAAAAACTCAACCTCTCTTTAATAAAAGATAGTATTTTTCTGTGATACGGGTTTGTTTCAACAAATTCTAGACTCTGATATCCTTGCAGGCAGGGACTTAACGTCTGAGAAAGACAAACTCTTTCTATAACTTTTCCTCTGTCAAGGACCCTGCTACCTTGGTAACTATAATGCAAAAGCTGTCAGTGGCATTTGCTGTGGTTCTGGCTCGCCTTGCCTCTCGTCCTCTCCTAAGCCTAAGTAACTTAGGCACTGTGTGCACATCATTATTCCGAGTGCTTGTCACATGGAACAGGGCCTCCCCTCTGAAGCCAGCTCATCTAGGAGCAGTCAGAGATGTGGGCTGGGAGGGCTGCCTACCTGCAGCATTTCTGGAAACTCTTCTTTCCCCTGTAAAGTACATTTTCCATCTCATTTGCCACTTTTAGAAGATACAGAGCCTCTGTTTAAATCTAAATTAATAGAGCCAATCTCTTCCTGGATTTCAATGAAGTAAAAATGCAGCCTGAAGAATTACTTTTCACTGTACTGAGGACAATTTTAAATTTAGATAGTTTTCTTATTTTGCATCAGTAATCTCCAAAGCTTTGTGCTACAGACGATTCAATTTCACATGTATATTAAGGCCAAATTTTCATTTCCTGCCAAAGTTAATAACCTTGTCTGCTCTTTCAAAGTGTCTTGGTGTTAGAAATTCTACAAGCTGATGATCAGATGTACCAATGCTTAAGGTTTGTAGATGAGTGTACAAAACCATGTATGTGGGGAGGAAAAGAAAATCTCCTTTTCACAAATGATCAATGTCAAGAGCTTCTTCTAGAGTTAGGTCCTTAATAGGCTTCATCCCCTCCCATGTCACACGTCTGCTGGCAATCCATTTAAACTGCTACCCTTTCATTTCGGCTTCCTACTCCCACCGCTGCCTGAACTCCTCTAATTAAGTTATGTAAGCACCAAAGCCAGATAATGACATGACCTGACATCTGAGGAAATCAAAAGTGAGTAAATACAAGTCTGATGACTGTTTTCCTTTTTGGACCTTTGTCTCTCATGATCAACAACTCCTTTTAGCTTAAACAGTTAACAAAAACCTATTAAGCCTCCCAATTATATTCTGATGTGATGCATTACTCATGAAAAGCAGGTAATCATTTCTCAAGTCTCACACAATTTTATTTATTCTTTGTTTGCTCAGCTTTCTTGGATTTGTTTGCTTTCTTGGATTACAGGCCCTGGGTTCCATTTCTCTCTTCCTCCTATTCTGGGCCTTGGGGTCATATGTTGACTAAGCAATCTGCAGTAGGTTGTAGTAGCCCTGTCTACCTTCCTGTTATAGACCAGTCATCATGAACTGGAAGGACTTTTAAGTGAGGAATGCTACTGCCAAGTCTCTCAGGCCTACTTACAAACCAAATCAGCTTGGGACAATATGACAAGATGCCAAAGTCAAAGCCATCTGATGCTCTGTCAACATTTGAAAAGTCTAGTGCTAGAGGAAATGGGGAAGCAAACAACTACACATAGCCAACTGCCTTGAGCCTGATCCTCACCATGCCCCAGCCCTTGACAGTTCTCAAGTATCACATCACCTGTGCAAAAGTATCAGACTCAAAGATGGAAGACAAAGTGGGAAATCATGAGGCAGTCTAGAGTCAGAATATACAAAAAGTCACAGCCCAGAGTCTAGCTAATGCTTTAAAAAAACTCACTGAAATGTAATTTTTATCAAAATATACATGCTGTTTAGAGAAAAAGTCATGTAGTAGCATAGGATTGAACATGTGAAACTCTAGCCCCTTCTGATCCCACCCCTGCCTTCCAGAGGCAGCCATCTTCAACCATTGATACACTTGCTTCCAAATTTCTAATAAAATGTGCCTACATGTCCTTTGTTAATTTTTTTCTTTCAGACATTTTTGGAATATGAAGACATTTTTGGAATATTTAGGGACAGAAACATGTGATTCTCTAAATGTTTCCCTTCAAGAAGCATACCCTAGGTTTGAATTAGGCATATGGTAGAATAACTCTTTTTTTTTTTTTTTGGTCTTTTCGAGACAGGGTCTCCCTATAGCCCCAGCTAGCCTGGAACTTGCTCTGTAGAGCAGGCTGGCCTTGAACTCACAAAGATCCGCCTGCCTCTGCCTCCCAAGTGCTAGGATTAAAGGCGTGCGCCACCACACATGGCTTAGAATAACTCTTTGTAACAAAGTATGGCTCATGGCTAGGCTCTGAGCAATGGGATGCATTAGGAGTATGGAAATGTTTTTAAAGGTAAGGACCTGTCACTCCTTCCCTTTTTTACCTTCTTCCTGATGCAGAGATGCTGGTATGGCCAAGCACTGACTTTAAGACTATGAGGAAGCACTGCTATGATGCTGGTGGTTCAGCCTAGTGCCCAGAGAATGGAAAATCTACCACACCAGATCCTATGTTGTCTACTTACATGAGAAAAATAAACTTCTGTTTTACTAAAGCATTTATTATTTATTTATTTATTTATTTATTTATTTATTTATTTATTTATTTATTTGGTATTTTTGAGATAGGGTCTCCTCTGTTGTAGCCCTCGCTGGCCTGGAACTCACTATGTAGACCAAGCTGGCCTTGAACTCACAGAGATCCACCTACTTCTGCCTCCCGAGTGCTGGGATTAAAGGTACAAGTCAATGTTATTTTAAGTGTACTATCACATACTGTTAAGACCAATCCTAAACAATTGAGTTCTTTTCTTTTTTAAATTTTTTTTAAATTAATTTTATTTATTTCAGTATGTGTATGAACGTACTGTCTGAGTTCTTTTCAAAGCTAGAGAGGTCATGATGTTTTATCACATAGTTGGAGATAGTTGATGATTTTGGTCTCTTTTGAAATGCACCATTTTAAGCATGGGAACAGCACCACGGCATTTTAACAATTCATAATAACAACTCTGTAACAGCTGGAAAGGTGGACACTGGAATTACTCAGTTACTAGAAGATGAGAGGTGAGACACTGGGCAAGGGCAGAGACAATCAGAATAAACCTACCTGGAATGTAAAATCAACAGAGCCTGGAAGTGGGGGAATGAAGGACAGGCAGATGCTGGGATGGCTCCTGAATGCTCAGTGTTAGGAGACCAGAAGGAGTTAATCAGGAGTTAACTGTGTAAAATTGAGTTAGCCAAAGCAAGCCTGGTATCCATGACTACCTTTACAACACACCCTCCTACCTTAACCTGCTATTCTGCTCCTGAGTTTCCAGTTCCCAGAGCTGCTTGAGGTCAAGATGAACTTTCCCAGTCCTGAGGGGCGCATTCCACTCCCTGAGGGGCGCATTCCACTCCCTGAGGAGGGCATTCCATTCCTCCAGGGGGCTTCATGCTCCTAACCACAACCAATCAGTTTAAAGGTCACCAATGCTTGCTTTGTGTTTCCATGACATCACAAAATTCCCCTGGTTTGCAGAAGGGGGCGGGATTTCCCTTTAAAAACTCTCTATAGCAAACACTCAGAGTCATACTCTTCCCTGTGTGGAGTGATCTTGTCTCTGGTGCACCAGCTTTCTTGATTGGCATTTCTTTTAAATAAATTTTGTTTCAAAGACTGAATCCTGGGCTTGAAAGTTCTTCTGTGCAATTTTCAGACCCAACACCAGTTCAACAGCAGGGTGGGCAGTAGGACCACCCAGTGGCCTGGCAGCACATGACAGACACCAGGTTCTCAAGGTAGGATCATCCTATACAATTCTAGTTTAAAACTGAGGGCTGGAGAGATGGCTCAGCGGTTAAGAGCACTGACTGCTCTTGCAGAGGACCTGGATTCCCAGAACCCACATGGCAGCTAAGAACCGTCTTTAACCCTGGTTCCAGGGGAATCTGATGCCCTCTTCTGACCTCTACATGGGTGCACCAACCTACATGCAGACAGTACATTCATGCATATAAAAAAAAAAGAAATAAAATAATTAATTAATTAAAACTTTTTTAAAAAGGACACTGAGCATGAGCAAATAACCTACCCGTAACAAATGGAACTGGACAAAAGGTTCGGCAGTAACCCTAGGCTGAACCTTTTGTCTGGTTACTTTCATACTTTCTTCTTTTCAGACACAAAACATACTACTTTTTTAAAATAGGAAAAAAGCCATTTTTTTGATAAGTGTCTTCTTAGGCTCACATTTGAACACCATAAAAAATTTCTTTGTACCCTATTTGTGAAGCAAAGACTAGAATAACAGACATGGTTCCTTAGTCTACCCTTTTTCACCTTTTCTTCCATATAAGAAAAAATTTAAGATTTAAATTTTGATTATATTTAATTACTAATATAAGCACTAATTTTTATATATTTTAGAATTATTTTATGTAAAACTATAAAAGGCTCCCTTTAATGAACATGGATATTTTTTTTTAATTTTTTTTTTTTTTTGGCATTTTTGTACTGTCTGCATGTAGGTTTGTGCACCCGTGTCGTGCAATGCCGCAGAGGTGAGAAGAGGGTGTCAGATTCCCCTGGAACTGGAGTTAAAGATGGTTCTCAGCCACTATGTGGGTGCTGGGGATCGAACCCAGGTCCTCTTCAAGAGCAGTTGGTGCTCGTAACCACTAGGCCATCTCTCCAGCCCCGAACATGGATAAATTTTGACATTTTTTGACATTTTCGCCGGGTGTGGTGGCGCACGCCTTTAATCACCACTTGGGAGGCAGAGGCAGGCGGATCTTTGTGAGTTCAAGGCCAGCCTGGTCTACAGAGTGAGTCCCAGGACAGCTGGGGCTACAGGGAGACCCTGGCTCTAAAAGACAAAAAAATATTTTTTGACATTTTCATTAACAAATTTTTTAAATCTTTAAAAAAATTTTTTTTTAATTAAACATTTTATGGAGCTGGAGACATGGCTCCGTGGTTACGAGCACCAACTGCTCCTGCAGAGGACTTGGGTTCAGTTCCCATCATGCACGTGGCATCTCATGACTATCTGTAATGCCAGTTTTAAGGCCCCTTTCTGGCTTTCGTGGGCATAACAACACAGGTTCACTTATACACACAAAGGCAAAACACTCATACAGATAAAATAAATTAAAAAATTAAGTTTATTTATTTTGAGTGTGTGTGATGGGGGTATGTGCAGTGGAGGTCAAAGGACAATTAACATGATTCCTTTCTCTCCTTCCACCACATAGATCTGATGTATTAGTCATGTTCCTGTCACTGTGACAACATACCATGACCAACGGTGATGTAAAGCAGGGTTTATGTTGGATAAGAGTCCATCATGGCAGGGAGCCACGGCAGCAACTGGCAGGCATGGCTGTGAGAGCAAGGACTGCGAGCTCATATCTTCAAAGGTGAACATGAAGCAGGGTAAAAATAGGAAGTGGGGCAAGGCTGTGAACTCCCAAACCTACCCCACATGACATGCTTTCTCAAGCAAGGCTGCACCTCCTAAAGGTTCCATGACCCTCCTCAAACAGTGCTACCAACTGCGGACAAAGTGTTCAAATAGCTGAGCCTACTGGGGACATTTCTCATCCAAACCACCAAACCCAGGGATTGAACTCAAGTTGTCAGGCTTTGTGGTAAGCAACTTTGCCCACTGAGCCATCTAACACTGACATAAAATTTTATTTAAATATTAGTCTGTTTCTTATCTTTGTTGGTCTCCTCCATGAAAGTAGCTTAATGAAACCACGTAAGTTAGAGCCTTTGGCTCTGAATTTTACTGTTTTGTCAGATTTGCTCATATACAGGACTCCAACATGTGGGGATGCTTTAAAATAGAAAGTAATCCATGAGAAGAGAGAGATGCTGAGAAGCAAATAAAGAAAAATCTAACTGGACAGTGCTTCCCCATGACTCCTACAGTCACTAAAAGTAAGCAGCATTTGAGAAGCCATCTTAATTCTCTGTTAACTGAAGTCATCAGTGGTTGCCAATACATTTCAGTAGCACCTGGCCTAAACAAGCAAGAGTTGCCTTTCACTAAAAGAAAGTGAACTAACTTGGCACTTTCTTTGTAGTCTGGAAAGCCAGAAGAAACCCAGGTATGGTATCACTTTGCCCTTAGCTCACCTGAGGCCTGCTTGCCTGCTCTAGAACTACATAGTCTCTGATCAATGCCTACAGAAAATTAAGTTCACTAAAAAGAAAACAAACTTAAAATTGAGTTTTTCAGTCAGATGGGCCACATTTGAAATGGTAATAGTCACAGGTAGTGGCCAGTGCAGTAACATTAGAATATGACGTTCAGAATATTCTATAGAACTGCTCTGAAGACCAGAGATGAGGGGTCCTTTGTAAAAGAAATTCAGGAAGTCTAGAACTGCCTCAACTCATAATAAAATCTTATGTATTTGAAATAGCAGTAACCTACTTGAAAGAAAAAAAATACATTATGAGGCCCAAAGAACTCTGTTATAACTGGCCTCTATCTTGAATTAGGCATGGAAGTCCTTAATCAGATTTCTCTGTTCTGTTTCTTTCTAGAACGAGTACTGTGGGGAAGGCAAACTGTTCAGGGACACTTCTAAATCTGCAGTTTCCTTACTCAGCTACTTATCCCAGCAGTACTATAAATACAGCCAGCTGTTGGGAAATAATTAATAGTAAGCCTCTGCATTTCTGAGGGATCATTAGTTCTATTCATCTTGACCAATCAAGATCTTGCTGTGTGCCTAACATATATGGAGATGATAAAACTCTTGACAAATATATGACCCTCCCAAAACACTTCTTGGTAATTCTAGAGATTACTCCTTAACATTTTTCATTTATTTTACAGCCAACCAGGAATGATGTTTATGCCATAGTACTTTAGTTCCTGTAGGCCAGGGGCTTTGAAAGACTCATATATTATGGGAGGAAAGTCTTGTCAGACTGTAGACCTTCAGGGAGCTACAAGAAATGGTCCACAAGCACTTACTAGTTTGGAAAGTCAGATAAGTCCCAAAGTTTATCATCAATTATCATGTTGTTTCCTCCTTTCACATTTGGGAAAATAAAATATCTTGGGAAAAGTAATATTTGGGGAGAGTAAATATCTTTCTTCTCTGATGAGCCACTTTACTGTCTGCCTTTCTGTATCAAGTTGGCACTTTCCACTATGGTTCTAGAATTATCTCCCAATCTTATGTTCGAATGTTTGGCCATGTACATCTTTGTTCCACCAACAAAATTAGTTGCAGCTGGGGCACTGGTTCAGGGCATAGCCGCTGGGGCGCTGGTCCAGGGCATAGCCGCTGGGGCGCTGGTCCAGGGCATAGCCGCTGGGGCGCTGGTCCAGGGCATAGCCCCTGGGGCGCTGGTCCAGGGCATAGCCGCCCTGGGGCGCTGGTCCAGGGCATAGCCGCCCTGGGGCGCTGGTCCAGGGCATAGCCGCTGGGGCGCTGGTCCAGGGCCTGGGGCGCTGGTCCAGGGCATAGCCGCCCTGGGGCGCTGGTCCAGGGCATAGCCGCTGGGGCGCTGGTCCAGGGCATAGCCGCTGGGGCGCTGGTCCAGGGCATAGCTGCACAGCTCTTCCCATCAGGGTTGGCGTTAGTGCAGCACCCTGATGAGGGCATTTGCTCAGCTGTGAGACCAAACCTGAGCATCGTGAGCTGCTGGCTTTACAAATCCTTCAGGGCTTTTCATACAGGCAGTCTGGAGAGGAAAGCAGTCAGACTCTGCACCTTTAATAATAATGTCCCAAAGAAAGTCAGAGAAAGATGTCAAACCAGCTCTTTGGACATGGATCTGTTCTCATTTTTTTCTATTTCCAGGGCTGACATGTAACAGGAAAGGGATTTAAGAACAAAAAAAGGAGACATTACACTCTTCCTGCTTTATTCAATACCGAGCAGCCCTCTGCTTTGTAAAGGTCAAATACAGAAGCACTGTTACTCTTTTATCAGACTGTCATAAGAAGTGAGAAATCCTTTAGCTAAAATTGTGAGAACCTAGGCTCTTAATGTTGGGATTGAAGTCTGTCTCTGCTACCTACTAGCTGTGTGACTGCCACCCATTTACCAAACCTTGTTGAGCCTAAGCATCCTTTTCTGAAAAAAATGAAACAGTCCTTGGCATACACTAACAACTTAATGCCTCATTCTATTAGACAGCAAACCTCACTGGATGCTAACTTGCTTTATCCTGTCTCTCATCTGTCATCCAAAGGGAAGAGTACAGAGGGAACCATCTTCTTCCCTTCCCTTCAATCCTGCTTTCCTCCTCCTCTGACCTGTGAGAATGGAAAGGTGCTCCCTATACAGAAGTGACGAAGCCTCTCATTAGCTTTCTGTGGTCCTCTGGCTCCACCTTTACACTTCTTTCCTGAATTGCATGTAGTCATTTAGTCTGGGGCTGTCAGATGCTCTGTGAGTCTGGGGCGATAAGTTCAGATCAAGGGGTAAGAAAGAGGAAGACTACCTGACATCCAAGCCTACCCATGTTACCAGATACAAACATGATAAAACTTACCTAACTTCTGAGTTTCTGTCTCAATTGGAAAAGTCACTTGGAGGGGCAGGATTAACAGAGTCATATCATAAAAGACATGGACTGCCTGCCTTCCTTCCTTTCCTTCCTTCCTTCCTTCCTTCCTTCCTTCCTTCCTTCCTTCCTTCCTTCCTTCCTTCCTTCCTTTCCTTCCTTTCCTTCCTTTCCTCCCTCCCTCCCTTATTTCTTCCCTCCCTTCCTTTCCTCTCTCCATCCCTATCTTCTTCCCTTCCCTCCCTCCCTTCCTCCTTTCCTCTCTTCCCTCCCTTCCCCCTTCCTTTCTTCCCTCCCTCCCTCTCTTCCTCCCTTCCCTCCTGGTTTTTGGTCTTTTAGGAACTTGCTGTATAGATCAGGCTGGCCTCAAACCATAGAGATCTGCCTGCCTCTGCCTCCTAAATGTTGCGATTAAAGGCGTGCACTACCATGCCCACTGCAGTCCACCTAGTTTTAAGTTCCTCTTTTTAGTTTGCATATGTAGTGCTTCAGAGTAGGACTGGCAGGCACTTGCCCCTCAAAAACTGATTCAAAAAATAGTTTTCTTGGGGCTGAGGCAATGGCTCAGTGTAAAGAGCTCTTGCTCCTCTTGTATAGGGTCCAGAGTGTCCGACATGACAGCTAACAACTATCAGTAACCCCAGTTCCAGGGGATCTGATGCTCTCTTCTGACCTCTCTCTAGAGGCACTTCACAATATGGGTGCACTTACATACAGGCAGACAAAACACTTATACATATAAAATATAAATAAAATTTAAAAAATTATCAAGCATGAGCTATTGACCTGGCATTGTGCTAAACAGAAGTTACTGGAAGGGAAATGGCTCAGCTGCATCTGTGATGCTGTTGGTAAGGTCACATTGTTTATATAAGTCTGCTTTTCTTCTACCATTTTTTCCTTTGTGTGTGTGCATGCATGTGTATATGTGGTGTGTGTATTATGTGTGAGTAGTGGACGCCAGGGCTGATGTCAGGAGTCTTTCTCAATATTTCTTCACCTTATTCATTGAAGTAGTGTCTCTTAATTGAACCTAGAATTAATATAATTAGTCTAGCTTGCTAGCTTACTCTGGGGATCCTTTCTTCACCTTCAGAAAGCTGGAATTTTAGGCAGCAGTCACATTCACCCAGCACTTACATTCATGCCAGAGATCTGGGCTCTGGTCTGCATGCTTGTGTGCTAAATGCTTTATCCACTAATCCATCTCTCTGGATCCCCTTCTACCACTTCTTCTCGTCTGTCCATAAATACCATCATATGCTCTCTGTGCTTTACCCAACATACTTGTTTCAAACCTGTGCCTTAGTAACTTAACCTAGAGACAATGGCACAGACGTTATTGACTTCAGTATATACTTCAGAAGTTCAGCAGTATCTATGCAGTGGTAGGATGAAGAGCTCTAGTGACCTAGTGTCCACCCCCATCCATGGTTCTGGCTGGGAGGTGCGTCTGCTTCTCACAAAGGTGAAGGACATCTGCTCAGGACATCTGCTGGCTCTGGTATGGAGCTACTTTCAAAGAAAGATCAAATTGCAAAGAGAGGAGACCTGGCCAGAATTTCTTTTAAATAAATCTGGCGTCAGCAGTAACTGAGACCCACAGGCAGCTAACGGCTATACACTTGGCAGATCAGAGGAGCAGCATCTCGAAGCACAGTAATGATTTGCATTTACAGCACAAGTTAATATTACTCTAGGGATTATGCTGCAATCCTCTTATTTGAAATGTTATCCAATACTTGAGAAAAGGAAACGCATGCCAATCTTAGCCTCATTAACTGTGAGTTGGTTACAGAAGCTTGGATCATGTTTTTCAGAGTTGAAGCCCCTGGAGTCCTGTGCGCATGGATTTTCTTTTTTCTTTAAGTGTGAGCTGATCACCATTTCCCCGAGGAATCATCACAATTATGAGTGGAAAAATGAAATTATATGAAGTCTAGCGCTTTCCCTCATTTTCTGTTAAAGACACTAGTGAAATAGCCTTCCCATGGGTTTACTTGACTTTGGGCTATGCTATCTGTAAGAGAAGTCTTTTATAGTAAATGCTTACTTCTAACACTGGAACTCTTCACCTGCCTGCTCAATCATTTATAGTAACAATCCTTTACAGTGTTTTGTGATTTCTATGGTGTGAACCATTTTAACATTTTCTAATCTTCCTCAGAACAAAATCCAGCACTCTGTCCTTTGGAGTTTTCCCCACACAGCCCTGTCATTTGGTAGCTGACCGTGGAATTTGGTTCTAGGGCCTCTATACTTCCTAATTCCTGCACTATCTGCTGTTTTCTGCTCCTAAATAAGCTAACCGCTTCCCTTGCCCTCACCTCTGGGCACATACTGGGAGGATTAAGGCCTTGAACCGTACACTAATGTGTACGGTATTAATTTGTTAAAACTCTCAATTACTACCTTAAAATCTGTTTAATCTTCTTCCTGGATGATGTGAGATACCAAAGGCAGCAAATGGCTCCTGTGATAAATGAGAGCTGTGGGGCTTTGAAAAATCTTTTTTCTTTCCAGGTTCATGGAATTTTGCTTCTTTATCATGAGGGATCTGGGATTTAATGATGGTATCTCATAGGTATGATGTTTGAATTTTACTAAAATTCATACAATATCCTCCCACTTCCATTTTAAAATAAAAGCCAAGACAGTTCAAACCAATTTGAAAAGTGAGGTAATTCATTCATGTTCGCTCTCCCTTGTCCTTTTTTGTCTGTGTCTCTGTGTGGTGTGCAAGGGTTTACAATGCATGTAGACATGTGTGTATGATGGCAAAGGTTGATGCTGGGGTCTTCCTTGGTCACTTTTCACCTATTTACTGAGAGTCTCTTGAGTTGAACCCGAAGCTGGTGGATTCACCAGGAATACCATTTGTGTCCTGAGTGCTCAAATTACACACGTGTGCTGGGATAACAGATGAGTGCTGGTTTAATGGTGGGCTAGCACACTCTAGCAGTTTTTATGTGGGTGCTGGGAAACTCCAGTCCTCATGCTTGGTCAGCAAGCTCTTTCCCACTGAACCAGCTCCCCAGCCCCCTTATTTATTTCTTATAAAGTTCTGACTTAAACCTGTACATACCCTTACCAATGAAGTGTTCTGTAAAAGTGTGATATTCTACATCTTAATCTTATCTGAACCAGAATTAACTATTAGACCACGATATTACCAGGGAATAAAATATAACAAATAAGATGGGAAACTTCAAACTGTATTATTTTCCAAATCATTTATCACACACAGAGGTGCTCTAGCAGAAATTCTAAGTACTTTGTCCTTATTAGCCTCAAATTTTCTGAAAGACCAAAAATGAGAACAGGAATCCAGTTTTTTTCAGGTGTAAGCACTCATATAATGCTAAGCACATGGGTGCTTCATCTTTCACTGGAACTCTTCACTTTCAAGATCAGCTGAGCAACGAAGACACATCTACACAGCATAACAAGGCATTGTGGCGTTGGGAAGCCTCATTTGACACTTTAAGTCTTTACAGTCATGAACTAGACACACATGTGGGGTTTAATATGGGATGGCGCATGGTACAAGTGAATTAAGGCCTTAAGAGTCCCCACAACAGCAGTCAGGTTTGGGAGGAAGACGAGAGGGGAGGCAGAGAACTATCTAAATAGTTAAGGAGCACAAAGCATTGAATGAACTGTGATCTCTCCTAGGTATAAAATATAGTGAATTCCAGAAAAGTTACTATGACTTTGCTTCTTTTTTTTTTTTTTTTTTTGGTCTTTTTGAGACAGGGTCTCCCTGTAGCTAGCCTGGAACTTGCTCTGTAGACCAGACTGCCCTTGAACTCACAGAAATCCACCTGCCTCTGCCTCTGCCTCTGCCTCTGCCTCCTGAGTGCTGGGATTAAAGGTGTGTACCACCACACCTGGCTGACTTTGCATTTTATTAATACTTCTCCATATCAGGCTTTATGAAAAGAAAAGAAAAGAAAAAGACTTATGAAATGAAGACAAGACTTTCATAAAGAAGAAAGTTGTTTCGAGGTTCCCTAGAAACAAAGAGCAAGTAAATACTGCTTATAATATTTTAAAATATATTAAAAACCTTGGTAAATTTATGCTTATAGAAATTACCACCAAGGTAGAAAGAAATTAGAGAGCCTTTGCAAATGGGAAAAAAAGAAAAAAAAGGGGGACATGTCCAGAGGCTCATACAAAACACAGTGATTAAGGTCATTTGACTTGCTACCTGGGAATTTCATGAGATTACCTGGTTTTACCAGAAAGTGCACATTCTCCTTTGGTAAGGAAACTCCAGCTAACTAACGGACATTTACCACCCCTCCCTATTAACAGTTCTGACCGTGTGTTAGCCAAAGCACACTAAGCTGAACTTAAATACTGAGTGGGACTTCCAAAGTCTTTTTAAGGGAAGGGAATACATTTTCCTTTTTCCTTCCAGCAGCCTGAAAAGTTGATGTGATGGCTGGACCTTCAGCAGCCACCCTGACCAAGAAGTAGAGCTAGCAGCTGAGGGACAGGAAGACAGGAGGAAGCCTGGGTTCCTCTAACACTCTGAGACTACTTATTGGCCCTCAGTTTCTTTTCTCATCTTTTTCTACATGGGAGAAAAATAAATTATCTTATTAAAACCACTGGACTTAACTATATTATAAATCCTGTCTACCTGAACCAGCACTGACTATCAGCCAGTGGAGAATAAGATGGTGTGGTGGTTTCAATGAGTGTCCCCCATAGGCTGTAAGTATTCAGACATTTGTCTGCAGTTGGTGGCACTGTTTTTGGAGGTCTTAGAAGGTGTGGCCGTGCTAGAGGAAGTACGTTATTGGGGGCAGGCTTAGTGAGTTTAACAAGCCTCATGGTCTACAGTTGCTCTCTCTCTGCTTCCTGTGCTCTTTGCGAGATGTGACCCTCGGCTTGCTGCTCCAGATCCAGCTGACTCTAATTCCCTGGAACCGTCAATCGTAAGCTCAAATAAACTCTTCCTTTTATAAGTTCCTTGGTCATGGTGTTTTATCACAGCAACAGAAATGTGACTAATACAGATGGTAAAGTTCTAATTAGTTGTAACCACAATTTTTGCTTGTATAAACCATATAGTAACATGATGACAACTTCTAACAGCTTTCATTGTCCACTGACAACAAATGCTCAGTAAGTATCAGGTGTTGAAGAAATTGTTAAAGGTTTTCTACAATGAATTAGCATTTCCTGAAGGAGTATGTTTGTGGAAAACTTAACAAAAAAGAGCAACAATAAGGTAATATTTATAAAGTATGGTCCTAAATTTTGTACTGAGCTAAAAAAGCAACACACAAGAATGCACATTCCCAGATGCTTACTGCTTTGACCTGAGACACCAGGTTTTCTGTTGTGTTGTTTATGGGTGCTCTTTTTTTGGTAACAAAATTGCAGCTGTGATTAAACAGTAGTTTGTAAGCTCTAACAGAAGAAAAAGCATAAAGATTATGATTTCCTGTGGTCAAATCAGTGTTGGTTTTTACGCAACTCCAAGCTTTACATTTTCAGATTGAATAATGGCACAGGGCAGCCTTTTATCAAAGCACTAGAGGAGACAGTCTATGTTATGCAGGAATAATGGCTTTTTAACAGTGTCCCATTAGGGGGACATTAGAAACCTTGCCTTGAAAGCCATTAGCAAATTTATCTAGAAGATTTTACGCTACTTCATAAAACCACCAGCAACTAAAATATCCTAAATTGTTTCGTATGCCAATTTGTCCCAGACAGTAGCCACATAAGCTCCTTTCCAGAGCCAACAATGAGAGCGAGAGATACTTAAGACAAGACACTGGCAGTCCAAGATGATGCCAGAAACCTAACATGGCCTGAAGGTTTAAACCAGGTTGCATTTTACTCCATAGAGAAAGTTCTTTATCTAAAGAACACGTGACTTTTAGCTTTTAACTAACCCTAACAATTTAGGAATCTGACTGATGGCTTTTTCTGATATTGTCATTCAAGCCTGATGCTAATGAGTTACTTTATAGTAAGTTCTTTATAATAATAATCTAAGCCTATTTGAATGGGTGACTTAGGGATTTAAGTCACTTTTTATAATCTGTGCTGGAATTAAATCTAGCCATTCACCCATGGCAGCCCACATCTCTCTTTCTCTTTGTCTCTGACCAGGCATAATAAAATAGAAACTTCAAATACACTAGGAAAGGATCTATGAGTCCAAGCCTAGTATCATTATGATGTGGCAATAAAAGAAAAGCTATAGAATCTGTACACAGAACTTGTCCTGTTTTGTTCAAATTCTGTTATTTTAAAATAAAGAACAGTAATATTCTTCATTGAAGAGATTAGTATGTCAACGACGCTGTAGCTGGAACACGGTAGGTAAAAGGAAACCTGTGATAACTTCCTTCTTGAAACAAAATACTTCCATTTTATTCTTCTCTTAATAGTTCTTGTTTAAGCTTGTAAAACCCATAAAAACCTTGAAGCTCAACTCTAAGAGGTGTGGACTAACATCATCATGTCTATTCTTATTTTATAAACTGCTGGCCTCAATGCTCTGTGTGATTATAATTCTACTGATTGTATTTGTCTTCCCTAACCTTGAGAGGAACAGTCAGTCATCTGTCACACTGAAGAGATTGCTAAGGACCTGCTATTAGCACATCTCTATCACAAAGCAGCTCGCAACAGCAGTCCACCTGACCCAGGTTCAGTTCCCAGCACCCACATGGCAGCTTCTGCATTGGGCCCTGAACATCAGTAAGATGTGCATCCTTGGCTCCTGCTCATGATCCACTGAATCAAACCCTGCTGTGAGGCCCAGGGACCTGCATTTTCCTGACAAGCATCATGTCTTGAAGTCAGATTCAAAGTCCTGAAGCAGCAATATCATTCCTTCTTCATTAAAGTCTGTGAGAAACAATCTCCAGATTGTTTTCTCCAAGCTTCTGAAGCCGTCCTCCTGTCTCTCCACTAGGGAAGCTAACTGTATTGTCCCAGCTTTCCTTGTCTGCTTTCTCTCTCACTTCTTCCACACCACAGTGCTAGTTCTCAGACCTCCTCCAGACTCTCAGTGACTGAAACTGGTACAAGCAAATCAACCAGCAAGGACTGACAGAAGGACTCATTCACAGAGCATGACTCATTCACAGAGCACGCACTAGCCCTGTGCTCCTCACAGCTATTGTGCAGTTTAACGCTGACATTTACAAACATCGTTCACTTTCTGAGGATAAATTCTCCTTGCCTCTGTTTTGGGCCTACTTCAAATGAATTACGTCATGCTGAAAATCAATTTTTCTCTTCATAAGAACAGTAACCCTCCCAAGCGCAGGCATGCCGCCCTAAACAGTGTTCACACCCAGAAACTGCACTGCTGGGTGGGGAGCACCTCACTCCATAGAGGCACAGGCAGGAAGGACTGCAGTCTGTACCTGCAGCCCAGCTCAGTCAGTACTCCATACCTGCCCAGCCAGTGTAACCTGTGCCATCTCGAGGGTCTGCTGACTTCAGGCCTCTCTCCATTTGTTGAAGGAGCTCTCGGATCTTATTGGTCAAACGCTGTGAGAACTCAGGAGTCAGCTGCAGAAATTAAGAGAAGAGAATAAAATATAGTTAAAGGGCCAACCAACTTCCTAGATGATAGTCTACCACAACCAGGAGAGAGAGTCCTAGACAATTAATAATAGCACATTAATGAGATTTGACAGTACTGGGGCTGGAGAGATGGCTCAGTGGTTAAGAGCACTGACTGTTCTTGCAGAGGACCCAGGTTCAGTAACAGCTGTCTGTAACTCCAGTTCCGGGGGATCCAATGCCCTTTTATAAGCTTCATGGGCATTGCACAGCAAGGATGCACTTATATATATGCAGGCAATATACTCATATGTATAAAATAAAAGTAATAAATTAAGAAATTTAACAGGGGGCTGGAGAGATGGCCTAGCGGTTAAGAGCGACCCGGGTTCGATCCCCAGCACCCACATGGCGGCCAAGAACCGTCTGAAACTCCAATTCCAGGAGAACTCCAGTTCCAGGGGAATCTGACACCCTCTTCTGACCTCCGCAGCATTGCACGACATGGGTGCACAAACTTGCATGCAGACAGTACATTTATACACATACAAAAATAAAAAAATAAATAAATAAAATAATAAAAAAAGAAATTTAACAGTACTTAGATCATTTTATAATTAAGCCAAGAAATATTATCATGTAAAACTTAAAACAGCTCTTAGAAACATGCAAAACCATGTTTATTGGGGTTCTCTTCACAATAGTGAAGAGCTGGAAGCAACCCAAGTGTCCCTCAACCAGTGAGTGGATAAAGAAAATGTGGTACATTTACACAATGGAGTTCTATGCAGTGGTAAAGAAAGATGACATCATGAACTTTGCAGGTAAATGGATGGAACTAGAAGACATTATGCTAAGTGAAGTAACACTTTCCCAGAAAAACAAACAACAAATGGTATCCCTCATCGGTGGAGGCTAGCACCAAATCCCTAGTTGTAAAGCAAACTGAGCAATGTTAATGTTATATTTCTTTTTATCTGAAAACAACTGTAGGGTTAAAATATGAATCCCTTAATGGGCTCTAGAATTACCCTACCACCTATTTTCAGACTTTGTAATTTTGGTATATGGGTGGAGGGTATGTAAGCATATTTTAGAGTAATATAAAATGAAAGTGGAAAAATGTGAATTCCTAAAATCAAAACAAACAAAAACGGCTCTTAAAGAAATTTTAAGTTTTCCAGAAACTTAAAGGTACACATACTTAATCCAGTATCTTTAATAAATTCACTAAAAGCCAGGTTATGGTAGTGCATGACTGTAATCCTAGCATTTGGGAGTCTGATGCAGGAGGATAATGATTTTGAAGCTAGTCTAGACTACATAGTCAGATCGTGTCTCAAAAGAAAAAAAAAGTCATTTTCCTAAGCACAAATATAGACACAAGTTTCTCAGCTGCTGAATTCAAGTACTGACAATGCTAATCCTCTTATGAAAATTCTAATCTTTTCTGTTACTTTATAAAATGAATAAAGAGGGGCTGGAGACATGGCTTGGCAGTTAAAAGCACTGTCTACTTTTGCCACCACCCACTTGGTGGCTAACAACTGTCCAAAACTCCAGTTCCAGGGAGATCCAATGCCCTCTTCTGATCTCCAGACACTGCACGTTTGTGATGCACTTACATAAATGCAGGCCAGACACTCATGGACATTCAAAACAACAAAAACATTTAAAAATGGATAAAGCAGCTGCATTAAAAACAAAAACAAAATAAAAAAAGGGAGCAAAACACACTCATGAACATCAGGACCTCAAGCAAAGGACATCAAGCCTAAAATGCAAACCCTATGCCCATCATGGTGAGCAAGAAGGGGTGTGCGGGTGCTGCTGAAAGAAGAGGTCCTTGCATGCCGGGCAGCATCCTCACCTGTTACTGGCTGAGTCATCTTCAACTCCTAGCAACTTCTGTATGTGCAATAACCTTCATAAAGTCAGGCTAGGAATACCTGCCCAGTAAATGTCAAAAGGCTGCTGCTCACCCTGGGGATTAGATCAGACCATGCTATAAGTCCCTTTGGTTCACGGAGGTAAACGACTGTGTTACTGCTTTGCAGTAGCCCAAAGGTGGATGAACACAACTTGGGTATGGACTGAAGACAGCTCTAGTAACACCCAGAGTGCCTGCACAGCTGATGGGCAAACGGAAGCTCACAGTCACATTCCTAATCATATTCTTTGTATTTTTAAAGTTCTATATACTCTGAATAAGTACCTTAAAAACCACTTCAACTTATCAGTCATTGTAGGAACTTACTGTGATTCACAGATTGGGATTCCACAAAGCCGGAAAAATTTCAAAACAGTGCTGAGGAACATTACAAGGGCAGAAACATTTCGTTTCAGCATGAAAAGATTTAGAAACAAACCTAAACCTGTTATCACCAGAATCTCTGTTTTACTTATTAGTGAGGGTGTGTATGTGCACTGGTAGAGGTCAGAGACAAATTCCAGGGGTCCATTCTGCTGGTTCCATAATCTCATTTTTAAAAAGGAACTTCTTGGGCTAGGGAGACACCTCTGTCAATGAAATGCTTGCCTTAAAAGCATGAAAACTTGAGTTTGATATCCAGAACCTGTGTGTGTGTGTGTGTGTGTGTGTGTGTGTGTGTGTGTGTGTGTGTAAAGGCAGCCATGGTGTGTGCGTGTATGTGTGTGTGTGTGTATAAAGGCAGCCATGGTGGCAGGTGCCTATAACCTGAGCCACAAGGAGGGGGAGATGGGCTGGGCTGACTCCTGGTGCCTGCCAGCCAGCCAGTCTAGCCTACTTGTAGAGCTGCATGCCAGTGAGAGACTCTCTCTAAAACAACAACACAAAAGATGGACAGCACCCAGGGAACAGCACTCTCCTCTAAGCTATATACATGTATGTGTGCCAGCACACATACATAAACATATATAAAGGAACACTACTGAACATGGGAAGGCAGCATTGTCAGAATTATTAACACTTTAATAATTTAAAAAATCCATTTTATTATTTTCGTCTTATGTGTACGAATGTTTTGCCTACATGTATGTAAATGCACCTGTGTCATGCACTGCCTGTGAAGGCCAAGAGAGGGTGTCAATCCCTTGGTGCTGGAATTATAGACAGTTGTTAGCCGCCATGGAGATGTTGGGAACTGAACTCAGGTCCTCTGCAGGAGCAATCACTGAGCCATCTCTACAGGCCACTAACACCAATAATTTTAAACAATAAGATTCACTTCTGAGGAGCACCCCTGATAAGGAACATGGTTGATGTACTCCAAAGCACCGAAAAGATAACCACACTTTGACAAACACCAGTGATTTAACAATTTCTGCCAAAAGGTTAAGAATTCAACAAGATCTGAAGATACATTTAGTAAGAAAAAGTATGCTTTAATATTAATATTAAAGATCTATACATGTCAGGCAGAGAGAGGGGCAACTCAACTTGAGAACATGCTGTCTTCTGTAGAAAGAGCATGTATAATGTATCATCCTGGTTGGCCTGATCCCAGGAGGCTGAGAATGAGAAGACCTCAGCTTCGGGAGAGAGCAGCTTTGCGCATGCTCCATTTGAAGCAGGTGACCTCCCTGAGAAACCGACCATCAAATTATTCTACTTGTGCAATAATTATAGTGACTAAAAGCCTCCTTTTCCTGAAAGATGCCAGAAAACAGATCAGCTTCTATTGAAATCTTTGTGCTAAGTTAAAGAGGCCATAAGAGCAGGGTTTCATCTTTTGGGCTAAATTATCAAATGATTTTCGAATTGGCTGCCAGTGTCTTTGTTGGATCCAAACTATATTCTACCACATGCTATATTATTATCTGGAGGTCAGAGTTTGGATTTGTGTTTTTTTTTTTCTTTTTTTTGTCTCTGAGAAATGAAGTAAATTTGAGAGCCTCACACCTGAAATCCTACTGACTCAGGAGACCGAGGCAAGAGAATTGTTGTGAGTTTGAGGTTAATCTGGGGTCCAAAGTGAGTTCTAGGGTCAGCATTTAAAGAACAAACACAGAACAGAAACAGATGTCTCAGTGGGTAAAAACCCAGCCTGACTAACCAGAATCTGATCCCTGGAACCAAGTCTAAAGCTTGACAAGGCAGCATGCACCTGGGATCCCAGCCACCTATGGTGAGATGGGAGGTCACGGAGACACAGAATCACTGGGAAGCTCAGGGGCAGCCAGCCTGGAACCCACAGTGCAGGGACAGAAACAAGACAGAACCCGCCTCAATAAGGTAGAAGATGGGAACCAACTCCTCAAAGGTGGCCAGCTCCAACAGGACAGCATCCACGTGTCTGCACTTCCACATGCATGTGCGCACACACACACACATCCCCCCCCCTTTTTAGCAATAAAACAAAAAGTTAGAAAAGCCCAAGATGAAACGTGAAAAAACATCAGATTTGAAGCAGCCAGCCCACTGGTGGAACTCTGGCGCTGGGCGGCATCCTCTGGTGTCGCCTCTGCCAAGCTGCATGAAGCAGCACATCCTCCTCCAACCAGACCAGACACACGCCTCAGGTTCAGACCTGCAGAACCAGGCAGCACATAGGCCCTGAGGACCACAGAAGACCACTACACAGACCTTGTTCCTGAAGTGGCACCTGGTCTTTAAATAACCGATCCCGACTTGGTCCACACTTTGGTAGCTTTCCATCCAGCACCCACCTCTCCATCTTTCTTGATTGGCTCACCTGCATGACTGACCCAAGATAAACAGCAACTGTTTTCAGGGATGAGCAGAGTCACATATGCCTGACAGACGTGCTAACGTGCACTCTGCAGGGCCATGAGACCAGCACCTGATTTTGCAAGGCTGACAAGTGTAGAATAAACTAGTAAAAAAAAAAAAAAAAAAAAAAGTATGGGTACCAGGCTGGCCTCCATCTCAGATTAAAATTATACAAGCACAAACGTGGGCCATGGTGGCATCACTTGTAAATCCCTGGTCTTAGGATGTTGGAGGCAGGAGGATAGTGACTTCAAGGTCAGCCTAGGCTACAGTGTGTGTGCACTCTTCACTTCTCTGACTCTGTCAAAATCATGCATCCTTTTTTAATTTTTTTTTGATATTTTTGAGACAGGGTCTCCCTGTAGCCTCAGCTGTCCTGGAACTCACTCTGTGGACCAGGCTGGCCTTGAACTCTCAAAGATCCACTTGCCTCTGCCTCTCAAGTGCTAGGATTAAAGGCGTACGCCACCACGCCCGGCCCCAAAACCATGCATCCTTATAAAGCGCTGTATTCCCTTCCAATATCACATTCACGCAGAGGGAGGAGAGAACACTCAGGCTGTCCTCTCCAGATGCCTTGCGACCCAACCCACATACAGTCAAGTGATTTTTTTTTTTCTTTTCTGGCCCCCACCCTCAGCTTTGAGGATGTCTGCAAAGAATGGCAGAGGTATTTATTTCAGGCCTGTGGGCCACATTCTCTCAACACCATTCCTTTAAAGCCATCCTCCCACATGCGCTGTCCTCACTACCCTGCCCAGACTTGCGCACACTAAGACAGCTGGCACCGGTGAACAACCTCTAGGTCCCTTGTCTCCCTTAAAAACAATCGGAAATGTCAATTTCGAGGTAAACTTGGAAGCTGCCAACTTCCATAATTCTCAGTTACTTCAACTGTTAATGATGTTAATGACTTTTCATTTCAGTGTGTCCTAATACGTATCTTAGACACTAATGTGTGTCTCCTCAAAGCACATCTTTAGCCAGGGCAGGCGAGCATCCCCTTCCTCCGGGCAGGAGTGAGGACCTTCGGAGCCCCCGGGGTGGGGAGGCGGACAGGTAGCGACGCAGGCGGACAGGCCTGGACTCACCCTCCCAGTAGAGTCAAAGTAGCCTTCCGCCAGGGATTTGTTATAATCAGCATAAGGATTCGGGAAGGCCCTTTGAGCCATGATGACGCCGGAAGCAAGCCTGCAGAACAGGGGAGAGAGAGACCTCAGCAGGAGCCCAAGATCGGGGCCGGGAGGCGAGCGCAACGGCCGGCGCCCTGGCAGCCCCTTCCTTGCGAGCGGCGCCCAACCCGCAGCGGCCCTGCACGCGCGCAGAACGGCTGCCGGAGCTCGGAAAGCCTGGGGAGGAAGGGAGCCCGTTTTTCACCCACGTCCGCGGGACAGACACACTCTGAAACTGCGCCCACGAGACTCCTCCGCTGCCTCTCACGCCTTGCAGACCCACAACAACAGAAATGGCGCATTCACCGCCCACTTCCCGTCGGCTCTACCAATCAGAGCACGCGCCGCTGTGGAGGCCCGCCCCTCGCCTTCTGTTAGTTAAAGACACAGTTTGACTTCACCTGGGTGGGGGTCCTGGGATGCCCAGGCGGAAGCAGTTGGGGACCTGTCCTGTTTTCCCACCTCAATGAAAAAGGTATTTCTTAAAGGAAAGCAGACGCGATTTCAGATTCACAGGAATTAAAAGCCTTTTTCGTCTGGAGAGGAAAAACACTGCTTTCACATCTGAGCCTGTCAGTATTACTATGGATCTGAACGAACAAAATTAGGGAGGATGTCCTTACAGAGACCTTCTGAGCTGTTAATTCCATTTCTAGAAGAAGGAGTAACAAGCTAACAAAAGAACAAAATAAAACAAAACCCCATCCGATCTCTCCAGAGCTGAAGTGATGGGCAGTTGTTGGTCTCCATGGAGGTGCTGGCATCCGAACCTGGGTCCTCTGCAAGAATAGCACGGACTCTTTACGACTGGGGCATCTCTCTAGCCCCCCAGTCCCAGACACATGTGTTTTTATAGATTTATGTGTGACTGTTCTGTATGAGAAGTCAGCTGCTGGATTGTAGGTTCTTCTCAGACTTGTTTCCCCCCAACATTGCTACATTGCTTTCCAGAACCACTGGACTACTTTGTCTCCTCCCAGTAGTACCTGAGGATTCCGGCATCCTCGCCTCCTTCCCAGCATTTACTGCCTACTATTCTAATTTTTACTTACACTTCCGTAATGAAAAGTGTAGACTTCAACTGATGTTCAAACATTCAGTTCTTTTGTTGCTAATAGTGTTGAGCTTTTAATCATATACATGCTAGACAACTAGGCTCTACATATGGATATTTTTATGCATTTTTGTTATTGCATTATTTTCTTGTTACTTGCACCTGTATTGTGTCTTCTGAAAGGATATCCCAGGTAGTAAGCCCCTTCAGCTTTAGATGTTATAAAGGTATTTTTATTTTACTGTATGAATGCATTGCTTGCATGTGTGTAAGTACACCCTTGTCATGCAGTGCCCATGTACGTCAAAGAACTATTCCCCTGGAACTGAAGTTATGGATGGTTGTTAGCTGCCAGGTGGGTGCTGGGAATCGAACCTGAATTCTCTGCAAGAGCAACCAGTGAGTGGAGTGACAGGCAGTTATTAGCCTCCACGAAGGTGCTGGGACTGGAATCTGGGTCCTCTGCAAGAACAGCGTGGACTCACCACTGAGCCATTTCTCCAGCCTCATCTGATCTGTTAACGTCTGTCAATTTAAGCTAAACCCATCCAACTTTACTCTTGTGAGTTGAAGACTTAGTTTTGTGCTCAGTAAGTCTTTATCCTACTCACGGACTGCAAAGATGAGTTCTGTTTGGGCTACCATACCAGAGAACCATCAGCCACAGAGCTCAAACAACAAATTCATTTTCTCAGTTCTGAAAGTTAGAAGACTAAGATCAGATGCTAGCAAGTATAATTTCTTCTATTGCATCTTTCCTTGGTTTGTAGATGACCATCACCTGCCTCTGTTTTCTCCTGGGGTGTTGGTTAATCTCACTAATTAACTTGATTCAATCTAGAAGCACCTGGGTGATGGGCAGGCCTGTTGGGGGATTATCTAACTGAGGTAGGAAGAATGCCCACTGTGGGTAGCACCATCCCTTGGGCTAAGATCCTGAATTTTATAAAAAGGAGAAAGTTGATGGAACACCAGCATTCATCTTTCTCTGCTTCCTGACAGGAACACAAAAAGTAAGACATGTGGGTGGCCCTCTCTTTGAGGCTCTCATCTACTCTTCTGAAGACTCCATCATTTGATTATAGCCCAAAGCAGTGACTTTGTTAACTTCCATCACCTCTTTAAAGATTCTATCTGTAAATTCATGCTGAAAACTGGGAGTTAGGACCATCCCATTTGAGTTTGGGGGGTCATCAGTTCTGCCAATCACAGTATCTACACATTTACCTGTAATTATTTATGGGGCTGAACACATTTGTGTCTAACATTTAAAAAAAATTATTTTTATTGTATGCGTATGCATGCATGTATGTAAGTTCACCTGTGCCGTGCAGTGGCCAAGGACTGAGGAAAGCTTTGGATCCTCTGGAACTGGAGTTATGGAGAGTTGTTAGCTGCCATGTGAGTTGTGGGGTTTACACCCTGGTCCTCTGGAAGAGCAGTCAGTGGTCTTAACCACTGAGCCATCTCTCCAGACCTCTAACACACTTTGATTGCCATAATTTCTCAGGGATCTTTTTATTCTTGATAAATTTAGCATGATTTTTAAATTTTTTTATTGTTTTATATATTTTGTACAAGATTATGTTACAAATCAAATCTAGACCCATGTCCCCCTCCCTACCCCCATCCCACCAGAGCTCATGCATTCTGCCAAACATGTTTTTCATCTTTTTCTCAGTCTTTCTCAAAATTCTCGATATAGAAGTTGACTATTTTGAGCAGAGGTTCACCATTTCAGTCAGTTCTTTGACACAGTCTTTTCTGTTGTTGTTATTGTTCTTTCCAATATGTACCACTCCCAACTACTTGGACAAAAGCTCAAGGAACCCTGCACAAGAAATACTAAATACTAGGCAATTGGCGCTAGCATCCACAGATGAGGGATACCATTCATCGTTTGTTTTTCTGGGACTGTGTTACTTCACTTAACATAATATCTTCTAGTTCCATCCATTTACCTGCAAAGTTCATGATGTCATCTTTCTTTACTGCTGCATAGAACTCCATTGTGTAGATGTACCACATTTTTTCTATCCACTCGTCAGTTGAGGGGCACTTGGGTTGGCTCCAGCTCCTTGCTATTGTGAAGAGAGCTGCAATAAACATGGCTGTGCATGTATCTCTGTGGTACGATGAGTCTGATTTTTAAGAATGTGTATATAACCGGGCGTGGTGGCGCACGCCTTTAATCCTTGCACTTGGGAGGCAGAGGCAGGTGGATCTTTGTGAGTTCAAGGCCAGCCTGGTCTACAGAGTGAGTTCCAGGACAGCTGGGACTACAGGGAGACCCTGTCTCAAAAAGACCAAAAAAAAAAAACAAAAAAAGAATATATATATATGTCTTTTTGAGGCAGGATCTCCCTTTAGTCTCAGCTGGCCTGGAGCTCACTATGTAGACCAGGATGGCCTTGAACTCATAGAGATCCGCCTGCCTCTGCCTCCCTAATGCTGGGATTAAAGGCGTCCACCACCATGCCCGGCAAGAATGTATATTTTAAAATATCCCTCCTCTTAGTTTGTGAAGCTGTCTTATGTGAACTCTCAGAAAATATCCATTGGACCATTATCTTTAAAACAGAATACTTGTAAAAATCCTGGAAGGTTAATATTAAACAGAGAAAGCCAAAATCTGAGAGTTCTTTAGTTCCATTCTAAAATCTCAATTTACAAATGTAACATGTATTTGGGTGAAAGCTAAATCATGATTATGAAGAGGGCCTCAAACACATCACAGAAACAGAGAGAACTGCATGCCTCTTAGTTCAGGTTAGCTTTGTCCCACATCCCCAGTCAGGATTATAGATTTCTTCCATCCAGTTCTTCATCTTTGTTATCCTTGTCACAAGGTCTGTGCTGGTCAGAGACATGCCTGGGTTCCCGCTTGAAGCAAGGCCAGGCACACAGGCGTGCTCAGGCTAGTCAGTGGAATCCATCACTTGCATCATTGTTCCAGTGGTGCAAATTAAACCACATGCTATGACTAGCTGCCCAGGGGACCGTGAAATTAGGCCTTCTTCTGACCCATTTTGTATCTAGCTATGGTGAAAGGAAAGGACTTATTTGGTGGGTGCTTAGTGGCTCTAATAGATCGTGGAAGTGCTAGTGACTGCTAGTAACTGTCTGCTAACAGAAAGGCAACGTAGTTAAGTGTTTGTGGTTTGTCCTTTGCCTTCAACCCTCCTCACAGAGCTCTTCTGTCATATTATTCAAATTTCCTTGAACTTTGTTAACAGCTATTATTGTTGATATTGCTAGATGATAGGTCATGAGACTCCATATTTTTTTATTTATTCCCCAGAATTCACACACACATAAACACACACACACACACACACACACACAAACACACAAACACACATACACTCAAGCACACACACACAAACACACATACCAGATATTTTATTGTACGCTTTCCTCTTGAATATCACATCTTCATCTTGTTTGGAAGGAAGGTACTTTATTTTCTTTTTAGCTCAAAAACTTCTAAAGTAAGAGTTATCTAAGTCTGAGTTTAATATCACCATGCTGTTGGTTTAATGTCCAGCTGGGGCTGCATGCAATCAAAGCAATTTTCTGTTTCAGTCCCTGGCGGTGAATCCATGGGTTGATAAAACTGTTGCCACCAGAGGAAACATGAATATAAACAGACATCCACCAAGCACACTATGCTATACTTTTAATTTCCTGGGGACAGAATTTCCTATGGCACAGGCAACACACCCTCCCTGCCTTGTCAGGACTGTTTTTAGTGTGCTGACAGGTTTCTTTCTACCCGTACCTGCTGGGTGGGAGCCACTAGTATATGAGCACAGGTGAACTGGGCTTTCTCTGGAAAATTAAAAACAGTGAGTACAGGAAGTTGGTAAGGATGTTTAAACATTTAGACAGCTTATTTCTCATGTCCCTAATTCTTTTTTTTTTTTTTTTTTTTTTTTTTTTTTTTATTTTTTTTTTTAAGACAGGGTCTCCCTGTAGTCCCAGTTGTCCTGGAATTCACTCTGTAGACCAGGCTGGCCTTGAACTCACAAAGATCCGCCTGCCTCTGCCTCCCAAGTGCTAGAATCAAAGGTATGCGCCACCATGCCCAATGACCATAATTCTTTAGAAAGAAATTTGATCAACATCATGGTTCACGTCTTTAGGAGCAGAAAGAAAGAGGTTTTTCCATTTTATTGTTGAAAATATGTATATGTACTATGTGGTTAATATTACACGGACCCCCATTTTCTTCATGGTTGGCATATATAATCAAGATAGAGATGGAGAGCCATTGTGGCCCTTTACTCAGGGTCCTTCTTATAGCCAGACACCTTTAAATATTTGTTTATTTATCTATTTATTTGTGTGTGTGTGTGTATGTGTTAGGGGGAACTGTTGCCTGGAGGTCAAAGGACAATTTGAAGCAATCTAGTCTCTCCTTCTACAGTGTGGGTCCTGGGGATCAAACTCAAACTCAGGTGCTCAGGCACCTTTACTCACTGAGCCATATCTCCATGCCCCCAGGAACCACTAGGGGACTGCACGTGCTTCTAGCCTTGCAGGGCCACACAGTGCTCACCCATGCAATAAGGTGCTGCATCTACATCCTAGCTTCGTCTCCTTTGGGGCTGTCCACTGTTCTACCTCATAGTCCTGCTTCCTGCAGAGGAAAGTAGCCAGCAAGGAGACACCAGTCCTTAAAATGCTTCTTTTTAAGTTTCAGGCCTGCCTCACAAAGGGTGATTTTCAGTCGTTTACAAGAAAAATTAATAAAAATTTTCCAACTTTCTTGGTAGCCATGTTATTTGTTAATCATTTTTCTTTTCTATTTGTGGGAAGAAGCAAGAGGCTAGACGTCCATCCGACTGGATTGCAGTTTATAATAAGAGGCAGAAGAAGTTGCTCCATGTGAATCTCCATGTGGGGAGTGGAAGGAAGTCCAAGAGTCCAGCCGGTCAGCTCGTTACCACATGGCGCCTCTTTTTGAACGTTTTGGGTCCTCGTGTGGCAAGCGAGGCTGTGGCTGCAGAGAGTTTTCAGACCATCAGCACAATCCCTGGTCTGTGCCTAGAGCCTGGGTTGAGGAGTGTTTTCTGAACAGGCTGAAAAATGAGATTGAAATACTCAAGACTTGGAGTCCAAAGAGTTGTACAGAACTTGATCCCTGGATAAATCAGTTTCTAGAGCTCTAATCCCACACATTGTATCACCGTCCCAACTGATTCAGATGCAGATTCTCAGATGTCCTATCAGATACTCTGTCTCAGGAGGTCTGGGTTGACTCTGCATTATGAAAATCTTCACATGATTCTTGTAGACTACAGTCTTACAGAGTAGGCTGAATTTCCATGTTATACTTTCTCAGTCTAGAGCTTCAAATGTTCTGGTTCAAGAAAGATAAGACACTATAATGTGTAATGTATAATAAATTAGAACATTCTGATTATTTAAAATGGCTCTAAATTATATCATGCTGAAGTTCTGTGAATTATGATTTCCAATTCATACTTGGTATATCATAGTGTCTGAAGTATTTTCTAGATTACAGTTAAGGGAAAAAGAAAAAAAGAATAGAAAAAAAGAACAAAGGAAGGAAAACAGAAAAAGATGAAAAGCAGGCACTGTGCTCACCCTGTGCCGATCCAGCCTGTGCTTCTAGGCAGATATTTTGCACGTTTCACCTGGATATGTTCAGAGAAAGAATATCCCTAGCTTCTTTCGACGGTAAAATAGGTTTTGGTTTTCACCTTCATTTTCCCAGAATTTCTTTCTTTGATGAAGACTGAATATCTCCAAATCATAAGTTCAAACATGTTTTGATCAGGGTGGAGAACAACTAGTCAGGACAAGGCTTCTATTAGTGTCCTAATTTAAACCAGATCTTCAGGCACAACAATTCAACATTGCACATTTTCATCCCTGGGCTGAAGCTCAGTAATAAAGCTCTGTGCTGTCAAGCTAGAGGCTATTGGTGAGGATACCAGAAGACCTACTGTTAGCCATTGTAGAAACACTGAAAAAACCTTCTAGAACATTCTGGGTATTTGGTAGGCACATGAAAAGGCCAGGAAAATGAGACTGGTTCGCACCCCCTTCCTAGTAGCACATCTGTTCACAGGACCTTGCCTGTGTGCCAGGCGTGCTGTGTAAACTTCTTTCTCCATCCTTGGAGCTATCTCATGAGCGGCTCCACTATCATTACTTCTGAATGGGAGGAAAGTCACTTTTCCAAGGTTACTATCAAGCAAATGGTGACTTCAGTTCTTCTGTCTCTAGAATCCTTGTAATAATCATACTTTACCCATCTACATCCACTTTTTGGTATGTGTGTGTGTTGTGTATATGTGTGTATTTATGTACATGTATATGTGCCTATAGAGGCCAGAGACTGATACCAAGTCCCTTCTCTATCTTCTCCACCTTATTTTAGAGACAGTATCTCTTTACTGAACCTGGTGCTCACTAATAGGATAGACTGGCTGGTTGCTGAGTCCTATGATCTGCTTGTCTACTTTCCCCAGCATTGAAGTTACAAATACACACCCCAACATTTAGCTTAGGTGGGTGTTGAGAATCTGAATTCAGATCCTAATGCTTGCACAGCAAATATTTTACCATCTGAACTGTATTCTCCATATTTTTTTTGTCTTTTCGAGACAGGGTCTCCCTGTAGCCCCAGCTGTCCTGGAACTCACTCTGTAGACCAGGCTGGCCTTGAACTCACAAAGATCTGCCTGCTTCTGCCTCCTGAGTGCTAGGATTAAAGGCGTGTGCCACCATGCCCGGCTCTAGTATTTTTTTTTTTTTTTTGAGACAAGGTATAAAGCTGGCTTGGAACTCCCTATGTAGATCAGACTATACTCAATCTCAGAGAGAGTCTCTTGCCTCTGCCTTACAAGTGCTAGATTAAAGGTGTGCACTTCCAGGCCCAGCCCCTGTTCTCCACTTTTATTTATTTTTAATTTTATTTATTATTTTTATTTTATGTGTATGACTGTATTGCCTGCACGTGGGTAGGTTCACTCTGCAATGCCCATGGAGGCATCGTATCCCCTAAAACTGGAGCTACAGATGGTGCTAGCCACCATGTGGGTGCTGGGAATTGAGCTTGGGTCCTCTGCAAGAGCATCCAGTGCTCTTAACTGCTGAGCCATCTCTCCAACCCCTATATTCTCCATTTTTAAAATAAAGATTTAATTTTATTTTATGTGGTTTAGTGTTTGTCTAAACATATATATGAGTACCATGCGGATGCCTGGTGCCCTTAGAGGCCAGAAGAGGCCACTGGAGTTATGGACAGTTGGAAATTCCCATGTGTGTTCTGGGAATTGAACCCAGTTCCTCCGCAAAGCCAGCAAGTTCTCCTAATTGCTGGTCTGTTTCTGCAGCCCCAGGTATCCTGCTAATTTCTCAAACCCAAAGCAGTTTTTTAGACAGGTTCTTACTATGTAGCCTTGGATGGACTAGAACTTGCTACTTTGCCCAGGCTGGCCTCTAACCCACAGAGATCCACCTGCCTCTGCCTCTGGAGTCCTAGGAGTAAAAGTGCATGCTACCATACCTGGTCCCATCTCCACTTATTAAATTGTTGTCATTATGATATATTTTGTTTCTATTTTCTTTTCTTCCTCCCCCTTTTCCTCCTCCTTCACTTCTTCATTGGTATCTGAGAGTCATTAAACTGTTTTTAAGTATTCACTAATGCCATGGTGGATAATCTTGGTTGCACACAGAAATTAGATAGAAGTCTTTTAAAATTTCAAATCCCCAGGGCTCCACACTAGAGCAACGGCATTAGAATGTCCAGGAGTGGAAGCATGCAAAGCTTCTCGCTTTTCTTGAATCTCGTTGACTCTTTACCACTTCTTTCTCTGAGTCTCAAGTCTGAATGTTGGATCTACTTTTATCATGAGAAGACTAGTGCCTGTTTTTGCATTTATTTGTGTCAAACTTAAACCTCAAATTCCTTGAGAGCTGGTTACCATCTCACCAGTCATGTGACTCTAGCATCCTGCATTAGGGCCCTTTCATAAAGATTTGTTAAGAGCATAAATTGGAAGAGCAGAGCAGAGCAGAAACCACTCCCCTCAGCTTCTCGGAACCACCTCTCTCTTTTGGGCTTCTGGCTTCTCCATTTTCCTTTCTGGTTTCCATCTCCTCCCTGTTTTCATTTGGATTTCGTGAACTTTTGACGGCAGGTTTGTCCTCAGCCCTGCTCTCTGACCACCCTTCACACCGTTCTCTCCCTGGTGACCTCATCCATGCATATGGCTTCCATTCTTTCCCACCTGCTGATGGCTTTCTTTCCAAGACACACTGTTCTGACTTTCAGACTTATTTTCATCTGCTTTTGGTACACCATCTTGGTTAAAGATTAGGTCTGGTGATTCAGGCAGTTAGAACAGGTTCAGACCTCAGCTTAACCACTGTACTTTTTTTTTTTTATATATATATATTTTTTTTAATTTTATTTATTTCGGTATGTGTATCAATGTACTGTCTGCATGCAGGTCTGTGCACCCGTGTCGTGCAACGCCGCGGAGGTCAGAAGAGGGTCTCGGATTCCCCTGGAACTGGAGTTCTCCTGGAACTGGAGCTTCAGACGGCTCTCGGCCGCCATGTGGGTGCTGGGGATCGAACCCGGGTCCTCTGCAAGAGCGGTCGGCGCTCTCAACCGCTAGGCCATCTCTCCAGCCCAACCACTGTACTTTTAAATGACTTTATTTCCCAGGTGGCAACACGTGCCAGAGCAAACTGCTCACCTCATGAATCAATCAGCAGCAGAGAGAGGAAGATCAGGAGCCTGAAATCCCTCGACCATTCTAGGGCACATCTCTAATAGACACATCCCATGAGGCCTCTCTCCAGGGATGAAGCCTTTAACATATGGATTTGGGGAAGACCCTTTTCTCATCCAAATTATTACATTATATTCCAAGTTTTCACCAAGAGTTCATGTCTAAAGGGATACTGCACAAAATCCTCAGACTGGTCATAAGCTACCACTCCCTCTGATGAGCCTTATCAGAGCACTGTCAGCCCCTGGGCTTTATCAGAGCACTGTCAGCCCCTGGGCTTTATCAGAGCATTGTCAGCCCCTGCTTTGAAACTATGGCCCCTATGGCCTGGGAGCATACCACCCCTGCCATAAAGCAATTCCTGCTCTAAAAACAACTTGTTCCACCCTTATCAGGCCAGGTTCTTTACAAAGACCAACCTGCATTAACTCTTTACTCAAGCCTCTTAAATCAGTTTAGTTGCTGCTGCTGATTCCCATGAGCTCCCACCCCTCATTGTCTAGTAAAAGGGGGTTGATTTCTTCCTTTTCCTACCTGCCCTGTGTTTCTTTCCACTCCTATTCCTAACAATGTCCACCATCTCACAATGTAAAATGCATTCATTCCATCCATCCCCAGAGTCCCCAGTGTTTACTTGTTATCACCTTGCTCAGAAGTCCAAGTCCAACGTCTTCTTCAAGTTTCAGGATCAACTCTTTATTATTTATTTATTTATTTATTTATTTAGTTAGTTAGTTAGTTAGTTAGTTATATTTTATGTGTATGAGTGTAATACCATGTGCACCCATGTCATGCAATGTCCACAGAGGCTAGGAGGTCAGATCTTCTGGAACTGGAGTTATAGATGGTTGTGCGCCACCATGTGGGTGCTGGGATTTGAACCCAAGTTCAGAAGTGCTCTTAACTGCCGCGCCATCGCCATCTCTCAGACCCTCAGGAGCAACTCATAGCTGTAAGCACCTGTAAAAATTAGAGAATTTCATGCCTCAAGTCACGATGTAGACTCAGGATACACATCACCATTCTAGAAAGCAAGAATGGAGAACAGAAAGGAGAGTGGGATCTAAAGGAACACTGAAACCTAGGGGGCAAAATTCCATCTTCAAGTTTCGTGATTAGTGTTTGGGGTATACTGTGGAGAAATTGAGCTTCTGAGGGCTTGGGGAGCCCTTCTGTGGCTTTGCTGGTTTCTGAAGCCTGTTCTCAGTGTCTGCAAATGTTCTGGAACACCGCAAGTTGCTTGCATCTCTGTTGTGAAAACTTCTAGAAATAGAGACCAACAGCTGGTCAAGGCAAAGGAGAGACAGTTTAGTTACTTGCAGTCTAACACTCGGATCATGCCATTATGGCACCATCCCCCAGCTCAAGTTTTAGGGAAATTTGTAGTCAACTCTTATGCAGAGTCTGAGCAAGCAAGGAGCACATACCGGTCATTCAGCAAGTGGTTGCACATAAACACACGGTTACAGATTACAAGAATGTAGCAGTTTGGCAAACAAAGATTTCAATGGTCAGGTAAAAAAGACAGGAGGGGCACAGGCAGATTCCTGTTTGTCTTCCTCATTCTTTTTTTGTTTCTTCCTATCTTATCTTGGGGGCTTCCACAGTGCAGAGTTCTTAGCGACCATCTTATTGTCAATGAGTTTTATTGCATCACACCCCATCTTCTCAGGCCCACTGTAGCATTAAGGTCCCTCGCATACCTTCACTCTGTAGTCCTCTGTCAGAGGCTACTCGAGGAAGGAGACTGCTCCTGTAGCAGACTGCCTGGCCTGCTAGACCTTCCTTGAAATCTAGAGGAAATCATAGCCACATAAAACACTTGAATTCCTCATTCTTTGCTTAGCACAGTGGATGCCAAGATCTACTGCCAGTGCAAGTTGTACCAGGGTCTATTTGAACCACAGCTGCTAGAATCTCTGAGTGCTTTGCTAGCTGAACAAAGGAAAACAAATTCTAGGGAATCAAATGGCAAAGGTGGTCTTGGGCATGCAGTGACACCGGGGAGGGGGTGGAGGGCTCTTTCTTCTGTCAGCATTCTGGTCCTTTCAGCTCTCACCCAATCTCCCAGTAATCTGTATTTGGAGCATTCTTGGCTTTTTCTAAATTCTTCCAAACTCTTCCCATAAACCAGTTCCAATGTCTTGCTTTCATTTTTATGACTATTGTAAAGACAATGGCTGCCCCCTCTTCTTGGTACCAATTTTCTGTCCGTCTTCTTTCCATCACTATAGTGAAATACTTGAGACAATTTAGTTACAAAGAGAAACAGTTTGTTTTGGCTCAGAACGCTGGATATTTCAGTCCACAGTTAAGTGACCTCTATTCATTTTTAGACCTTTGATGGCCTAGTACATCATAGCAGGAGCACGGGGTGGAACAAATAGTTCATCTTATGATCCAGGAAACAAAGAGATCCATTCTTATTTTTTTGTTCATTGTTTTCCATTTTATGGCTGTATCACTATTTAATCACCCATTAATGAACATTTGGGTTGTTTCTAGTTATTGGCTGTTTTACATAAAACTTCAAGCAACATAAACTGGGTTTGGTGGCTCACGCCTTTAATCCTAGCACTTGGGAGGCAGAGGCAGGTGGATCTTTGTGAGTTCAAGGCCAGCCTGGTCTACAGAGTGAGTTCCAGGACAGCTGGGGCTACAGGGAGACCCTGTCTTGAAAGACCAAAAAAAAAAAAAAAAAACCTTCAAGTAACATGCATAGGTTTTTGTATGAATTTCATTTCTCATGAGATTCCCATTCTCTCAGAAGTGGAATGACTGGATAGCATGTTAACCATCTGTTTAATCCTAAGAAACTATAATAAAGTACTTAACACAGTTGTTTCACTTCTGTGCACTGCCACCATCAATGTTTGAAGTTTCCTGTTCTTCCACCTGCTCACCACCACTTCGTATGTTCTGTCATTTTATTTTTAATTTCTCTAATTAGCAATCCTTGTAAATCCATTTAATGTTTATTTACCAATTGTGTATCTTTTTTGGTGATGTGTATGTTCAAATGATTTGTACTTCTCCTGCCACTTTTTAAATGGGGTATTTACTTAATAGCACTGGGAGTCATTCATATATTCTGAACACAAGCTTTTATCGGATATGTATTTGTCTTTCTACACTGTAGGCTGTACTTAATTTTCTTAACAATGCCTTTGCAAAGTATGTGATGACTGTTCCCACATAGAAGGCCAAATGTCCAGTACCCTTGCTTCCAGCTGGGAACACTTTGGAGTGACATCTCTGGTCCAGAATTCTCCACAGGATGGGATGGGAGCTCTTTCGCATTGTACTCTGTAATGGATCAACTTCTTCCTCTTCTTGATTTGTCCCTCTCAGAATCTGCCTTTCCACAGCTCTCATTCCAGAGCATCTTCTACCATAACCACTTCTGTAGAAGCCTGCATCTCAAGTCAGGTTTCAGGAACCAAGCTTAAAAACCAGACTCTGTACTAGCAACTTTTTTGTTGTTGTAAGAAAATGCCTCACACAAACAACTTACAGAAGGAAGCATAACTCAGTGATACAGGGAAGAAAAAGGGTCCCCCTAAAAGTATCCTTGGTCTCATTCATAAAACATTTTAAGAATAGACACAAAGGGAGACTTTAGGACAATTTTATTAGAATTTAAGGAAAAATCGCCAGGCCAGGCAAGCAGTGAATCTCAGTAGCTACCTTGAAAATGGAGGAAAGAAGAAAAGCCACAAAGCCATGTGGGTTTAGAGCCTATATGGAGGTCAAACAGACACCACATGGCAGATTAGCAGCTGGTGACCAGGAGGAGAAGGACGCTGTGGAGAAAAAGTAAAGGTACAGCATCAGAAAAGTTGGCAAAGCTTATGGAAACCCCATGTCTGAAACTGGTCCATAAGAACTGTGGGGATTCTGGGCAGAAAAAGTTTGCCATCTCATTAGTGCACCATGTAGTCTACTACCTCATTAGCATAACTTATAGTGAAGGTGAACCTGCCCTCCATGGGGTGATTCCATGACCAGGGAATCTGGTGGAACTGGAAAGTTGGGTCTTCATCCATGTCAGAGGTTCTCACACTTTTAACCAGTTTATTTATTATTTATTTTATTTTATTTTATTTTATTTTGAGAAAGGGTCTCCCTGTAGCCCCGCTGGCCTGGAACTTGCTCTGTACACCAGGCTGGCCTTGAACTCACAAAGATCTGCCTGCCTCTGCCTCCCGAGTGCTGGGATTAATGGTGTGTGCCACCAGCCCGGCCCTTTTAACCAGTTTTAAGGGGGTTTTCCTGCCACTATAACATCAGTGTCAGAGGGTTCAGACTGTTGCTTCTTTGCTCCATGTTTCTAGGCAGAACATCACTGCAACAGGAGTATGTTGCAGAGGAGAGCTGTTTTACCTCATGGGAGATAGGAATCCGGAAATTGGACAGGAACTTAGGGCCAGACAGCTTTCAAAGGCCCACCCTCATCGACTTACTTCTTTCACTTAGGCATAACCTGATAGTTTCCTCCTCAGGCTCAGGGCTCATTGCAGAAGAGGGGGTGGAAAGATTATAAGTGCCAGAGATGGGAAACTGCTACAAGGAAACAATGTTTTCTGGATACAACTGGGAATCTGCACACATGAACTCACAATGGTTAGGACAACATGCATAAGACCTGCTCAGGCTCAAGCCAGACACATCCCAGCATGGAGTGGGGAGGAGGGCATCAAGTTCCACCCCTGACTGAGGAGCTATTGGTAACTGATAGCTAGCGGTAATTGATAGCTAGTAGTAACTGAAAGTTCCTGGGAGGGAGAAAGGGAGAGAGAGAGAGAGAGAGAGAGAGTTTTCTTTAAGGGTGTGGCCCAAGATGGGCTGATCACTGAAAGGTGGTCCTAAATCACACTCAATCAAGAGCACACTGTGAAGAGTACAGCTTGGACTCCACGGGTTTAGACAAAAAAATGAGGACAAAAACTTGGGTGGGTAGGGAAGGTTGGGAGGAATTGGAGGAAGGAGGGGTTAATACAATCAGAAAGCATTTTATGAAATCTTAGAGAATTAATTCTTTAAAAAACAAGAATAATGGGCTGGCTGGATGGCTCAGCAGTTAAGAGCACCAGACTACTCTGGCAGAGGACCCGGGTTTGAGTCCCAGCACCCATATGGCGGCTAAGAACCGTCTTTAAGCCAGGAGTAGTGGCACACGCCTTTAATCCTAGCACTTGGGAGGCAGAGATAGGCAGAGCTCTGTGAGTTCAAGGCTAGCCTGGTCTACAAAATGAGTTCCAGGCCAGCTGGGAGACCCTGTCTCAAAAGGTCGAAAAAGACAAAGCAAAACAAAACAAAACAAAAGCAAAAAACAAAAAACAATAACAACAAAATTGCTATCTAACAGTGGCTTTCTGATAAAGAGCAAAGACAAATCTATGTGCCCTTCCTTAAGCATTAATCCAAATGGGTCTGTCTTCAACCTGCTCAGGAAAGTGGCACATATGAGCTGTCTGTTCCAGAGACCTTAGAAATAGTATAAAGACTACCTTAAATGTAGACTGACACATTAGTCTCTCCAGCCATTGTCTGCTTTTAACTCTTTGGAGTGGTCCACTTGACTCTGTAATGAACTGTCTTCTACCCTGTACTCTTTGTGTGGTCTGAATCCTTTCTACAGAGATCACAAAGGCTTGGATGCAGAGAAGAGTGCAGAGCGAGATCCCAGTTATAGAGCCAGAACGGATCTATAGCTCTTTACGGTTACTTTAGATCCTTCCTCTTTCTGTATGTGGACACATAGAAAAAGGCTCTGAGAAATCTTTATTTGTCCTCTGTTACCATTTCTGGAAATCCAGTCTAGCTCAAGAATGTTGTTTAACCTTCTCCTTTCCCTATGAAGCCTTGCATAACTTTCCTAGATCTACCGAAGCACACCTCTCCCTTCCTGCCACAGGACTTCAGCTGCGGGGCTGCCAGCCGCCCTTTCTTTGCTAGCCCACAGGCACTCTCTTTCACTCTGTAGCCTTAATTATTTAGATGTCCAGTAGTGTTCTAGTTTTCTTTTCTGTTGCTGTGGTAAAACACTGACCTAAAGTAATGTGGGAGGAAAAGGTTTATTTCATTTATATTTCTAGAACATGGTCCATTATTGAGGGATATCAGAACAGGAACTCAAGGTAAGGACTTGAAGCAAAATCCACTAAATAACACTGCGTGCTGGGTCACTCTCTGGCTCATGTTCAACTAGCCTTATACAGCCACGTCCCACCTGACTAGGGATGGTGCCAACCCACAGTGGTCCGGGCCCTCCTACTTCAGTCATCATTCAAGACAACCACAGACATGTACCAATCAGATCTGGGCAATGAACCAGTTGAGACTCCTTCAGATGACTCTAGGCTATGTCAAGTTGGCTGTAGATGCTAAGCAGGACAAAGAGGAAGAATTGCTTTGCTGTCTTATATTGTAAGAATGATTGATGGGTCCTGATACGTAGCAGGCTCAATCTGATCCATCTGAATTTCATGACAGTTTAGTAATTTTCGAATGGAAGTGGCTGAGGCAGGTGTTGTGGGGTAAAGCACATGATAGGGTTCTCTGAATCTGTATTTGCAAGATACTTTACTAGGACAGAAAAACATTGATTATATGAATTAAGGAATGAAGGCAGGTGATGGTGAATGAAAATTATAGCATCATTTCTCCAAGTTGCCCCCCAAAATCTATTCTTATCTTCAATATTGCTTTAGGGGTGATTGGTGCATTACGAACCCTCCCTTTAGGCTTATAGCTAAATCTGATTTTTCCCTTTTATGAATTCTTTTCCCCAATAGTTTGTTTTTTCTCATCCAAGAATTTGGATAATAAATTCACCTTTACATATGTTTGTGCTCCCAGCCATACATATCAATTTGTAGAAAGTGAAACAGAGAACAGTTTAGCATCAGTAAAATGTCAGGAAAATACCCAGAAGGCACTAATGCAATACTTGAGTTTCAAATTTTGAAAATGGAATTAGGCCACTAAATCAGTTTTCCTGCCTGTGTCGAAGACCGTGGGGACATGTCCTAGTTCTTAAAAAAAAAAGGGCATCTTCATCTCACTCAGTCAGATTCACAGGTCTACAATGAGGACCTATGGGGAACCTTTGGACACGAGGCTAATTGAATCTGCATTGAAATGGCCTTTTCCTTTCTTTATTAAATATCTGACTTGCTCCACAACCTTTTTCTTTGACTGGCTTGCATTATTCTTTTTTAGCTGTACAAATGGGCTATCTTCCAAGGTTAAAAGAGAAAAAAACTAAAAAGAGAAGAAACTGGGATGGAGTCATTCTTTTCAGATCCTGGGTATGGCTTTCCTTTTTGCAGTGAAGGAACAAACACACACACTTCCTCTGGTGTTGAGAGAAGAAGAGCCGGTTGTCAGTGCAAAGTATTATTGCATCTCCAATGCCACAGCTGAAGCTAAAACATCTTTTCTCTTTCAAAAGTGAGGAAGGATAACATACATCTGGGCCCTAATTATCATTCAGAACCACACTGTAAAAGCTCTGCCTCTGATTGTAGGCCGAGTCTGTTCATGACCACATTGCTTTTCAAGGGCCTGACAGATGGGGATTTTTCAACTGTCTCCTTATTAGCATGCTGCCTGTTCCTTCTATCTGCTTTCGCTGCACCTGCTGTGATAGTGATTGTTTTGTGTATACAGGTACCATTGCTTTCAGAGATTAGGGGTGCATTGTGAGCGGAAATAAACCAAAGGATTTATCAGTGACTGTACAAATTCCACCCATCTTTTGGACAATAACTGGAAGACCTCTTGGGGAAATAATGTTTTTCTTTGGTAATTGTGTAGGTCTATCTCCCTTTTTCTATGCCCCTTATCCTCTGAAGTTTTTTTATTATAATTGCATCTCATATGCAGAGGAACTAGTAAATTGGTGAATATTTTTATAGACTATAGGGAAAAAGAACTTTTTACCAAATACTATTAGTAAAATTATTCTATGAAATTTAGAAGTCCTAATGGACTATAGATTCACACTGTTCACAAATATCCTTCCAACCTGGAAATTAGAAGAAGTAGAAGAGATGGTAAGAAGGATCAACAGCTACTGTTGACACTGCTTTGTATTTCTGCCTACTGAGCATTTTGGAGGACGCAGCAAATATCTTGCTGCACATGTGTGGTGCTTTGAATGAGAAATGTCTTCCCTAGGCTTAGCCATTGGTCACCAGTTGGGGCTGCTGTTTGGAGAGATCCTGGAATCTTTAAGAGATGGTGCCTCACTGGGGAAGAACATTACTGCTGATGGGCTTTGAGAGGATTTAGCCTCACAGCACTCCTACTTCACCTTCTACTTCGTGTTTGCGGTTGAAGATGTAATCCCTCAGTCTCCTGTTCCAGTTCCCCTGCTGTGATGGACTCTGATCCTCTGGAGCTACAAGTCAAAACAAACTCTTCCATAAGTCACTTTTGATCATGTGTTTTATCACAACAACTGAAAGTACAAATACTAGGCAAAGAACATTCAAAGATGTGGAAAGGGAAGCTCAAAAGTCACAATATAGGCAGTGTAGGTGGACGTATATTGGTACTTGGTCTTTCCCTGACACAGTTCAAGAATGAATACTTTCCTTGTTGCGCAATGACTTTACCTCGGTGGAGTGACCCCAATACAGAGCCACTCTCCAGCTTTCTGTTTGAGTAGAAGGGAAACTTTCCTTTCATGGTTAATGTGTCTGGAACTCTGAGGTTTCCAATTTGGAGATCATAGGAACAAGAATACAAATATTAGGCAAAGAGCATTCAAAGATATGGAAAGGTAAGCTCAAAATCACAGTATAGGTAGCGTTGCACAGTAATGGAGGGCTATAGTCATAAGTGCTTTTCACCATACTGCCTCAAGAATGAAAGAGAAAGTGAGATGGAAAAAAGAAGAGTGGGAAGGCAAATAAGGCAAAGAGAAAGGAGAAAGACAATCTCCTCTGTATCTTCAACAATGGGCAGTGTTATCTGTGGTAGGTTAGCAACGCCATTTAGGAAATCTTGTACAGCTAGGGTCTTATTGTTAGTATGAATATTTCAGAAGTTTGTGGAGGCATATAAATGCTTGTATAAATCTGATACATGCAAATTTTATAAATCTAAATACTTATGGACTTATCCCTCTCATATAATTGTGCGTAATGTTTTCTTTCCTATTTTTGCCCAGCGATGATATGTTGATCTATGCAGATCTATGTGACCATAGTGGATCAATTTCAACATTGATCGTATCAAGTAATTTTTCATCTAATATTTGCATGTATTTGAAATAAACTGAGAATTATGTCTTGAGTGATTTTTTTTTAATAACATTGCATCTGTGGAGAGAAGATTCTAGAATATTTGTGGAAGGTGATGAGGAGAGAGTAAAGTAAAATTAGTAGTCTAATTATTGGTGACAGGGAAATCAAAAGTGGGAGTAGAAAGGGATGGAGAGATGGCTCAATGGTTAAGAGCACATGGTATGGTTTCTCTCAAAGAGGACCCAGGTTTGGTTCCCAGCACCCAAATGGCAGCTAACAACCATCCATAACTCCAGTTCCAGGGGATCTGATGCCCTCTTCCAGCCTCTATGGTCATTGCAAAACATGGGTGCAGCTATCTACATGCAGGCAATACACTCACACCCATAAAAAAAGAAGTAGGAGTAGAAGAGAGTTATCTATCCTCTTTCAGTGGTGAGCCATGGATACAATTCCAAAAGCCAGGATTTCTGGGAAAATGGAAAGTAGGAGTACTTAATTTTGTACCATTAATCTTGCATCTAAACTTTGGGCCCACCTAATAAACATATAAACAATGAACTTGTTGGTTTATTAATATAATTCCCTAGAAGCTTAGTTTATCACACACACACACACACACACACACACACACACACATATATATATATATATATATATATATAAATGTAGGATAAGAGTATTAGAGTATTGCCTATTGAGTCCCAGCTTGGTAGTTGTGATAGTAATGTCAACTTGACAGCATTTAGAATCACCAGCAAGACAGGCCTCTGTGCATGTCTGTGGGGGATCATCCTGATGGTGTTGCTTGAGATGGGAAGACCTATAGCATGGTATGTGGCACCATTTCCTGGCTGGAATCCTGGGTGTAAAATGGAGAGCACTGACAACTACATGCATTCAGACCTCTTTGCCTTCTGATTGTAGATGTATGTGACCAGCTTCTTGACTTTCCAACACAATGGTCTGAATCCTGGAGCTGTGAGCAATACTAAGGCCTTCATCCCTCAAATTGCTTTTGTCAGTATTTTCTACCTTAGCAACAGGAAGATCAACCAAGACAAGTGCCTAGTTCTGTCTCTACTTCAGAAGTCTCTTGTAAGAGAAATTCCTTCAAATACCACCATCCCTGGCTTCCTCATCAATATGCAAACTGCTCTGGGGTCAAAAGCTAGACAACTCCACTGAGGGCTGAGGTTCTCTACAGTGAGTGTGAGATACCTAAATAAATCCAGGATGCTAATATCTGGAAGTGAGTAGTAGGTATGTAAAAAAACTCTTCATGGTAGCACACACCTTTTTATTTATTTATTTATTTATTTATTTATTTATTTATTTATTTATTTGGTATTTTTTTGAGACGGGATCTCCCTTTAGTCCCAGCTGGCCTGGAGCTTGCTCTGTAGACCAGGCTGGCTTTGACCTCACAGAGATCTGCCTGCCTCTGCCTCCCCAGTGCTGGAATGAAAGGTGTGCAACCACATCTGGCTGCACACAACTTTATTTACCGCACTCAGGAGGCAGAGACAGGTAGATCTCTATGAGTTCCAGACCAGCCAGGGCTATACAGTGAGACCCTGTTTCAAAAGCAAGCATACAGTCAAACAAACAAGCAAACAAACAAACAAACAAACATTCTTTTGAAGTGAAGGTTTGAATTGTGTATTGGCAGGGATTGTTTAAATAATTGACTTGAATGAGTTTAATTGGCTATAAGAGAATGTTTTGGTTTTTGTTTTGTTTCTTGGGAAGATGTTAATTACTGCCTTTGTTGAGTTCCTGCAGGAATGATTTCAGTGTTGGCTATTTTGTATTGTGTGTATTGTAAAAAATGCTTGGTTGGTTCCCCTTGGCATTCTAAGTGTCCTACAGTAATGGGAAGTCATCACCTTATGCCTACCATAAAGGCACCAAGAAGATACTTCTTTTCCTGTAATAAGTTGTAAAATCATCATAAGACAGTCTGTCAGCATTGGGTAGTTAGTTCCAGGTAACACTTTCCTAGGAAGAGACTTCTGCTGGGGTTTTAGTTCATCTTATAGCACTCGGATGGCCATGCCTTACCTTAAGCACCTTGGCTTGAGAAATGGTCAGAGCTCTGGGTCTCTCCCCGCTAACAACAGGGAGTTGAATGATGACTTAAGAGTGAAAACAGCAAAGCTGGTGAGTGTGACCGTGAGACACTGACCACAACCAACATGTATGGGGGACAGCACAGTCTAGGGACCTGGTGATGGAGCAGAAGTCATGGAAGTTAGTGACTATGCATTTAGTCTGAGGCTAATCAGATATACAATGGGAAAGTTGTCACAATCTTTACAGAAGCCTTTCTGTGCAATGCCATTTTAAGATTGTACAAGATTCATCATTTGGAAATCTCAAAATATGTTATAAGCAATAACTGGAGAACTCTTGGATATAGTTACATTGTTTAATGATCCACCGTTTTATGCTTTGTACATCTAGGGAAGAGGTTCCAAAAGGTTAGGTTAATTGCTACAATTCTCTAGCAAGTCACAGAGAAATTACAAGCAGAATAGCTACAGTGAGTACATGCTGGGCAATTTCTTTTCCTTTTTTTAAGACATGTAACTGAAAGCATTTCACGTCATTGATGTTTGATCATCTGCAGAAAATAACTTTTAATGTGTTAGTTAGAATGTGGTGTAGAGGATACCTACCTTAAAAAAAAAAACTCACCTTGAAGCCCAGAGGGCCATTGGTAACTCAGAGTCTGGTGGAAGATTCTTTGTTTCTTGTCTCTCTTGCTGATATGAATTTGTGCATCAGTAAATTCCATGAGAAAAATCATGGACTTGGGATATGTATTAAGATTACCTACCTAAAACGCTAACCATCAGTAACTACAGTAAAAAGATAAGTTTCTCTAAAATTTCTTAACCTTTTTTGTTGTCATGATTGGCAGTGGGGTGACATCTAGAAAGTCAAAAGAGACCGTTGGTGAAGGTACAGACTCAGTTTCAGTGGAGACTCCAGCTTTTTGGAGATGCCAGGACCATGGGACGACCACCAAGAGCAGCAGCAGGTGTGGAATGGAGTCGGCCTGGGCCTGCGAGTTGAGCTGTGTGTGCCACGGATGGCAGAATCAGAGAAGGGGAGCTGCTGAAACCCTTTGGAGCCCAGAAGATCGTGAGGGAATCCCAGGTGTCCAGGCTTGAGCTACTTTGCTGGACTTAGGCTTTGCTTAGGTGTGCCCGATTCTTCCCTTTGAAATAATACAGTACATGTTTTGGATTTTACAGCAACCCACAGTTAAGAGACATTTAAACTGTGAACTTTTAAGTGCTTGGATGTTTTAAGGACTCTGGGGCTTTTAAGTTTGTATTGTCTTATGTTGTGATTAATGTTAACACCATTTCTTGGGGACAAGAACTGGAAAGGTGGTAGTTTAATAGTGATGTGTTTTGTGTGTCAAGTTGACAATGGGTCAATTGTGCTAGATAGCTTGAGTGTCAACTTGACACACTTGGAAGGCAGCTATGCTCACCACTATACCACCAACGCTGACGCTAACTTGACACACTTGGGTTGAGGGAACCTCAGTTGATGAATTGGCTCCATTGGATTGGCCTGGGGCCACATCAGTGGAGTATTGTCTTGATTGTTGAGCAATGTGGGTGGGCCCAGCCCACTATGGGTGGTGTCACCCCTGGGCAGGTTGTTGTGTACAGTATAAGAAAGCAGGCTGAGCCGGGTGTGGTGGCACATGCCTTTAATCCCTAAGCACTTGGGAGGCAGGGCGGTGATCTTTGTGAGTTCAAGGCCAGCCTGTCTCAGAGTGGAATTCCAGGACAGCTGGGCCTACAGGGAGACTCTGTCCTCAAAAACGACTCAAAAAAAAAAAAAAAAAAAAAAGCAGGCTGGACATGGGCCAGGGGAGCAAGCCAGTGGGCAGCATTCCTCCATGGCCTTTGCATCAGCTCCTGCCTCCATGTTCCTGCCCTGAGTTCCTGCCTTGGGCTCCCTGAGTGATGAACTATGACCTGGGAGATGCGAGCTGAATAAACCCTTTCCTCCCCGAGTTAGTGTCGGTCAGAGTGTTTTGTCACAGCAATTAAAGATAAACTAGAACAATCAGTAAATTCTGTGTTCTGTGATGATGTCAGAGCAATAGCTCATACTACTGAAGTTTAATTCTTGCATTTATGTTTTAATAAATTTTAAATTTGTTAATTAGTAGGAATAAATGAGGGTTTTATTTCCCCCCCAATTCAGGTTCATAGATCCTTTATATTGCATTTCTCATCCCTCTCTATGAGCTCAAGACTAAGAACTCCTTTTTGGGAGCTGGAGAGACGGCACGGTGGTTAAGAGCATTTGCAGAGGACCCAGGTTCAGTTCCCAGCACCCACATGATGGCTAAGAACTGTCTGTAACTACAGTTCCAAGGGATCTGATGCTCTCTTCTGGCTTTCAAAGGCACTGCGCACATGTGGTGCAATTACATACATGCAGGCATACTTATAAAATAGAAGTAAAATCATAATGAAAAGAACTCTTTTATTGTGTTTCCAAATCATTTTCAACACTTTTGTTCCCAAGATGCTGTTTACATAAGAATTTCAAATAGGGGTTAACTGATGGTGAACTGGAGGTGAACTGGGTGAGGTTAGCAGGAGACAGCAGGAAGACCACTACTACGTAGATTTTGACCACACTGAAAAACAATAAACTTTTTTCTGTGGCATTGGTTATGCTTTCTATATGCTCTTCCTCCAAATCACGTGCCCAGTGCTTCCGAGTGATATGAATAATTAGGCATGTAATCCTTAGTGACCCTGTTGCAGCCTTTGAACAGCCTTTGTATAGAATATGTACAACATGCATTCTATAGGAAGATACAGTATTTTAAGCCAAAGGAGTCTAGTGTCAGTGGTGGGGTCTTGGGGTCTTTAACACCTGGATCGTGTATGATGGGATACTTTTGGCTGTTATAGGCACTGTTCAATCATCCAGTCACTGTGGTCGGCTGTTTTCTTAGTTACCCTAAGTCAGTTGTTGGTTTTATTTGACATACAGGTAAAGTAGCTCTTTTTCAGTTTGCTCGTGGTTCTACTTATCCTGACAGCAACATTTCCCTAGGGGCAAGCAAATACTCCTTCAAGTCGAACATCTCATTTGCAGTGCTGTCATTTGAGGTGATAGCCATTTGTAGTTTATAGGGGAATGATTTCATTCATATGAGTGAACAGATGGGTTAATAAAGCTGTCTGCAGTTATAAACTGGTTCACAGGCATTTTCGGGGACATCTGTCATGGTGTCATGATGCTGAAAACTGAGCTACCAATAGTCTGCTAGATTGGAAGCACCTTGAAAACCAGAGTTACACCGAATCTAACCTAGGCCCATGGAATAAAGAGGAATGCTTCACTTTTAGGCTCTGAGGAGCAGCCGTGGCTCATGCAGTCGTTAGAATACATAGAGAAAATTACTTAGCTATGACAGTGAGGTGATTTCATAAAAAGAAATAAAATAGATTTTGTGTTTATTCTGAATGTGAAAAAATTTCCTTAAGTTTTGTGTTGATAAAAGAACACTGACATCTTGGAAAAAAAGAAGGAAAACATACTTTGCTACCCTTATGGACCCTGGTAAAGGAAGAAATTCTTATTTTTGGCATGTGAATTATGTTCCTATGTGCTCTGGCTTTTGCAGTGAGCTCAGTTTTGTTTTATTTGTTACTGCTACTAGATTGGCTCTGAAGCCACATATAGGAAGATTGGAAAGGCAGTCAGGTATGAGGGCTGCAGTGACTGTTGGATTCTATTGGGTTCCCTTATCAGAGAGTCTATGGTAGGCAGCGGTGATGCTTCATAGCATAAGGAATAGACTTTGGCTCTGAATACACATTACAATAAACTACTGAACTTAAAAAATGTACCAACTAAATTAGAACTTCTTGTGGGTAGGGCTTTGACCTTGGTATGTGTTAAAAGCATTCCAGGTGATTTAGATGTGCTCTCTGGCTGGGTTGGAAATTATTGGCAAATGAGTTTGACTATACATGCATGAAGTCAAATTGGCAAGCATGCGAACATAGTTCTTTATATTTATTTATTTACTAATTTATTTTAGGTTTTTATATTTAACCTTAGCTTTACTATTAAACCTCTTTGTATCTAGAATGTATAAATGGGCTGGTGTGTGCAATGCCTGTGGAGTCCAGAAGAGGGAGTCAGATCCCCTGGAACTGGAGTTATGGATGGTTATTAGCCACCATATGGCCGCTGGGAACTGAACTCTGAACCTCTGCAAGAGCAGCCAGTGTTCTTAACCATTAAACACTCTCTTAAGACCCCTAAATCTTTTAAAAATAAGGCAAGTTATTAAGAGGAATTCATTTCCCAATGCTGGCAAAATTTGTGCATATAGAATTGTTTAAAAGTTTAATAATTACCATTTGTCATACATAATAGAAATGCTAAATATTCCATTCTTCTTAGAATAAAAATTTCCATTATAAAAAGCATCTTTCCAAGGACAAAACTTGCTTGTGTTGATTTAGTTTGGACATTTTTTTAGGGTTGGGTTTTAAGATAAAGGAAAGAAAAACCCGTACTCTGTGGGGAAGTCCTTTTTGCCTCTGCCTGTTTCTGCACTTTTAAAGAAGGAAGGCCTGGGTTACCTCTGCGTCTCTCAAAGCTCTGTTCACCCTAAGTGATTTAAAAAAATATCCTAATTTCTTGGGCCTGCATTCTAGAAACTCTGATTTTTTTTTCTATAAAACTCAGGCATTAATCCACTTTTTAAATAGCTGCCTGCGTGATTCTGTGATACACAGGGGAGCCGCTGGTTCTTCTAAGGTGCACCCCATTGACATTCTGTGCTTGTATGGATAACTGAAGTCTTTCTAACTTTACCAAAAGTGGAGGTCTAGTGAATCCCTTAACCAACTGGAGCTATATCACGTGCCGCCACTAGATGGTGCAGGCAATTCTGGGATGGAGGAGAGACTGTTAGGGAGCTTTGTGGAGATGTGTCACTTTAACTCAGAAGGTGCAGCTGTTTTTCTTGACAAGTTGATAGAGACTCATTAAATAAACGTTCTCGTGTCTGAAGAGAGAGAGGTGTCTGAGAACACTCTGCATAAATATTAGTTCCCACTTCTCTCTCCTGGTGGGTGTGCCCTCTCCCACTCTTCTTTATCTATCCACCCCTTCTTGTTTCCATTCTCTCTCTTCTCTCAGTTTCCACCTGTAGCTACTATTTACAATCTGTGATGTAGAGATTGGTGAGCTCTATTTTATTTTACCACTTTCATGGTTGGTACATTTTTCAGGAATTCAACTATGACTCTAACCCAACATTCTTAGATGAGTGTGAACACATTCAGGCGAAAATAGGAAAATTCCTATTCAGGAGACTTGCATTTTGGTGTTCTTAAAAGCTGAAGCAACACAGCCAAATCCAGGAAGAAAGAAAGAATTTTCTGCCTTATCAGGGAAAAACTGGTTGAAATCCTCTCCTCTATACAGGATTCCAGGCCAGGGGCAAAGCTCTCAGCATATGCATAAGTAGAGGGTTTACAAAATAATAGGGTGTGTTTTTTCTGCTCCTTTTCAGGAGAAGAACTCAAAGCACATTTGCTGTTTTATTTTATAAAGCTGCCTCCACCCCCCCCCCAACTGTCAAAATACGATGTGTTGTGATCTCTTTTTCCCAAAGAGATTTCATTGCTTCTCTGGCTTTGTGCCAGCACAGCTGCTTGTGGTTCAGGGAGATGCTATGCTCTTGATGCCACGATATACACCACAGTGGTTTCTTCTTCTCAGAGTGACATAAACGCATGGGCCACTGCCTGGAACAGTGGAGCAAAGCATGGTGCGTGTCCATGCATGAAGATCTTCTGCTTACTCCTCTCTGTTTTCAGTTATGAAGCTTTCCAGTCTTCACTAAAACAAAACAAAATAACCAACTAGCCATACAATCCCTAAACCTTAAGCAATGCAAAAATCAAATCAAAATACAGGGAAAAGTCTTTTTGGTATGAACAGCTAATATTTATTGAGTACTATATGCCAAGTACTTATGGTATGCAGTACTTTATTTTTTTTTTTTAATTTTTATTTATTTCTGTATGTGTATGAATGTACTGTCTTCATGCAAGTTTGTGCACCCGTGTCGTGCAATGCCGCGGAGGTCAGAAGAGGGTGTCGGATTCCCCTGGAACTGGAGTTCTCCTGGAATTGGAGTTTCAGACGGTTCTCCGCCGCCATGTGGATGCTGGGGATCGAATCCGGGTCCTCTGTAAGAGCGGTCGGCGCTCTTAACCGCTAGGCCATCTCTCCAGCCCCAGTATGCAGCACTTTAAACACTTAACCGGTGTCACATCATTTAATCCTCACATCGATGTCAAGAGCTACATTCTATAATCATGCTCAATTTACAGATGAGAAAACTGAGTAAAAACAGGGTTAAGTAAATTGCTCAAGGTCACACAGCTAACAGGTACTTGAGGTAAACCTCTCAGCACAGGTAACCAGATATAATAAGTACATACTGATTCTGAGATTTATGCATTGAAGTCACATATGACTAAAAGATATGTTCTCTTCTTGAATATTCATTAGGAAAGGTTGTATTTTCTACTAATGTAGCTACATTTCTTCTGGTGAAAACCGAGCAGACATGCCAAATCCAGTTCTTCCCCATTGCTCTAAACCTGGGTCTTAGTGGTGAAGCAATTACAAGGAAAAAAAGAGTTTCCTTCTTGTGATCAGCATGGTCCACTGTCTGTAAAATCATAAACAACTTTAGGAAGTCAGCAATTAGAAGCATGGCCAACGTCTGTTTTTGCTGATTGATTTCTCATACCCAAAATAAGCTGGGGAAGGGACTGGCATACAGGAAGCATTAACATGTGGGATTTGGGAGCTTGTCCCATAGCAATGTTTCAGATTTCTTTGACCAACAGAAGCCTTCAGAAGAAAGAAGCAATCATTCTGCCCAGAAGAGATCCTTATTTTAAAATGTTCTGTTTTTATTTTATGTGTATGTATATGACTATTTTGCCTGTATGTATGTATGTATGTATGTATGTGCACTATGTGTATGCAGTGCCCATGGATGCCAGAAGAGGGTGTTGGATCCCTTGTAACTGGAGTTACAGTTGGCTATTAGTTGTCATGTGAGTGCTGGGAACCAAACCCAGGTCCTCTGCAAGAACAGCCAGTGCCCTTAACTGCTGAGCCATTTCTCCAGCCTGGAGAGGAAATTGTTAATGTACTTCATGACATTGGGGAAGAGGAAAGCAGACAATAAGCGATTCTCTGATTGAGTGACATCCAGGGAAATGCAGTATTGTGTATGGTGACATGAGAAGGAAAAAAACTCATCCAAGTATTAGGACTTGGAGAGTCCTTCATTCATAAAAAGAACAAAACTCAAGGCTTAGACATAAACTTATATCACATTGTAGTCTAACCAATGAGGTAAGGGAACAATGGTCTGTGCCTAGATCAGCAACTGAGGAGCCCTTAGAGAAGTTTTCCTGGAGCCATGCTGGTGAGGGTCAGTGGTAGTTCCTTAATAAGGAAGGGCAGCCGACTAAACTAAACGAATGGCGTACACCTGGTGTATTTTTCTCCCTTTCCTACTGTGGTTTCAACCATTCTTGACAGGCATACTCTCATCGGTGAGTGTAATACTCCAGTTTAAGGCCTTCTCCAAGTCTCAGTCTGTGTAAGACACCGAATCGTGACTTGAGCTGAACTTCTGCTGCATCATGAAGTGGTCTTTTGACCTCTTCAGACCATGCATGGGCATCTCAATTTGAGCATTATCAAAACCACATTTGCCATCTGCCCCCTGGACTTCTTCACTTTCCTGGGGACCATATTTCAGAGAAAATAAAACCAGTTACCAATTACAAGACCCCAATTTCTGTATCTTAACTCTTGACCACTGTGCTGGATGGGTTCAGATGTCAGCTTGAGACACTTGGGTAGACAGAACCTCAACTGAGGAATTCCCTCCATTGGACTGCCTTGTGTCCATGTCTGTGGGACATTTTCTTGATTATTGAGTGATGTGTGCCCACTGTCAGTGGTACAAACGCTTGGTAGGTGGTCCTGTGTTGTATTAAAAAAAGCAGGCTGAGGGGCTGGAGAGATGGCTCAGCGGTTAAGAGTGCCGACTGTTCTTGCAGAGGACCCAGGTTCGATTCCCAGCACCCACATGGTGGCTAAAAATCATCTTTAACTCCAGTTCCAGGGGAATATGACCTCCTCTTCTGACCTCCGCAGCATTGCACGACACGGGTGCACCAACCTACATGCAGACAGTATACTCATATAAATAAATAAATAAATAAATAAATAAATAAATAAATAAATAAAATAAGTAACAACAATCTCATAAAAAAAAAAAACCCAACAAACAGGCGGGTGCAGAGGAAGGCTGTAGCTCCTGCCTCCAGGTTCCTCCCCTGAATTTCTGTTCTGGCATCCCTCAGTGATGAACTGTGACATGGGAGAGGTCAGATAAAATGAACTTTCCCCCCCTCAAGTTGGTTTTGGTCAGTGTTTTTATCACAGCAACAAAAAGTTGCTAGGACAACTACTCTTATTATCTTTTCTTTCCAAATATTTTTAAGCTCAACACCTTTCAATTTTCATCAGTGTTATTTTTTTTCTACTTTCTCTCTTACCACATTCCTGTGTCCTCTGGTTTAACAATTTTTCTCTATTAACAACACAGGCCACCTACCAAGGGTCTGTACCCCTGACAGTGGGCACACATAGAGATGTTACTTCCCAGAAGCTACATGGAGTTTTCAGGATAAGGGAAAACCTGCCTTCCTGTGCAAAGTCTTCAGTTTCTACCCTAGCCACTTTTTGTTTGTTTGTTTGTTTGATACAGGGTCACCATGTAGCTCTAGCTGTCCTGGAAGTTGGTATAGATACAAGGCTGGCCTCAATCTGGCTCTCTCTTTGGTTGTTTTGTTGTTTACTTTCCTCCCTGTAACAGAGTTGGGGGAGTAGAGGGCAGTCCATCCCATCAAACAAGTACCCTTGGAAGATACTTAGGGGAGGCAATTCAGCTTTCAGTGAGCTCTAACAACACACAATTTACGAGTCCTCCCAAACTCATTCTAGCTACCACCTCTGCAAAGCTTTAATATGACGCATTTGGGAGGCAGAGGTGGGCGGATCTCTGTGAGTTCAAGGCCAGCCTGTCTACATATCAAGATCGAGTCCACCCTGTCTCAAAAAACAAAAAAAAAAAAAAAAAAAAAAAGAAAGATGCATATGATCCATATAGTTAAGACTGATTTCTCTTTGGTTTTTCCAATGTGCTTTCTTTGTTTCTTTACTATCCTTATCTGGTAAGGCTTTTCTTCTTCTTTATCAGTTATTTATTGAAATATTATATTTAATTCTTTTTAATGTTCTTTTCCTTTATTATTCATTCATAAATTTATATATATTCACTATGTGGAGTTTTGGCTTTCTCTCTGATATCCTTACTTTATTTCTCTGAATATTTGCCTTATGTTTTATAATGAATAAAATATTTCACAAAGCAATTTTAATCCCAGATTCACCTAAGGAAAACCCAGAACAAACACATGGTCTTTTCTGTGTGATTCTTTTGTTCATCTTGATGTTCTAGCTCTGTTCTCAGCAGTTGAAGGTTTGGCTGTATCAAAGATTAATGTACTTTATTGGTGCATAATCTTCAAAGGGAGTCTTAAGGTCTCTAAACCAGAGAGCTAACACAGGCCCGGGTCAGAAGTCCAGGGTGCACTCCTGTGCAGGACTTACTGTGGGGTAAAAGTTTCCATTTGTTAGCGATAAGACAGGTAGGCCAAGATCAGCCCCATTCATAAGTTTGGTCTGGGTCAGATTTAATTCATAGATATCAACCAATAGAAGTGTGAGCTGCAATTGTTAGTGGCCTTGACCTGCCCCACCTTAGGTCTTGGGAAATCAATGTGGCTTTGTTCAGCAGTGACTGCCTGAAAGGGCCATAAATCAGGAGCTTCCATAGAAACCTTTTATTGTCAAGGTAATGGCAAAGAAAAATGATAGCAGTTATTCCATTTACACACTTTAGCCTTTTTATTCCTCATTGATGTTTCTTCCAATTTTCTTTCAGTTTTCAGATCTGACTAATAGTAGTACATGGCTTTTGAGGAAGTTTTTCAATAATTTATTTGTTGAAACTTACTGTGGCTAGCTGAATTTTCAATAAGTGAACCAGCTACTTATCTAAACAGAGAATTTCCCATTAACAAGGCACCTTTTTAAATATATCATTATCTCATATGAGAATCAGGGTAATCTGCCTGATATTCTGTGACTGGGGTCTGCTCACTTGCTCTTATAAAATGTGGTTAGGACCAATAGATTTTTGATAATATGCGAGGATAGTTTGTCATGGATGTGGTGACATTTGAATATGCTGTGATCTGTGTGTCTTGAAAGTAATTTGTCAATAATGACTGGAATGTGCCAAAGACCGTGAATGGTTTTCTGCTTCATAAATTAGGCTGGGTTCACAGTGATCCCTGTAATCATTCTGTTTGCTGACTGCCCCTCTCATTCTCCACAGCCATTTGTCCTAGGCATTTATGCTGTGCTACCTATTACACAGTAGTGCATTCTCTTTAATTTTTATAGTACAATGCAGCATAATCTAAATAAACCTATTTTTCATGCTTAGGAATTCAATGCTTGTGAATTCCTAAGCATGAAAAAATAGGTTTATTTTATATTACTCTAAAATATGCATACATTTTTTATTTATTTTATATTACTATTTATTTTATATTATTTTATATTTATTTTATATTATTTATCTATTTATTTTATATTACTCTAAAATATGCATACATACCCTCCACCCATCTACGAAAATTACAAAGTCTGAAAATAAGTGGTAGGTTAATTCTAGAGCCCGTTAAGGGATTCACATTATAAGAGCACAGATGCTTTCAGATTAAAAGAAATATTAACATTACTCAGTTTGCCTTAAAACTAGGGATTTGGTGCTAGCATCCACAAATGAGGGATACCATTCATTGTTTTTCTGGTACTGTGTTACTTCACTTAGCATAATGGCTTCTAGTTCCACCCATTTACCTTCAAATTTCATGATGTTCTCTTTCTTTACTGCTGCATAGAACTCCATTGTGTAGATATACCATATTTTCTTTATCCACTCATTAGTTGAGGGGCACTTGGGTTGCTTCTAGCTCTTCAGGCTATTGTGAACAGAGCTGAAATAAACATGGATGTGCATGTATCTCCGCAGTAGGATGAGTTTTGTGGGTATATACCCAGTAGTGGTATGACTGGGTCAGGTGGTAGGCTTATTTTGAGTCATTTAGGGTTCTCCACACTGCTTTCCACAGTGGCTGTACGAGTTTACATTCCCACCAGCAGTGGATGAGTGTTCCCCTTTCCACACATTCTCTCCAGCATTCGGAGTCTTTTGTTTTTTTGATCTTAGCCAGTCTTATCGAAGTGAGATGATATCTTAGAGTGGTTTTAGTTTGCATTTCCTTAATTATTAACTGATATTGAACACTTTTTAAGATGTTTCTCAGCCATCTTTACTTCCTCACTGGTGAAGACTCTGTTCAGTTCTTTATTCCATCTTTTGAGTGAGTCATTTGTTTTGTTACTTCTTTGTTTGAGTAGTTTAGATAATCTAGATGTTAATGCTCTGGAAGATGTATCCCTGGTGAAGGTTTCCTCCCACTCTGTGGATTTTTCTCTTCACTTCCTTGATTGTTTTTTTTTTTCACTGTACAGAAGCTTTTGAGTTTGATGAGGTCCCACTTGTCAGTTATTGACCTTATTTCCTGTGCAGCTGCTGTTTGATTTAGAAAGTCTTTTCCTACTCATGTCTTGTAGTCTGCCATACAACGATTTATTGTAATCACTTTAGAGTTCTGGGTTTCACGTTTGGGTCTTTGATCCATTTAGGAGTTGATTTTTTGTACGAGTGAGAAGTAGTGGTGTTTAATTTTGTTCTTCTATACATTGTGATCCAGTTTTGCCAGCACCATATGGCTGAAAGAATGCTAGTTTCACTTCCTCCTTGAGCGTTTTGGCCCCTTTAGTCAATATGAGGTGGCTGAAATTGCATGAGCTCTAAGTTTGGATCTTCAATTTTGTTCCATTGGTCAATGGTCTGTTTTTTGTGCCTACCAAGCTGTTTTTATGACTATGGCCTCTGATGAATATAGCTCGAAGTCTGGTAGGTAATCCCGCCCCCCCCCCCCGTGTTGCATTTTTCCTGCTTCGCCAGGGTTGCTTTAACTGATTTAAGGGTCGTTTTTTTCATTCCAAATGAATTGAAGGATTTTTTTCCCATGTGAAAATAGTGCTTGGGATTTTAATTGGGATTGCATTGAATCAGTATATTAATTGGGTAGGAATGGACAATTTTTACTATATTAATTTCACAATCCAATGAGCAATGGATGTTTTTTCCACTTATCGGATGGTTCTTCCTACTCAATCTCTTCTACAGGGGGGTTTAAATATTTATGTTTGTAGAGATCTTTGGTGGTCTCTGGTTAGTTTGTTCTACAATATTTGATTTTATTTAGTATTTTTATTTTTTATTTATATCTTTTATTCATTTTATTTTGAGGCGCTATAGTGAGATGGGAAAGTATTCTCTTTAGTCCTTCTACCGTTGCCCTGTTGTTGGTAGTGTAAAGACAGCTACTGATTTTTCTACAGTAATTTTGTAGTCCCTGTCCTGCCTTTACTGATAACCTCTTGATTTCTAGGAGTTTTTCTGGTGGAGTTTCAGCTCACCAGGTCAACAGTATCTGTAGTCATGCAAAAAGGGAATAGTTTGACTTGCCTTTTTTTCAGTTACGTACTTCGTCCTTATTTTCCTTGCTTCTTTGTCATTATTGCAGCAGCGGTTTCACAGCCATGTGAAGAGTCAGTGGCAAGAAGGGGCACGCCTGCTGGGTTCCCCACCATCTTAAGGGAATGCTTTTAATTTTTCTCCATATTACGATGATTGGCTGTGGGTTTGTTGTATATGGCTTTTGAATCATATTTAGGAATGTTCCCTTCAGTCCAATTCCCTCTAGACTTTAAGCATAAGGGTGCTGGATTTTGTCCCAAAGGCTTTTTCTGCATCAATTGAGGTGATCATGTGATTTTGGTCTTTCAGTCCATTTATATGTGTTTTATGATTTTATTGATTTACATATATTGAACCACCCATGTACATACCCTGTAATGAATCCACTTGCTCATGAATGGATGATCTTTTGAGTGTGGGTCTGTATGCAATTCTGCAGTATTTTGTTGAGAATTTTTTTTTTTATTTTTTTTTTTTTTTTTTTTATTTTGTTGATGTTTTTCCTGGTTTGATTTTAGAGTGATTTTGGCTTCATGAAGGAATTTGGAGATTTCCCTCTGTTTGTAATCCTTCTGAAAAGAAAAACAAACAAGGATAGAATAATTTCATGTCATTCTATCAGACCACAGTGCAATAAAGCTCAATAATCAAACCAGAATAAGCCTCCTATCTACAAGAATACATGGAGAATAAAAACACACTCCTGAATAATGAACACTGTCAAGGAAATTAAGGAAGAAATAAAAGCATTCCTGAATCTTAAAAGAAATACACGCATAAAATAAATAGGCTACTTTAAGAACAGTTCCTAAGAGGGAAATTTTATATGCCATAAGTGCCTACATTAAAAAACAAGAAAAGAGCACAAGTGAAAATACTAACACTGCAGCTAAAAAAACTGCAAAGACAACAACAATGAACCCTAAAACCAATAGACAGGAAGAAAAAAAAATCAGAAACCAGAAATCAATGAAATAGAAACAAAAGAAAACATACAAAAATCAATTAATCCAAAAGCTGGTTTTCGAAAGATAAACAAGATAGCAGACCTTAGACCCAGTTAACAAAAGAAGAACAACTCCAAATACAATAGCACTCATGATGAAAGAGAAAACATCACAATAGCAATGAAAAGATCCAGACAATCATACAGGAATACTTCAAAAAAACATACTAAATTTGAAAACATAAGAAAAATGGATGAATATCCGAAAACTGTGAAAACCAAAGCTTAACCCAAGGAGAAGCTTTAACAGACCCTCACACTGCGGAAATTGTAAATGCCAATAAAACCTCTACCTAGAGAAAAAAAAGATCAGGCCCAGATGGTTTCAGACAGAATTCTATAAACGCATTTAAAGAGGGCTACAACTATTATTTATTTATATAAACTATATAAACCTATTTCTTTAAGATTCTGCGGCACTCCACCGTACGGCGGCGTCTGCCACAACCCACTCAGTGTCGCTTGTGTAAAGTATATGAGAAATCATATTCAAAACAGGCGGGGGAGATGTGTCCTGCGGGGCTGGACCCCTGAGGTCACTGGCAGATACGGCTAAGATCACCCCGATGAATTGAGATGTCTTTCTAGGATATTACGTTTTTCTGGTGTTGGACTTGAGCAACACTGAGCACAATAAAGATCTTTTCTTAGGGCCAGTTTATAGATAAAAACAAACTGTTTGAATGTGCCAGTAACTGGCAACTGAGAGAACTCTGCCTTCTCCCCACTGGCGTGAGGTCACGAGAGACGGGCCTCTTTCTCCTGCCGCAGGCCAAGATGGCTCTTGTCTTTAGAAGTGTTTCTAATCGGTCAGAGAAATAGACTTAAAAATAGACTGTCTATCAACAATATACATTACAATGCAAAGACCCTGTGACAAAATTAGGAAAACAGAAACAATTAAATATTGGTAATGGTTCTAATGAATGTCTCTAAAGAAAAACAAGTTCCAGTGATATGTGTATAAAAAAAATATATCATTCCATTTAAATAAGTAAAACTCTACTTAACAATTAAAATAAAAGACTCTTCAACCCCATTTCCTAATTTAAGTAAAGAACAGTTTTCCTGTTCTATGCAGCCACTGATGCCTGAGTCCTGACACTCCCAGCAAGGTTAGGCAAAGATAAATTACTTTACACCAGCCAATTGTCTTACAAAAACAAGACTGTTAGTGGAGCAAGAGTGGACAGCTCTTGGTTTTCAGTAAAGAATTTAAACTTTGATTAGCAGTAGAGTTAGAAAAACTAATAAATAGTTAGGATGCTATAAGGAATAAGGTCTTTACTTTAATAACTTAAAAGAAACTATTAACTTTAGGATATTAAGATATATTTGCTCTAGATTTAGGATAGAGATATAAGGCCAATATTACTGTCAAGAAACTTTTACTGTGACATAGCAATTACTACTCGTGTCCTGTAACTTTTCAATTATGACTTGTAATTAAGAGTAACAAGTAAAAATTTGATCATGTTAAAAACTATTGATGTCCTTTTTTCTTAAATGTTATTATCCTTGGTAAAGGTTATCTTAAGATTCTTACATTTTTACTTCAAGAAAATTCATTCCTGACTAAACTTTGTAATGTTTTGGTTTCTGCTCTGAGATGCCCGTATCTCGTCAATCATGAAATAGATAATGAGTTCTGGTTAATGTATGAGTTTTGACCTATTAGTAACATATGTAATTGTAAAGCTTCACCAAATCCTTTGTTCTGCCTTCTCCTAAGACTCCTATATAAGCACTGCCCCTGTTCAATAAAGTTGCTGTGGATTTGGGAAACTTTTCTCTGTCTCTCATTTCTGCAAGCCATCAGCTTCCTTGTGTTTTCCTGCCAAAGGGAACCCCACAGAAAATACCCACGACCCCAGGAGGGCTGGCTGGTCTCAGCTGCTGGCAACAGCAGTCGGTAGCAGTTGGCGCCCGAACAGGGACTTGAACCCTGGAACAGCAGTCGGTAGCAGATTTCTCTTCATTGGGGCTGGAGAGATGGCTCAGTAGTTAAAAGCACTGGCTGCTCTTGGAGAGCCTTTGGATTCACAGGACCCACATGGCAGCTGACAACCATCTGTAATCCTAGTTCCAGGGGAATCTAACACTTCTTCTGACCTTCGTGGGCATTGCACAACACATGCATGCAGACAATACACTCATACACATAAAATAATAAATAAAATATTAAAAGAAAATTGTCCTTCCACAAATACTCCATTATAGCAATGAACATCTTGATTATTCTGGTCACTATAAATTAGTTGAGTTTATAAAGTTTTATTAAACTTGAACATACATGATGAATCATGATAATATTCTTCTTTCACCATGTATAATTATTTCCAGATTCATCCATATTCTTATGTGGCAACCAATTGAGCATATATTTTCAGTGCTGAGTTAGGTTCTAGGGTACGTATACACTGTGATTTCTTTTGACCACTTACTGATATGATATGAATATTAAGGTCATTTAGAGTTGTTTCCAGGTTTGGGGTATTGGGATGACCTTGCTAGAACATTAACTTTCCTGTTTTTTTTTGTTGATGGGAATGTGGTTTCATTTCCTGAATAAAGCTTAAGAAACAGGATGAGTAGATCATGTAGTTAAATGCATGTTATGCTTTTTAAAATGAAATTCCAAATGTTAGCCAAAGAGTAATATTTTATACTCAGAACAGCAACATACAACTTCCAGCTCTTCCCAAACCTCACCAATATTTGATATTGTTAATAGTTTTAATCACAACCATTCATATAGGTAGGTAGTAGAATTTCACTGCAGTTATAACTTATATTTCTTGAATGAATGTTCTTTTTGCAAAGTTCCTTTGTTACAGAATCAATGTTGACAGATTTGTTTCTTCTGTAGTTTAAACCCATTGCTACTTTTAAGCTATTTTTCAAGAGAATGCTCCTAGCATTCTTGCGTTTATTTTCTAGCAGATACTTCCTTTTCACTTCAATAATTTTTCTTTTTTAAAAATTTTATTTATTTATTTATTTATTTATTTATTTATTTATTTATTTATTTTTATGTGTATGAGTGTATTGTCTGCATGTAGGTTTGTGCACCCTTGTCGTGCAATGCCGCAGAGGTCAGAAGAGCGCGTCGGATTCCCCTGGAACTGGAGTTAAAGATGGTTCTTAGATGCCACGTGGGTTGAAGCCGGGTCCTCAGCAAGAGCAGTTGACACTCTTAACCACTAGGCGCAGTTGATGATATTTCTTGGTGGGGTTTCTTGTGTCTTGATTAAAATCTTTGAGTTTAAGTACGGGTTTATGTTTTCATTAAATTTAGAACACTTCAGTGATTACTTTTATACTTTTTCCTATTTTTCATGCTCTTCTCTGGGAGATTCTAAATAATTATTTAACAAGTAATGTTTAATGTTTATTCATTTTTAAAAACAACCTTCTTATTTCTCCCCCTACTTCAGTTTAGACAGTTTCTATTCCTATGTTTTTGAGTTAATTGATGTGTGCGTAGGGGCCACTGTAATGGAATTCAGAGCCTACACATGTTAGGGAAGTATTTTACCACTGAATTAAATTCTTAACTCAAGTTCATTGATATTTTATTCTGAAATACCCTGTGTGCTGTGCATTGTAAATATCACGTATAATTTTCATTTTTTTTTTTTCTTTTTCCACACTGCTTTCAATAGTGGCTGTACGAGTCTACATTCCCACCAGCAGTGGATGAGTGTTCCCCTTTCCCCACAAGCTCTCCAGCACTTGCCATCATTTGTTTTCCTGATCCTAGCCAATTTCATTTTCATAAGTTCATTGCCCCTTTTTTATAACACACATACTTCTACTTAATTTCTTGAACTTAAAGATGGTTATCACTTCTTTAATTTTCTAGTCTGCTAATTCTAATGTCTGTGTCAACTTTGATTATTTTCTGTTTCTCTGTATGGCTAGTATGTTAGTTACCTTTAAAAATTATTGCAATTTAAAAATCTTTTTAATTCTCTGACAGTTTCATGTAGTTTATAGTGCATTTTCACAATATTCACTTCAACTATCCTTTCATTCCCCCACTCCATTTCAAATTCTTCTTGCCAACAAGTTTCCCTCCTACTTTTATGCCCCCCCTTTTTTTTTCATCTCTTGAAGTTCTATTAGATGATTCACATTTTTTTGTAGGGCACAGGTAAATTGTTCCCAGAATTGTATTCTATTTTTATTCACGTAATTTTGTGGGTTTCCAGGGTACATGAAGTATTCAATTCAAATGTTTTAATTAATACAGAAAATTGTTTTCATAATTCACTAATTAACTAAACAAAGATGTTTCTTTTTGGATTTCTTAAAGATATGAACTTAAAAAAAATTGTTGTGAGAACCGGGTGTGGTGGCACATGCCTTTCATCCCAGTATTCAAGAGGCAGGGGCAGGTGGATTTCTGTGAGATGGAGGCCACCCTGGTTTCCATAGTGAATTCCAGGCTCGAAGAGGGATCCTTGTTTCAAAAATCTCTGCCTCCAACAATCAAAAGAAAAAAAGTGAGAAAATACCTGATACCTGATAGAAACAACTTAAGGGGAGAAGAATTTATTTTGGCTAACAGTTTAAAAAGGGACGCAGAGGCATGGCAGCAGGGGTGCGTTCCCGCAGTCAACAAGCTGTGAGAGATGAATGCTGAGGTTCAGACATTCTCCGCTTTGTTTTTCAGGTTTGCTCGTACCTGAACAAGCAGGGATCATGTCCCCCACAGTCAGGGTGAACCTTTCACTCTCAGTGGAATGTCCCTGGAAATAACCTTACAGACAAACCTAGAAGAACAGCTCCCACATGATTTCGAATGCAGAGGACAGTGAAGATTACCCTTCACACCGGAAGTTTTGAATGGACGCTAGACATTGTTGATTTATTTGGTGCTGGGGCTTTGTAATAGTCTGATACTTTCTGGTCTTATACTGTTATTATTTTATGTGGATCCACGTCTATATTTAGTCTAAGGGTAATTATTCCCGCATCTAAAGCAAGATTCTTCTGTCTGTCTTAGACTCTGGACTATGTGTCTTTTTAGTCTAGCTGTTCTCTTCAGTATTTTCTGGTGGCTCTTCTCTTAATCTGGGTAGCTTCCTCATGCCGATTGCTGCCTGCTCAAGGAAATCCCTCATAGGTCTCCAACTTCTCTCTGTGTGGTTCGTTCTACTACGATATTCTAAGAATTCAGCTTTCTTTGTCCTCTGTTCTCAGCTTCACCAACAGTGATTCAGTGTGTCCATTAGACTGTGTCTCAGTCCCTCTCCTTGAACCAAAGGTTAAAACTTATTCAGTGCACTGAGGTAGGAGACATGGGAATCTCCTCCTGTATCCAGTCCATGATGTCATCCTCAGCTGTTGTTTTCTCAAGTCTTGAAGAACAGTTGTTCCTGTCACATGATTTTTAGGTGATGCTTCCTGTGGGAAGGAATGCCCATTCCCTCTTATTTTATCTTAGTGAAAAACAGATATCTTACCCTTTGTTTCAAGAGGTTTATTAAGTTGTAATATACATCCCATTGTATCTACCCATTTAAATGTACAATCCAGTGATTTTCAGTAAATTCACAGAATTGCCCAACCCTACCATCACACCCATTTCCAGTCAATCTCTGCAGTCACTTCTAGCTACTAATCTACATTCTGCATAGAATCATCTTCTCTGAGCATTTTATCTAACTGAGATTAGATAATATGTGGGCCTTGGCATCTGGTTTCATTATATTGAGGATGAGGGATTTTGTCTCATTTTGTCTATTTTACAAGATTTTCCAATACTTATTTTATATGTTAATTTTTCTGTGTGGTGTTGGGAGGGCCTAGGTTGACATCAGGCATCTTCCTTACTTGACAAGTTCTCTCATCTGAACATGGAGCTTTCTGATTGGGTAGACTGGCTGGTCCTCAGTCTCAGGAACTTCCCTAGTCTCCCTGCCCACAGCATCCATTGCTGGTGCCAGACTTGTGCTGCTGTGCCCGCCTTTTACACGGTACTGGAGATCTGAAGTCAAGTTTCCATGCTCGCTATCACAGCAAACATTTTCCCCACTGAGCTGTCTTTCCAGCCCTTATTTTACCTATTCTGAGTTGAGTTGTTTTACTATATACTTGTAAGAGTTTTGATCTCTTTTGGATATTAATCTTTTACCAATAATTTAATTTTCAAGTATTTTCATATGATTCTGTGACTTATTATTTTACCTTCTTTAAAAATTATTTTTATTTTAAGTTACTTTAAAAATTTTAAACTAATTCTTTGAGAGTTTCTTACAATGTATTTTGATCATATTTGCCCCTTTCCAACCTCTTCCCATTTCAGCTTCTTTAAAAAAAAGTTTTTTTTTTCTTTTGAGACGAGCTCTCCCTGTAGCCTCAGGTGGCCCATAACTCACTATGTAGACCAAGCTGGTCTCAAACACACAGAGGTCTTCTGTCCCTCAACTGCTGGGATTAAAAGGGAGCACTACCATGTCCAGTCTCCATTTCACTTTCTTTTTTAAAATTAAAAAAGATTTATGTGTACGAGTGTATTGTCTGCATGTAAGTAGGTGCACCTGTGCAGTGCAATGCCCATGGAGGTCAGAAAAGGGCATTGGATCCTCTGATTGGAGTTACAGGTGGTTTTAGCTGCCCTGTGGGTACTGGGAACCAAACCCGGGTCCTCTGGACAAGCAGCCAGTTCTCTTAACCACTGAGCACCCTTTCCAGGCTCAATTTCACTTGCTCTAACAAAGCATTTGAAGTTGAAAATTTTTAGAGTTTGATGGAGTCTCGCTTATTTTTGTATATTTTGGGGGATGTTTCTATATGCTTATGGATGTTACTCTCAGAAAAATCTCTGAGTGGTTTTATCTTGTGCAATGAAGAAACCTGACTGACAAGTAGCCAAAGAAGGGGATGAAAAGAATTATATTTCCATTCTAGGGATTTGGAATCCAAATGAAGGGTGAGAGTCTAAAATGAAAACCTTTTATTCTGGACTTATTTTTGCTTCTGTCAACCAGAGAGGGTGCTGTTGGCTCAGTGACCAAGATACTCCTTATTGGATATTTAAAGATACTCCCTTATTGGGTGTTTAAAGACACTCCCGAGGCTGGAGAGATGGCCTAGCGGTTAAGAGCGCCGACCGTTCTTACAGAGGACCCGGGTTCTATCCCCAGCACCCACATGGCTGCCAAGAACCGTCTGAAACTCCAATTCCAGAACTCCAGTTCCAGGGGAATCCGAAACCCTCTTCTGACCTCCGCAGCATTGCACGACACAGGTGCACAGACCTGCATGCAGACAGTACATTCATACACATACAGAAATAAATAAAAATTAAAAAAAAATTTAAAGTCACTCCCTTATTGGGTATTTAAAGACACTCCCTTATTGGCTGTTTAAAGATACTCCCTTATTGGCTGTTTAAAGATACTCCCTTACTGGGTGCTGGAGAGATGGCCTAGCGGTTAAGAGCGCCAACTGCTCTTGCAGAGGACCCGGGTTCGATCCCCAGCACCCACATGGCGGCCAAGAATCATCTGAAACTCCAATTCCAGGAGAACTCCAGCTCCAGGGGAATCCCAGACCCTCTTCCGACCTCCGTGGCATTGCACGACATGGGTGCACAAACTTGCATGCAGACAGTACATTCATACACATACAGAAATAAATAAAATTAATAAAAAAAGTAAAGACACTCCCTTATTGAGTGTTTAAAGACACTCCCTTATTGGGTGTTTAAAGATACTCCCTTATTGGGTGTTGAAAGACACTCCCTTATTGGATGTTAAAAGTTGGCGTGATCTGAAAAATCTTAAGATCATATTGGGGATTTAATGTTGTTTCTTGGGTTCACATACCTTATTACCATATTAGATAATTAGAAAGAGCATTCTAAGAAGAAAAAAATAAAAAAGAAAGAGCATTCTATCATGTTGTTAGGTTCTCAAATAGAAAGTGAGTACTTCATTGTTAGAACTCCTTACAAGAAACCCATGATAGTCTTTAAGGCTCATAAGAGAAGATTGTCAGAAAACTTAACACTAGCAAGAAATCTGACCAAACGCTGGTGAATGAGAAAAGAATGAAATTAGAAAATGGAAGACCCAGGTTAAAGTCCTGGCCCTAGAACTAACAAGCTGTGAGATATTGAGCAATTATTTTTCTTATCTGAGCTTCTGTTCTATCAAGTGTAAAATAAGCACTGACCCGCTCTAAGTCTAGTATCTGTGGAGAAACATCTAAAAACATATTTTCTACCTCAAGTCAACCAGTATTTTAGGACAAGGTGAGCTAGATTCCTTCCACTTTAGAAGCTAGGAGAGAGGGAAATTCCTACAAAGGTAAACTGCTTGTCATGAGTGAGAATGAATGCTCAGGTAGGCACATAGAAAGTACTTGGCAGTAGTTCTTGCAGTGGATGTGTTTGAAGGTGGAGCAGAGACCAGCATGAGAGATTGTTGTTTCCTTGATCAGCGATGTTGACACTTTGTTGTTTGCCAGAGCCAATGGCCCTGTTGTGCAAACCACATGTGTGCTTAGTGAAGGGTACCTCAGGTCAAAGGTTTGCGCTACACATGATAATGAGGCCAAATGAAGTCCATCTTCTGTGATAACCATTACTTTTTATATATTTATTAAAGTTCTGGTGCCTTATTTTAATGAGAAAGTAAATGCAAAAAGTACTTACAACAGCTGTCAGAATGTAGAGATTCAATGATCATCCTTCATTTCTCCCATCTTTCCTATGCTTTTTTTTCTTCATGACTATTCAAAATTATGTCATTAGCATCTTCCTGGGTTTTTTCTGTCCATTTAAGGTTGTCAATTAGAGTTTGCACCAGGTTTCAATTCTTCTGTAAACTTTTGCTTTTGTATAAAATTTATTGACCTTTGGGATCTACCAGGTATCACAACCACAATGAATGTTTTTAGAGACAGTCTTAAGTTAACTAATATTTATTTATTCATTGTGGTGCTGAAGCTTGGACCCAGGGCTAAATCCCTAGCCCATCTAACAGGTAATGAATGATAATTGCAAGATAAATAATATTCTACTGATAAAGGTATAGTAAGGAACAACACAAAATATTCTGTGTCCATGGAGCTTGTATAGTAAATTCTGTAATCAAGATCAGGGACACAAATGAATAAAGGCTGTATTATTTTTGCTATCTCCAAATCTGTTTATGCCCCTTCATTTTCTAATTTCTGTATTTCTGATATTTCTTTGGGAAACATGTTATTTTTATTTGATTGGTGTCTTGGTGGGACTGTCCCTGATCTTACTCCAATCTCATTCTCTTAGCCAATTTGTAGACACCTGACCATGCTTAACCAATCAGGTACTTGGAAAAACTGAAGATAATTGGACTGAGTTCAGCTAAACAGTGACTCTTTGACAAAGGCCTTTGACTCTTGCTACCTAGAGCCTCAACACCTCATTGGTCTTCCCATGTTCCCAATGCCTCTTTCCTTGGCTATTCTTCCTGGGAAAAATCCTTCATTTTCTCATTTAAGTTGCTGAGTATAATTTCACATTGCTTGAAACTCAGTAATTCTAACACATTAAATTTGGTAAAGTGAAAAGCATCAACGTTTCCTTTATTTCTAATTTATTCTCTCAAACATTCAGCTCTTATCCACTGGGTTGGTAGGAAATTAAGTTAAGCTTTAATGGGGATCCCCCTTCTCTCTATGGATAAGAACCAAGGAATTTTTCTTTCATCAGCAGCCAACTTTTGAAGTATCTACTATTATAGCCTTTCTTCTATTCCAGGGATAAGGAGATTGTTAAAATGGCAGGTTATTATCATGGAGTTAAGGTTCAGCTTCTACAGGTGCGACATGCAAAACTTAGTGTGTGTAAGTCTATGATATGCCCTGGAAACTTTGTACCCTTTGGCTGATTACTCTGAGGCAAACCTCCCTTAGACAGTTAACTTATCTGAAAGCTTCTGTTATCATCCATGAACAGAGGACAAACTCATGTTCATTCTGTCTTTCTCCCTCACCTGTCTTCCTTAAGTTGCTATGTGAAACTCTAGGGAACAAATAACTCCATTCATTAAGTATCCCTTTATGAAGTGTTTGGTCCATTCCAGTTTCTGTATGAGCCTTTGGAATGACAAAGGGAAACCTCTTATACTATCCCACAGTGCCACATATTTGCTGTGAAGAAAGGAAAGAGTAAGTGAACGGTGGATAAATAATCAGGGAAGTGATGAATGTAACATAGAGACAGAAGAACAGGTAATATAGGAGTACAGAAGTAGCTCTGAGTCTATTTGGGAATGCCATGCCAAGGATGGATTTCAGAAGGAGAGGATGGCTAGGCTGAATCTTAGGGAGCAAGTAGGAATTTTCTTACTACATATGTGAGTAGGACTGCCACATCCCAAAGGATCAAGGAGGGTGGGGGGGAGAGGGAGAGAGAGAAAGGGAGAGAGAGAGAGGAAGAAGAAAAATAAAAGAAATAGAAGGTTGGTAGAGGGAGATTAGACATGAAAAAAGAGAACGGTCTGTAACAGAAAAATGCAAGTGGCACACTATGGCTGGTATAACTGGGGTCATGAGCCTATTGGGAGACTTGTGGGAGAATATAGAAAGTAGGTGGAAGACAGGCTGAGTATGTAAAGCATTCTGTGTGAAAACTAAAGCTCTACATCTGTGAATTCAAGAAAGTGACTTACCTGTTTTCTTATAATAGGGAGAAGGCAACAGAATCTCCATCTTGTTATTGAAAGGACTGAATGGAGTTACAAGTTGAAAGTACCCAGCAGAGTGCCTTCCATACAGCAGCAATCAAGGATTTCTCCTACCCACCTCTCTGAAAATCACAAAGCCACAAAACTGAAGGCTCCTTATAAAAAGTGCTTGGTGGATGCATTGAAGAAATAGGTTGAAGAGACAGAAGTTGAATTGAAGAGAGTATTTGAAGCTGTGTGGAAAAGATGTGCTTAAAAATCATAAACATTAAACATTATTGAATTGCAAGCATATTATTAAAATGAAAACATATGAATGATATAAATTATTGCAATCTTGTCACATAGTCAATCAATACTATCATTTGTCTGTGATATTTCTGTTTGGAAAATACCAAAATACTATTTTCAATTTTCAGCTATAGTATAGAACACACACACACACACACACACACACACACACGCACACACACATATGAATATTTACTACCCTATGCCATTTTTCAGGTATTTTCAGCCCTTTTTGTTTCTGCTGCTTACTGTCTCATTTCTTCCCCTTATAAAACCATTCTTAACACCTTGGAGTTTTTCCCTCTACCTATTCCTCTATGGTCATATAAACCCCATATAAACAAAACCGCCTAGACTAACTCGTTGTTTGTTTTCCTTAAAATAGAATGACATATTTCTTTGCAGCTTACTTTTCTTACATGAAAATGTATCAGGGACATCCAACTAATTGCAGCACTCTGGTAAGATTGAACATACTGAAAAATAACCATAGGAGATTTCAATCTCCACAGGCCCTTAGAGATCACCTGGCTTAATGGTGCCCATAGATAACTCTCGCTATTTAATTAATTTCCTAGTAGTCGAGGTTTTGAACAAGGAAGTGCTGAAGTTTTATTAAACATTATTCTGGCAGTTGCAAGAAAAGAGGCTTGGAGAGCAATCAGGGGCTATCTCTCAGGTCTAGCTTTAATAGAATTTCCTCTGAGAAGCCTGCACTGACACCTCTGACTAGAATACACCCCACTCTCACAGGCCCTAGGAGAAGCTCTTGGCTCCTTGTTTCATTTGCTCATATAATGTTAATGAAGTGTCATTAATAAACTAGCTTTTTTCATCTTTATTTTTTAAAGCACATTTTATTTTGAGATAATTACAGACTTACATTCAATCGTAAGATACAATATAAAGGGATACAGAGTCATAAGAGCAATAAAGAGAGAAAAACAATAGTACAGACACACAATAGCTTAACAAAGATGCTGACACTGTTACATCTTAGTGCTTTAAAATTTTTCAACCCAGCGGTTAAGGTCCTGTTGTATGGCTTTGAATATGAAGGGAGAAGTGTACCTTTCTTTAATTAAGGAAGTAGTTTTATACCCAGAGGAGATACCAAGGTTCCAGAAAACTGTTTCTCTGTTTTCAACTTTATATGATTACATTTCATTATCCAATATATGCTTGGGAGTTTAGAAAAAAGTGGGGAAAAAAAGTAAAAGAAAAAAAAAGTATGGCACAGACCTTTAATCCCAGCGTTCATTCTGAATGAGCAGTCAGTGATGTTACAGCAGAGAAGTGCCTGGCGGCCTTTCTTTTCCTTGTGAATTTGGGACATTTAATTTATTCTTTGACATGTTAGGACCACAAACTAAACTTTTTTGGGGGCACTCTCAGAAATGATTAACATCTTGTTTAAAGTTTCTCAGTAACCATCTGTAGAGATATACTATTACTTTAAAATAGTTTTTTTTTTTAAGGGGCTTATATCCTCAGAATAAGTCACTGTAGTGTCTGTGTTGAGATATGGGGCATTTACTGTCCTGTTTGAGTTCAGTGGGTATGCAATCACATATGAAGATGGTTTGCAGGAAGATGATGACTTTGAGGTATATTTTGTTTACGCTGGTATGAAAGCAGAGAAAACATTTTTTACCTTACTGTAGAAAAAGAAAAGAAATTAAAATAATCTTTTAGTGATGTAATGGCAGTCTCTTTCATGTACACAGCATTATTTTAGTCTTCCTCCTAAACACATTTCAATGATATATTTATTCCCCTTACTTCTTTGTGTCAACAGTACCAAGTAACCCTTTGCAAAATATTATAGCTCTGGGAAATTGTCTATCTCCTCTTATTTATAGGTTGACAACACATCTTGTTTCCAGTTTATTTCTTTTTCTATTGGTTAAGGTTGTTTTGACTTTTTTTTTTTTTTTTTTTTGGTCTTTTTGAGACAGGGTCTCCCTTTAGTCCCAGCTGGCCTGGAGCTCATCTTGAACTCACAGAGATCTGCCTGCCTCTGCCTCCCAAGTACTGGGATTAAAGGCAATGCACCACCATACCCAGTGGTTGTTTTGATTTTAGGGAGTAGCGATCAAGTTAAAAAAAGGTATTTATTGGAAATATTTCAAAGTCACTCAAAGAAGGAGAGACAAGCCAAACTCTGGTGCCTTGGGATGGATTGTCAGAGCTGCGCTGAAAGCTCGTTGGTGAAAGTGAACTAGGAAGCCATTCCTGGAGCTGGCCAAGGTAGCTCCCAGTTCAGGCCTGTCATCATGTAGAGCTCTGTCATCAAGTTTACTTTCCACTATAAAAGGAATCTGAAGTAAGATGCAGTCAGTAGTAGGAATTAGAGGGAGATATTTTAAAAAATATTTTATTTATTATTTTTATTTTATGTGTATGAATGTATTGCCTGTATGTAAGTGCACCCATGTCATACAAAGCCCATGGAGGCCAGAAGAGGGTGTCAGATTCCCCTGGTACTGGAGTTACTGATTGTTGTTAGCTGCCTTATGGGTGTTGGGAATTGAATCTGGGTCCTCTGAGAGATGAGCCAGTGCTCTTAACTGTTGAGGCATCTCTCCAGCCCCGAGGAAAATATTTTTATGGGGTAAATTCCTCGGGAAAATTTGATAGGACTCAAAAGGTAATTGAATATGTTGGAGAAGCCAATGGATTGAACAAAGGCAATGTTAACCTTACAGCTTTGGGAGATTAGAAAAATAGAAGCACACAAAGTAAATCTGGACTGGACTGTAGAGTGGTGTTTGCTGAAGAGCATCTTTTATGTTTGCCTTTATGCATATGTGGAATTTATCATGATGGGAAGTTATGTATGCAAGTCTTTTAAAGGGATTTCAGAGCTCCTTTTCTGTTGCTGTGATAAAATACCCTGACAAAAGTAACTTGAGGGAGAAAGAGTTTATTCTGGCTTACAGTTTTAAGGGGATACAGTCTATCATGGTGGAGAATACACAGCAGCAGTCAGGGAAGGGATGGCGGCAGGAGCAGGAGGCTGGCTGGTCACATTGCAGGAAGCAATATGTGGGGCAAGGCTACAACGCCTCAAGACGCATTCCCCAGTGACATACTTCTTTTAGCAAGGCTCAGCTACTTAGAACTTCCATAACCTCCCCGAACAGCCTCACTATCTGGGGACCAAGTGTTTAAACACAGGAGAGAACACTTCATATTTCAACTACAATGGAATTGCAGTATAGAACATTGGAATATAAAGTTGGTGTTAGGACAGCCATCAGAATAGAGTAACTCTCTGTAGTTAATTTCGTCTATCTTTGACTCCTTATTTATTCAAATTTAGGAACCATTGATTATCTTTCAGCCATTTAAGATTTAGTATTTACTAGGTGCTCAAAAAAGTCATGGTCACATTATATTTAGTTGAGCCTAGAGAAGAAAGACACAGAATGCTAAGAAGAGTTTCAACTTTCTCTTGTAACCAGTTCAAGCTTTTGCCTTTGCTATTAAGATTCTGACAGATGAAGCCCATTTTAGAAGCTACCTCTTCTGGTAACTAGAGTCTATCTGATCCACTTATTTTCTCTAGTTAAATTTATACACTTTAGAAAGGGTGTTTTTATTTGCTTCTCTTGGTTGTAGAACTTATTGTATTATAGGTGCTTAAACCTTAACATTAGCAACTTGGGAGAAAACAAGGAGAAATATATTTTTTTTTTGTCTGAGTTTTCCTTGACTGTGGCATAAAGAAAAGTAAAACAAAGCTCTGAACAGATTATTCCAGAATATTCTTGCTTACTCTTCACTGCTTAATCAATACTTTACCATCAGCAAGGTGTAGAATGTCTTCTCTCACATTTCAAGTAGAAACTAAGTTAGACATCCTGATAATAAGCAACAGCATTGTGGAGATGAATGGGATGGATAGAATATAGAATCCATTTTATTTAACTGCATTTATTCCCTCCCCATTTTATTGCCCATTCATTGCTCCATGTCAGCACAGTTCTATTCTATTTCAACTTGAGACATACATACAATATAGTGCCAGACATCTTTAGTCATTTTCAGATCTTGTCAACAGTTAAAGCTTATCTTTTTAGGCATTTAAAGCTCAGTGAATTTTAAACTACTCATTATTTTTCAACTTTAAATATTTTTTCAAAATAATACTACCATAATATCTTGGTAAGGCTTACTATTTTATAATTATTTCCATTGATAAGAAGGTTGATTCAGAAAGGCATTGGAGAGACTTAGCTAAATTTCCACAGAAATGGTCAAATTTCTGAAGAAAATGGCTTGTTATACTATTAACTCTAATGCACTTTTTTATGGGTAGAGTTACTGGATTCTTCAAATAGGTGAGACACTTCTGACACAGGATCTGATTTGTGAATAATGCCAACCACTTGCTTTTCTAAAACTTCACTGATCTTTAATAAAGTAATTTATACTGCTTCTATGCTCAAGTATAAGATAAAATTATTCTCTCTTCTCCACCAAATACAGGTTCCAATGTTGCAACAATCACAAAAGTAGGGGGAGGTTAGGACTCTGCTGACCACTTCACAGATGTTGTAGATCTTACTTTGCTGAGTTTATAAAGGAGGGAAACAAATTATATAAACATTATTTAATTTTTTCAAATAAATGGTGGCGTTAGGATTTAAATTTAGAAGGCAGAACTCTGAATCTTTTCCCTTCTCATTTTTTTTAACCAGAATTGTCTCTCATTTCTGAAATAGTCATGTTTGGTTTACACATAGAAGACTGAAAATTAAACATCATGGTTTCTGAAGTAAAGTAAGTTATTTTGTTCTCACCTTTTGTCAAGTAAAGGATGTTCGATTAGAAGGCAGCAGTATTATAATATCTGTCTTTTATTGAGTGTTTTCAGTAGAATAGCCCCATCCATAAGGAGTTTTTCACTGCAGGTATTGTTTTCTATTCTATTTCAACTTGAGATATACATGCCATAACATTTTTAGTCATTGTCAGATCTTGTCAACAGTTAAGTCTTATCTTCTTAGGCATTTAAAGTTTAGTGAATTTTAAACTATTCATTATTTTTCAACTTTAAATTTTTTTCTTTTGTCTTTTTGAGACAGGGTCTCCCTGTAGCCCCAGCTGTCCTGGAACTCGCTCTGTAGACCAGGCTGGCCTTGAACTCACAAAGATCCACCTGCCTCTGCCTCCCAAGTGCTAGGATTAAAGGTGTGTGCCACCACACCTGGCTTAAATATTTTTTCAAAACAATAATACCATAATATCTTGGTAAGGCTTATTATTTTATAATTATTCCCATTGATAAGAAGGTTGATTGGGGAGGCTTTGGAAAGACTTAGCTAAATTTCCACAGAAATGGTCAAATTTCTGAAGAAAATGGCCTGTTATGCTATTAACTGTAACGCACTCCTCAGACAAAGAAGCTGAGAATGAAGGAAATTACATAAATTAACCTAACATTGTAGGTGTGCATCCTTGTGGTAAAGTCAGCTGTTAAACCACATTTCAGAAATATTCTGCTGGACACAGTGTTTGAGAAAAAGGGATCTTATGGTACCTGTTAAAACACAGAGAGGCGGGGCGTGGTGGTGCCACCATGCCTTTAATCCTAGCACTTGGGAGGCAGAGGCAGGCAGATCTTTGTGAGTTCAAGGCCAGCCTAGTCTACAGAGCAAGTTCCAGTTCCAGGACAGCTGGGGCTACAGGGAGACCCTTTCTTGAAAAGACCAAAACAACAACAACAACAACAACAACAACAACAACAACAAACCCACAGAAGAAGACTCTGTTCTAGTTCACTGTGGTGCCTCTAAGGGCCACAGCAAAGAGGTAACATAGTGGAGAGAGACTGTGTTCAACTCCAAAAGAGTATGAGCAGGAATTTTTAGGTAAGGAACACTGTGGGATACTAAGTCTGCAAACTTCCAGGGTAAAAGAAGATTTTGGCTATAGTGACCTGATATTCTTCTGAAGGAAGACCGGTGTCATTAGATGTCGCCTGGAAGATGGCAGAGGATGAGGAAGATGATCAGATAGTAAGAGAGATTAGGTATCTTGGATGAACTGACTTAGCTGGGTTCTTTGTTAAAACCATATTTTTCCAGATGGGTCCTAGCAGAAGATTCAGATGCCTGACTCATGGCAGGTGGGGCAAGGAATCAGAATCTGCACAAATTCTGTCAGGCTTTGTGTCACATGACTGGAATTCCAGAACATAAGAGGCTGAAATAGGAGAATCTCAAGTTCAAGGGCAGGCTTGGCTGCTTCCTGAGAACCTGTCTCCAAAAACCAACAGAAAAAAACAGTAGATCCATGACTAATTGCAGCAGTTTAGATTCAGTTGAGACAATGTATAGTGCAAGACTCTGCATTTTAAATAATCGTTCCAAGAAATTATTAGTTATTATGTATGTGTTTTTACATATAACTGTCTGTATTAATGTAAGGAAAATGTTCATGAGTGATAATGACTTTTGAAAAGCTTTACTCTTGTTTGTCTTGTATGTGTGTTTTAATACATAACTGGTGAGCCTGGAGTGATAGCACAGCGGGAAAGAGCACTGAGTGGTCTTGCAGAGGACCTGGGTTTGATTCTCAGCTCCCACATGGCAGCTAGCACCTGTCTCTAACTCCATTTCCAGGGGCTCCAATGCCCTCTTCTGGCCTCCACAGGCATTGCACAACACAGGTACACTTACATACACGCAGGTAATATGTAAATACACGTAACATTAAAATAATAAATATTTAAGACATAACTAGTAATGTTGTCCCTATGCCACCAACTGAATAAAATTGTAAGGCCTGGAAGTTTCCAGGTAAAGACTTATATTTTCCAGTTCTGATACAGAAGAAATGTTGACAGAAGCAATAACTTGTCTGCAACTTGAGACCATGGTCTTGGGGCTGAAAAAGCCCTGGGGAATCAACTTCAGCCATAGCTCATGAGTAAAGAGAGAGGGAGGAAAACGTGAACTCTGCAGAACAGATAATTTTTCTGCTCAGTTTGTAATTTTGAACAACACTCTTCTGCCAGCCGTTAGCTCCCGTGGTTTCTATTTAGCATTGTGTAATGGTCTCTCAATTTTCAAGTGATTTACTAGTTATTTTAGGATTTCTATTTCTTTGGTACTTATCATTCCATGCCTACTGAAAAAGTGAACAATAAAAGCAATCAATTGGGAACATTTTAATGAGGGAATCCAACCCAAAGCTTTGCATTCAAGTTCTCGTTCAAGTTTGAAGAGGTTATGGCTACAAGCTCAGTTTCACTTGGTCTAACCAAACAGGAAAGACAGAAAAAGATTTGAGAATGTTTCATAACATTTGCCCCCTTTTCTTTCTTTTTTTTGTAATGTTTAGGCATTGAATCTACGCCTTTATACATACTAAGAAAGCATTTTTACCATTAAACCACATCCCAGCCATTCGTAACTTTGAGCTGCAGAAATTAGTGTGTTTATGAAGTAGAAGTCTGTATCAGAGTGCTCCTTGAACAGGTAATTTGCTTAGGTTATTTACAATTCACTACCAAAAAGAATTTAGGAACAAGTTACAACTTGATTGTAAAGGTTAAGGATGTCCTAAATATCAGAATGTAAGTACAAATGGACAGACACATGCCATTTTTCTATTTTTCCTGTGTGGTATATGGCTTTCAGATTGCATGCATAGTTCTTGTGAGGTGGGCACACTAGCTATGATTTTTGTTATTATTTGCTAGGGAAATATAAACCTCCATCCTGAGTTAGCTGCTCTATGTCCTCAGGGAAAGGGAGGAGGTTTTCTGATTATTTTACATGAAGCTCTTTAGCAGGATGCCTGGCTTTGTCCCTCTCCTCCCTCTTCAATTCCCCTAGGTCTTTGCTGTTCTTATTTCATTGGGTCTCTGATTATCTATACATTTGTCCATCCTAGTTTTCACATAGAACCTCTGGGACAAAAGTATAAGCATTGTGTTAATTGTGACTTGGTCACAAAGGATTTATGAGGCAGTTTAGAGAGTATGTAATTCTGTATACTACAAAAGACAGCTTCAAACTTAACAGAAACAACAAGCTCTGTAATATTCTGAATTTCAGGAGAAAAGGTTAATTTGTTTTTGACCTGGGACTCATTTAGAAGGTAGTGCGTCACTTGGCAAGTCTTAGAGTAAAAAAGAAATTCTGATTCTCCTTCCTACATCTCTCAGGTTCTGGGGTCATATATGTGTACAATGACCCCTGGTTTTGTGCTAAGCTATGGTCTTATTTAGGGTTTTGTGTGTACTGGGCAAGCACTCTACTAGTCGGGCTACATCAACAATCCCTCCTTCCAACATCTTGATCTGTATCATTCTCCTTCCTGGTGTCCAGTTACTTCCCTTAAATTTTGTTTAATTGAAGTTTTGCAAATTTCATACTATATATAGTTACATTTAATAAAATTATTTATTATTTTTATTTTCTGTCTATGAGTGCATTGCCTGCATATATGTAAGTGCATCTGTGTTGTACAATGCCCAGGGAGGTGAGAAGAGGGTGTGGGATCCCCTGGAACTTGAGTTACTGATGGTTGTTAGCCACCATGTATGTGCTGGGAGCTGAACTCAGGTCCTCTGCAGGAGTAGCCAGTGCTCTTAATCACTGAGTAATCCCTTTAGCCTCATAGACAATATATTTTGATCATACTTATACTCCCTTCCCTGTCTGCACCATTTCTGTAGCTTCCCCACTAGATGACATTATAATATAATATAATATATTATAGTATAGTATAGTATAATAGTATAATATAAGGCAACATATTCTCTCCATATATGTTAAGGCCTATTTAGTCAAATTTGTGTCCCCAAATGCCCTTTGGTGTGGGTCCATCAACTGGAACCTTGTTAATATATCTAGCATCAAACCTTTAAATAAAACCGACTCTTCTTCTCTGAGCAGGTATTAGTTGCCAATAGCTCCTTGGCTGAGATTGGGGCCTTCTACCCATTTTCCCATTTCTCTGCTGGATTGTCTGGCTTGGGCTTATATGGGACTTGCATATACTGTAAGTTCATATGAGTAACTTTCCAGCTGTTTGGAAAATCGTTTCTTGTGGTCATCCACCACTTCTGGCTCTTACAGCCTTCTATTCCCTCATCTACAGTGACGCCTGAGCCTTGGGTAGTAGAGGTTTGATATAGGTGTCCTATTCAGGGGAAAGTACTCTGCCATCTCAGTCTCTTCATTTTGGCCCTTTGTAAATCACCCTCTGCTACATGTGGAAGCTTCTTTGGTGAGAGTTGAGAGATGCATTAGCATTCTCTCTGCCTCCCATTTTACTGTGTTCCATGAGCATTAGCTGTAGAGGTTGTGCTGTAGATGTGTCACTTAGGGCTGGGCACTTCATAGATACTTATTCTCTGAGCTTGACCAGTTGGGGAACTTTGTAATAGTTTTCATCTGTTTCAAAAAGAAGCTTCTCTGATGAGTGGTGAGAAGCACACCTGTATCTAGGAATTTGGCGTTAGGATCCACCGATGAGAGAGAACATTATATAGTTTGCTTTCCTGAGTCTCTGTAACTTCACTTAGAAATTCAAAGTCATCCTTGGCTACATTGTGAGTTCAAGGCTAGCCGGGGTTTTGTGAGTCTTCTTGTCCCAGGGAGATGGAGGCTGGAGAGATGTCCCAGTGGTTAAGAGCATTGGCTGCTCTTGCAGAGGGTCTGGGTTCAGTTCCCAGCACCCACATGGCAGCTAATAGCCATCCTAACTCCAGTTCCAGGGCATCTGATGCCCTCTTCTGACCTCAATGGCCATTGCATGACACATAAAATAAAAATAGTAAATGAAATAGTAAGAAAAAGATGAGCCAGGGTAGTGGTGTACATCTTTTAGTACCAGGTTTCATGAGGCAGAGGCAGGTGGATCTCTGAGCTTGAGGCCAGGGTGGTCTACATAGAGTTCTAGGCTAGCTGAGACTACAGGGAGACCTTGTCTGAAAGAAAGGTGTTTGAAAAAACATGTGGCACATCTGGCAAAGGAAAATAATGCTTTCTACTTCCACACACTGACCATCCTTTTGACACAAGGTCTCACTGTGTAATCCGGTTGGACTCAAACTCACTGTGTAGACTGGGGCGACCTTTATCTGAGAGAGATCGGTTGCTTCTGCTTTCTGAGGGCTAGGATTAAGGGCATGTATCACCATGCCCTGTGGTGTGTGTGTGTATGTGTGTATGTGTGCGTATGTTTGTGTTTATGCATGTTGTGTGCATGTTTATATGTGTTTATGTGTGAATGTGTGTGCGTGCATATGTGTGTGTGCGTGTGTGTGCATGTGTATGCATGTGTGCATGTGTGTGTGCGTGTGCATGTGTGTATGTGTGTGCATGTGTGTATATGTGTATGTGTGTGCATGTGTGTGCGTGCATGTATGTATGTGTGTGTGCATGTGTGCATGTGTGTGCGTGCATGTATGTATGTGTGTGTGCATGTGTGCATGTGTGTGCGTGCATGTATGTATGTGTGTGTGCATGTGTGTATGCATGTGTATGTGTTCATGTGTGTGCGTGTGTATGTGTATGTATGTGTGCATGTGTGTATGCGTGCATGTATGTGTGTGTATGTGTATGTGTGTATGTGCATGTGTGTGTGTGTGTATGTGTGTGTGTGTGTATCTGTGCTTTATTTTTAACATTCTTCACAGCATCAAAACATTGACTCAGCTGAGCCTGATCTGTTCATATATTCTACTTTTGGCTTTTTCAATTCTTTGTAAACATCTGGATTTTCGTTTTGAAAGTCATGGTCTATATTTAAATGCTTCTCACAGCTAAAAGCAATATTCTGAAGAATAAAGAGACAGCTTGATAAAATCCTAAATAAAAAAACTTTATATATAATATTCCTAAATTACGAATTACTTTCTTGTTCTGAAACAGTTGGCATATACTGTGAAGTAGGATCGTGTTTCTGTTTTTTTTTTTTTTTTCATTATTTCCTCTTAAAACTATATGACTATAAAGGGACACTTGTGCACAGAGGATAGTAGCCATGTCTGCCTTTGAAAATGGAAGGTTGCAGGCTGGAGAGATGGTCTAGCGGTTAAGAGTGCCAACTGCTATTGTAGAGGACCCGGGTTCGAGCCCCAGCACCCACATGGCGGCTGAGAACCGTCTTTAACTCCAGTTCCAGGGGAATTCGACACCCTCTTCTGACTTTGCGGCATTGCACAACACGGGTACACAAACCTGCATGTAGACAGTACATTCATACACATATGAAAATAAATAAATATAAATAAATAAAAAATGGAAGGTTGCTAGATCAAGAAAGGCAGTGCTGTTGCTATGTTCCCAATTCTGATGCTTATAATTAGAAATTGTTCTGTGGAATCAAATTCCTTAAAGTTTAGTTTGAAGCTATTTTTTTATTTTTAAAATTTTCAATTTATTTTTTATGTGTATGAATGTACTGTCTGCATGTAGGTTTGTGCACCCATGTTGTGCAATGCGGTGGAGGTCAGAAGAGGGCATTGGATTCCCCTGGAACTGGAGTTACAGATGGTTCTCAGCCACCATGTGGGTGCTGGGGATCAAACCCTGGTCCTCTGCAAGAGCAGTTGGCGCTCTTAACCGCTAGGCCATCTCTCCAGCCCTAGTTTGAAGTTATTTAAAACTTTGGGTTATTAATCACCATTTACTGAAAAAGAAGCTTCTCTGATAAAGGTTGAGAGATGCACCAATCTATAAGGATAAAGAGAAGAGCTTAGGGGGCAGTTCAATACTATATGTGTTTAACACAGTACGAGTGCTAGGGTCTATTACCTAGCCAGTTATGGGTTTTTGGCCCAGTTAACAATACCAGATATCAGTTCATATTGTGGAGTGGGCTTTAAATCCAGTCGGTAAGCGAGAGACCACTGACAGTTGATGGCTGCTGGGCGAGGGAGGGTCAGTTTTCTTCAGGGATGTGGCCCTCAGAAGCTACACATACTCAAGTAGATGGTCTCACATGCATGGACATACATGCAGCATCAAGTGCACCTACTGAATATTAAAGAAGGGAAAAAAAGCACATGAAATTGGGAGGGAAAAGTGTGTGTGTATGTGTGTGTGTGTGTGTGTGTGTGTGTGTGTGTGTGTGTGTAATAGGGGGAGAATGGAAGAGAAGGGAATGGGGATGGATTTGCTAAAACACATTATGATAAAAGCAGTTGACATGCCAATGTGGGCGGGGGAAATTTCACAGAGTCCCATATCTAAATGAAGTGTTACAGGCCATCAATGATGCTGAGGGAGAGAGAATAAGATTCCTTCAGGACTAGCTCCCTGAGAGGTTATCTAATTCCAAGCGGGCAGCCCTAAACACAGGCACACAGGGGCACCACTAAATGGATTCAGTGTATTATACATATGCATATTTTATAAATGTATGTATATATGTAACAATAATAATCAAAGAAGAGGACAAGAATTTGACAGAGTTGTAGGGGTGGAAAGGGAGGAGTTGGAGGAGGACTATCAGGGGTGGAAATAATGCAAATATAATACTCAGTTATGAAATTCTCAAAAAATCCACATTACATGCATGTATGGAATTCTTAGCAGGAAAAGCTTTGGCTTATAAGATAATTCTTTATAGTAATTTATATGTCATCCAGTGAGTTTACTACAAATAGTTCTTATTAGTGGCACATTGCATTTGGCAAGTAGTTCTAGGACCCTAAGTGATGATTTACAGTCCAAATGTGAGGATATTATTATTATTAATCATTATTAATAGGATAGGGTGTAGGACTCAAATTATTGTGTATGTATGTGTGCACATATGTGGACATACATATAGAGGCCAGACGATATCATCCTCAAGAACTCCATCTACTTTTGAAATGGAACTTTGAGCAAGCCCCTTAGGGTAGGCAGGTCAGCTAGCAGGTAAGGGATTACCTTGGTGCTGTCTTTCTAGCTCTTGGATTACACATGCATCCCATCATTCCTGGAACTTTTACATGGATTCTGGGGAATCAACTCAGGTCTACATATTTGCAAAGTAAGTGCTTTACTGACTGGTTCTGATTGGTAGGTCTTTAGCATAAGAACAATTAGCTCTACTAGTATTGAGCTAATATGCACAATGTTGTGATAACAAGTGGGCAATTAAATCAAGAAAAGCCGGGAAGATGGCAAAATATACTTAACGTTTCAATAGTGGCACAAACGTTACAGTGGTAACCAGTACTCCTGTAGATAGTAATAGAAGTCACCTTCTCAGTGGATTTAAGGCCTCTTTTATAAGAGAGATTCTACACCTGATACTGTTATCATGGCCAAGAACCTGTGTCTAGGCAGATCATAGGAGAAAGCCTACTACTATTATTTTGTTAAATAGATGCAGTAGTAAATTGACTCCCGATGATTTTTTGTTATATCCATAGATTAGTACATCTCTCAACCCTTACTAGAAAAGCTTTTTGTGCAGATGGTGATTAACACAGAGACACATAACTGGCCAATGTACAGAATAAGAGAATGAGGAATGCTTAGCCCTAAATAGGAGACCTATATCACGTCTCCTCCTCCTCCCAAGGTTCAGGAAGCATTGTGCAAGAGGGGGCAGAAAGACTGCAAGAGTCAAAGGTGGTGAATGAATACAAGGAAACCATCTTATCTAGTCGCCACAGGGTAGGTGCACTTGTGAAGTTACAGCACTGTGGCAGGATGCATGAGACTTGTGCAAACACAGGTTAGACAAAATCCCAGCATGGATGAGGGAAATTGGCAAGAAGCCTGAGCTTTAGTTGAGGATCTATTCAGAATTAGTAGCTGCTGGGAGAGGAAGAGCCACATCTTCTTACTGTTGTGTTGCTGGAAGATTGATTGACCAGACCTAAGAGCATTTTAGAAAAACTAGAGTAGACTTGATAGGTGGTAAAAAAAAAAAAAAGGCAAATAATAATAGAGGATTGAAATCAGGGGAGGAGCAAAGGCAGGGTGGGCAGTTTGAGTCTCCTTGGAGAGGTACACAGCCATGAAGGGCAAAGCACTGTCATCTGGTGAGGACGGGACAGTCTTCCGCACACTGATACATTGTGATGGAATTTTATGGAGCAGACTGTAAGCCATAGAAAAGGCATGTGGCTTCCCAAATGCTTGGAGTTAAATAAGACGTTTTAAAACAGAAATATCATAAACAAAGAGACTTGAGGTTGCAAAAGTGATAATAAACAGTAAATAAAAGTTAATACTCCTATAGTGTTTAGCATAAATTAGACACAATTGTAAGCAACTTACATAGATATCACTTGTTTAGTCTTCACTAGAAGTCTACAATAAAGATAAGTCATTATTCCAATTATACATACCAGGCAGAAGGAAAACAATTAGACACTTTTTCTAGGTTCACACATTTAATAAATGCCTATGAAGTAGATAGTGGAGTTCCTGAGGCTGTATTCTATTTTTTTTTTTTTTTTGTCTTTTTGAGACAGGGTCTCCCTGTAGCCCCAGCTGTCCTGGAACTCACTCTGTATGTAGACCAGGCTGGCCTTGAACTCACAAAGATCCGCCTGCCTCTGCCTCCCAAGTGCTAGGATTAAAGGTATGCACCACCACACCCGGCTGGCTGTATTCTTTTTTTAAAAAAAGTGTCTTTGTATGTATATGTGTTTGTGTATGTGTGTGCATGTGCAGTTGCATGTGGCAAGTGCATGTGGGGGCCAGAAAATGATGTCTGAGTCTTCCTCGACTGCTTTCCAGCTTATGTTGGATGGAGCCTCACATTTAACTTGGAGCTCTCTGATTTAGCTAGGCCTGTTGGCCAGTGAGCCGCAGGGCTTCTCCTGTCTCTGCCTCCCAGACAGCACTGAGACTGCAGGTCTGTGCCACGGCACCCAGCTTTTATGTGAGTGTTGGAGATCCAAACTCGGGACCTGATGCTTGTGTGGCAAGTACTTTCCTGACTGAACCATCTCCCCAGACCAAGTTTCCCAAGACAGCACAGATCAATTAAAGTTATGCATTTGTAGAACCATAGCAGTAGACGTGGTAGTAGTAGGCTTTCTATCTGGCTCTCCAAAAAGCAATAAACATTCATGCATTTTTCTGGAAATGAATCACTTTATTCTCTAGCTTGCAGTTTAGGTGATTCTTGGATGGTCTGCACATTTGTTTCTAGGTGAAAACCTTGCAACAGACAGTGGTTTAGTAAGAGAGATTGGTCAGATGATTATTAATGAACACTGGAAGCTAGCTCACTTCAGAGTAACAGGAAGTGATCCTCTTTGTTCCTCTGTCTTTAACGGAAAGCTGTTGAGGAACAAGCTAACTAACCTTTAGCCCTCACTCTCCCCCAGGCTTAATCAGTTGGTGAAATGTTGAATGAAGTCACTGTCCTTAGCTGTCTCTTTCTAGCTGTTCCTTGATTAGTCAAAGTGTAATTTGAGTGATAGCACCATGACGAATGCTCCTGTCACATGTTCTGATGACTTAGCACGCTGCTGTTGTCATGCAGCTTCTCAAAGGAAGCGTTAGGATATCCTGTGAGGAAATAAGCACTGTTTTGATGGCAGAGAGGCTGTTCCTAGAGGGGGTTCCCACAGATGCACATGTGGTTTAGGCATGCAGCCAGCCCTGGAGTGATGGATGGATACTCTGCTCCCTTCAGGTACACTTTCACTTGTGCTGGGAAACAGATGAAGGGCACCTTTGAAAGAGGAGGGACTGTGGTAATCACTTCATCTTTCTTCTGCTCATTGCACACTCATTCTTGAAGGATATATGAATGCCTACTCTTGTAGAAACTGCCTCAAACATCACTCCATCTGGTATGGACCAGATCTGTACATTTCCTGGACTAGTTCACAGTGACAATTATTTGAATTTAGTATATAGCCTGTTTGAATGCTTTTGTTAACTTGCAAAAACCTAAGAAGGAACAGAATAAAAGTTTTCAAAGAGTCTCAGCAGATTAATTCACCCAGAAATATATAATTGATAAGGCATCATACTGGCTTTTGAATTTAAAATTTTAACTCATGGATATTGAAGAGAAACTATTTTTCTGTTGTTGAACTTACCTTGAGCCCCTATTTGCTTGGTTGGCTGAAAACAATTACTCTTATCACTTCAATGTGATTTAGTTCCTTTCAGTTTATTCAGGAAAGTATAAAGGTATCTTCTTTGTTCTTTTTGTGATTATCTCTAGAAGAGATAGAAGTTTCTGAGGGGGTCATAGGCCATCTGTTTTCTCAGTTTTCCCTGTCGCTTGCTGACCTAAGGAATGTCCTTAGTTGACACATCCTCTGAACTCTCCTCTGCTTTTCTTTAAGGATAGTCAAGTATCTGTGGTTGTTTTCTATGCAGAAAGTGAACTCTGGTTCTCCAAGAAGCTTTCTGTGCTCATTGTGCAGGATCTTCTCCCACTCTGTGGTAGTCCATAATGCTTTGGAGCCATGCTGCATGAGTAGTTTTCTGAAGAGCCTGCAGTGCTCCTTGCCTGAACTTTAAGAACAATGGATTAGACCTTTGCTCTACTCTGATCTTTAAATCTGGGGTTTTCACAGTGGGAAGGATGCGTGTGTAGATAGCAGGTGAATGTGTAACATCTGCTTGTTCCCGGAAGCCCAGTCTCTAATAGAGGCTCTCCTCTACCTCCCTTCCTGCCTAAGGGCTTTCAGATCCTTTTGGCCTGGAACTCACTATGTAGAACAGACTGGCCTCAATCTCACAAAAATCCAATCTGCCTCTACTTTGTTGGGATTAAAGGGACACTACCATGCCCAGCAAGAGTTAAGGCTCATTGTTTTTCATTTACCATTCTCATGTGCATGGTGGTGGTGGTGATGTGTGTGTGTGTGTGTGTGTGTGTGTGTGTGTGTGTGTGTGTGTGTGTGTAGGTCAAGGAGTATGTCGGATGTCCTCTTCCATAGCTCTCCATCTCATTGGCTCCAGAGGGATTCTGTCTGGATCTGGAGTTTGCCATTTTTCCATTAGACTGATGACCAGAAACTCCTAGCTACCACCCTCCACCCCGTCTTTGTTCCCACCCTAAGCACTGGGGCTACAGGCATACTCACAGCCTCTTCCAGCTTTTTACATGAGTACTGAAGATCCAAACTCAGCTCCTCATGCTCACGCAGTAAATACTCTTACCCACTATGCCGGTCCCCAGACCTGTTCTCCATTCTTTGATAACATTGAAACTTCCTAATTGACCTTAACCAGATTTCCTACAGATCATCTAGAGTGGGTGCTGTTATGATCTTCAGTTTTCAAATGAAGACACCGATTTAGAGAGATTATGGCATGGTTTGCTTCCCTAGGAACAAACCTAAGACAAACCAGAGCAGTTCTGCATAAGGTTAAGTAAGCACAGCCATCTTTAAGGATTTCATGTATACACGATCTTTGAAAACTACATGTATCTTTCAAATTTGAAAGAAGATTATTTCTCTAGTATTCAGTCTCAGATATTTTTCTGTAGAGTTTAAAAATCTCTCCCTCTCTTTTCTGATTTAAATAGTGCTTTGAGCTCAGTGAATCAACAATCCAAAATGGGCCAGTAAATTTTTATAGAACACTGGAACCCATAATTCCAGTAGTGGGTATCTAATGTCACAGCACTTTTGTATACAGCAAATTAATTTGACCAATAGATCTCATAGCCATCAAGAGAAAAATGAGCAAGAAAGAAAAAGAGCCCAGAAACAAACTGCTGACTGAAACCCTTGAATCAGTTTTTGGATACTTAGTAAACTAAGGCAAAATAGCACAAGATCAATAAAACAAGAAGCCCACTTGGTGAATTTGCTGTTTCATGAAGTAGAAATAATGAGAGTTGAAAGTCTGTGATAAATTTATATCATATTCATGAACACACCAGATACCCAGAAAGATATGAAGTTCACTATTCTCCTTGTTAGTGACACCAGATGCATTTTGATAGGAATTTCCTCAGCTTTTGAACTTTGAAATGCTGATAATCTGCTGAGGTGTACTGCATATTATCAATTTTGGATTTCTATTTCCTCATGTCACCAAAAGGTTCAGTTATGGTACATGGCTAAGGGGTTAATTTTCAAACCACAAGTAACGAGAAGAGCTAATGTTAAAGGACAGAAGAAAAGCAATTATATCTGGTAAAACTTCATGTGAATAATTTCCCCTTTTGTATTTTGCTGTGTATTCTAGAGGAATGACAATGCCTAGTTCAGTGTGGCTGGAATGATAGGAAAAAGCTCTATGGCCAGGCAGGTGAGCTTGCTGTAGTATGGAACTGCCATCCTCCACCAGCGCTGTGCCTGACACATATAAATAACACAAATAACACCTGCCAAAGCAGCTCTCTGAAGTCTTGAGTCCTGACATGTCCTAGTATTCTCTGGATGTTTTAGCAGCATTGTTCAATTGCTGTTCAATTGCAGGCTTAATCAAATATGATACCCAGATTCCAAGGTGCGTGTCTTATGCCACCGATTTTGTAGTAAGCTGCCACATTTCCCTAAACAGTGTGCTGTTTTGTATGGAAATTATAAAACAGCAGTGATTATTTTAGAATCAGTGGTGATATGATTCATCAGCTACTGTTGACACATGATGTGCTTACACTGAGTCTGGCCTTGCATGGAGACTAAAGCAGTCCTCTCTCCTGCAAAAGACACCTGCTGTTTCCTCTCCACACTACTCCCTAGTCAGCTCTGCTCATCTTGTCAGGCTGAAAGAACAGCACTCCATTAGATGCAAATACATAATACAAATATAAATATAGGACATATAAGTATATATCTATCTATATATATTCAAGGTTCTATATATTTATGAATAAATATGTATATTTATAGATATATATAACCTTGTTAACTGATCTCCTTTTGGTAATGAGTGATGAATTCTTTTCCCATTTAATATGAATTCTTTGATCATCCTGGCCTGAGAGAGTGTGGTGTCATTTATTATCTTTCCCCCATTAGCTATTTCTGTTTACTCATGGCAGGATTTAAAACAGGAATGAGGATGACATAATTATATAATGAAATTATTTTACAAAATTATCAAAATGCCATTTTCAGATTTCTTTCTCATTTTAATGTGTCATTTACATTTAAAAAGCTATTGAGAATTTTATAGGAACCTATATTTCATGTTATAATAAGACTCTATCCTTGATTCTTTTTATTTTCTGCATATGTGCAAAATAATATCAATTTGAAATGTATTTTGTGTATTACAGATGGCATTTATCTGTATAGAATGGTGATTCAACTTCTCTTTATGTAAATCAGAATTTCCATTTTGAGACTGAGTCTCACTGGGACTTATAGGCTGGCCTCAAACTCATGGTTCTTCTGCCTCTGCCATTTAAGTACTGGGATTACCCATGTGTACCACTGTGCCTGGTGAGAAGTCAGGAAAAAGAATCCATTAGTAGCTAAACCTACTCAATACATTAAAATGAGTTATCTTTCTGCATTTTATTTAAATGATTTACTTCCCAATCTTTTGTTTTACTTTGTTTTTTAAGACAGGCTCTCCTTGTAGTTCAGCTGGCCTGGAATTTGCTATGTAGACCAAACTGGCCCCGATATCACCCAGATCTACTTGCTTTTGCCTCCTAAGTGCTAGAATCAAAGGAGTGTGCCACCATGCCAAGCTCTTTTGTATTTATTTATTTATTTATTTATTTATTTATTTATTTATTTATTATTTTAAATATTCCATTTATTATCTTTAAAATTTTTATGTGTACGAGTGCATTGTTTACAATATATGTAAGTGTACCTGTGTCCTATAGCGCCTGCATAGGACAGAAGCTGTTAAATCCCCTGGAACTGGCACTATAAAAAGTTGTTAGCCACCATGTGGGCACTGGAATTTGAACCCGGATCTTCTGCAAGAGCATCCAGTGCTCTTAACTGTGGAGCCATCTCTGCAGCCTCTTTTTTATTTTATTTTTTTAATAGAAACTGTCTTGTCTATAGTCACTACTTTGTGTTAGTGTTGTTTTGAAAACATTTTAAGGGACTGGAGAGATGGCCTAGCGGTTAAGAGCGCCGACCGCTCTTACAGAGGACCCGGGTTCGATCCCCAGCACCCACATGGCGGCTGAGAACCGTCTGAAACTCCAATTCCAGGAGAACTCCAGTTCCAGGGGAATCCGACACCCTCTTCTGACCTCCGCGGCATTGCACGACACGGGTGCACAAACTTGCATGCAGGCAGTACATTCATACACATACAGAAATAAATAAAAATTAAAATTAAAAAAAAAGAAAACATTTTAAATTGAATTTTTGTGTATCTCATACACAACATCTTAATCGTCTTTTTACCTCCTTCCCCATTGGCACCCTCTCGTACCTGCCCGGGACTGGATTTCATGCATTCTGTCATTTGCGTTAAGGCCTATCAAGTCAAGTTAGTATCTCCTGACCTTCTTCAGTGCTTGTTCATCCACTTGGGGTCTAGTCTGCCTATCTAGAGTAACTTCCTTAAAAAAAAAAAGATCAGCTCTCTCTCACCCAGCAGTGATCAGATGCCCAGTAGTTCTTCAGCTAAGATTGGGTCCTGCTGCCCATGTCCACAGTTCTATGCTGGGTTTTGTCTGCTTGTGTTTGTATGGATCTTGTGGGTGCTGTCACCATTGCTCTGAGTTCATATGTGCGAGGTCCTGGGAGCCCAGAAGACTGTATCCATGTGGTCCGCAGCTCTTACTGTCTTTCCGTCCCCTCTTCCACAATGGTCTCTGAGCCCTGGGTGGTTGAAATTTAATATGGGAATTCTGTCCAAGGACACATTCTGCACTCCTATCCTATATGCTTTGGTCATCTATGGTTCTTTGTGTTCACTGCCCTGTGTTGCATGAGGGAGCTTTGTTGATGAGGGTTGAAAAATGCGTCGATATTTTCTCCAGCTCTCGTTTCACTAGGTTCTGTCGGCCTTAGTGTAGAGGTTCCATTGTAGATGTGTCACTTAGGGTTAGGAATTTTACAGACATTTAATATCTGCATGTGACCAGTCGTGGGACTTTGTAAAAGTCCCTGTCTGTGGCAAAAGAAGCTTCTTTGATGTGTAGTAACAACAGTACCACCAATGAGTTCTCTCCCATTGAGTGGGCTTTAAGCCCAATTATGTAGCTGTTGATTACTCCCAAGATGAAAGTGCTGCTACTACCTCATTATAGTTTGCTGTGTCAGTCATTGTTGTGGTTATAAGGCCTTAAAACTAGGGTTGGACCCTCGAATGATGTTCTCCCTTAGCAGCGTGCACATGTTCTCCAAAACCATGAGAGCTAGCCTTCAGGGAGGTGGGTTCCAGGTTAGTTCCACTCCTTTGCTCCAAGTCCTGTATCAGAAGTATGTTCGGTCTTTGGCAATAGGGTCTTACCTTCAGGCTCTGGGAGGCAATCAAGGGCTGTGGCAATAGCCTGTCTAATTTTGGGAGTCTTTTAGACTACTCTGGTCAACAACTCAAAGGGAAGTTTCTTCTGTCAGGCCATGTTTCTTGTTATATACCCTTCAGCTATACACATGGACTAATGTAGAGGTATAACTTTTCTGTATGGTTTTGAACTAATATATTTCCCTTTGGTCTTTTACACCAGTTAGGTATTATTTATCTCTCTTCTCTCTCTCCTTGTATAACACTTCTTCTTATCTTCCCAGTTAAAGTACCCCCACGTTCTTCATTTCACCCTTGATAATGCCTGCCCCCGTCTCTTGACCTTCTTCCCCTTACCCCCATAGCTCCTTGTATGACTTTCCCTTTCCCCTCCTGTTTAGATATGCTCATTTAGCCTGTTTCCCCCTTGGTAGCATCTGTCTCCTCTGTTCTTCTCTCTCAGGGTCCTTCTTTTTTTAAAGGATATTTTTAGTGTGTGTGTGTGTGTGTGTGTGTGTGTGTGTGTAAGCAGAGGAGGCTGTTGGAGTCTCTGAAGCAGGAGTTGCAGGCAGTTATGAGCTGCTCAACATGGATGCTTGGATATAAGGGTGCTAGGAGATAAATCAGGTCCTCTGCAAGAACAGTAAAATTCTTTTTTTTTTTTTTTAAATTAATTTTATTTATTTCTGTATGTGTATGAATGTACTGTCTGCATGCAAGTTTGTGCACCCGTGTCGTGCAATGCCGCGGAGGTCAGAAGAAGGTGCCGGATTCCCCTGGAACTGGAGTTCTCCTGGAATTGGAGTTTCAGACGGTTCTCGGCCGCCATGTGGGTGCTGGGGATCGAACCCGGGTCCTCTGTAAGAGCAGTCGGCGCTCTTAACCGCTAGGCCATCTCTCCAGCCCTGAACAGTAAATATTCTTAAATCAACAAGCTGTCTCTCCTGCCCTGTGTTAGAGTTCTTGAAAATGACATTGATCCCTATTTAATTACTATTTCATAATTAAAATCAGTCCCTTGACAGTCAATGGAGATGTGAAGGCAACAATACAATGGTTAGTACCTTTCTCCATCACCCAATACACTTCCCTGTATTTACTCATATTTCTGTAACATAAATGTTTGCACATAAAGTAGTAATTTTATTACTGATATCACCACACTCTTGGCCACCATTTTTAGTGTCATATATTTTATCAAATTTTAGTACAATGGGTAGTATATTCTATATTCTGAATGTGGAATGTTTAAAATGTCAGACCTAACATTAAAACTTCCCTATGAAAAACCAATACTTCTGACTACCAAAGGAAAATATTAAGGCTAACTTTGTGATGTCCTTCTAAACAGTTTTCTACTCATTTATAGGTAAAATAGCAGAGTGTAAATGCTGTGCTAATGTGTAACTCTCTGCTCTAATTTTGTAAGCTGCTACAGAATATTTCACAGAGTTGGCCTACTATATTTTGCTTAGAAATATCTCTATTGAATGTTCTGAAGCAAGGTTGGAATTCCATGCAATCGGCTGACACATCCAATGAAGATACAGCTTTTTGAATAATCTAGTCAATTCATTGCATCTACTGAGACACATCTCTCATTCAACGTGGTAAACTTTTTCTTAGGTCCTGTGCTGCAAGTGAAGCACTCCCTTTAGGTAGCTGTCTGGCCCCTGCATTCTTCTTTAAGAAGACACTTAGTCATTTAGCTCATGGGATTGGATGGTGAAGATGGGAAAGGTCCTGGGGTCACATGGCGTCCTTTGGATACTGTTTTCTGCAGAGGCAGAGCCACTTGTTCCTTGTGTGATGTTCAGTCTACTCTTTAGGGAGATGCAAGTTTGGCCATTTCTCACTTGTCTGAAGTGATCTTCCTTCAGGGGTCTTTTTATCTTGACTCTAGGCCCTTTAATTACTCTGCTTCTTCCAGCATTGTGTTATAATACAGGGGAGCCAGGCAGTTCAGGGACTTCTGGGTCCTGGAATCCCATGGGCCCTGTCTCAGTTATTGCTTGCTTGTTACCGTCATTTCTCTTATATTATTCCTTTCCTCTTTTGAAGATTGGAGCTTCTTTGGGGAACTAGGTTTAGGAGTGTAAATGAAGGAACTGATCTGACCTGGGTTCCATTCTTCATCCCTTCCTTTCTCTACCTAGAAGTCGTAGAATTTGAACCATCGTTTCCTCTATAGCACATCTGCTACCTTCTACTCCAGTGCCTTGCAACAGTAACAGGAAGGGATGGGCTCTCAGTGATATTGAAAGAATGCTACATAATCAGAATCCCCTAGGCTGGGTCATAGTAAACTAATACTATTAAAAGTTTACTATTTAGAACAATTTTCTTACTGAAAAATATTATCGGTAAGCTAGAAGATAAGCATTAACTTTTCCTTAGTCATGTTTTCCAGTTATAATAATCTTAAATCACTTAAAAATGAGTGATGAAGGTCAGTAGAAAGGATTTCAAAAGAGAAAAGAACACTAATACATTTAAATAATATTTTTATTGCTTCATTGATGGTATAATAGTACGTATTCATGATATAGAAATAACTTTGTGTGTGCATTTCTTTTTTTTTGTATTTCTCTAGGTTACATTTTGAGAAGTTTTTTTGTTTTTTTTTTTGGTCTTTTCGAGACAGGGTCTCCCTGTAGTCCTGGCTGTCCTGGAACTCACTCTGTAGACCAGGCTGGCCTTGAACTCACAAAGATCCATCCACCTGCATCTACCTCACAAGTGCTAGGATTCCACCAGGCCGTGCGCCCAACCACGCCCCGGCTACATTCTTTGAGAAGATGTTAGGTTTTGCTATAATCGAGTGTTGCATAATTTTACAATTTACTAATACAATGCACTCACAAATTGATGTTACACTAGATAAAGTCAAGATACACTTTTATATACCTCTTCTTGCTACAAGTCACAGAAGACATATTAGGTTCCCAGTGGTAGCGCACATTTCTACAATAAACTAATGTGCATAGTCTAAAATTCCATAGTCATGGTTCGTCATGTCCCAATTTTATACATGCAATCAGTAGGAAGGTCGCTCGCAGAAGTATCCTACGAAAGAAAGCAGCTCGAAGGAAACTTTGAGACTGGCCAATTTGGGACCGCGCTTTTTCAAAAAGTGAAGTATAGAGTTAACTACCTTCATTGTTTCCATCGGGGTATTAGATATATACAGGTGATGTTTTCGATTCTTTCTGAAGTAAGCAGAGCTGATTTAATATAATGGCATCGATAAATTGTTTATTCACATATTATGATAACTAGGACTAAGTAAAAGAATAAATATATAAAACAATGGGCATAGTGTATGCACTATGATTTTACCTCAGCTCAGTTAAATAAATATATCCTAATTTAATGGTCAGAATACAGGGTGATTGTTGATATCTTTATTGGCCTCACATGACTGATGTGTATTTACAACGGAAGAGGAGACAAACTCATTGAATGATGAGGGCAATTTGGACATATTCGGGCGAAAACCCAGCTTCATGCACTTGTGGACCATTAATTGAAAGGCCCCCGGGCATTGCCCTGAAGACATCAATACAAATGCAGGCCAGTTCATGTACTCTTGATCTCAGAAGGGAGCATCTTACGCGTAAACAAGTGACCACACCACCTGGCTCAGAGCTCTCATCAATGCCTACCTTAGACCCGACTAGCTCATTTGTTATGACCACTGAAAACGAATTCTTTTCTAGCTCAGTATAACTATGAGCAATATAATTCTGCTTATTAGTTCAGGCTATCGCGGAGATCAGACTAACGTAGCAATTGTCAATACTCTCGATTTTTGATCTGTTTCTCTGCGCAAATCAGCCACACTGTGCCTCTACTGAACAACATCGTTTGGATGCACGAATGTAATAGTATACCTCGATAACGAATAGAGAGATCACGTCGTCCTTCGATTGCGAGGTTCCGTTAGGCAGATAACTGGCGTTCAATGGCCGAGCTCAGAATTCTGACTGACTTCTTTTCTACTCTATCAAGTTACACAGCAGTGCTCTGCGGAGCAGCCAGCATCTCTGTATTACTCAAGCCCAGCGTGCAACTCGTGTCACTTAACGTCTTTCGAGGCTCCTAGTGAATAACAAACCAGAACAAACACTTCTTGGTTCCTAAATGTGAGCACATGTCACCTCATCAGTCTCCGCGTCATTTATGTTAGAGAAAGAGGAATAAGCAAATTCAGTGGAATATGCTAGCATTGAGTTTCAGCTTGTGCTTGTATGCTTTGTGAAACAAAGTGTGGTAAGAAGGTCAAGGAGGAGAAGAGAGCTACACATTAGATCTGGAATTAACCTCTGTAATACAGAAAACAAAAATTGCTTCCTAGCACTTTTTTTAAAAAACCAAGTTTTTTGTGAGATCTGTATGATGTCTACTGACGCGGGTTTCTGCGTTCATTATTCGTTGTTCTGGCTTAGTATTGTGCGGGAGTCTATCAGTACGACGCTAGCGAGATATTACATAATCACTGATCCACCATGGTGAAGGTGAGTTTTCTCCCAAAGAAAAAAGAAAATATTTTGTGTGCTTAATGTATCATACTTATACTCAATACTTACGGAGTGTTCCTTATGTACAGGCACGACAATGCCTACTTATAAAGTGAATTCATCGTATTTGGCTAGTGTTGATTAACCGTAAGAGGTAGAGTTGTATGAAATAAATGGTATGAAGAAAATACATCTTTAGTAACTCATCCCTAACACTACTCCACCAACTCCCACAGGTATACCTAGACTTCTCTTTATGCAGCCGTCTTTAAAATTCCAAACATCCTTCTTTTAATCATCTTTCCATTTTTTTCATCATATACTCTGTGTGGGTCTCGAGCATCTGTTTTAAGAGTTCTTTGAGACCATTCTATGTGTGTGTGTGTGTGTGTGGGTGTGTGTGTGTTGTGCATATGTTGTGTATATGCTTTGTTGTGTGAGAGGATGCACGTGGCTGATGGAGCAGAGATTGATGCTGTATGTCTTCCTTGTCACTTTCCACACTCGTATATTTTAAGGACAGGGTCACTCACTGAACCCCTGGCCATCATCTATTAGGCAAGACTAGCTGGTTAGAGAGCTTGGGAGATCCTCTTCTTTTCAACTGCCCAGTTATGGGATTACAAGTGTGCACCTCCCATACCAGGCTTTTTAATGTGAATGATGGGGATCGAATCTTAGTTCTTTCACGATTTCATTGGAAGACTTAAATGACTAAGCCATCTTCTCATCCCAGAGCATCCTGCTCATGTCTTAGAATCTTGGGTCTGCCATTGTGACTATTCCTTTCCCGATATCCACACATTCTACACACCCATTTTTCTCTATCTGCCCAGACAATGCTTGAACCTTTGGCGAATAATCTGCTGTCTTCCAGGCTGCACTTAAAATGGCTGAAGAAAACCATATTTATGGACATTCTAATGGCATTCTATAACCACCAGTCTCAAATGGAAATCTGGTACTACTGAGTCTCCTGCAATGGTACGATAAGGAAAATATGAATCCTGCTTCTTAAAGGCCTATTTATTTTATTTTATTATTTATATTTTGGTTGTTTTTGGAAGGGTCTTCTCTTGCCTCCACGTTGGCCTATCTATTCCTCATTGAAACTATAATCCTATTTCATTAAAAAGTGGAGAGTATGCTCGGAGATGAGAGGTGCGACTAAATAGCGGTTAAGGAGCACCGAAGCTGCTCTTACAGAGAGACCCGGGTTTCGATTCCCCAGCACCACATGGGGCTGGAGAACCGTCTGTAACTCCAATGTCCAAGGAGAACTCTCAGTCCCAGGGGAAATCCGACACCACGCTCTCTGAACCTCCCGGGCATTGCACGAACACAGGTGCTACAAACTAAATGCAGCAGTACAATTCATACACATAATATAAAAAAATATAAATAAAAAATATTTTTTAAAAAGTGGAAGAGTATAAATTGGCCATGCTATCTTCTTCACTCTACGTGAATCTCTCTCAGTTTTCAGCGAAAAGAAAAATCATCCACCCATCCTAACTCTGTGCCCTCAAGGAAGTCCTTATCATCTCATAAATATGTCCTCATTACTTTCCATATCAAAACCAAAGAAAAGCCCAATGTCAAACCAAACCCAAACCAAACCCCAACAAACCAGAACAAACAAACACAATCTCCTCCTGACTTCTTTTATCATCCAGATTTAACTTAGTTTAAAATAATCTTGATTTCAGAAATTTCATACATTTTTATCATATATCAGACCCTTTCCCCTCCACCCGTCTTACTATCTCCCCCCACACTTTATGTCCTCTTATTATTATTTTGTCTTTTTTAATAGAAAGCCTATTGAGGAATGGAGAGATAGCCTAGTGGTTAAGAGCGCCGACTACTCTTTGCAGAGGAACCCGGCGGCTTGATCCCCAGCAACACAATGGCGGCTGAGACCGTCTTAACATCCAGTTCTGGAGGGCAATGCGGCCGTTACTGGTGCCTCTTGCTGGGACCATCATCTGGGCGAAAGTGTGTCATCGAGCACGAGGTTGATGTGCCGCGCATCAAAGGCACCGTACTGCAGAACAGCAACATTCATCTGTCGTGGTCACTTTACTGTATCACAGGTTGATAGCTATACAAAAATAATAAAATAAAAAAGAAAGCCCTAATTGAGTCTATCAATTCTGATAGTCATCTACTAGGCAATGTGCACTTGTTATAGGACGACATATGCGGGTGCAGGATTCTGTCAGCGCTACTGTTGTAATCTGTGTGCAGGGAGGGATAGCAACAAGAACAGCAACAGTAAGAAAAACAGACTCGAGCTGGAGAGAATGGCCTAGGCGTTAAGTAGAGCCGGCTCCTTGCATAGCTTTAANTTTGTCTTTTGAGACACATCTCCCTTGTATCACCACCTGATATGGAACTCTCTATATAGACCAGGCTGGCCTTGAACTCTATAGAGATTTGCCTGCCTCTGTCTTCCAAGTGCTGGGATTAAAGGCATGCACCACCATGCTGGGCATCAGGATGTATATCTTGAGGTATTTTGGGGCTATGAGCTCAAGGAGGATACTTGAAGGCCCTTCCCAGAAACAATTTTGCTGGAAGCCTCTGGACCTATGATTGAACTCTTGAAGACTTGAGAGTTGTTCTTGAGGCCTTTTCCAGTTTCTCTGAAGAGAAGCGAATGTCTCTTTGTTCCCTATGTTTAGCTCTTTAGGACACAGGTCACTGGGTTAACCATGGTTTCATTTTCTAGAACATGCCATTTTCTCTTCCCTAGTCAGGTGGTGAAGTTTTCAAACGCCTGTCCCCTGTTTTCTCTTGCTTTTGGAATTCACTATGAATCTGACTGCAAGTGGCCAGTGATAACCTTGACATGCCCAAGTGCTTTTGTTGCCACTTTTGCTGGAGAAAGTAATGGTAATAATAATAATAATAATAATAACAATAATTTTGGTCTTTTTGAGACAGAGTCTCCCTTTTTTAATTTTCGTATGTGTATGAATGTACTGTCTGCATGTAGATTTGTGCACCCGTGTCGTGCAATGCCTCGGAGATCAGAAGAGGGTGTCGGATTCCCCTGGAACTGGAGTTCTCCTAGAATTGGAGTTTCAGATGGTTCTCAGCCACCATGTGGGTGCTGGGGATCGAACCCAGGTCCTCTGCAAGAGCAGTCGGTGCTCTTAACCACTAGGCTATCTCTCCAGCCCGACAGAGTCTCCCTTTAGTTCCAGATGGCCTGGAGATTGATATGCAGAACAGGCTGGCCTTAAACTCACAGAGATCCACCTGCCTCTGCCTCCCAAGTGCTAGGATTACAGGCGTGCGCCACCACGCCCGGCACATTTTGAGAAGTGTAGGTGCTATAGAGTGTGCATATTTTACAATTTACTATACAATGACAAATTGTGTTACAAGATAACAGATCACTTTAATACTTTTGCTACAAGTCACAGAGAATATTGGTTACCAGTGGTAGACATTTCTCATAACTAATTCTGTCAAAATTCCATAGCTGGTTGTCATTCCCATTTTATACATGAACAAATGGAGGTCTGAGGAGTTCTAAGAACTTGCTGAAGAAAACTTTAGGTGGCTAATTTGGGACCCTTTTCAAACCAAGTATAAGAAGTCTACTAACTCATTGTTCCATGTTAGAAATAAGTTGTCATTTGAGTAAAGCCTTATATTGGCCATTATTGTTTTATTCACATATTAATAAACTAGGATAAAGTAGAAAATCATATAATAAACAATGGCTAAGTGATGCTGTTTTCCTCAGCTCAGTTTAAATATCTATTTAATGGTCAGGGGGTGATTGTTGATATCTTTTTGGCTCACTGCCATTTATTTACACAGGGAAGAGGAGCAAAACTCAATTGAATGAAGGGCTGGCTGGGCAAGCAGCTTCAGCACTGGGACTTTTGAGGCCCCGGGCATTGCCCTGAGACTCAAATCATCAGGAATGTACTCTGTTCAGAGGGACACACGCATTCAGAGTGACACACACGGTCAGAGTCTCCATCACATGCTACTAACAGGCATTGTTATTGACACTGACATAAACGAATTCTTCAGGTCAGAAAAAGAGAAAAACTCTTTCAGCTGAGTCGTGCTATTTGAAAATCTCTCATTTTGAATCTGTTTCCTGGCCAATCAAACTGTCCTCCTGAACAAATCGTTGGATCACGAAATGCATATAGTATAGTCGAGAGTGTGTCCCTTTTGTAGCACTGGCTTCAGCCCGAGGCTCATCTCTGGCTGCTCTTTTCTATCTATAAGTTACAGCAGTGGCCTCTGCGAGCAGTACACTGTGTACAACAGCTGCAACTCGTTATCGGCTTTGTCTAGAATAACAAACAGAACAAACACATTTTGCAAGGGCTTCCCCTCCCTCTTATGTAGAGAAAGAGGAATTAAGCAATCAGTGAAATGCTGATTGATCAGTTGTGCTGACTTAGAGAAGTTCAAGGTCACATTAGTTCTATTAACCCCTGTAAAACAGAAAACAAAAAATTGCTCCTAGCACTTTTTTTAAAAACCAGTATTTCTGTGAAGGTGAGTTTTCTCCCAAAGAAAAAAGAAAATATTTGTGCTTAATGTATCATAATTTACTCATTACGGAGTGCTTTGTAAAGCAGCAATGCCTACTTATAAAGTGAATTCATCGTATTTGGCTAGTGTTGATTAACCGTAAGAGGTAGAGTTGTATGAAATAAATGGTATGAAGAAAATACATCTTTAGTAACTCATCCTAACACTACTCCACCAACTCCCACAGGTATACCTAGACTTCTCTTTATGCAGCCGTCTTTAAAATTCAAACATCCTTCTTTTAATCTCTTTCCATTTTTTTCATCATATACTCTGTGTGGGTCTCGAGCATCTGTTTTAAGAGTTCTTTGAGCATTCTATGTGTGTGTGTGTGTGTGTGTGTGTGTGTGTGTGCATATGTGTGTATATGCTTGTTTGTGGATGCACGTGCATGTGGAGGCCAGAGATTGATGCTGTATGTCTTCCTCTGTCACTTTCCACCTCATTTTTTAAGGACAGGGTCACTCACTGAACCTGGCCATCATCTATTAGGCAAGACTAGCTGGTTAGAGAGCTTGGGAGATCCTCTTCTTTTCAACTGCCCAGTTATGGGATTACAAGTGTGCACCTCCATACCAGGCTTTTTAATGTGAATGATGGGGATCGAATCTTAGTTCTTCACGATTTCATTGGAAGACTTAAATGACTAAGCCATCTCTCATCCCAGAGCATCCTGCTCATGTCTTAGAATCTTGGGTCTGCCATTGTGACTATTCCTTTCCCGATATCCACACATTCTACACACCCATTTTTCTCTATCTGCCCAGACAATGCTTGAACCTTTGGCGAATAATCTGCTGTCTTCCAGGCTGCACTTAAAATGGCTGAAGAAAACCATATTTATGGACATTCTAATGGCATTCTATAACCACCAGTCTCAAATGGAAATCTGGTACTACTGAGTCTCCTGCAATGGTACGATAAGGAAAATATGATCCTGCTTCTTAAAGGCCTATTTATTTATTTATTATTTATTTTTGGTGTTTTTGAGACAGGGTCTCCCTCTTGCCCCAGTTGGCCTTCTATTCCTCATTGAAAACTATACATCCTATTCATTAAAAAGTGGAGAGTATGGGCTGGAGAGATGGCCTAGCGGTTAAGAGCACCGACTGCTCTTACAGAGGACCCGGGTTCGATCCCCAGCATCCACATGGTGGCTGAGAACCGTCTGTAACTCCAATTCCAGGAGAACTCCAGTTCCAGGGGAATCCGACACCCTCTTCTGACCTCCGCGGCATTGCACGACACAGGTGCACAAACCTACATGCAGACAGTACATTCATACACATAAATAAAAAAATAAATAAAAATATTTTTAAAAAGTGGAGAGTATAAATTGGCCATGCTATCTTCTTCACTCTACTGAATCTCTCTCAGTTTTCAGCAAAAGAAAAATCATCCACCCATCCTACTCTGTGCCCTCAAGGAAGTCTTATCATCTATAAATATGTCCTCATTACTTTCCATATCAAAACCAAAGAAAAAGCCAATGTCAAACCAAACCAAACCAAACCCCAACAACAGAACAAACAACACACAATCTCCTCCTGACTTCTTTATCATCCAGATTTAACTTAGTTAAAATAATCTTGATTTCAGAAATTTCATACATTTTTATCATATTCAGACCCCTTCCCCCCTCCACCCCTGTCTTACTATCCCCCCCAACTTTATGTCCTCTTATTATTATTTGTCTTTTTAAAGAAAGCCTATTGAGGGATGGAGAGATAGCCTAGTGGTTAAGAGCGCCGACTACTCTTGCAGAGGACCCGGGCTTGATCCCCAGCACACATATGGCGGCTGAGAACCGTCTTTAACTCCAGTTCTGGGGGAATCCGATGTCCTCTTCTGACCTCTGCGGAATTGTACGACACGGATGCACAAACCTACATGCAGACAGCACATTCATACACATACAAAAATAAATAAAATAAAAAAAGAAAGCCTATTGAGTCTAATCTGTGCTTCTAAAATGCCTTTGGGTGCGGATCTGTCCCTTGGAATCTGGTCAGCTTTCTAGGTGACACAACAGTAAGAAAAACAGACTCGGGCTGGAGAGATGGCCTAGCAGTTAAGAGCGCCGGCCGCTCTTACAGAGGACCCGGGTTCGATCCCCAGCATCCACATGGCGGCCAAGAACCGTCTGAAACTCCAATTCCAGGAGAACTCCAGTTCCAGGGGAATCCGACACCCTCTTCTGACCTCCTCAGCATTGCACGACACGGGTGCACAAACTTGCATGCAGACAGTACATTTATACACATACAGAAATAAATAAAAATTAATAAAAAATTTTTTGAAAAAAAAAACAAAACGAAAAACAGACTCTCCCTCTGCTGCCAGCGATCATTTCAGAATAGAGCCTCAGCTCAGACTGGGAATTCCTGCTAACTCCCCATCCATGCTTGGGTTTTCACAGGCTTCCTGAATGCTGGTGCAGGTGCATGGGTTCATATGTGAGCTACCCTGTGGTGTGTGGACACTGGTTCCTGGTATCCACCCACCGCCTCTGGCTCTCACAGTTGTTCTGCCCTCCTCTTTCACAGTGAACTTTGGGAGGGAAGGATGTGATGTAGATGCCCCATTTAGGCCTGAACACTCCTCAATCTCTTATTCTACGCACATCGACTATTCATGGGTCTCTGTGTTAATTGCCATCTGATGCACAAGTTCCTTCTCTGTGAGGGCTGAGGGATTTACTAAGCTATGGGTATAACATTAAGTCATTAGGAGTCAGTTTAATACCCTGTCTACTTAGCAGAATAATAATAGTAGGCTTGATTCTTGGTCCTGATAACAGTTTCTTAATACACCGAAATCCCAACATATTACTGTTTTCTGTACTATAACAAAGTATCAGAGGTAGGTTATAAAGAAGGGAAGTCATTTATAATCCAGGAGGACAAAGATTATGGCACCGGCATGGGCTCTGGTAAGGAGCCTATGGTAGATGGAATCACAGTGGACACCCATGTAAAAGGAATCATGTCGTGATACAAGAGTATGGAGATAGGCTAGTACCAGCCCCCTTCTGGGAGGTTAAGCTAACATTGTAACATTGAAGATTAAGTTTCCAAAATAGGAAATCTAGAGAGAAGCATTTAAATAATATCCAGACCACAACATACTGCCTCTGTTCTGCCAGGCTTGTGACTTTTAGGGTGCAAAATGTAATCATTCTTTCTCTAATAGTTATCATAGTCTATGTATCATTCAAAAGTCCAAGTCTAATGTCTCATCCAAGACTCAAGGAAAACTATTTTAGTTGTGAATCATTTTTTTTTTTTTTTGGTCTTTTTGAGACAGGGTCTCCCTTTAGTCTCAGCTGGCCTGGAACTCCTCTGTAGACCAGGCTGGCTTTGAACTCACAGAGATCCACCTGCCTCTGCCTCCCAAGTGCTAGGATTAAAGGCGTGCGCCACAATGCCCGGCTTTAGTTGTGAATCTTTACAAAATAAAAAATCAAGGCATATACTTCTGAGAGAAAATAATGGGACAGGAATAGGATGAACAGTCCTCTTCCAAGTGGGAGACCTGGGCAAATAGAATTAAATAGGACTGAAACAGGTTCAAAGTAAGATTAAAACCCAGCAGAATAGACATTGAATCCTCAAGGCCCACGTCTGCATTTGTAGAAAAGCATGGGTCTCTAAGGCTTTGCGCAGCCCTTCCTCTCTGGTTTACAGGATGCACGATACTCTGTGGCTGGAGCCTGTAACAGACTTGTGTGGTATGCTGCTTGCAGTATCCCCACGGAATCCTCACACTCATGACTCCACTGGGCATCACCACACTGGGGACTTCCTGCAGAGGCTTTGAACCCATGGGAAGCTTCTACCTGGTTACCCAGAGTTTCCTTTGAAGTTTCAGTTCAAGATCCCATGCCCTCACAATTCTTGCCTTCTGAAACCTGTAAAATCAACACTATGTGGATACAGCCAAGTATGCCTGGGCCTGCTTGAACTATGGCTGTATCACCCTTTGCTGAAAAACCAGGATGTATACATTTTTTTTTTTTTTTTTTGTCTTTTGAGACACATCTCCCTTGTATCACCACCTGATATGGAACTCTCTATATAGACCAGGCTGGCCTTGAACTCTATAGAGATTTGCCTGCCTCTGTCTTCCAAGTGCTGGGATTAAAGGCATGCACCACCATGCTGGGCATCAGGATGTATATCTTGAGGTATTTTGGGGCTATGAGCTCAAGGAGGATACTTGAAGGCCCTTCCCAGAAACAATTTTGCTGGAAGCCTCTGGACCTATGATTGAACTCTTGAAGACTTGAGAGTTGTTCTTGAGGCCTTTTCCAGTTTCTCTGAAGAGAAGCGAATGTCTCTTTGTTCCCTATGTTTAGCTCTTTAGGACACAGGTCACTGGGTTAACCATGGTTTCATTTTCTAGAACATGCCATTTTCTCTTCCCTAGTCAGGTGGTGAAGTTTTCAAACGCCTGTCCCCTGTTTTCTCTTGCTTTTGGAATTCACTATGAATCTGACTGCAAGTGGCCAGTGATAACCTTGACATGCCCAAGTGCTTTTGTTGCCACTTTTGCTGGAGAAAGTAATGGTAATAATAATAATAATAATAATAACAATAATTTTGGTCTTTTTGAGACAGAGTCTCCCTTTTTTAATTTTCGTATGTGTATGAATGTACTGTCTGCATGTAGATTTGTGCACCCGTGTCGTGCAATGCCTCGGAGATCAGAAGAGGGTGTCGGATTCCCCTGGAACTGGAGTTCTCCTAGAATTGGAGTTTCAGATGGTTCTCAGCCACCATGTGGGTGCTGGGGATCGAACCCAGGTCCTCTGCAAGAGCAGTCGGTGCTCTTAACCACTAGGCTATCTCTCCAGCCCGACAGAGTCTCCCTTTAGTTCCAGATGGCCTGGAGATTGATATGCAGAACAGGCTGGCCTTAAACTCACAGAGATCCACCTGCCTCTGCCTCGCCAGTGCTGGGATCAATGATGTGCACCACCACACCCGGCACAGTACTCATTATTTTTAAGTTTGGCCTTTCCCAAAGTCTTTGTACAGGAATATAGTGCAGTCGAGTTCTGTTGGAGTGGGGGGAGCAAGGCTGGCCTTTCCTTTAATTTCCAGTCAGAGCCTCTTTGCTATGAGATGAGATTAGTTTCCAGGTCTCATTGTTCTCCAAGTCTTCGCCCAGAATCTCCTGAACTGCTTTCCTTAAAGCACTCTAGGACTTTTTTAATCCTCTCCTCTAAACTCTTCCAACCATTGACCATTATATAGTTCTAAAGTTAATTCCACATTTTCAGGGATGTAACAGTAATCACCTTAGTTTTCAGCAGAAATTTATTTTTTTATTTCTTTTTTTTTCTTTTCTTTTTTATTGTTTTATGTATTTTTTTTGTACAAGACTATGTACCAATTTCCTTTAGTAGTTAGTTTTATTCCTATAACGAAATGCTCAAGGTTGACTATTTTATAAAAGAGATTTAATTTAGCTGATGGCACTGGAAGTTCAAAGGCATGGTGCTGACATCAACTTTGGTGAAGTTCCCATATAGTTTGGCATTATGGTGGAGTCTGGGTGAGATTCCATGATAAGACAGGGCACCAGAACTTATCAGGTGGGGTTGGTAAGCACCTTCCATTCATTGCCACTTGCTGAAAGTCTCTCTGTCTTTTAACATTTCATTGCCAAGAGACAAGCTCATGCATATGAATCCTTAGGAGCTATACTTGAATCATATATAAGCTTAGTACCCTAATTCATTTATAGTTGTTAATAATCATGAGGTATGAAGTTTGAGACAATGTCAATGTGTTTAACCATTATATAATAGAATATCTGGTACATAGAAAAAGCTAACTTGCTATTAAATAAATGAATGAGTGAGTGGAGGATGAGGATGACACACAAAATTAGGGGTCAGGAAATATTTATCCTCACTGATTACTCCTTAATAATTCTATGAAGGATTTCATCATTAACTGCACCATTTGAAGTTTGGGCAAAGTGGTTTTTCTAGGCTAGGTCTGGGGATATAGCTCAGTGGTAAAGCACTTCTTTAGTCTGTAAAATGTGCTAGATTCAATCCTTAGTATTTAAAAACACTTCTAGTGTTACTTGGATGTTTTCTTCTGAGATTGTTGATCATCCTCAGGTTTTTTTATGGGAAAAATGATATGTATAAAGGTTAAATAACTCAGCTACTCTGAAGAGATGAATTCATATGAAAGCTCATGTTTGGGATTCTCTGTTGACTTGTATAAATACATGGTTATGCTTTTAATCCCCATTTGAAGTACAGTTTGTACATTAACATTAAAAACTAACTCCACAGATCATTAAGATTTAGTTATCACAGGAAGATTAATAGGAACCAGGATGCTTTGCCTTCTTTAAGGGAAACATTTATGTAACATTTTGTTTAATTCAATATCATTTATACATGTAAATGCTACTTAAAATAGATTTAAGGCCATAGATTATCTTTAATTGTATTTAATTCAAATTCTTATATTAGTTTGAGTGTGTATAAGGAATATTAAGGTATTCCTTAAAGTGAAAAATTGTATAAGGACTTGAAATATAACTACATGAAAATTTTGGAGCATATTTCTGCTGATTAATTCATTCTGAAGTACTTAATGTACAAAAAGTTGTCATTTAATCTTGACATTATTTTTTATTTTATTTATTATTTTTATTTTATTTTATGTGTATGTGTGTAGTGCCTGCATGTATGTAAGAACACCTATGTCATGTAATGCTCACAGAGGAGAGAAGAGAGAGTTTGATCTCCTGGAACTGGAGTTATGCACAGTTTGTTAGCTGCCATGTGGGTTTTGGGATTTGAAGCTTGGTCTTCTGCAAGAACAGCCAGTGTTCTTAACTGCTGAGCCAGCTCTCTAGCTCCAATCCTAACATTACTTAAGACATTTATGACACATGTTTACTGAGGAAATATGTTAATTTGGGGACTTTTTTAATTGAATTGGAGTGTTCGGTATGTTCCCCCCTTAAAGTAATTATAAGCCAGGTGACCTGACAAGGTCTCTAATCCTATTGGCATTGCACTGGAACTTGTCTCCTGGACTTTGAAGCCATTTGTCTCCTTCAGAGGAGATAAAAAAGTGTCTTATCTTAAGTCTGGAAGGACACGGAGCCCAGTATCAAGGTAGTGGAGTTCTTATTTTCCCAGAAGTAGCACATGGTTTTCAAGCCTGAAGAAAAAGATTAATTTCCTTGAAAAAAGGACTAATACTAACTTGGGCCGGACATGGCAGACTTGTCTCCAGCTAGTCCAAGCTTTAACAGTCAAACGTTCGCTTGCTCTGATTTTGACGTGGCCCATCTTTTCTTAGCAGCTCATATTCAAGATTTGGAAAAGAAGGAACGGTGGTGAGCTGAGTAATTCATTGGATTCTGATGAGGAGTTTATGAGACAATTTATTATTCCTGAATTTTAAAATCCTTATAACCTTAACATAACTTTGGTATGAACCTTTTCTTTTCTCTCTGTGGTTTAGAAACCATATTGTGCACTTGTTGGGTGGGCAGGGGGCTAAAGGGTTATTGTCTTATGAGTGGGGTTTTATTTAAAGATTTGCTGTTTTTTTAAAAAATATTTTGACATATATGTTCCTAGCATTTAATATTAACTGGATTCCATTTTAAATAGCTCTGGATGCTTTATGGCTTGTCTTTTAACTGTGCATATGCTAAAAGTTGAGTTTTTCTCAGTGTTGCTCACCAGACCATTTTGCCACAACTGGCTAGGTAGAGTGGGATTTTTTTTTCTTTTTAGAAACTGTGGGATCTGAGGCTCTTGCTCTTGCTTGGGTGTGGGTCAAGTCCTTTGGGATATGAAAGATGGCATGGGAGCTTTTTATTTTGTGAAGAGCATAAACAGGTGCTCACGCTTCATCCTTGCTGAGCTGCTGGAGAGAAACTGATTGGGTCTGTTATACTTAGGTCTTTGAGCTATACTTAGCCTTGAGCTTCTTAGGTTTTTAGTTCCTTTTTATTCTTTATTGTTCAGCATTAATAGAAAAGATATGTGTCTCATTCTAAGAATAAACAATAAGAGCTCTTTGAAAATGAGCTTTTGCAGGGGAAGCCTATGTCCCAGTTTCATTTTTGTTCTTGGGATTTTTAGCACCATGCTTGATATGTAAAAGACTTTCAGTCAATGTTGGTGGAAGGAACTGAAGGATTCTCACTGCTAGCCTGTGAGGGGGATAGTTGCTACTATTTCCAAATTGTTTATGCTAAAAAGAGGCAAGGAAGAGCCGGGCGTGGTGGCGCATGCCTTTAATCCTAGCACTCCGAAGGCAGAGGCAGGCGGATCTTTGCGAGTTCAAGGCCAGCCTGGTCTACAGAGTGAGTTCCAGGACAGCTGGGGCGACAGGGAGATCCTGTCTCGAAAAGGACAAAATGAAAAAAAAAAAAAAGAAAAAAAAAAAGGCAAGGAAGAGATTAAACTACGTTCATTAACCAAGATGAACTTTGGAAAACTGAATATGCTACATTTTTAGTTTTGCACTGCAGTTATTAAGCAGCATGGAGATGTTTAGTAGTTTTATCTTGAATAGTAGTATTAATGAGTGAAATAATGTTATAACATGGTGACCAGAGCAAAGAAGATAATCATGAAGACAATGTCTCATTGAAAACAAAAATTATTTTATATGGGTTTGAAAGATTGATAGGATAAAGACAAACAGAGAAAGTTAATAATCATTTAGCTTCAGATTTCTTCATCAGACCAAGCATTGCATTAATTTATGTTGGCTAAGAAGTCACATTCTGTTTTATTTATTTTTCCTCTGTCCACTCCATTTGTATGGAGAAAACCTCAGTAAACACAAGTTAGATATTTTTTGACACAACAAGTGTCAAAGCCGCTATGGAGAGTCTGTTATACATTTCAAATGTATTATTTCATAATCACATCATTTTCCTTTGAATCCTCCTTGAGTTGTACCTGGTCAGTTGTGTCCTAAGTATTTTCTCTGATGAAATTTGTATGGTAAGAAGAGAAAAATGTACTCAGAGAACTAGAGTTCAGACAATTTGGATTTCAGCCAGCTGCCTTAATGAGGCGGGTGAAAGAATTCACAGAAACAGACCCTCCCCTGCTCTGGTGGCTGCCAGGAGTCGGTCTCGACCTTTATGTTCAAGAGCCATTTTGGCCTGTCACCATCCCTGCCCGCACTTTTATGTTTGCCTATAATATGAGCCAAAATTCTACTTAAAAACTCTAAGGGCTGAAAATAACAGTTTAAAAAAGGTAATGGTGTCAAATTAACATATTTACTACTTTTAAAATTTTATGATAAGCATTTACTTTGATATAAATATTATTTAGAAAAGTTCTTCCTCTCGAGAGCACCAGATTTCATGGCAACTGTGTCTAGCTCTAAGAAAGTCAGTTGCAAAGTCAATTTGTAAGTATTGACAATTTAAAACTTGATTTTGAGATATTTTTGTTACTATATTTGCATTTTCTCATTTCGCTATAATATTTTAATTTTCTTTTCAATATTATCAAGGCAAGTTGTGCTAGATCTTCACAAAAATGCATTTAACCCTGTATACTAAAAAGGAACCCCAAAGGGAAGTTTTATATAGTCTAATCATTAGCAATTCTTTCTGTATTGTGTGCAGAGAACAACTATTTGAAGTGCTTTAATTTCCTTGTGAATAAAAATGTATTCCTGGAAAAGTGCTTATTGAAGGAATCGAACTTTCTTTAAGTTCGACAGGCTTTTGCCTTATCCTCTGAATAGGAAAATAAGAAAAATGAGGTATTAATAAAATATTTAAAGCATTTTTATACTTTCTCTAAATGTTTATCTATGAATCAAATGGTTTACTTGTTGCACAATTGTATTAGAGAAACTGGAGATGAGCTGAATACAGTTCTGAGAGAAACTTCAGTTTCCATATTTCATTCCTGGCCTTTTTGATTCCTATATGACAAGGCTGGTTTGTAAACATCTTAAGCCAGGTGTGGTGGCACATGCCTTTTACCCCAGCACTTGGGTGGTAGAAGGACTGATCTCTGTGAGATTGGGGCCATCCTGGTCTATTACATAGCAAGTTCCAGTTCAGCCGGGACTATAAGGAGATCTTGTCTCAGAACAAAACAAAACAAAATGAAATGAAACAAAATGAAACAACTCCCCAAACCAACAAAACAAATGTCCTTCATCTATTTTTGATTTAAATATGCATAAGCTATAATAAAAGAAATGCTTAGTCAACCAAACACTAGCTAATTCCATCAACCAACATCAGAACACTATACATTAATAGGAATTGATGTTTGGAGTCAGAGTATTTAGTAATTTGAAGAATACATTCACCATTATTAGTATGTCTTATTAAAACATGAAGTTTTTCTCTTTCCAAGTAAAACACTGATGTATCCAGAATAACTAACATAGTACCAATAATACTTTTATGATGCAATTTTCTCCTACATTTTACAATGTGTCATCATTTTCATAGGAGTTTTAGTATTAATGCTTGACCTCAACATCTGATCATAGTCAATTAACTTTTTTTAGACAGGGTCTCACGTAGCACAGGTTGGTTATGAACTTTCTATGTAGTGGAGACTGGCTTTGAACTCCTGATCTCTCCACTTCCTGAGTTCTAGGATTGCAAGCACATTTCTTCACACAGTTTTTGAGTTCATAAAAATCAGTCCTTTGCTTTTGTGGTTCATAAAGTTTCCAAGTATTCTCTTTTATTTCCTAATCCAAGACCAATTAACAGCGATATATATTTTCTTCTTCCTGAGCTGAGAATGGTCTTGATGCAGGCAGGTATAGGTTCAGAATAAGTGGCATCAAATAAACAAAGCCAGAATAAAACACTTAATTCTTCAGGCTCAGAGGCGTATCAGGAATTGAGATCCAAGGAGATACTTTTGACTAATTGTTAACAGTTAGTAGAAGTCAAAAAACAGAATGTTGGTTTCTTTTTCTTCCTCTTTTTGCTCCCTTTTCCCATCTTGTTTTATTTTCACTTCCAGTACATTGATTTTGTAAATTTAGCTGCTATAAACAGCAGCAGCAGCAGCAGCAATAGCAACAGCAACAAAACAACATTACACCTGCCTTATAATAATATCATTCAAACTCTAAATATTGGAGGGAGAAATAGCTGTGTGGTCCATTCCTGGAGAGTTGCAATACAACTTTAGAAAGATGGCACTTAAAGTTTGTGAAAGCATTCATCCAGTTTCCAGGAGGGTGAAACACATCTTCTTGGATCAAATGCCCCTGAAAATAGGAGGCCATGGAGTGCATCAGATTTAATATAAAAGCCATGTAAAAAGGGGTGGAATAAGTATTTGCGTAGATGACCTGTTTAAAAAGCCCTCTACGTCATTCTAATGTCAACTGCTCACCCCCGTTTCACTAGGTCGGTACCTTCAAGCCCATTGCACAACATGGTTCTAAACTGTAATCATCACACATGTTTAACTTAAAAAGGGTCCAAAACTGTCCTGGCACATGACCTGAATTGCCACCTCTTCTAGTGGTGAAGGTTGCTCTTTAGAATCTTGCAAAATCATTAGTGTTTACCCTTGACAAGTTCAGAAAACAAGCTCTTCAGAGCAGTGTGTTCTGTTCAACACGTTATGAGATGGGAGGATTTTGGCAATAATAAACATTGTGCAAAGGTGGCTGCTGATGAATTCGTTTTTTATGGTTTTGTAGGGATATTTTAGTAATTAGAATGAGCACCTATGTAATGATTTAGTCATTCTACTCTGAAATTTATAACTGAGCATGTCTAAGCCAAGTTTTAAGAAAATGCTTTCAACCAGAAAAGCTTGATCAATGTAGTTGCTAGCTTCTGTTCTCATTATTGCCTCATTGATAAAATTATTTCTATTGAAAATATTATAGTTGTTTAGAACTCAATTTTGCACAATGTTATCTTTTAAAATCATCTTTTACCCAAAGACATTCCTATTTCCTGATATATGTTGCTTGAAATATTGAGACTTCTCAGTGACTAATTCCTTAACTGCTTATTCATGTAGCTATTCTAGATTTGATTTCTCAGTAAGCACGACAATTCAATGGCTTTAAAGGACCCCTATTCTATACCTCTGGAATAAACAATATCAAACAAGGTATAAGATAGAAAAATATAAAATGCCTTTAGCTATTTAGCTAAGTCAAGTCAAATCAAGGAAAACTGTGGTTCCCAGGCCAATTAGTTTGACATGGATCACAGAAAAAAAAAATGATGACTAATTTTATTTTCTTTCTCCAGTTTTTACTTTATTTGATTCACAAATGTAATATCAAAATAGTGAAGTCACACTTACTTCATGCTCTCATCATTTGACCTTTACTGAAGTCGTACTCGCTTCATTTTGATGTGATGGTGTAAATACTTCTGAGCATCTGAAATCTGTCCTTGGCACCTCCACGCTCAGGCATGCCTCCTGCCAAGCCAGACCTTAGCCAGCCTAAGCCATTCCCCACTGTGACCTCTGCCATTTCCAAATATAACTGACATGTAGGAAGTGGATGGACATTGGCTAAGTGTTGGGTTCTGATCCTGGCTTTGTTTCTCTTTGGTGTGGTGTGGGACAGCCCAGTAACATCTCTGGGACTCACTATTATCTATATAATAGATCAGAAGTAGCTATTTCCAGGAATTTCTTCTAAAGTTAAGAAATGTGCCATGTAGGTGCCTAACAATGGGAATCAATCAATGGCAAATAACTCAAATTTTAGTCAGGATTATGTTGACTGTGACTGGAACTATTAAAATTACTTTGATTAAATAAACATTTATACATAAGGCATAATGATAAGGAATGCATATATCTATTTATTTATATAATTATACATGATGTGCTAATATTTTATGATTAAAAATTCTAGTGTTTTTGTTTTCATTGTAAGATATTTTATATTTATTACTCAAGACTTTCCCTTTTATGCTTTATTGCATTAAGAAGGATTGAAAGATTTTGATTAATGACTCTATATGCCGTGATTTAAATAACAGTCACAGTTGAAGTAGCAGTTTTTGAATTTTACTTAATATTTAACTTTTCAGTGATGTTTCAGTTTCTTTTATTAAATTTTACTCTAAACTCTGTTTCCTAAATAGCACTTTTATGATTAAGTTGGCCATGGCTAACTTAGGGTCTCTTGCTGTTTAGTATCCCCTCTGCATTGGCCTTGCTTCTGTTTTATTAATGGTCAGTCCTCTACATCTTATATTTGTGGATGTTTTTCTTCCTCTTTTGAATTAACTTATACTTGACTCCACTTGACTTTCAAACATTGTACTTGCGTTTGACCATGTCTTCAGTTTTCCAAGGTCATTTGAATTCTGGATCAACTTTCTAAGGCATCGCCTACTCTGTTCTCTTCTTCTATGTTCTTGACATACATGGTTAATTCACTGTCTGGTTAATTCTGTTCCCTTCATTTGCAATAGTGTATTTACATACATTCTGCCCAAACTGCACCTGCACTGAATTTTAGTGTAGACTATATCAGTGATACTCTTGAATTAAGGTACATTGCTACTGATATTTTTACTTAATGTAAAAAAAGTAGCAGTAATGTCATTTAAGGTAAATATTAGTGCAAGATTTACTTTTATTAAATAGAAAGTACGTGTTGTCTAAACAGACTAACTTGTTCTCTTTAAGATGTTTTCAAACATCTGGGGGCTTATAAATGATTGCTTTTTAAACTTAGCCTATAAATCACATGTACCCTGGGTTTTATTGTGTGAAACCAGTTTTACAAGGTTTCTCCCACTGGTTCATTTTTCATCTCCTTCAGCATCACTTTAACATTCATGTTATCAAATGTTAGACTGATAAGCACATTCATCATCATTGTACTCACTTTCTGACCCTTGCAATGCCAGCGGAATCTTAATAAACATGTCCTACTTGATTGAGTTTCCAAAGACACTGGTTAAAAACCCCATCCTCAAACCACTTAACACTTGCACGTTTTTATGAGCAACGCTTGACATGCTAGTAAGCTGATAATTCGCCTTTTAGCCTTCTTCCTGTCCAAACTCGAGGAACCTTTCTACCTCAGTTTTGTGAGAGAAGAAAGCATATGCCCTTTATGTAGGTATAATCCATGTCACGTTCTTTCAGTTCATAACCTTCTTGTCCATAGCCTCCCTTGTGATGGCGTTCCTCGACATGGTCTTTGGCTAATAAAGCCACAGAGCTGAACCTGATCACTTTTCACTCGTGTGTTTCATCTTCACCCATTCTTGCTCAAACAAAAAAGATGAAATTTCCTACAGGGAGTTATTGTACTTCCTTTCACTCTGGGTTTACTTGCCCTCTAGTCACGCCTTGCTTCTTGCTTTAAAAATTTTCTCTTCCAAATAAACATTTGTAGAAACAGTATTTGATAGTACTCTGTTTTGATTCCAAGGCATCTTTATTTCTTCCTATGTTCATTATTTTGTTTCCTACTGCTTAAATAACCATTACTGATCAGTCAGAAACTTAGCACACAATAATTCCCTCCCTCCCTCCCTCCCTCCCTCCCTCCCTCCCTCCCTCCCTCCCTTCCTTCCTTCCTTCCTTCCTTCCTTCCTTCCTTCCTTGGAAGCATCTCTTGCAAGCTATATGAATGAGTTTTTGACAGATGCTTGCTTTTTGTTGTTTCTGTTTCATTACCTGGAGAATCACACTTTGATAACTGGCAGTCTCTGTAGCTTTGAAGAAGGAATTACTGATGCCATTTTTTTTTTTTTACTCTGAACCAGCCTTTATTTTTCACAGTGAGTTGTTCTCAATTTTTCCAATTGGTAGCACACCTCCTCTTATTTATCACAAATGAAGAAGTAACCTGATTGGTGTATATACAGACCTGTATATAAGCAGGCAATGTTGCTTTATGTGTTCTTTTTGAAACAACTAACATGAATGGGTTAATAGGAAAAAATGATGTAAACAGCAGAAGTGTTCAGTCTCACAGTAACAAAAACTTTAAGAAAAAATTAAGTGCTATTGAGCAAAGAAAGTGCAACAGCAATAAACATACTTTTGATATATTAGCTCCCCCAAACAGAATGGAAGTTCATTAACATTTTCAAAACTATGAACTTTGCGTAGACATAGATGTTAGAAGAAAATATGCTAAAATATTAATGGAGGTTATATTTGGGATGAAATATGTATTTTTCAAATTCATTTAACTATCAAATGAAAATAAATACATCCTGGTATTTTATATAATAGTGTTTAAAGTACAGATACCTCAGTTGAAAATTTCTAAAATTAAATGCTTTGAGGGATTTGAAAGATTCAAAGCTTATATATTTTTATATTTTATTTATTATTTTTATTTTATGTGTATGAGTGTATTGTCTGCATGTATGTTAGTGCATCCATGGTGTTCAGTGCACACGGAGGTCAAAAGAAGGCATCAGATCCCTGAACTGGAGTTACAGACAGTCACTAGCTGCCATGTGGGAGCTGGGAATGGGACCTGAATCCTCTGTAAAAGCAACCAACACTCTTTAATTGCTGAGCCATCTCTCCAACCCCAAAAGCTTCTTTTTTTTTTTTAAAGAGATGATAAATGATTGTATTAGTTAATAATTCTCTCCATACAGACATATTGTATATTTCACACCCATTATTTATGCATTTACTGAATTGTGTTTTTGAGTGTACATGTGTGCATGCTCCTGTGTGTGGGTACAGGTGCACATGCCACAGCACATGGATGGAGGTCAGAGGACAATATTAGGTGTCATTTCTCACCTTCCTTGTCTGGGACAGGATCTCTTGTTTGACCCTATGTATACCAGGCTATGACTCATGGACTTCTGAAGAATCGCCTGTCTTCTCTTCCCATTCTCCCATGTCACCATTATGTCACTGGGATTAGAGACATGAGCTGTTGTTCTGGATTTACATCAGTTCTAAGGATTCAAACTCAAACTCAGGTCTTCATGCTTGCACAGAAAGTGCTTTAACCACTGATACCTACTGAAACATCTCCCCAGTCTCCCTCCTCAGAGAGAGAGAGAGAGAGAGAGAGAGAGAGAGAGAGAGAGAACATTAAGAATTCCAATTTATGGAAGAAATAAAATACAGAATTTGATTAAAAGAATTAGAAACGTTTCCCACTCTTTGTGAAGTGCCTACTTTTTATTTTTCTAGATGGGATTATACAGGGAGAACTAAGAAAGAACTGCAGAAAGTTCATCAATAAAAAGGCAAGTCCACACAGAATATTTTGCTTTTCCAAATGCATGGCATGTGTTTAGAGGGCCTATAATGACCTAAGAAGATTCCCCTCACCCATGTGCACACTGGTCATACAGCTCAGCTGAATGTAGGTAGCTTATGCAGGAAAAGGATCCTGGGCATGAGGTCACAGGAAAAAAAGCAACAACATTACAAGCTGAAAGACATTTCTTTTTTTGGTCTTTTTGAGACAGGGTCTCCCTTTAGTCCCAGCTGGCCTTGAACTCACTGAGATCCACCTGCCTCTGCCTCCCTGAAAGACATGAGGGGACATGGAAGTCAGAAAACAAGAAACTAAATAGATATAGGACACTTGTATGAAAAACACTAATTCTGGAGTGTCTTTCATACAAGTGTCCTATATCTATTTAGTTTCTTGTTTTCTGACTTCCATGTCCCCTCCCTACCAATCACCTTCTGGAAGCCCCACCCCTTTGACTGAGCCAAATGTAAGCTCCCTCCCTCTTGCAATGGTGTTTTGCAGTTTGGCTGTAATTTTCAGTGTATTTGAGCACTCGGTTTCAAAACTACTCACCATTTTATCTGTTATTGGCCTTTCCAATCTTGAGGATGATTACAGAATCACAATCTATGAATTTTTCACACCTCAAACTCAGGATATTTAACCAAATTTCCAAGTAGTTTGACCTGAGATAATGTTTAAACATTAATGCATTAAGCTAGAAGATTTATCTTAAATTTATTTGTTTATGTGCTTCCCCACCCCATTCTGGCATTGATACTGTCAGTGAAAAATGCAATCTGTATGCCATCACTTACATTATGGAAAGCCTTAGGCATAAGTTTTTACTGCTTTCATTTCTTGAGCTTGAATGGTATCTGAGCATGAGCACACAGTGCCTTCTGTTATTCCTAGACCTTTTCACTCAAGTGAGAGATCTTGCCAGCCAATGGGACTCTGACTACTTTATTGTACCTGTGGCTAAAGGACTGAGTCAATCAGTTTTAGTTAGAGTGAAATAGTAGTGCCTAGGTTTTGGATTTGTTTTTTCTTTTTTTGATCTTGGGTATGAGTATATTTCCTGCATGGTATATGTGAACCTGTGTTGTGCAATACCCGTGGAGAACAGAAGACGGTGTTGGATCCCCTGGAACTAGAATTACAGACAGTTGTTAACTGCTACATGGGTGCTGGGATTCAAACCTGGGTCTTCTGCAAGAACAACCAATGCTCTTAACCACTGAGCCAGCTCTTCAGGCCCCTTTTTGGTCTTTTTGAAATAGGATTTCCCTGTAGCCCCAGCTGGTCTGGAACTCACTATGTAGAAAAGGCTGGCCTTGAACTGTCTACCTCTGCCTCCCAAGTGCTGAGATTAAAGGCATTAGTCACCATATATGGCTAGATTTTTAAAAAAAATTTATTTATTTATTTTTATTTTTTAATTTTTAAAAAATTTTTTATTTTATTTTATTTATTTATTTATGTGTATGAATGTATTGTCTGCATGTAGGTTTGTGCACCTGTGTCGTGCAATACCACGAAGGTCAGAAGAGGGCGTCTGATTCCCTTGGAATTGGAGTTCTCCTGGAATTAGAGTTACAGACAGTTCTCAGCCGCCATGTGGGTGCTGGGGATGGAACCCAGGTCCTCTGTAAGAGCAGTCAGTGCTCTTAACTGCTAGGCCATCTCTCCAGCCCCTTATTTATTTGTTTTTTATGTGTATGAGTGTACTTACTGCATGTAGGTTGGTGCACCCGTGTTGTGCAATACTGTGGAGGTCATAAGAGGGTGTCGGATTCCCCTGGAACTGGAGTTTAAGTCGGTTCTTAGCCACCATGTGGGTGCTGGGAATCGAACCCGGGTCCTCTGCAAGAGCAGTTGGCTCTCTTATCTGCTGAGCCATCTCTCCAGCCCCTGGATTTTTTTTTAATGTAACATTTTAATTACTAAATAATCTGAAGAATAATGCTTATATTAAAATCAATGTTTCTTGTTGTTTCATGTACATCTTACAACTGAAGAAACTTAGAAGAACATAATAGGTTATTGGGGCTGGAGAAATAGCTCAGCAGTTAAGAGCACTGGCTGCTCTTGTAAAGGACAGTTGACAACTGTTAACTCTAGTTTCTGGGATTCAATGCCTTCTTCTGGCCTCTGTAGGCATTGCACACTTGTAGCAGACTTACATGCATGTAGGCAAAACAGCTACACACACACACACACACACACACACACACACATTTAGTAGGTTACTTTGCTTCAGTTCTGTTTTGCTTAGTGTTATTGATAGCTTTAAAATCAGGAAGACAGAACAATATAATAATAAGAACATAAAGTATTACTTATAGTATAATACCACCAAAGAATGAAGGTGAGGTTCTTGTATATTTATGAACAAAGGACTCTTCTGATGTTCTTTTTATTACATGTGCCTTCCATTATCTTTTTTTCCAAGCAAAAAATGGCCAGGTTTATATTTTCTTGGAAATCCAAATCTCTTTTTAGACAAATTAGACATCACTGGTAACACAAGGAAAGCCTTTGATCTTTTGCATTATAAGAAAGTTACTACCTTTCTAGTAAATGGTTCTCCTAAGTCTGTCCACTGTGCTTAGGTCATTTTATTCAGCTGCATAAGCAATTCCTTTGATGGAGGGGTGGCTTTCTACAGCATTAGCATTATTTCAGTAGAAGAAGGCAGTGTTTGGTATGTTGCAATTTGTGTGCCATACCCATTGGGACATCTCTGGACAGCCGCTCAGGAGGAGGGTCTAAGAGGAGGAGGAGCTAGGCCTAAGACATTTAATGGCAGAATGAATGGAAAGTTAAAGATTACTGTGTAGTCAGCCTTCAACCCCAACTGCACTGCCTCCACACAGCCTTCCTTCACATTCATTTAACAAACCTTGTGGCAAAAATCTCATGAAATATTTGTGATTTAATTTTAGTCACAAAACATCTTCAAAATGACGAGGATTTTGACAGCTTGCAAAGTGATGAAGGCACTGAAGAGTGGTTTTGGCCTTGCCAATGTGACTACGAAACAGCAATGCGGATTTTCCAGACCCGCCATCAGGCTCCTTTCTGTCAAGGTAATGTCCACGTAGTCTCTTCTTTCTATCAGGTTGCCCAGGGCACAGTTTAGCAGTGAAGCAGAGGGGCTACTTACAAAGCAAATGCAGACTTGAACCTATTTCTAAAGTACTGTTTATTTACAATTGCTTTACTATAGAACCTACTTCTTTAGAAATGATTATTTTTATCTTCTCTGAGTAAAATTGCAGTAATCTTTGCCCAGTGTAAAGAATGACCACAGTTACATATAAAATGTAAGCATCTGCTAGAAAACAAATATTTTTTAAAAAAGTTATCAAAGTTCCATTTATGCCTTGATTTTATTGCTAATAGTTTGAGTCTTAAAAAATAGAACATACAACTGTAGGAGATGTTTTACTTTACATAGTGCATTAAGATATGACTCTGTCATGCCCCATTAGAAACCTTTCTCTTTTGAAATATCAGCTTTTAAAAATTTACAAGGAAAATATGTCTGAAGTTTTAACTTGGCAGCCACTATACAAACATTAGCATAGCATTTTCATTTCCACTCTTAATATCTCATCAGAGAACAAATTTATGGTTTTCATTTTGCAGATTAAGATCCTGAGGTAAATAGCAGCTGGTCATCCTGTCTGTGTAGTTATATCTATGACTTAGATTCAACTCTAGTTCAACTAAGTCCAGAAAAGGAGCATTAAGTAGTTCCTCCCAAATCCCAACACTGGCTATGAAATCCCTGTACACACCTCTACCCCTTCCTATCACTGTCTGAAGACACTTCTTACCATAGACGTCTGAAATCACTCCATGGAAACTTGGCCAATGAAGATCTTTACTGAATATAAAGTGTAACTAATTACAATACCTTCAATGTGCTGTATTTTTAGTCCTAGGAGCTGTAAAAGACAGATGGGGGAGGGGGCGTATAATGTTCCTGTAGAAGTAGGCTGGAGCAGTGGTGAGTGTTCTGCTAACATTTTTTTTTTTAATTTTATTTATTTCTGTATGTGTATGAATGTACTGTCTGCATGCAAGTCTGTGCACCCGTGTCGTGCAATGCCGCGGAGGTCAGAAGAGGGTGTCGGATTCCCCCGGAACTGGAGTTCTCCTGGAATTGGAGTTTCAGACGGTTCTCGGCAGCCATGTGGGTGCTGGGGATCGAACTCAGGTCTTCTGCAAGAGCGTCGGCGCTCTTAACCGCTAGGCCATCTCTCCAGCCCTCTGCTAACATTTTGTGGGCATGCTAGGTTGATTAAAGATCTTCCAGGTGTTTCGACCAATTCTTCTGCTTAGGTTGCTGTGGTCAGGATCCCAGGGAGTTTTGGTTCTGATACCTGCAGGGCTAGGCAATTCCTGTAAATCAATTCCCATAGATCTTATATCCTCTAGGGAGAGAAAGGAGGCAGGAAAAGGAATAAAATTAAAGAAAAGAAAAGAGAGACAGCCCATAGGCAGATTAAAATGAGAGATGAGACAGTCAGACAGACAGACAGACAGACAGACAGGCAGGCAGACCAATAGGGAGAAACTCAAGATCCTAGGAGAGTACTAGTAATATCAATGGTATGCTAACAACATGAGCGCACCCACACTTTTTAGATCCTAAGAGTACAAGAAACTACCCTTTTAAATTAAGAGAACCAAAGGGGAAAATATTTTCTTGGATTCAGTTTAATTAGAAGAAAGCCAGAAGGGAGAATGGATATTCTATGTAGACCAGGCTCCCCTCCTTATCGCAGAGATCTGCCTGCCTCTGCCTCTTGAGTGCTGGGATCAAAGGCATGTGTCGGAACGCCCAGCTGCAAATGAATATTCTAAATCATTGTGTAAGACATCATAATATAGGCTGAGAGTTACTACTTGATTTTAGTTCAGTGTTTTCTGTGCCTCAAAGATGCTCACATAGCACCCGAGAGAGTAAACGCTAATGAAAACAGTGTTGTCTATGATCACAAGTGTCTTCTGATTGTTCAGAGTTGGGGCACCTGGGATAGCTTTTTCTTCTCATAGAAGTAGGGAGGTAAGGGTGAGCATGTCTCTGTTAGACACAAGCAGAGAAATGAAGTGACTACTTCAAATGGCAAATACGACTGTCATCAGAAGTCATTTCCCCCAGATTCAGTAAGCAGTCTATATAACAACTACTATGGTCAGTATAGCAACATGAGATAATTACATGGACAGACTATTGAGAAAGCAGGTCTAACTCGTGGCGACAGATCTGTTTCAAGGGTCTGCCATAGTCCACAGCTAAGAATGACAAATTCGTAGGAGGAGTAAGCCATCATTTCATGGTGTAAAAGCCATTACTCACACTTAGCCATCATTGCCTAGAATTCTGGAGGAATGCCAGACATGAAAAATAGGAGTTCTTGAACTTCACAAGAGTGAATTAAAATCCCATACCCAGTCCAAGGGGACTGTGTTATTCACTTACTTTACCTATTTATTTAGTCCTTTACCTATTTTTTTCCTGCCTTTCTGTTAAAAACTCAATTTTCTAGGAAAGAAATATCCAAATTTATTCTTTTTGAAATGGGCCTCACATTTTAAAGATAGTTAAAAATCATTCAAACGTAGACACATAATGGGCAGTAAAGGGCAGGGGAACAGTCTTGAAAGGTTAGTAGCACTATAGCTACTTACAGACAGTAAGTGGATTGTGAAAGACAACCAGTGGTCAGGTTTGTACTCACTGCCCTGTAAGCCAAGATGATTTTTCAGTGTCATTGGAGGTCACTTTACTCACTCTGTGTTTGTGTGTGTGTGTGTGTGTGTGTGTGTGTGTGTGAGGGGGGATAAGCACAGTGACATACTTGCTTTTTCTGTCATACTTCCTACATTTTTGCTTGTGACTAATATTTATAGAATATACCTTGCCACTAAATATAATTGCATTTTGTTCAAATGGAAAAGGATAGAATTTCAGGGTGTTCTATGTTTTAAAAGAAGTTTATATTGAGTATAAATGAGCAAAAATCACAAAAGGTGAAGTTTTAGGGACCAAACTCTTTTTTTTTTTTCAATTAGTGTTAAAAAGTCCAGTGCTCATTATTGTATTCAGCTAGTCATGGCAGTGTAGTAGAAAAATACTGTGGACAAGAAAAAAAGATAAAAATCTGATTTCTAACCTCTGTTATACATTCCCCATTGTACTGACCTTGATGACACATATATTCTCTGAATACAGATTTTGTCTTCTGTAGTGTGAAAAGAATTTTCCATTTAGTCAAAAGATTGTATGGTCACTATACAATACTAAGGCTCAGAAAAAAAACTTACAAAACACTTGAAAATGAAAAAAATGGACCCCTAAAAATTCTGTTCTATCTATTTTAGTAGAGTTAGATAGTGTACTCATTTTTTTCATAAACTACAATTTATTCTAATAACAAGATATCTGATAAGAGCACTTGCACATTTGTGATAATGATTCTTTCACTTTTGCTTAAATATTAAACCAATTTCTAAGAAAACATTTCTTATAACAAATTCAACTCAGGGACCAAAAAGCAAATAGTCTTTTTTAAAAGTATGAATAATTCAATACTAAAAGGTAGAATGTATACCAAAATGTTTAATTTATTCTATTAATTTATTTACTTATTCTTTAACAGATAAGCATATAGTGGGTGTACTTAGGAAGGATAATAAGCAAAATAAAGTGATAGGACTGTTTGGTGTTTGACTTCAATGAATTTACAGATAAGAAGTCTGAGTTCACAAGTCTTAGAAAGTCACCTAAGTCTAACTAATATTATTTTACTTGCAAATTAATTTAGAAATCAGTGTATTAAATTGAAAGATTAAGTTCCCTATGAATAGAAAAAGGTTCACTAAGTACTGCTTTTTACATCAATCCATTCATATTTAGAAACAGGACACATGTTACAATGAAGCTGGGTACCCAACATCCAAGTGTCCTATATGGCAATTTGGGTGTGAATGGATCCTTTGAAAGGCTTTCATTTTGTAAGGTTCTGTATTCTGAGTCCAACATAGAAGTGTCTCTTTAGCTCAGTCTGGAGAGTTATTGTCACTTGAGTTGAGATTGGCAATTACAAAAAGCTCATGCAATTATAATCATTTAGTTAGTATACAATAGCTTTGGAAGTCAGTCATAGAAAACAGAATCTATTAGTATATCAGAGCTTCTCTGAACATATTGTGGGCAAAGACTGAGATAGAACTAAGCTTCTCACAGATTTTCAAGGTTGGCTGTTTTATTAGACTTTTTCCACACACGTTAGGCGTGTATTTTATCCATGGTAATGCTGTTAATGATAAATTATATTCTGGTGCCAAATGAATGATTGGATGAGAGATAACTTTATGCGTTTTTGCTGCACATTTTTTTCTGTATGTTTCTGTGTATGTTCTCCACATTTTATGTCCTCTCCTTTCTGAAATACAGACTGATTTGGTTGCCACTCACAGTTCGTTGGCCATTTGAGCATCTTGGTATAAAGCCTTTGAAAAAGCTACAGATCGCCAGGCGTGGTGGACAGCTGGGGCTACAGGGAGACCCTGTATCGAAAAAGACCAAAAAAAAAAAAAAAAAGAAAAAGCTACAGATCAAATGAGATATGTGGGGGAAGAATTTCAGGATACTCAACCTCACTATTTGGATCATAATGTGCTTCCTCCAGTGCTGCGCCCTAAGCACACACTTTCTCTCCTGCAGTTCTGGTCTGGATCAGAAGCTATGAATTCTGGTTAAGAACTATCTAAATGTCTCCTCCTCAAGGTCTAATTTGTCCATGCTTGGGGAATGCTTTCTGATGGTTTGGAGGCAAAATGAAATCTTAGTGCTGTGGAACTGGAGGGCATGCCTTTGCCTTTACATCTCCATTAGATCATCTTTATATTTATATTTCTGACTTGCCACCAAGATCAAGAGCTTCAGTAGAGCTGTTAGTATCCCCTTTGCAGTGAGATAAAATGACAGCTCATTTCCAGACTTCAGGAGGAGCTTGCGATGCAACACTGACTGCCCTGGATGTCACTAGAACCTCCCAGCCCTTTTACAACTGAGCCTTAGTTACATGGGCCAGACTTGGTTTGAGTTTTCCTTTTATGTCTAAGTAAGTTCAAACCTTGAAAGCACACTGAAGACTACTCTCTTTTCTTTATTCTTTTCCACTTACTAAAAAAAATAGAAGATCTCCTAAATTTCATAGGAAAGTTGTTGGTTCCTAAGTTTCTCATGCTTGAATTATAGGGATGGTGCATGGATACAGAATTTTAGTGCATGTTTGTTCTATGTTTCAGAATTAAATCTCAGACATATTAATTTATAGCTACTAAATAAAAATTAGCAGATGCTAGTTTAACTCCCTCCCAAATTCAAAAACATTTGTTCTATAGTACATGCTCAGTCATTGCGAGTTAAAAACTGTACACTCAGGGGCTGGAGAGATGGCTCACTGGTTAAGAGTACTGCAGAGGACCTGTATTTGGCTCCCTGCATCCACATGGTGGTTAACAGCCATCCATAACTCCAGTTCCAGGGATCTGTCATTCTCTTCTGACCGCTACAAGCATGGGATGACGGGTGCATTTACATACACGAAGGCAATAGATTCATAAACATAAATAATAAAAAAAAATAATAAAATAAATAAAAACTGTAGACTACTTAGTGTATTTGTTATAGAATTTTTATAAATTCTGTATTTATTAGAACTATAATTTGGGCAAAAATTATTTGTGAATCCATCTTTTTTGTTCATAAATATCCAGAATATAGAATTGTTCAAGTATATTATGTGTTTTTCCTCCCACATTAGCTTATTTATTTATTTATTTATTTATTTATTTATTTATTTATTTATTTTTGTCTTTTCGAGACAGGGTCTCCCTGTAGCCCCAGCTGTCCTGGAACTCACTCTGTAGACCAGGCTGGCCTTGAACTCACAAAGATCCACCTGCCTCTGCCTCCCAAGTGCTAGGATTAAAGGCGTGCGCCACCACGCCCGGCTTGACATTAGCTTATGTTTAATCAGAGGCAGAGGACTTTGATGTTGCAAGGCTGGCTTATTGATTACTACAGTTAAAATATTCAGAAATACTGGAGTGTTAGACATTCATAATATAGAGAAGTATCATTAAATATTTTAATCGTAGCAAATTGTGCAATAATTATGAATTTAAACACCTATATTTTGATAGTATAACTCCAAGAATGAAAAGATAAAATTTCATTTACAAAAAAGAATACTTCATAATTTTAAGTGTTTCCTATATTATCTACATAATAATTATCTGAAGAATTCCTGGCTTTAGGCTTTCTATTTTCCAAGGCTTAGTAAGAGGTATTTTTTAAAGAGCCTTAGTAGTGAGGTGAGCTATTAGCTATGAAACATCAGGTATTTTAGAAGCCAAATATGTTATATAGCTTTAGGCTGTGGTGAAAATGGCAATAAACACTTGGGGCCTCCACTTCTCTGATATGCAAATAACCTACTTAGATTAACGACTCAACAGCAATATAGTCAGATTCCCAGAGTAAATCATTTTCATTTCTCCTACTGGATTAAGGGGATTATTATGATCATAATGTCTTATATTCAAACCTTTTATGGAATGCATTGCTGAGTTAGCTTAAGGCTTTACATACAGAACCCTTTACTGGCACATTCTAGAATGCAGGGAAGAGACTCTGCTACTCCTCCCATTTCACAGATGTGTAAATACCCAAATTAACATGGACTGTCCTTGTTGACAAAATGGCGTGTCTATCAGAAAATGTGGAATTCTAGGTAGTCTTCAAATATCAGGTGGCTCTTTTTAATTTGATATTTTGTTACTATGCTAACCTTTCTGAAACCAGAGTTATCAGGTTTGTCACCAGCATTTGCTAAATCATTTTCTTGTGCTGTGATTTTATTACTATAGCACTCTCTTCTCTCTAAACTTTATCTCAATAACCATGGGAATTTGAGTTTTCCTTCTTTCTTATGTTGTATCGTCAGAAGAGATTGTTTAAACCAAATAATTAAAACAATTTCTGCTCCAAATAGCTCTCAGAATTACAAATAGGGCATTTTTAGGGCAATGCTCTTTATGGTTGATATTTTCCTGCCATCTCAGTGAAAATATAATTGTGTGGCTTTTATAAAAAGTGGTATTCTCCAGTTTTCCAAAGTGTTCCCTTTTCACTTAATGTGGTAACCTCTCCACATGCCAAAGTCTAGTGGCATTTTAAATGACTAGGAAAATCTCATTTTGACTTGTTTCCAGAATCTTAAAATAAAGGATTCAATACATAAATAAAATACAAAATATCTGGTTCAAACTAAGGAACCATATTCCCAACATTGGCCCAGAATGACGCTGGAATGTGGAACCACAGGTGAACACTGAGTGGATAATTTTTAATAATGTTAGAATGAATGCAATGAAAAAGCCTAGTAGTAATAAACATGAGACTGCGTCAAAATTGTACAGGCTAATTATAAATTAGCCTTCAATTGTCACTATATTTGTTAAGACTAAATCTTCTACATCAATTTAGGATAACACCAGCAACACATTTAGAAAGCATTTTGAGGGGCTGGAGAGATGGCCTAGCGGTTAAGAGCGCCGACCGCTCTTGCAGAGGACCCGGGTTCGATCCCCAGCACCCACATGGCGGCCGAGAGCCGTCTGAAACTCCAGTTCCCGGAGAACTCCAGTTCCAGGGGAATCCGAGACCCTCTTCTGACCTCCGCGGCATTGCACGACACGGGTGCACAAACCTGCATGCAGACAGTACATTGATACACATACCGAAATAANAGATCAAAGAGAAAATGATCTGGGAGCCAATTCCAAGAGAGAGAATAATTCATTTATTTGCAGGAATTTGGGGTCTTATATACTGGCATTTGGCAAGCTTCTAGGGAGAATGGGGGTGGGGGGTACACAGGAAATTCACAGTGTATTTTTTTTTTTTCTTTTTTGGTCTTCTTGAGACAGGGTCTCCCTGCAGCCCCAGCTTGTCTAGAACTCACTCTAAGAGGGTGTGAGTAATGTGAAACTGAATAATCACACTTTAGAAAAATGTCATTAAGGAGATTAAAATACTTTGTGACATGGTTGGGGGCCAAAACCCTGAGATCTGCACAGGCAAACTGGAAAATAACCCTAGGAGTTTATTGGAGTCATGCAAATAGACAACCTCATGCACAAAATGGTATTTTCATAAAAATTATTAATAATTGGTGAAAGAATCCTCATGTTCTCAATATTAGAAAACATAATATTAGACTTAGTTTAGAATGCTGATCTTAGAAAACAAAAGAATGGGATTAGATATAGGTATTTTAATACTTCAGTTTAACTTGGAGAAGAGTATTAGAAAAAATTATGAAGTAGGGATTAAAATGGAGTAATTACATATAAATAGGAAAGTTAAGTTTTAGCCCATTTAAATATTGTGTGTGTGGGAGAAATATCTATACACTCTGGATGTTCCTCCTAAAAATTTGTAGATCAAAGTAGCATGTAGTGTTACCAGGCCATAAGGAATTCTATTTTTTTTTTAGTCTTTAAATTTATATGAGTTAGCAACAGAATACAGGTGTATGTGTGTGTGTGTGTGCATGTGTGTGTGTGTGTGCACTTACCTGTGTGTAAGCATGTGGAGACCAGAGACTGACATCCAAGGATTTTCATTATTGTTTTCTACCTTATTTTTGGAGACAGGCCATCTCACTGAACCTGGAAGTAACTGTTTCTATTAGATTGGCTGGCCAGGGAGTACCCCGATTCACTTATCTTCACACCCAGTGTTGGAGTTACAGATACACACCGCCACACCTGGCTGTTTCCAGCTCTGAGGAGCTTAACTCAGGCCTCCATCCTTGTTCAACAAGGACTTTACCCTCTAAGTCTTCTCCTGAGACCCCTGAATACAATTTCGGAGTACTTATTTGTAGCCCTGTTGGCTCCTAGGTTCTCAAAATCTACCCTCCAGACTAGAGGAGGTCAAGCTGTGAGTGTAGACAAGCTTTAATGAGCTTTCCTTGAGATCCACATAGACCAAAATCCTTGATCTGTTTTCTTTCTAGCTTGTTTGTATGTTTTGCAAATAAAGTTTGTGGGGGTGGAAAAAATAAAAATATGATCCTGAAGAGATGAGAATAATATAACATTAATTATAGATACAGTCTGAACATACACAATCTAGCTTAAGGTCAATCATGAAAATTTTGGAAGGTACAGATCTCTCTCTCTCTCTCCTCTCTCTCTCTCTTTCTCTGTGTATATAAATTTTACTTTAAAGGTTGAAGATTGCCTTCGTGTCTAATGGTGTAAAGTAGATGCCTACATGTTACCTATACTCTTCCTTACACTCTTCCTTATTCTCTTCCTCCCTTTAGCTTTTTCTTTTTTCTTTTCTTTTCTTTTTTTTCTTTTTTTTTTTTTTTTGTCTCTTTGAGACAGGGTCTCCCTTTAGTCTCAGCTGGCCTGGAGCTCACTATGTAGACCAGGCTGGCCTTGAACTCACAGAGATCTGCCTGCCTCTGCCTCCTGAGTACTAGGATTAAAGGCGTGTGCCACCATGCCCAGCTTCCCTTTTATCTTTTCTCTCTCTCTCTCTCTATCTCTCCTCTTCCTCCTCCTCTCGTCCGCCTCCCTCTCTCTCCTCCTCCTCGTCCTCTCTGCCTCTTCCTCTCTCTCCTCTCTCTCTCTCTCCCTTCCTCCCCCCTCTTTCTCTTTCTTCTCCTCCTCTCCTCTCCTCTCCTCTCCTCTCTCTCCCTCCTCTCCTCGTCCTCTCCTCTCCTCTCCTCTCCTCGCTCTCTCTCTCCTCCCTCCCTCTCCTCTCCCACCTCTCCTCCCTCCCTCCCCTCCCCTCCCCTCCCCTCCCCCTCCCCTCCCCTCCCTCCCCTCCCCTACCCTCCCCTCCCCTCACCTCCCCTCCCCTCCCTCCCATCCCCTCCCCCGCGCCCCCTTCCCTCTCCTCTCCTCTCCTCTCCTCTTCTTCTCTTCTTTTCTTTCTTCTTTTTCTTTCATCTCCCCTGCCCCATGTCTTATGAGATAATGTCTCAAGGCAAGGCTTCCCTTCCTCTCAGGATCCTCCTGCCTCTGCCTTTGTCTCTCAGGATGATTCAGGTGTTTACTGCAACATTCAGCCATGTGCTAACTATGCCCAGCTGTGTCTCTACCCTTAAATATTAGCCAGCTTGGGGGTAGCATTAGCCTAGACGGACAATTTGGCTAAAAATGCCTCTCTTGAGTCAGGATTCCTGGGGAAAACACTGAGATACTATGGAGGGAGGTTCCTGTTTATTCAGATTGCTTCTATGAAGGGAAACTTAAACTTCAGACAGGAATATTGTGATACAAGTTTGACAAAGCCTTGGTCAACCCAACAGGTAACCCTGGCCTGTTAATTTCATGCTTTGGGCCTTTTCTTTTTTTCCTGCCTAGCTTAGTCTCCAGATAAGGGTCACTCCAGGAGAGTCATAAGTCAGACATTTGAGATAGACCCCAAGGACCTGGCAGCAGGTGGCAGGCCCAGCCATTGTTCCTCCTAGTGGGGCAGCAAGGCCTCCCTGGAGGGAGCTGCTGACGGAGAATCTTCCGACCTAAGTCCATGGTGGTCCAGTTTTCAGGGCTTGAAAACCCAAGTCTGGAGTCAGAGGAACAGTTCTCAAACAGTGCGGGTTCTTCTGAGATTACAGGATGTAATCAATGACCTGACATTTTGCTCTGGAAGTTTACAGATTCATAGATAGGAATTCTTAGTTGACTTCGGTCTCCTGGCTTTTCCATAATTTTGAGTGAAAAGTCTTATAAATAAGTTAGAATTCACAATTGGATTGCTTTTGATCTCTTCTTTTTTAATATTTTTAAAAATTTTTAAATTTATTTTGTATGCATATGAATGTACTGGCTGCATGTAGGTTTGTGCACCCATGTCGTGCAATGCCTTGGAAGTCAGAAGAGGGTGTCAGATTCCCCTGGAACTGGAGTTACAGACAGTTCTCAGCCGCCATGTGGGTGCTGGGGAATCGAACCTGGACCCTCATGCAAGAGCAGTCAGCGCTCTTAACCGCTAGGCCATCTCTCCAGCCCCTTGATCTCTTCTTAAAAAAAATAAAGTAAAATAAAAAGAGAAGATAGCTTACAAAATGAAAAAAAAGGATAATGAATGAGAAACGGCTGTCCTCCAGTCCCTAGTGAATGAGCTTGGCTTCACTGAAGATCTGTCAGTCCACATGGAAAGTAATTGGAGATTTTAATATTACCTACCTGTTTTTTTTCCTTTCAGTGTGTGTGTGCGCGCGCGCGTGTGCGCGCGCGCGCGCGTGTGTGTGTGTGTGTGTGTGTGTGTGTGTGGCTTAGGTGAGAAAATCCACCAACTGTAGGGACACTGTCTTGCACATTGTTTTTAACTATCACTACTCAGGGAGGCTTTCTTTTTTTTTTTTGGTCTTTTCAAGACAGGGTCTCCCTGTAGTCCCAGCCGTCCTGGAACTCACTCTGTAGACCAGGCTGGCCTTGAACTCACAAAGATCCGCCTGCCTCTGCCTCCCAAGTGCTAGGATTAAAGGCGTGCGCCACCTCGCCAGAGGCTTTCTTTAGGAGTCTTCAAGGTGTGGCTGCCAGTCAGGTACCCTGCTGTTCAACAGCAGAGCTTCATAACTCTATTTGAAGTAAGATACCTTTCCCGGAACAGGAGAAACTTTTTATTCAAATCTAAATACTCAATTTGTTTGTTCAACTACATGTAACCTTCAAGTAACATTGATAACCACATATAGCCAGGTTTATGTTTTATAAGTTCTCATTAAAGCTATGCAAATAATAGAAGTAACAGTGATAGATCAACCACTTTCTACAACACATGTTTGAGAAATGTTTATCTGTCACTTTTTTCAAGTGGAAAGAGATTCCATGCCTTAACATGGGTCCATAGTGGAGAAAATTTGCAATTTAAATAAAAACTTAAATTAAAAATCTTTTCAGTAAGTATTTTTATATTTATTTATTTATTTATTTATTTATTTATTTATTTATTTATTTATTTTGTCTTTTCAAGACAGGGTCTCCCTGTAGTCCCAGCTGTCCTGGAACTCACTCTGTAGACCAGGCTGGCCTTGAACTCACAAAGATCCGCCTGCCTCTGCCTCCCAAGTGCTAGGATTAAAGGCGTGTGCCACCACGCCCGGCTCAGTAAGTATTTTTAAAAATTAATTTACACTTATATTTTCAGTGTGAAGGACTGTATTTGTATTATCTACAAACCCCAGTGATGAAGATGATGAGCCATAACAGCTTCAGTTTTGGATAGAAGGAAAAAATGAACTAATTATCTGCTATGAACTATTTATAGCTTTCGTATAGCAATGTAATATTGCAAGTATGAGACCACATTAGTGAATTAAAACAAAGAAATTTATTATGAACCAAAGAAAGTCACATTTGGCAAACAGATAAACAGTAGAGAAAAGTTTGGGTTATATGTACTCAACCTAATTTTATTCCTTTTTGACAATGTAGTGTTAGATTTCTAGATAGCATAGATAATTATTAATACAAACTACAGCAATAATTCATGAGAAATGTAAAAATGAGATTTAGAAATCCAGAATCTTCTGAAGGCTTTACCTACACTACACCATGTTGTGTGTTAAGCTGGTGGTATTTGCAACCAAGAGTTACCATCAGCCTTAGTGAAGATTTTCCTTTCGTTTTATCCTTTCAAAGCATCAACCTATGAAGAATATGTGTTTTTGTTTTCAAGTGAAGTTAAAAATTAATAAAAAAAACCCAGAAATCAGTAGGCATTAAAGCAGTACCTCAAAACATCACAGTGCTAGCATCTAATATCAGAACATGTTGCTCGTTATTCACCAAGTCTTAGTGACAGCATACAACATGTGTGGTGACCACAGTGGGGTCATAGGATGAATAGTGTTCATTCTGACTTACTGATCTATGAAGGCATATTTTGGGCACTAGGAAGGGTAAGGATGTAAAGACGATGTAAGCAGGCATTTATGCATGAAGGACTGAGAGTGAGAGGCCGAGGCATTAAACCTAGGAAATGGGCCTGGGGATGGGACCTTCCTTACACACTAATTAGTTAATTTGAAGACCCGTGTCCCTCAATAAATGTTTGAGAAAGCCTTCACTTCACTGCATAGAATAGGCAGAAGAAGAAGGGACATGTTGGAGGTAGGCTGAGCAACTGGAAAGCAATAGAATATGCAAGGGATTGTCTCTTGGGTAGTGGCACAATTTTATGTGATATATAATTAGTTCTAGAAGCAAATGGGTAACTTTCTTACTTGTGGACATCATCATTATTAATTGTTAGATATTAGGTTCAGAGGTGGAGCTATTTTTAACTACTTAAGCAACTTTATTATTGGGACTGTAGTCCAGATGTGACTTAAAAGTTGCTCTGCTTCCCCAGTGCTGGGATTAAAGGCATGAGCCACCACACCTGGCCTTAGATAGTTGCTTAAAAAAATATTTTTATTGTGCATTTGTACATTTCATACAACAGGTCTTAATTAAATTTAGATCCCTTCCCTATTCATGTCTCTGCACCCCACCCCCATGGGCCTCATGCACTCTGCCATACATACTAAGTCCTATTTGGTCAAACATTTTACCCAGATGTTCTTTGGTGCATGTTCATCCACTGGAGTCTATTCAGCCTATGTAGAAATCTTAAGGAAGATCTCTCCCTCACCAGTTCTCAACCAAAAGCAAACTAAATGAATGAAGAATTCAAAATGCTAAAAGTAGAAGCTATATTAAGTATGATATGAAAAATAATTGTCTAAATTTTCAGTTATAAAATAAATAATGAGATGGAGGCACATTAGTCAAAGACAGATTAAATAATTTGGCCACATAAAGTCTACTTTTTAAGTTCACTTTCTAGTGGGATAAGACAATGTAGCAAGTGGGGCACTAGATTTTTTTTTTTTTTTAAAGCAAAGAGTGCAGTGTCAAAAGGATGGGCCAAGGAGACAGTTCTGGGAGGCAGATTATAGTTTTAAATAGAGGAATCAAGGAATACTGACAAGAAAGTGACACTGAAGGACTTTTCAAATTTGGGATTTTTAAATTCAAATTTTGATAAGAGCATCTTTATTGAAGTTTTTATTCATTTCAACATAAAGCATGGGTAGAAAACATGAATTCTTATATTAAAGAAAAATCCCCCACAGAAAAGGATATTTTATGTGTTCTTGTGTCTGCTTTTCAAGCTTTCCCCCATGTTATAATCTAGGAACACGTCTAGCTCTTTTACTACATGGGGCATTTAGGGCACTCACCATGTGTCTCCAGAGCCCAGCCAAGTACTTAGCATATTAGCAGGTGCTCAGCGATGTTTGTGACTTGACTCTCTAAATCTTATTGGCATACATATTTTTATGAAGGACATGAAAAAGGGCCCTTGATTTTGAGGAATTCTTTGGTTTCTTTTCATGCCATTCTACAAATATATACATTTCTTTCCATTAAGAGTTCCTGGCAGAAGCTGGGTATGTGGGCACAGGGCTTTAATCCCAGTACTCAGGGAAGCAGAGGCAGTTGGATTTCTGTATCTCTTTGGGATAGAGGCCAGCCTGGTTAACATAGTGAGTTCCAGCCCATCCCACAATAAAAATAAAATAAAAAAGATTTCCTTTGAGGGGGTGGAGAAATAGATCTGGGTTTAAGAGTGCTTGCTGGTCTTGCAGAGGACCTGGGTTCTGCTCTTAGTATCCATATGGCAGCTAAAAACCATCTCTAACTCCAGTTCCAGAGATCTGATGCTGGCTTTTGGCCTCCATGGGCATTGATTGCATGTGGTTAATTTGCATACATATAGGCAAAACACTCATACACATAAAAATAAATACATAAAAATTAAAAAGACTTCCTTTTCATTTTTAGTTTTTGAGGCACCAAAGTGTTATGGCAGTAGGCACTAAAATTATAATTCAATAAATAGAAATCTTCCTAGTTGATGCACCTCTCTTTACAAGGATGGAGGATGCCAAAATATCCTAGGATAATAACAAGGCGACTTCTTATGAAGTCTCTGTAATGAAACAGCATTTGTGGGCCTGTTAGCTAGAAGGGAGGATTCTAAATAATAGCTCTTTGTTCAGAGTTCCTCTATCAGTTCATAGATAAGTCAATTGGCACTCATCATTTTAAGCTCATTGGAGGCCGGTATAGTTAAAAGGAATATAAAAGGTACTGTAGGCAATAAACAGAAGCCTGGTAACAATGTAATGTGTAGTGGGAAAGAGAATTGGAAGATCTATAAAAGCTGCCAAAAAGAACAAAAAATATAATTAAGGGAGCAGAAGACACATTGAACACAATCTCAGGGACTATTATGGGCAGCAGTAAACGTCTCCTCAAATATATCTTTAGAAAAAGGGAAGCAAAGTAGAAAACTAGCTCCATGGGGAGAAGAGGAAAAATAGCAAACAGAACTGTAAGAAGAGGCTAATAACAGTTGGATTTGCTTATGTTGACTTTTACCTTTCTTTAAAACATTTAAGAGGTATCTAACCCAGGGATCAGACAACCCAAAATGCTTAGAGGAGAATAGGTTAGAGGAAATCAGAAGAAAACATAAATGAAGTTCATATTTTAGGAAGGCAAGCTCAGAATAGGGCAGATAAATTAGAATTCATATAATAATTGACTTTGCAGTTCACACCCAAGTACAATTATTTTAAGATCTATGAAACTTATGTTGTTATTTAATAACATGTTTCCTTCCTTTTTTCCATTCTGTGAAGGCATGTCTGTTACACATGACTTCCTCAACAACAGAAAATAGTATTTCTAGTAGAAAATGTTATTTGACAGTGAATTTTCATTACTTGGACCAAAGGGTTTCATCTAGTGAAACATGTCAGAGTTACCTGGGGAATTTTCCCAATAAACACACCCCTGTTGAGATTCATCTCTGTGGAATAGCTTATACCAATCTTGGGAAATACACTGAACATTATAACTCTTACTCCCTAAAACCATTAACCTCTATCTTGAATTATAATTAGAAAAAAGTAACTGACAAATTAAAGTATCAGAACAATGAGAGCAGGTTGTTAAAAATGACATGCAGATTTGGTTTTTCTAGCTTTTAGAGCAGTTGAGTATGTACTAAGCTAATTCCTGTCAGGGAAATCACTACCAGTATCAGATTAAGTTAAATATTGTGATTTCTTTGTTCTGGGTAATTGTCAAATATTTCTGAAATTAGTGGCTGTGAAGACAAAATGTAACTATTTAAATACAGTGTCAAGCTTGTGACCTCAAACAGTTGGTCCAAGGCTATAGATAAAACTTTAAAGATAATTTGCTATGTCAAGTAAAGTGCAAAATTCTTTTGTTTTTCTTTGGCTATGGACACTATACATATTTTCTCTCTCTCTCTCTCTCTCTCTCTCTCTCACATACACACATTTCTATACACATATATTTTTACAATGATCAGTATAGAACACCTTTCCATCTTTCTCAGAAATACAGGCTTAAAATCAGCACATTATATTTCTAATTTAAAATAAGATAAAATCACCTGGTGAGAAGAATGTGATTACATTTTTATGTTATTTTTATTTATGTATTTGTGTGTTTGCTTATTATTATTATTTTTTTTTGTCCTTTCGAGACAGGGTCTCCCTGTAGCCCCAGCTGTCCTGGAACTCTCTCTAGACCAGGCTGGCCTTGAACTCACAAAGATCCTCCTGCCTCTGCCTCCCAAGTGCTAGGATTAAAGGCGTGCGCCACCACGCCCGGCTGTGTTTGCTTATTTGTATGTGCATCATGTGTATGCAGCACCAGGAAAAGCCAAACATTGCATCCTGTAGTATTGGAATTACAGGCTCTTGTGAGCTGCCATGTGGGTGCTGGGAACTGAACCTTGGTCCTTCTGAAAAATAGTCAATACTCTTAAACCTGAGTCATCTTTCTAGCTCCAAGGATGTGATTTTAATAGGAAACACCAATATTATATACCAAATAGTCCTGTGTATAAATAAAATGTATATAAACATTTTCACATAAACAAGATGTAATAGCAGTACATCGGATGAAAGATGATCAGAACACTATTTCATATGGAAGAACAATCATTCTAACAACAAGAGATTTGAGTACTCTGGATCTAAAAGAGGTACCTTATCTCTGCAGAGATTACTATTTAAAAAGAATGGGGTTTTCCATTTTAACACATGCAAAGCTGAGTGCAAGTTCACAAGAGAGAGGAATATAGAAGCAAAAGTCTTGAAATAACTTATTGAAGAACTGTTGTTTAACCAAGTTGATGTGTGCATGTGTGTGGTGTGAGTGGGGGTGGGCAGCTGGACACAAAAGGATTAGACATTGTCAATCCAGCCCTAAGAGGGACAGAGAGTGGAACATTGATACATTTCTCTCTAATAACTTCCCAAAAAGGATAGTTTAATTGCCCCCTTTCTGTCGATAAGGTCAATGCATTGTCAAATGCATCTGTATTCCTGTCAATTTCTTTGACCCAAGATTATTTGAACAAAATCTCAAATAAATTATTTTATGTTTAAAAATCTCAGTATATATCTTTTAAAAAATTTTTTTCAAAACATAACCTTAATACTATCGTTAATCCTAACAAAATTTCTAGCTACTATAATTGAGCATTAATTTATCATTATGATTTCCTCCATTATGATGGAGCTGTTTATTGCTTTGTGTTTCAATGGGCTTGTCGTATAGAATTTTCTAGAGATATTGCCTCCTAAATTATGGTTTAATGCATTTTTCTCTCTGACTTGTATGGAAATTGAGATTTAAATTGTTTCAACAATAGGATTATAGTATTTATGAGGAGGCAATGACCTTTGTTTCTTAGAGAAGTTTCCCTAATTGTCCCTTCTTTTAGCCAAGAATTTTATAGAAAGTGGTTCAAAGATTAATACAGCAGAGTAATCAAATTCAGAGTGCCCATAGCCCAAAGAGAGGACCAGACATGGATATAATTAACTCTAATAAAAGGCAAGATATGTGTTTAGGGTTGTGCAGTGCCTGCTCTTGTACCAGTATGAACAGAGCGATGCAGCTCCAGCTTTTTGACCATAACGTGGTGCGGAGAGGGCAGCCCTTGGGACAACTCCATCAAACACAATAGCTCTGTGAAGCATAATCTGATAGGTAATTTTGAGGATCCCTCCCAGCTCTAACTCTCTGAGTGAGCAGGAGCTGCACAGTACAATTCGAAATGGCTTTGCAAACTCATGAACTTTCCTTCAAGCTATACTTGAGCAAAGCTAGGGAATATTAAGGAGGAAAAGATACGGGCTGTAGCATTTCAGCTAAATTGAAGTATTTCTGGCCTGTCAACAACTCTACAAGTAGACTTAGAACAGGCAGTGTATCAGCATGCTTCAGTTCCTCTTTCAAGCAGAACAAAACAAAACACCTTCCAGTGACAAGGGCCATCTATTTGAAGAAAAGTGGCAAGTAACACACACTGAGCAGTTCCAAGTCCACAGGATGGTTTCATTACCTCCGCTATGCATTTACTTAACGCTTGGGTATTTTACCTTCAGAGTTTTCTCTCTCGCTGTGTTTGTTTTGTATTCTGCTTCTAACATCGCAACTGCTTCTTTAGGCACAGACAGCACACATTGTCCTGGAAGATGGAACTAAGATGAAAGGTTACTCCTTTGGCCATCCATCCTCGGTTGCTGGTGAAGTGGTCTTTAACACTGGCCTGGGAGGGTGAGTAATGCCAAGGTGGTGTAACTCATGGTGGTAAGGCAGAATGACCGCACCATTGGATTACGTATTGTCGTTACGTGGGTCCTTGTGCGTGGCCTATTAGCTGTTCCTGCAAAGAAGTGCAGACATCAAATTCCTGTTTTTAAGAAAGAAACCGAACATGGATGCTTCAGCAGCCCCTTGAAATAAAAAGAACAAAATGAATTTTATTGTGACTGCAAATGGCTTCTGTAGTGAGAAACTTGGAGCATAGGGAAAGATGACTGGCCCAAGCAGGACCTTTCCATTAGGAAAATTAAGAGCCATTTGGCATATCTAATATGATTCCTTGGGCACTTTGTATAATTTTGCTTTCAAATAAGAGAGTCAAACTAACAGGTAAGGAGAGAAAATGCAAATAGATCTAACATTTTTAGTAGCTATCAATTGTTACCCAATTTAGTATTTTAGATATACAAACTAGTGTATAGGCAATGGAAATGAGTTGGTAGAAAAATCATGTGGTGGGTCTCATCTAGACAACAAATGTTGGTTCATCTGGGGAACAGGAGGCTGAAGTGCTGGTCTCAGTTGTAATGGGATACTGAGGCATTGCTTACTCTTTTGCAGTTCTGTTTCCCCTACGTAAAGACTAGGGGCTAGCTAGATTAGATAATATTTTATAGCTGAGAATTTAGCAAACACATGACTAGATTGTTTCAAAAAGTTTCTCTTAGAGAGTCAATCAATAAGCCTTCTATGAGCTATTTGATGAACACTTCATGGAAATTCAAGGTAGCCTTGTACAGATAAAGGAGCACCGGGTTAAGTGATATTGAAAGTATTGATTGACCGAGCTGTCATTATGCTATTAATGTGCATTCTTCCTAAATACTTGCCTCTCTGTGTAAAATGAAAAATATTAGATTTTTTTAAAGCAGTTCCAACGGTGAGAACATTAAATTACAGTGTATGAAATCTGTTTGCAAAGTTTTGCTTCACCAGGCAATTATTTAAGCTTTTCGACAGCACTAATTACTAGCTGTGTTAATATACCTGCCAACAAACAACTGTTTAATATAGATCAGAATGATGGAGGGCACCAGAGTTTTCTTCTCAGTGATAGATTACGGGTAATAAATCTTGTCACATCACAAAAGTCAAACAGGACCTGATGGATTAGTTTGTTTCCAACACTGCAGCTCTCTTATACATGTTGCATTTATGCACTCACTGGATAGTATTGTCAGCCTATGTTGAAGGGAGAGGCTAGTTCCTTTAAAGAAAGAAACTAAGTAAAGCCAACTTAATTTAAAGCCTTTTTAATGTAGGAAAACCCCATTTATTTATAAGTTTAATCCCCAGACCTTATTTTCCACTGAGATGTGTAGGTTTCACCCATTGCCTGGCTCTCTCAATAAGGTCCTTGACAATTAAGAATTTTTTTTTATCTTTAAGAAATACATTTATATTGAGTAGAAGCCTTGGTTAAAAAAATGATCAGTTCCTGACAGGTGAGAGACATCTCAGAAATTACCTGATGGAGGCTGTCGGCCCCTGAATCTCCCTAAGGATTGTGCAGCTGGAAGACAAAGTGTTCTGTTGACAAAGTTAGTTCTGCTAGGACTTGGTTTGGATAGGGTTGAGGAATTTATGTTGACGACTGCCTGAGCTGAATTTTATTGGTTTCAAGGTTGTCGATTCTGTCCCCCTAGCACCTAAATTCACTTTCAGTAGTAATCCACAAGAAAGATTTGGTTTAGCTCTGCGTGTAGGAAGACAGAATGTGAGAAGGCAGGAAGAATTTAAGTTGCCTCATCTTCCAGGGTGTGGAGTGTTGTTAACTCCTGGTATTTGTGGGAATAATGTTTTCCATATGCATACAACGCTTCCTATCTATATGTTAAGAACACATATAGCACAGTCCTGCATTCCTCCCTAACTCCATGATCAGAACTTTAAATAGTTATGTGGAATCTTAACTTAGAGGTCAGAAATGCTCAGATCAAGTTCTGTGAGACTGATATTTTTCCAGGTTGGCAATCACCCCCAAATCTATACACTTCTTTCTAAAACTAAATTATTGTAAAAGCTGACTTTATTGAGTTGTTCTTTCCTCACTTATTTTCCAGTGTGCTGAGTTCTAATATGGGCATATACTCATTCAGTTGCTACTGGCACAGTGGTCCCTATTCTAATGTGTATTGAAAAATTATCTTAAACTTTTGATACTTAGTATCATGATGAAACTGACAGCTGTCAACAATAAATAACAGTTTTTAGCTCAGTATCTGGAAGGCTTTAGAGCATGGAAACCTTTAGAATATTTGCAGATGTTAACTTGACAGAGTATTTTAAAAATTAAAATGCTATAAATTAAAGTTTTTAATGGAAGAATAAAATTCATATGAGAATAAACGTTTTCATTTGTCAGTTTTTCTGTTCCTATTAGTTATAGCATGGATAAAATTTGATAGTCTCATGAAGTCTCCATAGGATTGCTGAAGTGTAGAGGCAGTCTTTAGAGTTTTAATGTCATTTTCTTCTTTAATTGTCAAGGGTTCAAAGACTCAGACTATGTATATAGAGTATTCTTTTCCATTTTTGTACGGGTTTTGTTACTAATTCTCTGGCATGTCTACCTAGGTACTCAGAAGCGCTTACTGACCCTGCCTACAAGGGACAGATCCTCACTATGGTCAACCCTATCATTGGGAATGGAGGAGCCCCTGACCCCACCGCACGAGATGAACTAGGACTTAGCAAATACATGGAGTCTGATGGAATCAAGGTAGCACCCGTGATAACCATGTGGAAATCCCAATCCGAAAGAGTATAATTGGCAGATTGTTAAGGATTGAAGAAAAGCAGTTTTTCCCTCAGTATTGTAGTACCAAGCTAAATCCATATATTAACCTTATTCCTAAGTATATGAGAATAATCCTTAATTTGAAATGATTTCCAGTCTCATTTCTCAGAATATGAAAGTCTTGGAGCAAACTTACTTTATAAAAATCGGTTTCTTTCCATTTTTATTGCATTTTTGTGAATTTCATATAATATATTTTGATTGTATTTAGATCTCTTCCCCTATCTGCACTCCTGCTTACTATTCCCTTGCCCAATTTCATCTCTCTCTCTCTCTCTCTCTCTCTCTCTCTATATATATGATATATATATATATTTATAGAATCTAATTTGTGTCCTTAAATATCCTTCAGTTTGGATGCGCCTGGTTAACCTACCCAGAGTCACACCCTTATAAGGGACTGACTGTCCCCTTCCCAGCAACCATTCATTTCCAATAGTTTTAGAATATAAAGTATTATTAAAAGCCTAAAAATGATGCCATACAAGATGAAACATCTTTTGATTGGCACTTGACCACTGTGTGTCATTTGTCTTTTTATTTTCTTTAGGGAATGAATAAGAGAAAGTTTATACGATGATATAGTAAATACGTTGAGATTATGGAGCTAAGGATATTTGGATATTATCTTGGGATATGAATCATATAAACACGTAAAAAATTTACACTCCCACTTCATTCCTTTTTTGCTATTTTATTTTGGAATGATTTGGATTTCTTATTTGGTTCAGTTCTCACTGTTTCTCAGAATTTTCTCCAAATTTCTGTCTCTTTTACATGTAGATTAAGAAAATTATTTTATCCATTTTGTTCACTAAGCAAGCAATTGTGAATTACATTGTTGATAAACACGGTAGTGGAAAAGCACAGTGTGCCCAGAAGAGAGAGAAGGGGACTTGTTAGCTAGACTAACTCCGCTTCTACGGGACTGGGACTGTTAAGTATACAAGAACTTATGTTAAACAAAATGTTGATAATGTCTTCTGTCTAAATGTTTTTAAAAATTCAAGTCTCATATAAGTGGATTGAAGAAAACATTGAAAAAATGCACACCGACCTTCAAGAGGAGTCACAGGAATTGGAAAATGTTTTGTGAACATCCCTTTGAGATGTCTGTTTGTCCTTCTAGGTATCAGGTCTTCTGGTGCTGAGTTACAGCAACGCCTACAAGCACTGGCTAGCTACCAGGAGCCTAGGGCAGTGGCTTCAGGAAGAGAAGGTGAGGAATTTGACAGCATCCAGCCTGACCTCAGGCAGTTACTGGGTCTATGGGAAACTGGGAGGTCTGTGTAGACTTTAAAGGTCCGGAGATGAAGAAGCTTGTGCAGTTTAAGATATTTCTGCTTTATCCCAATCAAAATCCCAACGAGTTTCTTCACAGGCTTGGAAAAAAAAAATTCTTAAATTCATTTGGAAAAACAAAAGGCCCCAAATAGCCAAAACAACCCTGACTGAAAAGAGCTACACAGGGTGGGGATCTCTATACCAGACTTCAAATTATACCACAGGGCTATAGTCATAAAAACAGCCAGGTACTGGCACAAAAACAGACCTGTTGACCACTGGAACAAAACCGAAGATCCAAACCTGAGCACATACAATTTCAGCCATCTCAAATTTGACAAGGGGGCCAAGAAGACACAATGGAGAAAAGACAGCATCTTCAGCAAGTGGTGTTGGCAAAACTGGATCGCCACTTGTAGAGGAATGAAATTAAACCCCTACCTCTCGCCCTGTACAAAAGTCAACTCCAGATGGATCAAAGTCCTCAATATGAAACCCCAAACTCTGAGGGCGATAGAAAAAAAAAGTTGGCAGCAGACTACAAGACATAGGCGTAGGAAAAGACTTCCTAAATCAGACAGCAGCTGCCTGTGCAAGAATTAAGGTCGACAATTGACAAATGGGACCTCATTAAACTCAAAAGCTTCTGTACATCCAAAGAAACAATCAAGGAAGTGAAGAGAAATCCCACAGAGTGGGAGGAAACCTTCACCGCAGAAACATCTGACAAAGCGTTGATTTCCAGAATATATAAACTACTCAAAAAACAAAGAAGAAAGAAAACAAATGACCCACTCAAAAGATGGAGCAAAGAGCTGAACAGACTTCACAAGTGAGGAATTAGAGATGGCTGAGAAACACCTTAAGAAGTGTTCAGGGCTGGAGAGATAGCCTAGCGGTTAAGAGCACCGACTGCTCTTGCAGAGGACCCGGGTTCGATCCCCAGCAACTACATGGCAGCTGAGAACCGTCTGTAACTCCAATTCCAGGAGAATTCCAGTTCCAGGGGAATCCGAGACCCTCTTCTGACCTCCGCGGCATTGCACGACATGGGTGCACAAACCTACATGCAGACAGTACACTCATACACATACAAAAATAAATTTAAAAAATTTGAAAAAAGTTATATACTATCTGAGCTGTGCAGAACTACGAACACACAGGACTAAATATCTTCAGTTTGTCCACTAGGTGGCGCCTACATGTGTGTTGTAACTTTCTCGTTACTAAAGGCAGTAGGGAAAATTTTAGAATTTCCTATTTTCTTGAGCAATATAAATCTTCCTCACCATTTTATCGAGGACTTAGTTACCCAACTTGTTCTGTGGATTCCAGTACTAAATGTACAAAGAACTGAGGGCTCAGGATATAAAATCATTCCTTAGAATGCTTTTCCTATCTCTAATTCTCATGAATGTAAACAGATACCGTTCAGTATTTCAGAGATTAAACATCATGGCATGGAAGTGGATGTAACTTTGTTTGAAGTAATACAGAAAAAGTTAAACCTTGTCGTATTCTTTCCATAGTTTAAATATTAATTTTTTATCGGAGGGATTCACCTTGAGTGTTAGGAATACTTAACATTATTTAACTCCATCTCAATATTATCATAGCTGGTTTTGTTCAACTGCAGCTGAACCTTTAATTGATAGAATACTATCCCAAGATATATCTGCCTTTGTAATGAGTGTCTACCTATTGAGGTCAATGCTGTCTTTTTCTGGCAAAAAAAAAAAAGTATATATATATATATATATATATCTTGGGCCTGCATTCCTAGGTCTCAGTCTTCCTAAAATTTAAAAGAGGCAAGAAGCATGTCCTGGGCCACCACTGCTTTCAACCATTAGCCAAATTTATCTTCAATAGGAAGATAGCTAATTTTTTTTTGTCACCCTCCCCCACCTTGGGCGCACGCGCACGCATGCGTGCACAGACACGCCTGTGTACACACACACGCACACACAATCACACCACAGTTTCTTTTATAGTATTTTTCCCTTGTATTATTTAGCACACCTGGTTTTACAGCTTCTTTGTGTTGGAACCAATCTCACAACTTGTTAGACTGCTTTGCTCTTTTGTTATATATAGCAATACAGCACATGTCTCTTTACTCAACTTAGTCAAAGAAGTGAAAAACAATGAAGGCATTGCCTCATTGACTGATAGAATGGACTAGGAAATCATGACTGACTAGACAACAAACTTTCAGAAAAAACATGTGGAGGACCTACTTTGTACCAATGATGTTTGGCTCAAAGCAGATTTGCATATTATTTCTTATGAAGTTCATTGTTTACTTTTTCAAAATGTAGTTTGTATATATGTTTTATATAAAATATATACAAAATCATAGACATTTCAAACAATATATATGGACACCCTCATATCCTACTATTTAGATATGAATATGTTTAACTATAATGTTGCTTATTTCATATCCTTGGCTAAGGAACAAAGCTGTTGGGAGGGGCTGATGTACAGAATTTCTCATTTGTTTTCTGAAGAAGAGCTTGAGGAGTAGGAGTTTTGTGCCCAGCCAGAGCAGCAATTTACTGTGTTCTGACAACACAGTCACCCTGGGTCAGGGAAAAGAAAGAGTGGGGGAATTATTTCCTGCTCAAGAAGACAGATGAGGCTAAGTGTGTAACTGGAAAACAATATGCTGGATCTAATTTCCTCCAATTTCACTGTCACTATGATTTTTTTTTCTTACAGGTTCCTGCAATTTATGGAGTGGATACAAGAATGCTGACTAAAATAATTCGGGATAAGGTATGATCACTATCTTTAGCGGAATCTATGGCTCTTCACATTTCTTCCCCAGTGCATGAAGGACCCATTAATATGTAAAGGAACAAATCTGGCCAGCTTCTGTCCTTTTTTCTTAACCATTCTGATCTAATTTCCAGGACTGAGTACTTGATTGGTATGTTTACAGCTGGGTGGACCTGAGATCAGTTCACTGGCAGAAGTTTACTGAGTGTCCACTCTGTGTTGACTGTGACAAGTCCAGGTATTATAATTCTGCTCATGCGAGAAATTTAGTAGAACAAATAGAGGAAATGACGAAGTGCATAACAATTTGGCCTGGATTGAATCCCTTCAGGCTGAAGAATGCAAATCAAAAACTGCACAGAACAGGTGCTGTTATTATTCAGTTCTCTTGAAGAGTTATTTGTGAAATTAGTGAGCTATATTTCACAAGGGTGGCAAGTGGGTCATCTCAGGTAGTCTTTTGTGAGACTGTGTTAATAACCTAAACGACTAAAGGAAAGGTTGCCTTTTGCCTTCCTCTGTGACCCCTCCTCTGAGACTACATGATCACCATTTGGTCGCCTTTTCTTACTCTTATTCTTTACTTTATGTTCAAAATCAGAAACATTCTCTCACTTGTGCTCACTAAGTCCCCACATGCAACCAAATTTTCAGATTGAATGCTATTACATTAAAAAAAATAAGTGGTACAGTTTGAAAGTACAGAAGTGAAGCAGATTTTGAAAGAAAATCTATTGAGGGTTCTTTGTTAAAATATAATCAGTTCTTTGTATCTACCAGTCCTATAGCTACCAAACTATTAAACAGATGTGTCTTTTTTTTTGAAATTTTACAGTTTTTGTCATTTTTCCCTAAATAATACAGTACAATAGTTGTTCACATAGTACTTTCTATTAATTATTATAAGTAACCTAGAGATTATTTAAAGTTGTAGATACACATAGGTCATATGGAGCTATGACGCCATTATACATAAGGAATCTGAGCATCCATGGATTTAAGTATCTGAGGGATCTCTGAAACTAATATCCTGAGCATCCGTGGATTTAATATCTGAGGGAACTCTGTAACTAATATCCTGAGGGCACCAAAAGTCAAGTGTGTATTTACAGGCTGTCTGAAAACACAAGGGAAGGATGGTTTTGAACACAGTAGTGTGGCTTCATACCTATGCCCAGAAGGAAGACAGTGGAAGTTTGTGTCGTCATTCTGCTTCTGCTCTTATTATCTCTTCTATGATTTTCCTGGGACTAGATTTTGGTGAGATTGTATATTCCAAGTAGAGTCTTGTGTTTTCTTAGCCTAACAGTGTGTAGGAGCAGTAAACAATGATACACATCTAAGACCAGAAGGGAATACAATCAGAGAACTCAGTTCAGGCTGCAGAACTAGCAAGTTGGGTAGAATATATTCGGGACTAATGACTTGGGGAAACTCTTTACAAGACGATGCTATGTCTTTTGTTGATTAGTCTGGCTAAAATAAAGTTTACTTTTATCATAGAGACTTTTTTAATGTCTGAATAGGATAGGCCTGAACAGAAATGGCCTACATCTGTTTATGAGTGATGTTGGTTCTGAATAAAAATTAGTATTAAGCTTTCACCTTTGTTATTTTAAGGTGGAAAACTCTGAGTGAATTTTGTTTAGCAAGGTTTGAGGGAAAGGAGAAAACCAAGTTTCAAAATTAGGGCTGCATAAATATAGAATTATGTGATGGATTAAGAAAGGAGGTAGAAAACACTATGCAATCTAGTATTCAGGTAAAACGGGGTTGAGTTAATTCTTCCAGACTTTGAGGCAGAACCCAGAGTGACTTTTCCAACGAGTAAGTTTAAAAGGGAAATAAAGCCTTTTATTTCTTTCAATGCAATAGTTTTTAGGAAAAAATGTTGCTAACTAAATATAGTATGTCATTTCTCTAAATAGTTCTAAAAAGCTGACTTACTGACAAATAACTAAATCTCAATATACAGCTGATAAAAAGACAACATTGCCATGTTTGACCTAGCAAGGCTGATTCATGAAAACTTGACAGAAACTTAAACATTCTTAAAAGTTCAGGCTGTTTGGGACATGTGTGTATGAAAATGTCTAACGTAGTGAATGTCTTTATTGTGACTTCTAGACATTTCTGACATTTAATTTCACCTTTTTTTGAGAATCTATTTATGTATTTAAACTTTATTTTACATGTGTGTGTGAGTGTTTTGCCTGCATGTATAATAGTGCACTTGTGTCATGCAATGCCTTAAGAGGCCAGAAGAGGGCACCAGAACCCGTGTGCTGGTCGCCTAACCCAGGTCCTCTGTAAGAGCAGCCAGTGCTCTTAACGCCTGGGCCATCTCTCCAGCTCCTGAGAATCACCTTTACTACCAAGCTATATAAGTTACTTTAAACTCTGCAATTTTTAGAATTCTTATTTTCTTTTCAATAGATTGTCTTGTCTGCCTCTCTTATGTAATAGTGTTAGATGCTATAAACTAAGGATCTAGGTCACTGAATAATCTTCAGTAGTTTGGACCCTGGTGGCCTGAATTTTGAGGCCATTTAACTCTGCCTACAAGAGGCAATAATCTTAGCCCTAAACGAAGTAGTTGTGGAAAAGGGGAGATAGCTCAGTTGGTAAAGAGCTTGTCTTGCAAGCCTGAAGACCTGAGTTTGATTCTCAGCACCCAGTTAAAAATGTTGGGTGTGGTGGTGCATGCTAGTAATCTCAGTGCTGGGGAGGTGGGGTCAGGCAGATCACAGAGGCTCAATGGGCAGCTAATCAGCACGTTGCCTACTAATCAGCACGTTCCAGGCCAGTGAGACACCATGTCTCATAAAGCAAAGTGGACTGTTCTGAGGAATGATATCTGAAGTTAGCCTCTGTCCTCCATTTGCATGTGTGCACATCATACATGAGCACACATGTGCACCCGCATACACAAACACATACATGCTCACACCAAAAAGAACTAATCATATTTCCTTGAGTGTTTCCTGAAATGTAGGTGCCATATATTTTGCTTTCCAGTTTGAGAAGATGAAGCCCTAATGATGGGTAGGAATCCTTAGAAAGACGTCTGAATCGCGGAGCCGGAGCAGCTGTTTGCAGTCCCGTGGGGGTATCCTGTCAACACCTGCAGCAGCGCTTCTTCCTCATTGTCTGTTGTTTAATTTGATAGGGTACCATGCTTGGGAAGATTGAGTTTGAAGGTCAGTCTGTGGAGTTTGTGGATCCAAATAAGCAGAATTTGATTGCTGAGGTTTCAACCAAGGTGAGAAATTTTCCTTCCTATTTTGTATTATCGTTTCATTCACTTTAGGCTTATCTTTAAAAAAAATATCAAAATCTTGATTTAAGGCAGAGATCTTCTAGAAGCACCAGAGATGAGAGGGAAAGGGGTTTCATGGCAGCTAAAACACGTACTATAAAATAATTGCATGGAAAGCCAATAGCTCTTCCTTATAGCCATTCATGGAAATCTTCATGCTCTCATTTAGAGGTTGTTTCCTGTCATTTTCCCTGTCCTCTTTACTTGTTCCTTAGTTTAAGGCTTTAAACAACATCAAATCAAAGAATCACAGAAGTGTCAAAGTAGGCATAACATTGATCAGTAACGAGAACTAATAACCTACCAAGAGAACTTTATAGGAAATTAGACAAAATAATCAAAATCTATGCTTATTTTGTGTAGGAGAAATATCCCTTCACACAAAATATTTATTATATTTGAGCTTAAAAATTAATATTCATATTAATGCTGTATCACTCTAGATGAAACTTGCTTAGTGTTCATAAAAGGTATAGAACATATTTTAGAAACATGCCTATTAAGGAAGGTGTGAATGAATCTTGCACACTATTGTTTCTGACCTTGGATCTAGAGGAGTCTGATGAGAGAAACTAGGAAATCTATGTATATGTACCATGTACAGAATTCTGTGATAGATGCTATCCTTGGAGTGCTCACAGGCTACTGTAAGATGATGCATGGGGTATCACTAACACAAGACAGGTGTATCATTAAAGGATGAGTAGAGGTGTTAGGGTTGGCAGGAGACAAAAAGAGCCAGCAGTTATAGTTAGGTAGATACAGAACTAGAAGTGTTTCAGGCAGAAAGAATGACACATGTTGAGAGGGATAGAGATTTGAGACAGTTAGGCATGTTTTCAGAGTTATGTACTGTTATATGAAATTTCAGAGTTATGTACTGTTATATGAAATGTTATATGAGTTACATCTAAACCAAATGATTCACTTATATGGTCCATAAATCTGGCCAAAAGCAGACAGGATCTGAAGGGTTTCCTATGGTACTATATCATTGGCTGATCAGCAGTACTGGGAACTATGGGAAACTCATTCAGCATCTTTTTGGATCAAAACATAGATGGATAAAGGAACAAGTAACTTGAAAATAGAATTGTGGCATTTTCCAAATGTTTCCAGGGGAACACTGGCCTAGAGAAATTTACCTAGAAAATTCTGTGATAAAACAAGACTGAAAACATTGCATGATAATTTTTCTTTTGGAAATGGAGGCAAATTCCCATGTTTAGATGTCTTTGAGGTTTTGTGTAACTTCTGTCATTCCACACAGAAAGAATGTAATTGGCCCTCCATAGCTGGGTATCTACCAAACCCTGGATTGAAAATAATGAAAAAACAATTGTGATGGGCTAAATGTGTAGAAATATTTTTCTTGCCATTTCCCCTAAACAATTTAAAATTACTTACATGATGTTTTATTAATTTTAAATAATCCAGAGATGATGAAATGTATTGAAAAAGTGTTCAGGTTCTATGCAAATACCCCAAGGTTGTAGATAAGAGATTCTAACATCTGTGGGGTTGGTGCCTCAGGGTGTACTGAAACCATGTTCCACAATGATGGTTAGATAAGTATAATGTATTTGGTTAGGAATAGTAGAAATGAGTGTTTCTGTCTATCATCTATCTATTATGTATGTATGTATGTATGTATGTATGTATGTATGTATGTATGTATGTCTATCATCTATCTATATCAGTCCAGCTATCATTTATCTGATTTATTATTAATATTACTTTATTATTATCATCATGCGTGTATATGTCTGTGTGTGTGGCATCCAGAAGACAACTTTGTCGATTGGGTTCTCTCATTCTACTTTTGTATGAGGATCAAGGGATCGAGCCCAGGTCTTTAGGCTTTTGTAGTAAGTGATTTGTCTGTTAAACCACCTTATCAGTATTATATATTGATCTATGACGAATCAAGGCCAAGGTTATAGTGATGATTGCTGGTTCTGTTATCACCATTGCAATTAAATAATTTTGTTATATCTATGACAAAATGTGTATTTGTATCAAGAGTTTACTTGAATTCTGGGAGTTTTGTTTGATTTTTGTGTATTGGAAATGATGATAATTTAATTTATCATCTTCTTATTGCAATTTGATGTAGCTACAACTATATGCTAATATTGTTTTACTTTATAATAGAAGCCCAAGGTTAAGAATAATAAATCTGTACTTTTTTCAAATTATCTGACGAGAGACATTACCTGTGGCGTTCATGGATCATTTCAGCAATAATTCCCCCAGATCCTGGAAGGACTTGGGCATTTTCTCTCCAGAGTGGTGACAGAAGGAAAATATAAATATCCAAAGCCTTTTTATATCTTTTTCTCAAGTACAGTGTAAGGATTATGATTGTATATTGTACATAGACATTGTGGTGAGGTAGACATTTCAGTTAAAGTAAATGCTCTTTGAAATATTCAGACTGCATCTTTCATCTGACACCTTTGGCAAACCACGAAGTCATTCTAAATTCAGAATGTGCTAGCTAACTCTCGAAGCTGGGGACCAGTGTGGATTCTAAATGTGCTAGGCTTCCCTTCATTCTATTTTTGTTCTTTCTTCTTTTATGATGGGGGAATTGCTTCTTGGGTAAATGCCTGTGAAAATCGATCAGCCTCCAAGCAGTAGTTAAGACATAGATAATGATTATGATATGCTTTGGGATCTTTTTATGAAATCTATCATTTAAATGCAAATGATTGTAGGGTAATCTAAAGGGACCAGTGGTCTATAGGAGCCGAGGAATTCCTGTGGCTCTCATACTGATTTTAGCCACTCGGTCTCTCTTCATTAGCCTAATGTACAGTGACTTGGTGCTACCCCATCTGATCTTCAGTGCAAATGACGATCAAGTGGCATTTAAGGCAGGATATATCTATTACCACATCTGCCTCCTGCTGAATCAGGCAATAATATTTGAAAATTTCATTGCTAATGAGGCAAAACATGGTAAAGATGGTTAACTGTGGAAGCATCATTTTTTTTTAAAGATCTTTGTTATCACTGTAATGAACAGTTTATATAAAACAGCAAAGTACTTTTTTTCTCATAAAAAAAAGATAACAGTCTGTGGTGTTTGCTGTGCTTTTCTTACAAATTGATTTTTAACTGCCACTCACTCCCTAGTAGTTAACAATCAATCTGTTACCAACCTAAGTGCAAAACACCCCTAGTGTATTTGTGATACTGGCTTGTTGCTTACCACTCGGAATTCCATCTCACTGTGGTCTGTTTTTTTTAAATGTCAGGATGTCAAAGTGTTTGGCAAAGGAAATCCCACAAAAGTGGTAGCTGTAGATTGTGGAATAAAGAACAACGTCATCCGCCTGCTAGTTAAGGTAAGTGATTTATCCTATCTCAGGGTCAGATTTGTAATATTGATGGTTAGCGTTTACCTGATTTCCTGTTTTGGAGCAAGCTTGTGTATTCTCTCAGGATTTCAGGGATGTGCTTTCTCATTTTGGCCTTTGACCTATAAAAGTCACACATATATACTTTGCTAAAGGACAGATGGCTAAGCCTTAAAATATCTTCAAGAGCAAAACCACAGGGGAAAATGCTATTCTTTAACTTAACTTTTAGTGTTTTAGTTAGCAAAGCAGCAAGGTTTTTTCCTGGCATCTTCACACATACTTAATTTTCCTGACCCTTTCTGTCCTCTGCTCCCCTCCTCACCGTACCCTTCCACCCCCTAGTCCATTTTCCTGCTTTTCCATTCCTCTCCTTTCGCCCTTTTTTTGTGTCCCCTTCTCGCTTCCTGACCTCTGTCCACACTCACTCTGACATAAATGTACTTACATAAAAATACGAAGCTAGGATCCGTGTGTGAGGAGAGTGTGTGCTAGCTGTCCTCCTGAGCTTGGGTCACCTTCCTTTCTTAGCCCTCATTCTGACACATGCCACATTCACCTTCATTGAGGTTTGGCAATGACCAGAAATCTAGAGTCAGTCTGATAGTGTCTCTGTTGGCCTACATTTATTATGAATCATATGTTTGCAAGGATTTTGCCCTGCTATCATAAGATTTTCACGGTGCTTTATGTATATTTGTTGACAACTAATTAAAATCGAACCTTTGAATCTTTAAGGAGAATTTAACCAATTTATAAGAATCTTTGATTCAGTATTGTTTTTCTGGATTTTTTCCTTGCACTCCAAGTTTCTCTCTTTCTCTGTCCTTGTATTTTCTTTTTTTTTTTTTTTTTTTTTTTTATTTCTGTATGTGTCCGAATGTACTGTCTGCATGTAGGTCTGTGCACCTGTGTCGTGCAATGCCGCGGAGTTCAGAAGAGGGTCTCGGATTCCCCTGGAACTGGAGTTCTCCTGGAATTGGAGTTACAGACGGTTCTCAGCCGCCATGTGGGTGTTGGGGATCGAACCCGGGTCCTCTGCAAGAGCGGTCGGCGCTCTTAACCGCTAGGCCATCCCTCCAGCCCTGTCCTTGTATTTTCAAGGTTCTCTTTCTCATTCTCTCTCTTCTGTTCTCTCACACATATCCACACCTCTACCCATGCATGATATCAAATTATCATGGTTACAGTGGAATTCTTCCTTTCTTCATTGTCAGAGATAATCAGGAACATTTAGTCAGCAATTATGATTTCAAATTATCAACTTTATTTACAAAATTCTCCATGTATCATTCATGGTAGATAAATGGAGTACCTATTCCTATTCCACTCCCATTTTTCCATTTTAATTCATGTTGTGCACTTTCAACAGCAAGTATCTTAGGTTTCCTTGCTTGAAGGATTTCTCTAGTTGGTCAGATCTTGTCTGTTTTCAGAACAGAGAGTGAATATAGAATTCCTCTGCTCCATGCATGGGCCATATCTAAGCAGGTACTCCACACTGGCTCCATGCATGGACCATATCCAAGCAGGTACTCCACACTGGCTCCATGCATGGGCCATCTCTAAGCAGGTACTCACTCCACACTGGCTCCAAGCATGGGCCATATCTAAGCAGGTACTCACTCCACACTGGCTCCAAGCATGGGCCATATCTAAGCAGGTACCCCACACTGGCTCCATATCTAAGCAGGTACTCCACACTGGCTCCATATCTAAGCAGGTACTCCACACTGGCTCCATATCTAAGCAGGTACTCCACACTGGCTCCATATCTAAGCAGGTACTCCACACTGGCTCCATATCTAAGCAGGTACTCCACACTGGCTCCATGCATGGGCCATCTCTAAGCATGTACTCTGCACTGGCTCCATGCATGGGCCATATCCAAGCAGGTACTCCACACAGGCTCCATGCATGGGCCATCTCTAAGCAGGTACTCCACACTGGCTCCATGCATGGGCCATATCTAAGCATGTACTCCACACTGGCTCCACGCGTGGGCATGGGCCATATCTAAGCATGTACTCTGCACTGGCTCCATGCATGGGCCATATCCCAGCAGGTACTCCACACTGGCTCCATGCATGGGCCATCTCTAAGCAGGTACTCCACACTGTCTCTATGCATGGACCATCTCTAAGCAGGTACTCCACACAGGCTCCATGCATGGGCCATCTCTAAGCAGGTACTCCACACTGTCTCTAAGCATGGGCCATCTCTAAGCAGGTTCTCCACACAGGCTCCATGCATGGGCCATCTCTAAGCAGGTACTCCACACTGTCTCTAAGCATGGGCCATATTCTAAGCAGGTTCTCCACACTGGCTCTGAGTTTTCCAATTAGCTGGTTCTCTGGTTCTCTACAGCACTAGTTGATAGTACTGTGACCACACTGGGGTGTCCCATGGGGTCACTTCTCCATCCTATTTAGATTTCTTGGGGAAAACTCTTCCAAAACAAACCTTTACATCCTTGGGGCAGTGTGAGGGTATATCTCAAAGCTACTAGATCATTAAATGTTATTTTGCTGTATGTTTTCTTTATACACCATCCACCCTGAGTCTCCTTCTGTTATTTATTTATTTATTTATTTATTTATTTATTTATTTATTTATTTGAAGCAAGTTCTCACTAGGTAGTTGTCCTGGCTGGCCTGGAATTCACAATGTTGACCAATCTGGCCTCACACTCACAGAGAGCTACCTGCCTCTGCTGGGATTGAAGGTGTGCATCACTTCAACCAGCCTTCTTAATTTTTTATAATATTTTCTTATTTTTTGACAGTTCCATATATTTATATAATATATATTATGTATACATACATGGATCATAGCTATCCACTACCACCTTCCTCCAACTTCCTCTAATGCCCTTCTGCCTCTTTTCTAGCTTCACATCTTTTTGTTATTTTTCTTATGAATAAACTCTGAGTCTAATTAGTTCTGCCCATTTGCAGATAGGTGTGTAGCCATCCACCGTGGTCTGAGCAACCTACCAGTGATCAAATCCCCAAACGAGAGTGACTCTCCTTCAGCAGGACTGCCAATAACTTCTCCAATAGGGTTGGGGGCCCCTTTCCCATCTATGCTAGAAGTTTGGCTGGTGTGATCTTGTGCGGAGCTTGTACAGGTAACCACAGCTGCTCTGAGATGATGCAGGCAACAGCCAGGTCATATCCAGAAATCAGTATTTGATAACTCGCCTTCCTATCCAGTGGCTCTTGCATTCTTTCTTCTGCCTCTTCCATGAGGTTCCCTGAGCCTTGTCTCGCAGGAGATTAATAGCTGAGTGCTCAGACTTATTTATACCCAGCACTTTGGCTAGTCATGAGTCTCCACATTAACCACTACGTCTTGCAAAAAGAAGCTTCTCTGACCAAGGCTGAGGGTAGCACAGATCTATGGGTATGAGCATAACGTAAATACTATCAAGTTTGACAGCATGCCCATTTAGGAAACAACAGCAGGTCCCCTCTAGGGCCTGTGATCTCCCCAGTTATGGAAATTTGATCAGATTTACAGTAGCAGCCATGAAATTCCTTCTGTGGAACAGGCCTCGTCTCCCATCAGAAAGCTTCTTTCAATAACCTTCAGGTCACTTTAGCACCAGTAGGTCAATGTTGCAGCACACAGCGTTCAGCACTCGGGGAGGCCATTGATGACTTTTCTTCCCCCAAACCTTAAAAGCACCTTCCGGAGCTACCTAAGCTACCCAGCGGAAGGGGCGGGGGGTTGTCTTTTCAGGGTATTTTCTTTTTCCTGTTTATTTTTATGACAAAATACATAAGATGTAGTATATAATATACTATGTATATACATATACACACTTTGTTATGTACTATATCTAAACCTTCCCTTTGAGGACTGGTTCATCAATCAAAGGCTCAGCAAAATCACACATTAGCAAAGGAAATTGTTGTTCAGTTAGTCTTTCTTGCATTTCTTTTCCAGCGAGGAGCTGAAGTGCATTTAGTTCCCTGGAATCACGATTTCACCCAGATGGAGTATGATGGACTTTTGATTGCTGGAGGACCTGGGAACCCAGCTCTTGCACAACCATTAATTCAGAATGTGAAAAAGGTGCAGTGAACCTGGGGTTTCTGTGTGCTGTCTGGGAGGTGAGGGGCATTTACTTTACTTTGAAAGGGCTATATTCCATGAATTCTGGTATTTTTAGTACTCTTATTAGGACTTTGGAGGCAATGTTACCATAGATATGTTAGAGGAAAAGCAGCGAAGAGAGACTTAGAGAAGAATGTAGCTTGCTTTGGACAGAGTAACTTTGACATTGTGCTTGCCAATAAAATGGGCTGGAGTCTTATCTTCACCTGTAACTTCCCATAAATTGCAAAATGACAACCCAGGCATCTCACCATGATGCGGAACCAGTAAAACATTCAAGTTTCTAAAATATTAAATTATGTTTAGTTTAGTTTGAAAGGCAAGCCCATCTTACTGAATGTCCCAAATTCATCAGTCATGTCCTTCTTTACATTCTTGTATTTCAATTGCTATTTTGTTCACCCACTAAGGTGGAAAAACAAAGGTGATCTAGTTTTGATTCTTTCAGAGATAATATGTTTTGAAATTTGTCTTACTGGGTTAATGATCTCCCCTATTAGATTTTGGAGAGTGATCGTAAAGAGCCATTGTTTGGAATCAGTACGGGAAACTTAATAACAGGATTAGCTGCGGGTGCCAAGTCCTACAAGATGCCCATGGCAAACAGGTGAGGCGATTATGAGGCTGTTTATGGTCAGACTACTTCTGCAACACCAACAGGAACCAAACACAAAAGACTTACAGAAGTTACATGCCATTTCTTCAGAATAAATGACAGACATCCTATTACATAGTTCACAGTTGTCTGACCACCTGATACCACTTTTATTACAGTTCTGAGAGGCAGCCTTCTCTGACGATAACTTTGCTATAGTTTAAAGTTATTTTCCTTCCCTTGGCATAAATTGAGGTTATAATACTCAATCAGATAGCATTCCAAGGGAAATTGTTCCAATTTTAAGCTTAATTTCAGAGCATTGCCAGCACTTTAAGAACTTAGTATGTCTTAGAAAATGAGAGATCTTCAGCTTCTCTGTCTCACTTCTGTGCCTCGAATGATGTTAATTTGTGCACTGCCAACTGTTGTCCCCAAACCCGCACTCCGTCCAAAGTGAACTTTGAAATGATTCTGATCTGAACAGTCAACTGGTTACGTCACAAGTATCTCCTCTGGCTTTAAAATTACTGTAGCTTTTAAAAGATGAGTTGCTTCTTCTGTTTTTAAGCCAGTGTGCTATTCTTTTTGAGTGCTTTTCTAAAACTGATTATAGAAGTTTAATAGACCTGATATTTAACACTCAACAAAGCTTCCCCAATTGATTTTTTTTTGTTGCTAAAATTATTGGGATTAACAATCTGTGACTCTTATCACAAAGTGATTTTCACTCAAGCAGTTGGAATTTTTGAATTTTATTTATGAACAACTCATTTACACGCTCTGCTTTTCCTTCCCTCTGTTCTTTCTCCCTCTCCAGAGGGCAGAACCAGCCTGTTTTGAATATCACAAACAGACAGGCTTTCATTACTGCTCAAAATCATGGCTATGCTCTGGACAATGCCCTCCCTGCTGGCTGGAAACCACTTTTTGTGAATGTCAATGATCAAACAAATGAGGTGAGTGTGCTCAGGAAACCTGTTCAGTTGGTGGTGAGAAATTCAAGGCTTTAAAATTTTTTTTTAAAATTTTATTTATTTTTGTATGTGTATGAGTGTACTGTCTGCACGTAGGTTTGTGCACCCGTGATGTGCGATGCCGTGGAGGTCAGAAGAGGGTCTCGGATTCCCCTGGAACTGGAGTTCTCCTGGAATTGGAGTTACAGAAGGTTCTCAGCCACCATGTGGGTGCTGGGGATTGAACCGTGGTCCTCTGCAAGAGCAGTCGGTGCTCTTAACCGCTAGGCTATCTCTCCAGCCCCAAAATTCAAGGCTTTTAATCGTGATACAGGATCTCTCTCTCTCTCTCTCTTTCTCTCTCTCTCTCTGCGCATGTGTGTGGTGGGGTGTTATGTATATATGTGTATGGTGTGCATGTATGCATGCATGTGTATGGTGTGCATGTTATGTATGCATGTATGTAATGAAGGTGTTATGCGTGTTTGTGTCTGTGGATGCATGTGAGTGCGTAGATGTGTGTACCCATATGTGCATATATGGAGTCAGGAGCAGGATGTCTGATGTTTTCTGCCACGCTCTCTGCCCTGTCTTGAGACAGGGTCACTCACAGAAACAGAAGCTCTCACTTCAGCTTGACTGACTGGCTACTATGCTCTCAGGGACCACCTATGTCTATCCCCTAGTGCTGGGTTACGAGCACATGAGTAGTCATGTCTGTTGTTTTACATGGGTGCCAGGGATTTGAGCTTTGGGTCCTCATGCTTCCAGAGTGAGTTGCCTTACCCATGGAGACATCTCCCCACATTTCAAAAACTAATTTCTAGCCAAGCGTGGTGGCACACGCCTTTAATCCTAGCACTTGGGAGGCAGAGGCAGGTGGATCTTTGTGAGTTCAAGGCCAGCCTGGTCTACAGAGTGAGTTCCAGGACAGCTGGGACTACAGGGAGACCCTGTCTCAAAAAGACCCCCCCCCAAAAAAAAAAGTAATTTCTCTCCCACATTCTTATCAGGCGATTCATTAAAAGCATCCATCGTACACATTCATCACTGTTGGTAGTCGGTTGGTCCACACCTGTTTGAGCCCAGTCCTGGCATGCCCTTTGGGCTTACTTAGCACTGGAATAACCTTTAAGAAGACTTTTGGGGAAGTAATTTAATAGTTGGATATAAGAGTTTGGGTTCATTCTGAACACAGCCAGAAGGGCCCCAAAGGTCATGGACCAAGTTTGTTGTTGTTTTTTTTTTAGCTTATTACAGAACCTTCATTGATTTGAGTCTTCATTGGCCTGTTTTCTATTCATATTCCAATGGTCAGATAAGACTTAGTCCTTAATATCTCCAATCTTGTTGCTTAATAGTCCTGGGAATTTTCCAGAACGTTATTAAGCACTTAACTTAGTTTTTATTTGAACTTTATTATCTATTGAATATTACATTGCCATACTTGACATTTGTTGCTACAGAAGGAATTTCTTTCTGTTTTTTATTCCTTTAGGGGATTATGCATGAGAGCAAACCCTTCTTTGCTGTTCAGTTCCACCCAGAGGTCAGCCCAGGGCCAACTGATACCGAGGTATGTTAGAGAGGTGATGCTGTTCTACACTTAAAAACAAATAGAGATATATTTATGTGAAGACTCAAGAAACCAAAATAATTGGGGCAGAATATCCTCAAGAATTGTGTTGGGTAGCATGCATTTTGTATTAAAATTCCCCCATGAATATCGAGGAGGAAATTTTAATCTTCTCTTAAATGTAAAGTGGGAAAGCCCTGAAGAATCTCGAAGCAATGCTGTGTTGCTATTTTTACTTAAACCCATTATCATTATAATATATTTAGTTCTGAAATTTACGATTGTTGTGCTATGGAAATGAATTCCCCCTTGCTCTTTCCATCTCATAACTGAAATGAAATTTTAATCCCCCATCTGCGAGTTCAAAAAAATCCCTATTGCGACTGGTTGTGTAGCCACAGAGGGAGAATAAACAGCAGCAGGAGAAAGAAGAGGACCAGTCAGGAAGGGAGGAGGCGGCCTGTGCGGTCACGTGATCCCCATGGCTTAAGCACCAGAAAGGAATGCTTAAGAGTCCTGTGTTTCTAATGTAGATATTTCCACTCGGTGTTCAAGCACGTCTTTCCAACAAAAGCTCCTAGTGACTCAGAACAATCTGGCAAGTCTGGTATGAATTTTCCTCTCCTACACCCGGCAGTCTCCAGTAGCCTCACTGACAGTTCATCATGTCTGCTGATACTCCCAGAAAAGACAGAGGCAAAATGAAGAAAATCGGAGTTTCCCTCTGAAATTACAGTTCTTTCATCCTTGAATTGCCACCTTAGATATTTGTATTTTATTTTTGCTTTACTATTGCTTGGAAGTACTGGTTACTAATAGTCAAAATCAGTGTGATTTTATCTACTCATGATGAAAGTAAAAAACAAATCATAGCTAAGTGATGTATATCATGTTAAACAGGCTAAGTATTTTTTTTTTTTTTAATGTAAAGCATACTTGTTAGCCTATGTTAGCACTTCAGATTAGGAACACTGCAATTAGATGGCGCCAAATACACCCCGACTTACTATTATTTGGTCCTTCCAAGTGATTGCAAAATGAATGGTTTTAAAATTTGTCTTGTCTCCTAAAGCAACAGAAGTAAGCTCGCTGATAAACTTTAAGAATAATATTTAGGGGTTACTTTTAGGGTTGACTGAAATTAAAAATACAGTATTTCTAGTTTTAAAATGTACATGATATAGTTTCAAGTTTTGTTGAACTAGAATTTGATTTGCAAAAAGAAATTATATACAATTCAAGGGCTAAAAACTTGATATTCTCACAAAACTTTATAGGAAATGTTTATTCTCTGTTAAACACTCCTCATATTGCTAGACTTGGAGCGAACACGTTATATTGTTGATCAATAACACCGTAGTTATTGATCAAAAATTGAACTCCAAACCCCAACCAATAAACAGCAGAATGCCATTTGTACACAGGAAAACTTACAGTAAATAGTATCTGTTGCTTATCTGAAGTTCAGATTCAAATGAGCTTCTGTTTTGTATTTGGAAAACTTATGACGTGGGAAATGTCTAAGTTGTTGTGTTTTTTTTTTTTTTTTTCCAGTACCTATTTGACTCCTTTTTCTCACTGATAAAGAAGGGAAAAGGCACCACAATCACCTCAGTCCTGCCAAAGCCAGCACTGGTTGCATCTCGAGTTGAGGTCAGTAGACATGGACTTGTGTTTGGCCTATGGATTTAGTGCTTCTTTTATCATGTGATAGCTTTTAAAGAAAGTGTTGTAAACCACACTAATGTCTGTGAAAAATGACTGGCAATCTTGTATCTCTCTAATATCTGTTCTGGTGAATAACTGGAATTTTTACTTAAAAATTCTATCTTATAAAATTTACCTTTAGATTATTTATATTAACAACTGAATAAATAACAGTATTCAATTTATTTAGTTTAAAATTTGATATTTTTTCCTATTACCCACAACAAAACCATAGCCATGAGATAAAATTTTACTACTGAGTCATGACAGTTGATAGAATTTTTTCAACTATATCCATTATTATTTAATATTGTTAAGCAAATTATTTTACTTCTAGAAATCAAGTGGGTAAACATTAATATAGCATAAAATTTGAAACTTTAGTTTAACATGAGTGTGATAATGTCTATTCCTTCATATATAAGCTACACCTCACATCATTATTATATAAAATTTAGAAGGATACATTTTTTTTTAACAACATATGCATATATATTTATATAATCTTTTTTTTGTTTGTTTGTTTGTTTTAGACAGGGCCTCCCTATAGTCCTAGCTGGCCTGGAATTTACTCTGTAGACCAGGCTGGCCTTGAACTCACAGAGATCCGCTTGCCTCTGCCTCTGCCTCTGCCTCCCAAGTCCTAGCTAGGATTAAAGGCCTGTGCCACCATGCCCGACTTAAAGACAGTTCTTAGCTGCCATGTGGGTGCTGGGAATTGAACCCAGGTCCTCTGCAAGAGCAGTCAGTGCTCTTAACTGCTGAGCCATCTCTCCAGCCCCTATATAATCATTTTTGTGTAGATTAGATACATTCGATATTTCTTGCTTAAATAAAAAATGTTCATAAACTTTTGAAAATGCATTGAAGTTTAAATTGTTAATCTTGGACCTGGAGAGACAACATCTCAGAGTTTAAGAGCACTGGCTGCTCTTACAGAGGACCCAGGTTCTATTCCTAGCACCACATGGTGGCCAACAACCCCCCTATCTCCAGTTCCAGGGGATCTGAAGCTCTCTCTGACCTCCAAGGGCATTGAGTGACCTAGGAGCACTTACACACATGCAGGCAATACACTCATACACATAAAATAAAAATAATAAACAAAATATATTTAAATTGTTAATCTTTCTCCTCATATTTTTCAAAACATGGGACTCATATGCCTTTCAAAACATGAGACTGAAAAATCACATATAGTGTAACTTCTCTGCTCTTAAAAGTGCCTTCTTTTCATTACTTAAAAATGCAAGTAATGTGTTTTTCTTATTGTTTATAGGTTTCCAAAGTCCTTATCCTAGGATCAGGAGGTCTGTCCATTGGTCAGGCAGGTGAATTTGATTACTCTGGATCTCAAGCTGTAAAGGCCATGAAGGTGAGAGAATATGTGCTCTGCTGGAATTAATATACTCTCCTTAATGAGTCCAATTAGTATTTTGTAATTTAGATTTATGACACTACTTTTTCAAAGTCACTATAATTATTTTCCTTAACTATCCTTACAACTCTGTGGTAAAAGTTTGATCCAAACCAAAATTTTTAGCTGTCTCAAATATGCATACCTGCTGAACTAAGTGGATAGAATGTTTACATTATTGCCTTTTCATATTGGAACATAAAGTTCCCTTTACAGATACTTCAGTGAACTTTTCAGCTATACTTGTCTTTGATATAAGAGAGGGGACTGGGGCTTTGGCACTTCCCATTCTCTGTAAGATGCTTCAGGCATCTCTATGATATGGGTTGCTGTAGCCCAGAGAGTAAGAGTAACAATACATTGTTCAAGTCTATGAAATTATTACCTGTCACTAGGGGGCCCCATACCCTTATCCGTGATTTGGGAAAACTGGATGATTCCGATGTATTTTCCAGTGGAAAAATCCGATTTCATACTCAAGTTGGGAAAGAGAATTCTTCATTTTTTTCAACTGATTGAAATTCCCCCACAGTCACTGTAGCAAAATCAACCATTAGAGAAATTCTCTTGCATGTTTAAGCTATTCCTCCTGCAGAGATAAGTTGGCCTCTCTTTGGTGTCCTTATTCCTAACCTGCTCTATATCTTGGTGCTAATCAGGCCATCCAGAGATACTGTGGGCACTGGCTTGATGACCCTGCCTCAGGCATTGCAGGGTAAAGGCGTTCACCAGAGACTTGGTTAGCACAGAACAGCCCAGAGAAGTCAGATAGAAAGAGAAGGGGAGCCCAGATGGAGAAACAGCTAGCCGAAATTTTCCCATTTTTCTTATCGTCTAAGATTTTCCCCGATGGATGTCTCTTACAAACAGGCTGAATGGCCCCAATGAACTAATTCTTCCCATTTGTTTTCTTTCTTTGTACCCAGTCAAGCATAAGTGGCCTTGTACATGTACATTTTTTGCATGTTTTGAAACAATGACTTGTTTCATTATATTATGATACAATTTCTTACTTATTAGAGGATTCCAATAGGTTAGCTTGGTTAGGAGAGAATGTTACTGTACTCAAGGTTTAGAATGCATTTGCTTAACTGTATATTTCTTTCCAACATTTTATTACTAATAATACTCTTATTCTAAACACTTTCTTAACATCTGAAGAAATGACTTACTTTGTGGACATAGCCAGATGCTAGCACCTCAATTAGAGACTACTGCTGCTGTGTAGCGGGCATGTGGCTTTTAGCCACCCACATAACCTTATTGAATTTCTATTTCTTCAATTGAAAGATGCACACTTTTTCACTGTAGTCATATAGAAAATCAAATAAATGAATAAAAACTGTACTATATGCAACCAGGAACCATTTGAATTTAAAGTGATATAAAATTTATTTAATTTTCATTCAGATCTTCCTTGAAGGATAGATTGGGCTTTCAAGGAGGACTTCTGTACTTACTTTTATTTGAATATTTTGTTGACTTTTTAGAATAATTTATAATTGAAACAATAATTTGTGAATTAATATGAACTATTTGGACATATTTTATATTGCTAAGGGGATCCTTATCCTGATTAATATACCCATTATTCTTAGTAGTTGAAGTGAAGATTTATTGTAAAGGTCTTGTCAGGAATGTAAGAAACCAAAGACAGTGATGGAGAGATGGCTCAGTGGTTAAAGAACAGTGGCTGCTCTTGGAGAGGACCCAGGTTTGATTCCCAATATCCACATGGTGGCTAACAGCTATCCATAATTCCAATTCCAGGGGAGTCTGATGCTCTCTTCTGACTTCTGCAGGCATTGCACAAAACAGGTGCACTTACACACGTGCAGGCAATACACTCATGCACATAAAATAAAAAGGATAAATAACATATTTAAAAAACACAAAGATGATTATAAATGTGCTCTCAAACATGCTTATATGTGGACACATGCACGCAGACCCGCACCCACAGAGACACAACTTTGCACTTTAATTTTCTCTCACATGGTCATTTTCATTTTGTATAATATGTACAAATGTGTAGAATCATGTTCTTCATTAAAGCACTATAGCAGGCTTGAAAGTTTAGAGAAAATGGCAATCGGGAGAGGAGTCTTAGTCAATCTAGGAAAAAAGAGAGCAAATTATACTACAACTTAATGTATGCTTAACATTGTTCTCAGAGAGATAATAGATAGACCATCAGCTTTCATGTGGCGTCTAGTTCAATATTACACTTAGCTCATTAAAAGAGTCTTGGAGCATTTTATTCCTTTAATATCAATTGTTTCCTAAAATTTAGTAGGAGATCTCTCAACACTCTGTAGAAATGATCTCTTTCTGGCTTTCCTGGCTGGATTCATTACAAGGAATTCATGATGATGATCTGAGACAACTGGATTTTAACAATTTTAATAGCATTTTAATGCAATTTCCTCCATTTGACCAGATACTCTATTCCCTTTGATTTCTATTCTCCTGTAGCCAGCTCAGGGATTAAGTCAAAGCTTTGTTTGCTCAATTACTCTTCATTTGAGCATAGTCACCATTATCTCTTTAGATCACATATTCAAATATTAAATTTGTTCTCTTTCAGGAAGAAAATGTCAAAACAGTCCTCATGAACCCAAACATTGCATCAGTGCAGACCAATGAAGTGGGCTTGAAGCAAGCCGATGCAGTCTACTTTCTCCCTATCACCCCACAGTTTGTCACAGAAGTCATCAAGGCTGAAAGGCCTGATGGGTTAATCCTAGGCATGGGGGGCCAGACAGCTCTGAATTGTGGTGAGTTATTTTTAATTCAGTTATAGGGTAGATTTTTTTCTCCAATTGCTCCAGTTTGCATTCAATTGCTGTGACAAAACACTGTGAACCAGACAGGTTTTATTTCTCTTATAAGAACAGCCCATCATTAAGGGAAGCCAAGGCAGGAAGCTGGAGCATAGGCCATGGAGGATTGCTGCTTACCGGCTTGGTGTTCTGGTCATGCTCAGCCTTCTTTCCTATACAATACAGGACCACCTTCCCAAGGGTGGCCTTGCATACAGTGGGCAAGACTCTCCCCCATTACTCAACAGTCAAGAAAATGCTCTGCAGACATTCCAAGGAGGGAAATTCCCCAATTGAGGCTCCCTCTACCTAGGTGTGTCAAGTTGACAACTAAACCTACCTTGCACACTCATGTATCAATATACAACATATTTTGTTTGTGATCAAAAATTGGGCTCTATGTCTAGAAAACCTTTCTTCTAATGTATGAGGAAAGAGCAAATAACCCCTAAATATTGTTAAATGGTACTAAATAAGATGCAATAAACAGTACTAAATATGTTCTAGTAAATAGTATTTACTAGCTTATTGCACAGAACAGCTGAGAACCAGAAAATTCCACTTTAAGGCTCTGGAATGACCAAATCAATTTATTGTGTTTTTTCCTCCACTTTAAGATATTTCTATCATTGGAACTCTGATGAATGGAAAATGAGCACTGCAGCATTTGACATTGCATATGTGTGCATGGTGGGGTAGAGCAGTCCCATCCATTGTTTCAGGCACCTGTGAATCTACTGTTCTGTTATCTTTAGAATACTTGAAATTCTTGGAGGTAGATCATGGTTGAGAATCTGGCAAGTCAGTTTGGGGTATGCAACTGAGAATACAATTTATTTATCAAACATGAATATTATCCAAAGTTAGGTGGCAAGGCAGGGCAGATAAAAACATTTTTGATGATTATTTTAAAAAGTCCAGTTAGGTACTATTGCTTCTGAGATTATTTAAGTAATAGAATCTCATTATGGTATTTTGCTGGAGAAGGAAAGGGAGTATACCCAAATCATATGGCTCATGTATCATTATGATTTCTTTTAATAAGGTTAATAGAATTAAAGTGCAGATGGAGGCAAGATAAGTAATGACAACATAATAATTTATGTATTTAATTTTTAGAATTTTTATTTCAAAATCTTTCTTACCTATGTACAGTTCTATTGTTGACTGTGGTAACTCCTTAGATTTAATTTTAAGTTTTTAAAAAAGTTGTATGTTCAATCTGTTAAGAAGACACAGAGTCTGAGATTATGAAAACACATTGTATTTGGTTCTTTTGTAGGAGTGGAACTATTCAAGCGGGGTGTGCTCAAGGAATATGGTGTGAAAGTCCTGGGGACGTCGGTTGAGTCCATTATGGCCACAGAAGACAGGCAGTTGTTCTCAGACAAACTCACTGAGATCAATGAGAAGATTGCTCCCAGTTTTGCAGTGGAATCAGTAAGGAACTTTGTTCTGGAAAACAGGAACATGCCTTGTTTTGGACAGTAGGAAGAATAATTTGTTATTGTTGATAGTTATATTTAAAACCATTATATTTGCATACTTTTCTTCCAGAAATATATTAGTACCTCAGAAACATGATGCATTAATGGCAGCACTTTAAAACTTTATTTTATTATTTTTTTTAATTTTATTTATTTATTTATGTGTATGAATGTATTGTCTGCGTGTAGGTTTGTGCACCCGTGTCGTGCAATGCCGTGGAGGTCAGAAGAGGGTCTCAGATTCCCCTGGAACTGGAGTTCTCCTGGAATTGGAGTTACAGATGGTTCTCAGCCGCCATGTGGGTGCTGGGGTCGAACCTGGGTCCTCTGCAAGAGCAGTTGGTGCTCTTAACCGCTAGGCTATCTCTCCAGCCCCAGCACTTTAAAACTTTAGAGATAGATGTTGACATTTAACTTTATGGAAAGCAAAACGTAGTCCCATAGATGAAATGATTTATATGGGGCTACAGTGCCCATAGTCCCCTGAACTGAAACTAACAAGAAGGCAAAATGATTTTTTGCCTTCTTCCTGGGATAGGTTACACATGTTGTGTATGTGTGCAAACACTCTCAAAATTGGGTTATTTTGAATGCAATAACATTTTTAGAATAAAATGGATATAGTAAGTAGAAGTCATCCTGGAAATTTTTAGAATAAGTATTTAAAGATCTGGGTTTGCTTTTCTATCGTCCATTCCCATTGCACATAATGCCTATGTATAGGCTACTACCAATCACCAGGAAAACATCAGCTAGCTATACGCTTGCTATTGCCCATGAGTTTGTTTTGATTTCAGGCATATATCTGGGCAAAGTGGAGGTGCTAGAGGCAAGTTGAAATTAAACCTCCCCATTGTAGAAATATGGAAATCCTCAGGGAAAGGGCAGGGAAAGGACACAACTAAAATTGGGTATTTGTGTTTCAGAAAAGAATGCTATGGAATACATGCCATGGCACAAAGCTGTCAGTCAAAGGCAGTCCCAAGATGGCTCTGCCGAAAGCTTTGGGAAGCTCTCATCGTGCGTTCATTCTTTCATTGCCAGATATAATTATGTCCTTGCTTCTCCACGATGAGGAACGGGCATATGGGAAAGGTGTAATTACATTCCCATTGGTAGTGTAATAATATTCCGCAACGGAAAAATATAGCCACCATATGTTGTATTCTGTAAGTTAAAAATTTTTTTCCAAGCTTCAGAGACTATTCTGAGACTGAGCTTGAAAAATGAAAAAATCTCTTTTTATATAGTATTCCTAATGGCTTATTGTTTTATTACTGAGTTAGCTTCAGCAACAGAATTTTTTTTTTCATTAAGAGATAGACTTTCAAACTGAAGTTAAAAATCCACTTCCATACACCTTTCTTAAATGAATGATGATCATTTCTGCTTTTGTTGTAGTTTAATCTTAGAAAACAAAATTTACCAGAAAAAGTGAAAAACATCCTAGAATTCTAGAATTTTACTTAATTTTTGTATAGCAATGTTAATTTTTAGAAGGAAGTGATTGAACAAAAGCACATATTCTCTGTCCCTCATTTAACTAAGAGTAATCTGAATTTCTGGGCACGTGTGTGTGTGTGTGTGTGTGTGTGTGTGTGTGTGTGTGTGTATTTCTGCCAGTGTTCTCAGCCTCAATATCCTTGCTTTTGTAATAGATGGAAGATGCTCTGAAGGCTGCAGACACCATAGGCTACCCTGTGATGATCCGGTCTGCATATGCCCTGGGTGGGTTAGGCTCAGGCATCTGTCCCAATAGGGAGACCTTAGTGGACCTTGGTACAAAGGTAGGTATTTTCCTGACCAATACTCTTACCAACCAAAAATGCTGACTTGATGAAATTTTTGAATTAGAAAAAGTTGTGACCCTTCCTATATCACTGCAATGTTTGTTAAGCTTCCTCAAAAGACCCCATCATTGGGAGGGAAATGAAGCACATGTCCTTAGGTCTGGACATAGCGATAACCTATTTGAATTTAGGTAAACCAGTTGTCACTGTGCTTAAAATTCCATTTTTATTATGCTACTGACTTCAGTGATATACACTTAGTCCAACTCTACCTCTGTTTTATAATTTACTCCAAAATACTCAGAATGCTAAAATATGTCTTAGTGGGTAAGAGAAAAAACAGAATACAATGCCTCTTTTTAAACATTATTTTTAAATAATCAAAAAATGGTAGTATCTCAACCTAATACTCAAATATCTAGACTATGTACAGTATAAGCCTCTCAGTTCACTAAATGAGTGAAATTTGCCCACCAGACACATAAAAATAAACGTGATATTGGACTGTTGATATTTGAATTTGAGAAGAGATAAATACAATCAAATATATTTAAATATGTATAGTATCAAGCTTATATGTCAACAACTTAGATTTAGCTTTACTAAAGTTCCCAAATTACACACAGAGAAAAAGGACGCACTTAATATGAATGTTTTCTGTTTTCATTCTGGACTTTGGAGTCATGTGTTTAAAGCAAAAATAGTTTATGTAGATATAAAATTTATTTTTATAACATGTTAGATGTTATAAATGATCTTACTATTAGCAATGTTTTTAGTACTGTTAATTATGACAATAGTGTATTTATTCTGTATTAAAGATATTTTTCCTCATAAGATAAAGAATTCTGAATCCCCAGTTTTTATGTAGGATATTTATAAGGAAGATAGTTTTGGAATGAGATATTTTAAAATTTTTATATTTTGTTAAAATAATCAATGGATTTTTATTAGTTTTCCTTGTTAAAAACCTAGATTTTTCTCTTGAGATTAATTAGTCACTTCATTATATTCTAAGCTATCTCCTTATTCATTTGAAGTTATAATTAGAACCACTAGGTGCAGTAGTTAGTCATTTGAGTTGTTAAGTTAACTTTTGGTATGAAATTGGAGACTTGAAAATTAAAATTAAAAGGCCTAGGAAACAGGTAAAAATGATTTCAACCTTCCTTGTATCTACATATTTATCCCACTTCAGTAGAATACAAAGACCTTCCCCATTCCAAGACCTTCCCCATTCCAAGACCTTCCCCATTCCAAGACCTTCCCCATTCCAAGACCTTCCCCATTCCAACCCTTTGTTTCCCAGCATTCTTTTTTGGAAGCAACCCAAATGGAAAATTAAATTGTAACAGCAGCACTAGAGTGTCCTAACCACCTCGAGAACCTAATTATGGGCAGATGTGGGAATAAAAGAGTCACATTGTCAGTTGCATGTGTTGGAGACTAGTGGTAACTGTGGCTAAAAAGAGACTATTGAGATATGTTATGGAAAACTTAAATTGAGCTATCATTTTATCATATAGCCTGATAATACTCTGTAGTAAAATCAAAGTTCCTTCCAAGCCACTGCCATCACAAATCAAATATATTATGAGACAAAGGGGGTATTTCTGACTTCAATTATCAGTCAACACATGTCCTAAGGTCAGAGCCTGCCTCTTTCATGTATTTAGAGTTCAGCATTTTACCAACTGCGGGAATGCAGTAAATATGAAATGGTAATTACACTAATTCATATCTGTCTAATCAGCCATGTATGATATACGACTCAGAGTATTTAAGCACTTAGGCAGTGATTAGCCATAATAATAGCTGCATATGATTCTTCTAATTCCCAAGTTTCATATGCCTTCTTGGCTTACTGTTTACAACCATCATCATCTCCTTTCCCTTCCTCATCAACATCAACTAACTTTTATTGTGTGTGTCACTGAACAAAGCACCCTCAGCTATTTTAGAAGGAGCCAGTCTTTCGACTTATTTTTCCACATTTATTTGTAGTTATCACATTTTCTGGATTCACAGAAGCCTAGCTGCTGAAATAATTTCATTTCCCTCTGCCTGATTGCTCAATTATTTTCTCTTTTTCCTAAATTAGTTTGATTTAATGTCATATCAGCACTTTGAATGGCAAGACTCAATAACACAAATCAGGCATATTCACTGCTGGGTGCTATTCCTGGTCTCGCTGATTTTCTGACATGCTATGCCTTCTGGAAGGTGGTGGGGGTGGAGATTGGGCTTAAGACTTTAGGGCTGACCAAGATTTAGGCCAGGGCAGGCTCCTCAATGTCCTTGTTTAAGGTAGTGCCCTTCCTTACTCTTGGGTATCTTCTGACACCAATTTTACAGGCTTTTGCTATGACCAATCAGATTCTGGTGGAGAAATCAGTGACAGGTTGGAAGGAAATAGAATATGAAGTTGTCCGAGATGCAGATGATAACTGCGTTACTGTCTGTAACATGGAAAATGTTGATGCCATGGGTGTTCACACAGGTAGGCAAAAAATATTCAAGAACTGTAGCCATACTTTCAGCTCATGACTGTTTATCACAGCATCCTTTCCGAAGTTCTTTACCATGCCTAGCAGATAGACTATAGATAGCATTTAGCATACATGCATTGTAATTTATAATACTGGAAATATTGCCACCTTTATTTCAGATTTCACAGAATTCCTCTGCAGTAAGGTAGATATTATTATCCAGATTTCAGTGGAAGAAAGTGAATTAAACCATAGATTTGAGGTAAAATCTGTGACAATGTTAACAAAAAAGGAATGATGTTTAAAAGTCTTAAAACAGATGCATGAGTTAGTCATTGACTGATTGAGAAAATAGTCTCAGAAGTGATAAAATAGGTCTAAACTACTTAGACAAGAGGATGAAGATGGCAACTTACATTTTAGAAATGCTAAAGTTAAGATGTGGGTGGCGCTCCCGAGAAGGAGTTCAGACTCCAGAAATGGGATACACAAAAATAGAGAAACACAAATGTTGACATAAGGTCATTGAAACTCATGTGGTATAAAAGAAATAAAGCTGGAGGAATGCATACATTTTTAAGAATATAGCTGTTGAGGAGAGAAGAGGGTCAAACTTTGAACTATGGGAGACAATTAGATTTGCGAAGCAGGAGAAAAAGGATTAGAGTTGAAGAAAGGAAGAAATAGAGGGTTAGGGGGAAAATAGCTAGAACAGTGTGAAGTGGGTGATGCAGAACATACTTTATAAAATATGTTTGTGACAGTCTTAGGTACTATGCTAGGTCAAGAATGAAGATTTAATTTGGGGTTTTAAATGTTCAAGGACAAATTTCAATATTAAGATGGCTAGGACACCATATAGAATGGGATTACGTGCTAAGGAAGCTTGACAAGTTTAGCCATATAGAGAACAAGAGTTTTGTGTTTGACAGTGTTGGGGATCGGTCTTGAGGCAGGGGAGAGCCAAGTGTGTCACAGCCAAAGGAAAGGGAATGAGGACAATGGGGTTGAAGACACAAAGCCTCAGGTTGGAGAGGAGGGGGAATGGGAAGGACAGATAGAGCATGGGGGACCATGGATCAGTGTGGGCCAAAAGGACAGACAATTTTGTGGAAGGAGAAACTTGAGAGAGACAATTTGAGATGAAAGAAGAACATCTGAAGACACAAATGTGAATCTGGTAAGTAGATGATTGAAGCTTTAATAACTAGAGGAACTTGGCTAAAGTGTTAGAGAGTTTCTCTGAGGAAGGTGTCAGAATAAAACAGGAAAAGGAAAGCAGCTTCAGGAGAATGTCTGCCGTTCCTGTTCAGGTGTGTGTATAAATGTGAATATTTTCCATAAAATAAGACTTTTGTCAACAAATCTTCAGGCTGTTCCATGTTGTATCACTTTAGTGGATTAAGTCACTGAAGTTGGTTGTGAAAATATGCTACCAGATAACGAGTGCTGCTTGGGTCTCCAGGTGACTCAGTTGTTGTGGCCCCTGCCCAGACACTCTCCAATGCAGAGTTCCAGATGTTGAGACGCAGTTCAATCAATGTCGTTCGCCACTTGGGCATCGTGGGTGAATGCAACATTCAGTTTGCTCTTCATCCCACATCCATGGAGTACTGCATCATCGAAGTGAATGCCAGGCTGTCCCGAAGCTCTGCCCTGGCCTCGAAAGCCACCGGGTAAGACAGAAATAATTGACTGTGTGTTTGCAGTTTTTTTGCAGATAGAAATGAAAAATGGACTGCTAGTGAAGACTTTTGTATTTATAAAATCCATCCTCACTTTCTGTGTGCTAGCTCTGAATCATTTAGGAAACCCTAAAGACATAGTTATTAATGAGCTTGCTGCCAGATCTAGGCAAATGGTATTGCTAGCTGACTTCGTTTGCTGGCTAATCATAAACTAATCAAAATCTGGGTGGTCAAAGCAAGCTGGGGAAAATCTGCTTCTTAATTGCACTTTGCAGATGTTAAAAAGTGAATTAATCTTTAATTTTAGTTTTGAACTCTCTATGCAAGCAGTTGATAAAATATACTTTACTCAACTCAAGCCTTCAATATACATCATTTAAATTTTAGAAATGTATATGATAAAACATAAAAAGTTATCTATCAAGTTAAAATCAATAAATGATTTTAAAACATCGACAGGAATAAATCAGTGTAGGAATTTTCTACAGGTAAATATTAAAACAAAATAAGTAAATTTACTGTCCATTTAACAGCTGTTAACAAGCATAATTAGAAGGAAAGTAAATAAAACCTCATTTCTATTAATATCTTTAGCATCTGGCATTTGAATTATATGACATTTAAATGAGCTAAATATTTACTTCTTTAGATCTTTTATGCAGACACACAGGGCTGCCTGGAGTGGTATGCAGTATATTGCTTTACACAGAGTGTAGAAGACCCAATTTCTTGATTAATTCTTCCACTGACTGTGAATTTGGGCAAAGCATTTATCTGTATCACTTTCCTTGTCTGTTATATGGGAACTCACACGAAATAACTCATATCCAATTCTATATTTCCATAAATGATTTTCTCAATTAAAATCATCCAACTCACATTCCAGATAATAGTCCAGAATGTTAGTTTTTCCAAAAGCCAAAAGTTCAGGTGTTTTGAGATACAACCAAAGCTCACATTTGACATATCCACATTTCTTAGCCATTTAATATAGTCCCTAGAACCAGCTGTCTTCTTAGATAGGATATATATATATATATATATATTGTTTTCCCAAAGAATATTTTGTAGATTCTAATCTGAGTAGATATTAAAGATAGATAGTGGGAGGTGAAAACCTTATTTATCAAGAAAACAACTGATTTTGTGTTGAAGGGACAAAGGCTGGAAATGGTGGCTGTACAGAGAAAGCACAGAAAGTGGATTCTCTACTGCCTCTGTACTTTATCATGATGTACATTATTTTGCAAGCCAATAATAAATATTTATACATAACAGAAATCAAGTATATCTTATACAATGAAATAGACTAATGTTAGAAATTTAAAGGTGAATTCATGTATGCTTCAAGCAGTTTTTAAATATTATTCCTCAAAGAAAAACAAAAACTAAAATAAACGTGTCTCTTACTTCGCAGCTACCCGTTGGCATTCATTGCAGCAAAGATTGCCCTGGGAATCCCACTTCCAGAAATCAAGAATGTTGTATCTGGGAAGACATCAGCCTGCTTTGAACCTAGCCTGGATTACATGGTGACCAAGATTCCTCGCTGGGATCTTGACCGATTTCATGGAACATCCAGCCGAATTGGCAGCTCAATGAAAAGTGTAGGAGAGGTGGGTCCAGCGCTTACTACTCTTTTGTCTCTGCATTTGGTCTCAGTCACTCTGTCATGTCCTTAACACCATAAGGTTGCTCCGGCACTGGAGTTCTCACTGGAGAACATGTGGGAATTTCATTTTCTAATTCATGTTTTAACATTGCTCCTTTTGACTTTTAGCATATGTCATTTGTTACATGACATTTTGATGAATTCAGAATCCCATACAAAGGTGAGGCTATACATGTGGGTATACAATGTACATATATACATACAATAGAGGTTTATGTAAACGTACCTGAGTTATAATTTGTTTTATAAGCAAATCTAGAAAGTAAAGTAGTGTAAAAGACAATATAGGGGCCCGGGAGGTGATTTAGCATGTAAAGCATACATTGCACAAGCATGAGGACCTGATTTGGATTCCAGTACTCATATAGACAGTCATGAGCTTCAGCCTGCACTTGTAACCCTAGTACAAGTGGGGAGGAGGGTGGAAAAAGACAGATTAGATCCCAGAGGTTCCATGGCCACCTGGTCTAGCCAAATAGCAAGCTCTAGGTTCAGTGAGAGATCCTGTCTCAAAACAAATGTGGAAAAGTGATTGAGGAAGATATCTCAGTGCCGACCTCTGGCCTCCACATGCACATGAATTGAGTTTACTCATACACCCCCACACACATACAAACACCTCACACATGCTCACATACAACATAATAGAAAATATGGTGAAGAAAAAAAGACAACTGATTTGAGATTAATAACCTGAATTTAGGGGCTAGAGAGATGGCTCAGCCATTAATAGCACATGATGTTCTGGTAGAGGACTTGAGTTCAATTCCCAACATCCCCATCAGACAGCTCACAGCTGCCTGTAACTCTGCTCTGTAACTCCAGTTCCAGGGGATCTTAAAGCCTCCTGCCTTCAATGACACCTGCACCCAGGTACATGTACCCCCACACAGACACATGTACGAACATAAATAAAATAAAATAAAAGCTAAAATGGTACTTGACTTTAGTCCATTTATGTGAATTGTAGTGATCATTTAAAAAAATTTTTTTGTTTTATTAATTTTATTTGTTTCTGTATGTGTATGAATGTACTGTCTGCATGAAAGTTTGTGCACCCGTGTCGTGCAATGCCGCGGAGGTCAGAAGACGGTCTCGGATTCCCCTGGAACTGGAGTTCTCCTGGAATTGGAGTTTCAGACGGTTCTCGGCCGCCATGTGGGTGCTGGGGATCGAACCCGGGTCCTCTGTAAGAGCGGTCGGCGCTCTTAACCGCTAGGCCATCTCTCCAGCCCCTGTAGTGATCATTTTTACAGACCTCGAATTTCCACACCCACACAGGAGACGGGAAAACTCCATGGCTCTCAGAGCCCTCCAGTTAAAACATTGCAAATTGAGAAGAACACAGTGGAATGTTAAGTCCCATTTCACTGGATCAAAAGTTCTGAACTTTTAATACTTTTTGAAGATTCTTATAATGTTTTATGTCATATTGTTTGAAATAAAAAGATAGGTTTTGATTATCCCATCTTTAAAGATACAGTACTCTTCTGTGTGAGGAAAAGAAAAGAATTCGGATCTTTGCCTTTGAGATTCATTCCTTTGCCCCCTTCTCCAAGTCATTCTCTCTTTTTCTGCCACCAAGAGGTTTGGTATAGTGGAGAGAGTGCGGGCATGGAACCAGGTAGACTTGGATGCAGGTCTTCTTAATCACTCTATCTATCATCTATCTATCTATCTATCTATCTATCTATCTATCTATCTATCTATCTATCTATCTGTCATCTATCTATCTCTATCATCTATCTGCCTTTGTTATCTATTGATTAATTTATCTCTATCACTCTATCAATTATCTGTCTATAATCTATGAATTATCTATCTATCTAGCTACTAGCTACTATCTACTATTTACCTATCATCTATCATTTTATCTTCCGTATTATGGTCAATGTAAGTACTCATAATCTGAATCCAGGTACCTAACCTCATTATTATATGGAGCAAGAGATTATTTACAATATGCTGTTCCACACTGGCCTTTATTTTTCCCATGACAGAGGTTATAGCCTAAACCCAGAAAAATCATTTGAGAAATCATACCATAAATCACAGAAAATACAGCTTAAATCCATCCGAAATCAGGAAAAAGTTAAAAAGGCATTTTGATGGTCTAGAATATTCACACATTAAATACAGAATTTTTACTATTATGTTTTCCTCTACTTCCAATGTATTCATAGGTTTTTATAGTATTCACAGCTAAGAAACAGCTTCCTCTTCTTTTAAATTTAAATCATTGCATCACTGTAAAACCTCAAATAGTATTTTATTTTCCTTCTTCGTTTAAAATTTTTATTTTATTTCATGTGTATGAGTGTTTTGCCTGCATGTACGTTAAGTACATCTGTGTTGTGCAATACCTGCAGAGGCCAGGAGATGGCATCATATACTCTGGAACTGATAGTTGCTAAGTACCTTGTGGGTGCTGAGCATGGAAGCCAGGTCTTCTTTAGGAGCATCCAGTGCTCCTAACCACTGAGCAATCTCTCTAGCCCTCTATTTGTCCTAAATATTTTTTTTTATTATGCTTTTCAGGGAAAAATAGGATGAGAACTCAATGCAATAAAAGTGGTGTCAGTATCATTTCTGCCAATCAACTGTCATTTAGTCCACACTTCATGGGAAGTGCTCTCTTCATAATGTTCACCCTGAAATGAGTAAGACAATGAATTTCGGGGTATTTTGTGCTGTTCTCATTTGAACCTCTTATCTGAGGTATTTTTGTTGTCAGCGAGTCCTTAGCACCTTCCATTTAGTTCAACTCCAGTTAGCAAACATGTCTTGAGATCTTGATATATACAAGAAGCTGGAGAATGAAAGTTATATATAATTATACTACATTATCTGAAGTCGATAAGTTTAGAATATATAAAGAGAATTAAATGAATATGAAGTAAAAAGAGGCAAAAATTACAACAGCATTTATGTAGAGGAGCTGTGAAAATGAGGTAGATGATGACAAGGAAGACCTTGTCTGCTGCTAGTCCACAACTGAGCATGGAGACATTTTCTCTATGTGAAAGTAAATTTGGATAATACAAATCATTAAAATGCACAGTGCTTATCAGGCATGCAAAATCAAACATGTCTCCATTACTCTATAGATACAGGTTTTTCATTTATTCCATGAATTTCACATTTCATTATGTAAAGTGTGATTCCAAACAATAAAACAGAATTTCTCATAGGACTAATTAGAGAATGTTCTCATCTAGTTTCTTTTGTTGCGACAAACGCTGTGGCCGAGGCAACCTGGGGAGGACAAAGTTTATTTCAGTGACGTCTGTTCTTTTCTCAGGGAAGCTAGGGAGGAGCTCTGGCAGAACCCGGAGGCAGAAACTGAGATGAGACCTTGCAGGACCACTGCTACTTTTTGGCCTGCTCAGCCACTTTGTCTTATAAAGCCCAGTCTCCTACATCACACAGCAGTCAAGACAGTGCCCTACAGACAAGCCTGTGGGCCAGAATTGAGGGTCCCTTTTCTCAGGTTTCTCTAGTTTGTATCAAGTTGACAAAAACTGTCCAGCACAGAGATAAATTTAAATTTGACTAAAATTCCCTAATTATTTCCTTACTTTTATTATATCAAAATATCATATTTCTAGTAGTCTCTTTCATTCTTAGCTTAAACAATATATAAGCACATTGCCCAACTTTTCAAGGTATCAGTAGACTTCCAAATTGCATAGCTGAATTGTACTAACAATTACTGATCGCTGTTCTAGTGAATCTTCCTTTACTTCTGATTAAGTTTGGAATAGTGTGAAGAGGTTATCTGCCTGATATTAGTGATCTTTGAATATGTATCCTTTCACACAATTGATACGATGCTTTCCTAAACTGAAATAAATAGGAATTATGAACATTTACTGAAGGCAGCATTATAATCATTATTATTTTAAATTGGAGACCAAAAGGTAAAAAAAAAAAAAAAGAAGCATGGCAATGTAGTGTTGCATGGAAAGATTTAGATGATGTTCCTCCAATAAAGATAACTGGGTATGTTGCAAGGTCACTTTAAGTTTAGTTTGGAGTAGCAAGTTGTTCAAACTAAGTCATGGTTTTTTTTAAAAAAATATTTTATTATTTTTTATGTGTGTGAATGTACTGTCTGCATGTAGGTTGGTGCACATGTGTTGTGCAATGCCGTGGAGGTCAGAAGAGGGTGTCGGATTTCCCTGGAACTGGAGTTAAAGAAGGTTCTTAGCCACCATGTGGGTGCTGGGAATTGAACCCTGGTCCTCTGCAAGAGCAGTTGGTGCTCTTAACCACTGATCCATCTCTCAGCCCTAAGTCATGGGTTTTTGAACTGATTAGTATATAATTAGCTGTAAAGATTGTGGTAAGACACCTTGAATTTGTCATGGGAAATTTAGCCTCCACCTACATTCCAAAAACATAATCTATCTGTATTTGTAGTGATTCTCAAGGTTCAATTAATATTGATGCTTAGCTATAAAGAAAGCCAAGCTGTCATAGGTACTGACTGCTACTCTTGAAATAGACTTTAAAAAAAATATATGTATTTTCTCTTTGTTTTCTATTCTAAAGAATATTGGCAGCACTTTTTAAGGAAGGGTTGGTACACTCCAGCCATTTGTTCTTCTTTTGATCAGATACAGGATTTTTTTCCCTCAGTCTCCAAAATACATCTGCCTTGTCTCACTGTGGAATGTTAAACATTCATTTCATCAAAACCACAGGAAAAGGGGACATGGAATTAAAAAGCAGCACCCTAAAATTTGAGTAACATTCTCAATTTTTTTTGTTATTAAGTTATTGGGAAATATTCTATATCTGGTTCTGTTAGAAATGAAAAAAAATGTGTAAGATATGTCTTTCAACCTGAGCTCTTAACTGTGTACCTAGGTCATGGCCATTGGCCGTACCTTTGAAGAAAGTTTCCAGAAGGCTTTGAGAATGTGCCACCCGTCTGTGGATGGGTTCACGTCCCGTCTGCCCATGAACAAAGAATGGCCATCAAACCTGGATCTCAGGAAAGAGCTGTCAGAGCCCTCCAGCACGCGAATCTATGCCATTGCCAAGGTAAGACTGGAAGAATATGATCAGCTTGACTTTGAAAGTCCTCCACATCAGTGCTGTGACACACATGTTTGTACTCTGCCCTTCACACATATATACATCACACACGCACACACACACACACACACACACACACACACACACACACACCAGAGTGGTCTTAATTCAAGGATTTGTGGAAAATTTGTAGTTCTCTTCAACAAAACTGTGGGAGACTGGGTACACTTTGAATTTCAACTATTCTACTAATTTATTATTATATTTTCTTATTTAACTTGAATTTTGGACCTAAAGGCACAATTATCACATACATAGTACTAGTATTCTTTTTTTGTTGTTGTTGTTTGTTTGGGGTTTTTTTTTTTAGACAGGGTCTCTCTATAGCCCCAGCTGGCCTGGATCTCACTCTGTAGACCAGGCTGGCCTTAAACTCACAGAGATCCACCTGTCTCTGCCTCCCTAGTGCTAGGATTAAAGGCGTGCAAGTACTAGTATTCTTTTTTTATTTTTAATTTTTTAAAATTTTATTTATTTTTGTATGTGTATGAATGTACTGTCTGCATGTAGGTCTGTGCACCCGTGTCGTGCAATGCCTCGGTCAGAAGAGGGTGTCAGATTCCCCTGGAACTGGAGTTCTCCTGGAATTGGAATTACAGACGTTCTTACCGCATGTGGGTGCTGGGGATTGAACCCGGAGTCCTCTGCAAGAGCAGTCAGCACTCTTAACTGCTAGGCTATCTCTCCAGCCCCAAGTACTAGTATTCTTAGGTAGATTTAAAAAAAAATGCTATTTGGGTTAGAGAGATGGCTCACCATTTAAGAACACTGGCTATTCTTGCAGAGGACCCAGGTTTGATTCCTAGCACCCACATGGCAGCTAGCAACCATCAGTAACTTCAGTTCTAGGAGATATTATGCCCTCTTCTGATTTCTGCAGGCATTGGACAACACAGGTGCACTTACATGCAGGCAGTCAATACACTTATACACATAAAATAATAAATAAAATACTTAAAAAAAACTAAAATGGGGATTCTTCCTTTCTGGTCACCTATGTTAAATGTCCCTTGAAAATGCATGGTATTGTACTTTAGAGAGAGAAAATGGTATCATAGTAAGTACTCATAAGAATGTGTATCTACATGATTGATTATATGTTCTACTTTAACATAATCCTTCTTTGCTTGATTTTTTCTGTGTTTAAACAACAGGTTACTGAGACCAGGAAGACAGAGTTTTGAATGTAATTATTTTATTGGCATTACTTTTAGAACAAAAAAATCCCTACATTTCTCACTTCACCCTCTAGTTCCTTTTCATGCAAATTAAATGCCATATTAATCTCCTTTCATATTTACCGTGCTTAGAAGTCTGAAGTGTCAGCTCATCTGATTTTATAAAAGGACTTTGGCAGCTGGAATCTGTTGGGTCAGAAATCCCTGAATGGCTTTTTGACATTTAAGGAAGCACAGGCATTAATCCTCCAACAGTGTCAAAGCATACTGTCCCAAAGCTCCACTGAACACTTTACAGTGTGGGCTGTGGAATGAGCTAGTGGAAATAGGAATTTTTGAAGGAGAGATTTGAAATATATATATACTATATATATGATAGTATATATATATATCTATATATATATATATATATAATTCCTTCGTAGCAACAGGAAAATGCTGTTTGTGTTTGTGAACTCAAAGCAGCTTGTGTGCATTTCCTCAGTCCTGAGGAGACGGAAGGAGCAAGGGCACGTTTCTTTTGTTGCATCTGGTATACATTCTTGTCCCTCTCATGGTTTTACCTGCAAAGTATTTTAAATCCTGTTGAATTTCTGAGAGATACTATCGTGTTTGATAAATCCTTTCTAATGTGGAGTTTTAAAACTCGTGTCCCTGTGGAGTGGTGGGGCACAAGGATGAAGAGAGATTTTTCTGGAGAACCATTTCACCTTATTTATTGCTCCTCTCTTAGTCTTTTATTTAAAAAGCAATCAATGACATTCATATATATGGGTGTGGATGAATAAATATATATATATATCTATCTATCTATAGATAGATATAATTTTTCCTCAGGCAAAGGGCAGTAAATGGATTTTTTTCCTTAAGTCTAGCAATCATGTTTCTGGCACTTCGAGGCACATGAAAAAGGGTAGCATTTCCACGTTCCCAGCCAGGCTGTAAAATTCAGGCAAATCTCTCATTCTTTTCTACCAGACTTACAGAGGAGGATAATGCAGGGCAAATGTGCAGAGGTTGGTTTCTTCTTGTGCACAGTACACTGTACACAAGCACAAAGTGCAGGGCCTGGGATATAAATTATTGTCTGGCAGAGTGCCGGGAGAAGGAACTGATTTTTGTTTGTTAGAGGTCATCATTACTGTTCATTTCCACAGCAACCGGAGACTTAGTGATTTTGACAAAGAATGTAAGGGCTACTCAGGGCTGAAGGGGAAAAAGAATGAAGGGAGGGTGTAAATCTTCACTTGCTTTCATGATTCTCAGCAAAGGGCGACTTGCTCTGAGGTCTGGTTTTCGCAGCAGCCTTATTTCAGGATGACTGGATCATCACCTCTTTTGATTCGGGGGGAATGCGGGGCATTATTTTTGATTTGGAGAGCAACTGAGTAACCTCAAACGAGTTTGGGGTCATCGCGGACTTCATTACAGTGCTGTAAAACGGCACAGCTTCAGTGTAGGAAAATGAAGTCCTTTGACTGCTTTCAGATGGAAACTGATCTGACTGTAGGTTCCCCTTCCTCAAAGGGAAGCAAGTACCAGATGCCAGGCCCATCTTCATTTTGCATGATCCTTGTTTGATCTGTGCAAAGAATGAGCAACTTACTTTCTATGCACTTTACTCTATAGATGGCTGGCAGCTAACTCTCTTTAATCACTTAGTAAATAAGAGCGGCAGAGGTCCTTAGGAATATGATCATAATTTTGAGAACTAAATAAAAAGAATGTAAATAAAGTTGAAAGATGAACATGACTTTGTTCTCATAAATTATATCAAATTTTAGTCAAGTGAATTCTGAATCAGGCTGCCATGTACTGCTTATAATCATGATCTCTGGGGCAGTAGAAATAAACAAAGCCTGAAGAAAACTAACAGCAAAGTTACTAGTTGCATACATTTTTTCTTTAGAGTTTTGAAATAGAAGGTGTTATTGTAAAATAGTTTTGATCATTATATGATTTTTTTTTCTTTTGTAGTTTTTTCCTTTTTTTTTGATATTTTTGAGGCAGGGTCTCCCTTTTTGTACCAGCTGTCCTGGAGCTCACTCTGTAGACCAGGCTGGCCTTGAACTCACAGAGATCCACCTACCTCTACTTCCCGAGTGCTGGGATTAAAGGTGCATGCCACCACGCCCGGCTATGTGATTTTTTTAAATTTTTCATTAGATATGTATGTGCATTTACATGTACATATGTAAACAATAATTATATGTTTTGAGTTTGAAAGCTTTAGTTTGAGAGTTTATTGTTTTTCAGGGGTATTTTCTTTTTTTATATAAATTTTTTTGTTGTTAAACTTTTTCCATAGGCCATACATCATTTCTCAGTCAAATCTAGAGTCGCTTCCCTTTCCATGCCTCCCACCCCACCCGAGTCCCTGCACTCTGCCATACATGTCTATCTTTTTCTGAGTCTTTCCAGAGTTTTCTTTTCAGTTGTTTTGTTGTTCTCTCCAACTTTTATTGCTACAGTATATATACATATATATACATAGTTATATATACATACATGTATACATACACGTATCACTTGAATTGGAGGATTTTTTTTCCTAAAAGATGTTATGTTTTCCTTAAGGAAGTTGCTCAAATGTTCCTCCTTGGAAATCCCAAACAACCATCAATCCTGCACTTGTGCTCCACATTGGCCTCTTTCCCTCCCATGGTCCCCCAAATGAAGTCCAGTAAGCACTTCAGGGGCATTTTCTACTCAGCCTAATGAGTCAGTTAGAATTTGACTTTTGAGAAATTGCTAAAATAACCTTATCTGGGGGTTGGAGAGATGGTTCAGTGGTTAAGGGCACTGAACCATCTGTAGGAGGTGGAGGACCCAGGTTTGGTTCCCAGAACTCAAATGGCAGCTAATAACCATCTGTAACTCCAGTTCCAAGGGATCAGATACCTTCTCCTGGCCTCCATGGGCATTGTACACATAGGTGCACTTATATACATGCAGGCAAAGCACTCATGCACATAAAAAATAAAAATATCCAAGAGGAAATAGCCGGAGGTGCCTATGGTCATGAGTTATTGCTGTAGTGCTTTGAAGTGTATTAAGATTGTATAAAATGCATGTCTTAGCACAAAAGTCATAGCAATTGATTCAAAATAACTTTATTTTAGAATTTCTTTGTGAGGAAATATTCTAGAGAAATAATGCCAAGCATATTTGACCCATGGATTCTCCCTATGACATCATTGTGAGTGTGTAGAATCAGGTGAAGGAAACATGCTCCACTGAAGGATGGCCATCAGAAATTCAAGATCAATGAGCATTATACTGATTCTCCGTTTTAAAAACCAATTGGGCTTTACTCTAGTCAAGATCTTTTTGAATTCCAAATAGATGTTCCAAATTTAGGGTACATGTCACTAGAATTCTAATCAAATAAAGAGAAGGCAGAACTTGTTGAGACTGCCCTGAGTACACACTATTCTTGCAGCTCGAGGCAGGTACCTCTTTTGTATGCCATGTCTGGATGCAGTTGACAGTCTCTTTAAGTTTATTGCAAGAAACATCAATGATTCAGTTTCACAATTCAGTGGATAGCCCCAGGCTCTCGCAACAACATGGAGAAGAATGACTTCTATGTTTCCAACTAAATAAGACATTTAGAAAATGGTTACCAAAGAAAATATCTGCTTGTCTTTCGGCAGGCCTTGGAAAACAACATGTCCCTCGATGAGATTGTGAATCTCACATCCATTGACAAGTGGTTTTTGTATAAGATGCGTGACATTTTAAACATGGAAAAGACACTGAAAGGGCTCAACAGGTAAGAAAAGTTTACCCCGAATCGCTGTACATAGTTTGTATACAATTTTTGAATTTTTTTCTTATCCTTAAGCACTTGTACAAAAATGCTTCAATGAGGTAAATGGCACCAACCTTACAAAAAAGTAGCTATCTTTGGAAAGGTATCTATTAATATTTTGAATCATTTTTTTGCGTCTATTGTTGCTATCATCCATGGTGATATTTTCACTAGGTCTTTTGATCTAACAAAAAATTAGTATACATTTGTGAAAGTGTCTATCTAGGTTTAAATCTTGTTAACCAGAAATCAGTGAGTAACATGTCTATTTTCTGTACATTTTCCCTTAAGTTCTGAAGCCTAGTTCTGATTTCAACTTTATCCTACAGATTGCTGTGTATTTATGAGAAAATACAAACCTCTTGCATTCTACCAATATTTTTAACATTGATAGTTCTAGTTCAGCATATAAATAAGCTACCTTTATGTGTCTATTAATAAATTTTTACCTCTAATTCACATTTTAATCTCTTCTTGGGAAATTATTTCTAAATTTCACTTCATGTTGAGATCAACCTAATAATGTCAGTTCTATAAAATCTATTTTTTTTATTGTCTATGGAAAGACTGCCTGTTGGGGCATCTCAGGCTTCTGGAATTATACACAAATTTTACACACATATCTTTGAAAAGATGAGCATTTATTATCAAACTAAGAAAAACAATAAACTCCTTTTTAGCTTTTTTTCCCTAACCAAAACACACAATTGTTGGAAAGAACTCTCATCTATAAGCGTAGGGGTATATTTAGAGAGATAGAGAGAGAAAAATAAAACACTGGAGGTATAACTTGTTCTCATATAATTTGGGGAAATGCAGAAAATTTAATTACTTAAAATGTTGTTGAGAGCAGAGGATCCTCCTGTGTTTAATGACACAACATATAGCTTGTATTTCCTAATACAAATTGCATCTGCCTGGGTTATTTGTTATACTTTCCTAACTGGGATGTGTCCAGGATGAGCAACGAAACACCTGCTTTTGGAACAAAATTAGATCCTCTTTTTTTTGTCTATTCAATAATTGCTGTGTTAAATGCTTGGTTTTGCACAGTGGGGGTTCTATTAAACAAAGAGGAAACTGGCCACTATTGCCTATAAGTCATCCTTTCTAGAGCTCACATAAAATGAAATGTAGGCAGCAAATAAGTCGGGAATTGACCCTATACATTCATCTTGGAGTTTTGCTGACATAGGGTTTCCTTTCTTGGTTTATGATGCCGGCAGAACTTCCATGTTGAATTATAGTCTGTTCCACTGTTCAGATTTAGGCAACTGATTTCAAAATCCTATGAAGCCACTCCAATTAAACCACACGGGGGCGCTAGAAACTTACAGAATTCGAAATGCAGAAGTGGGAGACCTGGGGTGGAAAATAGTAGACGGCAGTGGGATTTAAATTTGCACTTGATATATGTTCTGATCTGGGGGTAAATTTGATGTTTTAATTGAATAATTTTTGTTATAGGCAGAAGATAGGTTGAGATTCTAACTAAGCAGAGATAAGTGTGTATTGATAGAAAAAAGGCAAGTTACTGCTAAAGATGACTTAAAATACTTTCTGACTACATTCTGTTGCATTTACTCTGAAAATTTGGCATTTTCAGTTCCCATTTTCTGAAATAAGTATATTTATAATTAAAGATTCTTTCTTTGGTTTATAATGATCTGCATAAAGCTTTTAATAACTTTTAACATTTTAAGGTTTTATCTATTGTATAAATTTATTTCGATGTTTATTATATAGCATGAAACCTAAGACCTAGAAAAACCTAAGACCTCAAAAAGTGGCAATTCAAATTCAAATCTGAATTCACTATCTGAAAGATACTGTTCTGTTTACTTCCTTTGATTTTTGAGTGTTATTGATGGACACATAGAAATTTGATAATAATCGTTATAACTGTCACATAAATAAGAATGGATGGTGCCAGAAGCTAGCTGTTCAATCCTTCTGTGGTACGTAAGGGTCCGAAGTTGAAAGTATATCAAAGCTGACTGATTCTATCTCAAGTTTTCTACCTCAGTTTTCATTGCTTTTACCATTACCAGAGACTGTGAAGTCTTTGTTTTAGTTCCTAAATGTCCAGAGAGGATTATGTCCCCAAATATGTACAATTCTAAAAGTAATAGTATCCTCTTCTCACCAGCTGACACTGAGGAGTGGACTTACCCATTGCCTTTGGAGAAGGGTTGAAAATGCCAGTTATTCTTTTATGCATCCACATTTATTTGTGGTCCACTTTGTTCTAAGTCCTTAGCTTCTCCTGTGCTGGAAAATATGGCTTTAGATGAGGCCTCAGGAGGTAGCTATTTATTTGATGTGTGTTGAGATACTATACCTGCCTGGTATAGTATCTCTGATGCCAGCGTGCCCAAGTCCTTTTGCAATTTCCATATAGACTCTCAGGGAAAGAGGCAGGAGGGCTACATCTATATTTCTCTCTCTATATCTATATCTATATCTATATCTATATCTGTATCTGTATCTGTATCTGTATCTGTATCTATATCTATATCTATATCTATATCTATCTATCTATCTATCTATCATCTATCTATCTAGAGTGGAGAGGTATGGCTTTTCTTATGTATTGAAGATGCACAGGTTCTGGAGTCATATACATTAGCTTGACATCCTGCCCACTGTGGAATTATGGGCTTACTATATTAGCCTCATATTCTTCCTGCTAATGTACAGATCATAGTTTTGTTGTAAAACTTAAATAAGAATCAAGGGTTTATGTCACATAGCAAGTACCCAGAAGGGGTTTCTTCTTTCCCCCTGAAACCAAAATTGTTGATGATCTGAGATATGCATTTAGATGTCAATTTTAAGGACTAACATAGTTTGCTTTCTGTTGTTGAGGTAAAACTCTGACCAAAAGCAACTTGGGGAGGTAAGGGTTTATCCCACTTTACTGGTTACAATCCATTACTGAGGAAGCCAAGGTAAGAGCCTGAGGGCAGAGACCGAAGCTGAGACCAGAGATGAAGGAGGAGTGCTGCTTACTGGTTTATGTCCCCTGGCTTGCTCAGCTACTTTCTAGAAAACCTAGGTCCACCTACCTGGATGGCGTTAATTAGCAATTAACAAAATGGCTCACGGACATGGACACAGGCCAAACTGATCTGGATAATTCTTCAGTTGAAGTTCCCTCTTTCCAGGTGACTTGAGGTTTGTGTCAAAATGACAGCTGAAGCTAACTGTGACAGGGACACACTTTGTATTTGCTTGTATGCTATGCAGTGTATCATTTCTTAATTTTATTTAAAATGTATTGTCACCAGTTTCAATAACAGACCTTTTATTTTAGACAGGGTCTCATGTAGCTGCAGGTTGCATGGAACTCACTAGGTAGACCAGGCTGGGCTTGATCTCACAGAGATCCACCTGCCTCTGCTTCCCAACTTCTGAGATTAAAGGTCTGTACCACTATGCCCAGCAATAGGCTTATTTTTAAGGAAACAATCATAATGATGCAAATACTATCTTTTTCAAAAGATTAACAGTGCTCTATTATAATGAACCAAAATTCTCATTCTACGAAGTTCTAAGATCCAATACACACATTCATTGATGATATCACTCAAATTGATGGCCAGTCTGTGACTTGTTTTCTTATGTAGTTATCTGAAAGGCAATTTAGAATTTGAATCCCTAATGCAATATATACATATATTTAGAATATATGTAAATAAATGCCCACCAACAAGGAGAAGACAAAAATTATTGTAACAAGATACTTAAAGAAACAAGTGGTTTTCCATGGCTGCTAGAATGTGAGAATTATGGTAAAGGATCTCTCCTTGAAAGTGAGTGGAGAGAGCGTGCTCTGTGAAATCCCAGAAATTCTCAGGCTGAGTTAAGGCAAAGGGTTTTGGAATAGTCAGCTCAGAATTCTGGCTCTGAGTGCTCGTCTCTATCAGGACTCCATTCTGATCATTGTATGGTGCGAACCCTAGAGAACAGAACTGGCAGCATGCATGAGACTTCAATAGCAATATCCATTTTTACCAGCTTAGGTGATAAGCATTATTCAGGCGGCTTCAGCAAAAAAATTTACCTTTTACAGTTGAGTTGACTGATTTCTTCCTTTTCCTCTTAAAATTTTATTGTTCCCCAAGGACATGCTAGGGAAGTTAGCCATTTTAGGCAGTTCTCCAAATTTTCAAGTTATTTTCCTGACATTAATAGACACAAAATGACAACACTTACAGTGCATTATTTCTTTAGGGTTTGAGTAGTTTCTTTTTTTATTCAATGTGATGTGAGTTATATCATGAAGGATGCCAATTCCTGTTATGCATATGCATTGGAATTTAGAGGCTTAATGGTCACATTAATTACACATTGACAAATATATATATATATATATATGCGCATATATATATTTGAGAGTGTATACAGGTGAATTAGATAACACAAGAAGAACTAAGTCTACATGTATTAAATACCTTCTGTAGAGTTGCATTTGTCAATAATGGCATGTAGTCATATCATTGTAGAAACAGCGCATGTAATAAATGTAATTATATTTGTAATGAATAGATAGAGACACAGAGATACAAAGAACCTGTCAGCTGGAAGCTACTGCTATAAATAAAAAAGGTAAAAATATAATAATGCTTGTTTGTGAGCAGACACTATTTTAGGGCCTTATACCCCAAATATTTTTATATATATCATTAAATTGGATTTAATAATTTTCAGTTGAAAGGCAATCAGAATATATAAAGACATAGAACACAAAATATATGAACACTTCCTTATCCTCTGCGTGTTACTCTGAAATTGTGTGTGTTTAAAAGTTTATTCCCTCTCCTTCCTAGACTCTTCAGCTCATTCTAACATATTGACTTCAAGGATGTTATTAAACCTGCCTATTTGTAGAATTTTACTTTAAAAAAACTGGCTACAAAAGAACTATGTTAAGTTTTACAGTTTTCACTCAAGTGGATTATTTCAAAGCAGACAGCCTCTCCATGTTACATCACCAGATGGAAGGCTTCCCACCATGTGTGACCATTGCGATTTTCCTGGAATGGCCCATTTTGCCCTCTGGTTTTAATGCCCAATGATGCTATTTGCATTAGTAATGTTGGAGATAACTATTTTAGGAAATTTGTTTCCACCATTTAAAATGTTTAAAATTTGGGTATGTAGCCAGTGAGATACTGTTTAGACCATATAAAATTTAAGAGTTAAGATTTGGACTTATTTCTCTATGAGTGATTGACATAAATCTACTGTTGGTGTATGGAAAAAAAAACAGAAATTACTTTTATTCAATATTCTATGGGCTTCATGTGTTTTTTATGCTACACTAATTCTGAAAATATTAATATTCTCTTCCCCTTTTATTACCACCCAGTCAGTGTAGTAGAGAGGAAGGTGCAGTTTTGAAGGGTCCAATTTTCATCTGAACACCACTATGTTCAGTGTGATAAACTACACCCATTGGTGGGTGCTGAGAAATCATAGGCATGCCTATTGCTTAGGAAAACAATCTAGGGCAAGCCTGGTGAGGTTCTGCTTGGGCATTCAAGTGCTAAATTGAGCTCAGGAAAGTTGGCCATTTCCCTGCAGCCACAAACTTCTGGCAGATGTAATAATGCAGGTGTCACCTTAGGTGGAACACTCTCTTTGAATGCCCTCTCCTATACATGCTAGCTTCCACTTTTATTTAACTTGTTCACAAGGCATGGAGAAATCAGACAAGAACATTTTGTGCTTACGTTTGATTGAAGTTTGGAGGGAAAGTGTCACCGCAGTGTTCTTAGAACTTAGATGTAGGAATGAGCATGTTTGTACTTTAGTTCCTGGTGATAACTCACAATTTATGATAGAAAAATTAATGACTTATGGTTTACAGGTAGATATATTCCCTAGATTACCTCTATTAGATATAGTAATATTAGATATACAGGTAATCTAGGGNTAGATTAGAGCATCACTCCATTGTCCTCCAAACTGATTCTATGATTCTTATACAACTGAAGTTCTTAATATTGTTATAGATGATCTGATAAATTTGCTTGAGGAAAGAAAGAACTCAACTGGTTTGTAGCTATGGAAGTCATCTCTGTCATATTTTAATTTAGATTGCTTAGAACATGAATAAATTTGTGACCAGCAGAATTACTGTGAATTTAGCTTTCTTCTATGGATATGTTTTCATTGACTGAGTTAAAGTGGTTATTTGGATAAACTCATAATGAATATTTGCAAAAGAAGTGTTGGCCAGCACATATAAAAACTAGCAAAGTGCTCAGTTGATGAATCTATCCTAATATCAATGCCAACATTAGAAGGGTTCTAAGGGATCAAATCTAGGCCCTTTATTTTATAGATTAAACTGAATTTCTTGGAGGTAAAATATTTTATTCTTGATTTCACTATAGGTTAGTATCAAAACTGGATCCAAACCCATCTCTTTTAACCTTAACTAAGGCTAATGTCATTTCCATGACCTTTAATGGCCTTTAGTATAAAATAGATGTTGTTTCAGGTTTATTTCAGAGTTTACACCAAGATTTAGTGCAATAAGCATTATTTATAGTAAGAATTATAGCATTATCTTAATTTTATTTTATAAGAGAATGTTATCATGAAATTATAAGTCACCACATAAGCAGTTTTTTGAAAATATAGAGCTTACAGATCCTGAGTAATGACATCCTTATAATTCCTATTTTATTTATTTATTTATTTATTTATTTATTTATTTATTTATTTATTTTTGGTCTTTTTGAGACAGGGTCTCCCTGTAGCCCCAGCTGTCCTGGAACTCACTCTGTAGACCAGGCTGGCCTTGAACTCATAAAGATCCGCCTGCCTCTTCCTCCCAAGTGCTAGGATTAAAGGCATGCACCACCACGCCCGGCTAGGACTCTATTAATTTTAAACTAATAATCTATGAGTTACATATGATCTAAAGTTTTACATAAAATATTTAATATCCTGAGAAACTTAATTTATTATTTATTATCTTCAGAGGTTTGATAAATATTTGGGGGGAGGAGAAACATATTTATGAATCTGGTATGGACAAGATGTATGTTTTATTCTAAATGTTTTCATAGTGATATTCAGATACTTCATGAAATTCACATGATATTCTTTTTGCATTTTATTTTTAATAAGTCTGAAAATTAAAAAAATCTTAAGGTAATTTAAAAGAGCATATCTTCAAAGTATATAAGTGTGCATCTATTAATCATCAATAGTTACTAGATTATTTCTCAAATCATCTAATCTCAGCAAGGCAGATTAGGCATTTACTTGATGGCATTTTCCTTTATTAATAACAATGTTTATCTATTAGTGTTTAATCATTAATTGGTAGTTAGTTACTAGGTGCAAGGCATTATTTTAAGTGTAGTATCATTTGTTGAGGAATACTTTTTTTTTTTTTTTTTCTTTTTGGTCTTTTCGAGACAGAGTCTCCCTGCAGTCCCAGCTGGCCTGAACTCACTTTGTAGACCAGGCTGGTCTTGAACTCACAGAGATCCGCCTGCCTCTGCCTCCTGAGTACTGGGATTAAGGGCTTGCACACCACACCTGGAGAGGAATACTTCTCAGTCATTAACCTGTCTTTAGTGGGTTTAAGATCTGCCCAGTAGGCATATACACATAGCTACATTGATGGGCATATTATAAGTGAAAACATGCATCCACGGATCTTAAGGAAGGCTAAAAAATTAGAGCTGTGATACTTCTCCACATAGATCTCATGTAAGTCTCTACGTAAGTGTTCCAAGAAGATACATATCCTTACATTTTGTGGTAGAAATAAGGGCCCCAAATTGTGGTTAATAAGTTCCCCCAGGCTCTCACAGATAGTTCATACTGGAGTAACGGCTTCAAAGCCAGGACTTTCTGATCTAAGGGCAGCACACTTGCCTTTTCCTTGCTTCCTGCATGGAAGAACGTGGAAGAGGAAATTTACTACAAAATAAATAAATAAATAAATAAATAGGAAGACACTTTCAACAATTTGATGAGAGAGAGAAAGAAAAAGAGAGGAGAGAGGCAGAAGGTGGAAGAGAATTGGGTAGGTCTCCGCAGAAGCTGTGCGGTATGTGGTGAGAAATGCGCGGGGAATAGGAGGCGAAGGCATGAACTAAACGTTCATTAGCTCACTGGTTGCCGTAGTTGACAGTGTCACTTCATCGTTCTGTAATCATTACATGTTTGCTAGCATCATCCTCCAATTAGATTATAAATTTTACTACAGCAAATATCAAATCCTAATGTCTTAACATACTTAAATTCTTTTTTGAAGTTCGAGGACAATTTTGTCAGAGTTTAACAGGACAGTTCTTCAGGGGCAGTCAAGCTGTAAATCTCAGCACTGCCCAGAGGAACAGAATGAAGAAAGCCAGGCCATTTGAATTACCGGCATGAAGCACTGCTTTATGTGTTTATAGGACAGAAGAGGGCATCGGATCCCCTGGAAGTGGAGTAATGGCCAGTTGTTAGCTGCCATGTGGGTGCTGGGAATTGAACCCCAGGTCCTCTGTAAGAGCAGTCAGTGCTCTTAACTGCTGAGTCATCTCTCCAGCCCATTCTATATTTTAAAAAAGAAATATGTATGTATGCTCATGTTTACCTGTGTGTGTGTGTGTGTGTGTGTGTGTAGTGTGTTATGTGTGTGTGTGTGAAGGCAGGTGCTACAGCTTGTCTGTGGTTAGAGGAAAGTTTCCAGAACTAGTTCTTTCCATCCTGGAATCTGGGGACTGAACCCAGGCTGTCAGGCTTGCATGGAAAACTCTTTGACTAGTTAGGCCATTTCACCAGTTTAATATACACCAGTCACCATTCTAAGGCATAGTGTAAATTCTGCAACAGATGCAAATGATTAACAGTTCCTTATCTTATATTTTCTTGGGAATCAGAATAAAATGAGCACTTAGCAACCTTTGCACAGTTATATGCCAATTAAATAAATCAGTACTATTAATATTAAGTGAAACCCAGAATTTTTCAGTTATGGCAAAGGAAGGAGGAATAAATAAAATACATAATTCCTGGTTTCTCAAAAGGACCAACCAGTTACTAACCGGAAGATAGATAGGCTAAGATATAAATGGACTCTTCTGGGAAACACCACAAATCAGCATTGTTAGGTTTAAATTTCCCCCCTAATTATCTAGAAAGGCTCTAAATGCACCATTTACTAAAAATGATTTATTTGTTTTGTATTGTCAAATAGAGACATGTAGACATTAAGCACTAAAACACTTATAGGCTTATGATAAAGTCTCTATTATGTACTGGGAACAGGCAGCATTTTATACTTTTCCTTTAAAAAGATCTACAGTTTCAAATTTGTTACATTTTTTGAAAAGCTTCATTGAGAAATTTTCATAAATATTTGCAATCATCCTGAAGGATATGATTTACTTGGGAAAAGCATTAAAACACAAACTGGGGAATGCTTATATTACAGACATCCATATGTCTCTTGTGACCTTACAGTTTATTTGTGTTACAATACAGGTGGAAAATAGCACTGTCCTATTTTTATGGATGGTGAAACTGAGTCACACTGAGGTGTGTGTGTGTCATTCTTCCTGTCATGCCAGCCAGAGGACGTCAAACAGTCTAGCTCAGCCCCTCTGCTTTCAGTCCTAGTCACTAACCCATTTCCAAAAGCTGCTTTTTAGAGATGTGACTTTAAATAGACAGCTGGAGCTCAACTCTCCTTAGCTGTCACGTCGTGAGCTGCATGCTTTCCTGCCTGAATTGTTGGCCCCACTTAGAGAAAAAGTATTGTGAGGAACATGCCCTTTTCTAGAATCCTTGTGGGGAGCATCCAAGGAGCCTGACAGAGAAAAGCCCAAAGGTCACCTTCAGAAGATGTAAGCAGAGTTTCCAAAGGCATGGGGATCTCAGAGGATATTCTTTAAAATTTTTGCTTTATTAACAGTAACTTCTAACTTATTTAGATATATTTTTTTCTTTAAAAATATGTATGTGCCTTGTCTTCCAAGTTGAAGTGTGAGTAAAACAATGGAGGGCAGACAAAAATTAAACAAGCAAAACAAGCTTTCGGAGACATAAATACAGAAGATAGAGAGTGTTGACTCCTAGGTTGTCCACACCTGCTCAGTAATACTGAGGTGCCATTACTGGTGCATAAAATGCCATGGAAATGGAGTGTGGGGTCCCTCCCAGGCAGCTGCCACACCATCTCCTGTTGCCTGAGAGTAAGTACATTCTCTCCAGAAGATCAATTTCAATTTGCAAGGACTGAAAACTATGATGCTCCTCACGGACTGGAAGCAGAATGCTACCCAGGAAGAGAAGGGACAAAGATTGCAGAGATGTGACCAGATTTAGGTGAGGTTCCAGTGTGTTCCGCCATGCACCTTCCACTTCCTTTTCCTCCTGTTGTTCTTCCTATTGCGTTGGTGTTAGTGAGGCACCTGCTACCTGCTTGGCGTGTGCTAAAACCTTACCTGCATGTTGTTTTGTCTCGAATTACCTCACCTAACTAAATACCTCCCTCCCTACCGCCCTCCCTCCCTCCTCCCTCCCTTCTCTTCCTTCTTTCGCCTTTTTCCTTCATGCCTCTCTCTTTACATGTTGAAAGCTATGTGTTTATTACTTAAGAGGACATGAGTGATGTTTAAAAAAAACTGTGGAAAATACTTGACTTTAGCAAAGACAATAGAGGGGCTTTAACACACACACATACTCCACACACACACACACACACACACACACACACATATATCTTCAAAAAACTTACTATTGAAATAACATATTGTAGCACCAAAGAATACCCCATCTGGGTTTTCTGTTGAGACTTAATAAAGTGCTGCTTCTTTTTATCTGTGAGATTTAAATTCTGAACCTATGTTCATGGAAAAACTAGGATTTTATATACTGGATGTATTTTCTTCATTTAAAATGATAAATAAATGTGTTAATCAGAACAAAGCCATTTTCCCTAGCACAAATATTAACTTAAAGCTTCATCTAATCAGATGAAGCCTATTTGGAATTTTGCTTTGTTGAATGTAACAGAACATTTTAAGATATACTGACAGGGCTGGAGAGCTGGCTCAGCAGTTAAGAGGGTTAAGAGCACTGACTGCTCTTGCAGAGGACCTGAGTTCGATTCCCAGCACCCACATGGCAGCTAAGAACCATTTTAGGCCAGGTGTGGTGGCACAAGCCTTTAATCCCAGCACTCGGGAGGCAGAGGCAGGCAGATCTCTATGAGTTCATGACCAACCTGGTCTACATAGTGAGCTCTAGGCCAGCTGAGACTAAAGGGAGACCCTGTCTCAAAAAGAACGACAACAACAAAAAGACATATGACATATTATGTACTTCTTTGATCATTTTTATTGCTTTGTATCTTTATTAAGTCATGGGCAGAGAAATATAATTATAGGTTTTCAATTAAGAATTTCTCATAAGTAGGGGCTGGAGAGATGGTTCATTGGTTAAGAGCACTGACTGCTTTTGCAGAGGATCTGAGTTTGGTTCCCAACACCCACATGATAGCAAACATTGGTCCTTAACTCTAGTTCCAGGGAATCTGATACCCTTTTATGACTTTTATGGGCATTGCATGCACTAGTGTACTTAGATATATGCATGCAAATCACTCGTACACATATGAAAATAAGTAAAAATAAACAAAAAAATCAAAAAGAATTATTTTAATAAGATGTAATTTGTTAATGCTAAAAATTACAATAATCTACAGCAGACCATTTTTCCATAATTAGTCTTTTGTATTTACAGAATATTAGTATATTAAATTTGATAGACTATGAGTGGCCTTAATAGCTTGAAAGTAATTTCACAATATTTTTGAATAACTAGAGATAATAAAATTTAGTTAAAAATGAATATAAGGCTGGAATGCACATTAGTGGTAGAGCATGTAGAGAGCACTGGAGTCAGTACCCAGCACTTACACAGCATGCAGAGAGCACTGGAGTCAGTACCCAGCACTTACACAGCATATAGAGAGTACTGGAGTCAGTACCCAACACTTACACAGCATGCAGAGAGCACTGGAGTCAGTACCCAGCACTTACACAGCATGCAGAGAGCACTGGAGTCAGTACCCAGCACTTACACAGCATGCAGAGAGCACTGGAGTCAGTACCCAGCACTTACACAGCATGCAGAGAGCACTGGAGTCAGTACCCAGCACTTACACAGCATGCAGAGAGCACTGGAGTCAGTACCCAGCACTTACACAGCATGCAGAGAGCACTGGAGTCAGTACCCAGCACTTACACAGCATGCAGAGAGCACTGGAGTCAGTACCCAGCACTTACACAGCATGCAGAGAGCACTGGAGTCAGTACCCAGCACTTACACAGCATGCAGAGAGCACTGGAGTCAGTACCCAGCACTTACACAGCATGCAGAGAGCACTGGAGTCAGTACCCAGCACTTACACAGCATGCAGAGAGCACTGGAGTCAGTACCCAGCACTTACACAGCATGCAGAGAGCACTGGAGTCAGTACCCAGCACTTACACAGCATGCAGAGAGCACTGGAGTCAGTACCCAGCACTTACACAGCATGCAGAGAGCACTGGAGTCAGTACCCAGCACTTACACAGCATGCAGAGAGCACTGGAGTCAGTACCCAGCACTTACACAGCATGCAGAGAGCACTGGAGTCAGTACCCAGCACTTACACAGCATGCAGAGAGCACTGGAGTCAGTACCCAGCACTTACACAGCATGCAGAGAGCACTGGAGTCAGTACCCAGCACTTACACAGCATGCAGAGAGCACTGGAGTCAGTACCCAGCACTTACACAGCATGCAGAGAGCACTGGAGTCAGTACCCAGCACTTACACAGCATGCAGAGAGCACTGGAGTCAGTACCCAGCACTTACACAGCATGCAGAGAGCACTGGAGTCAGTACCCAGCACTTACACAGCATGCAGAGAGCACTGGAGTCAGTACCCAGCACTTACACAGCATGCAGAGAGCACTGGAGTCAGTACCCAGCACTTACACAGCATGCAGAGAGCACTGGAGTCAGTACCCAGCACTTACACAGCATGCAGAGAGCACTGGAGTCAGTACCCAGCACTTACACAGCATGCAGAGAGCACTGGAGTCAGTACCCAGCACTTACACAGCATGCAGAGAGCACTGGAGTCAGTACCCAGCACTTACACAGCATGCAGAGAGCACTGGAGTCAGTACCCAGCACTTACACAGCATGCAGAGAGCACTGGAGTCAGTACCCAGCACTTACACAGCATGCAGAGAGCACTGGAGTCAGTACCCAGCACTTACACAGCATGCAGAGAGCACTGGAGTCAGTACCCAGCACTTACACAGCATGCAGAGAGCACTGGAGTCAGTACCCAGCACTTACACAGCATGCAGAGAGCACTGGAGTCAGTACCCAGCACTTACACAGCATGCAGAGAGCACTGGAGTCAGTACCCAGCACTTACACAGCATGCAGAGAGCACTGGAGTCAGTACCCAGCACTTACACAGCATGCAGAGAGCACTGGAGTCAGTACCCAGCACTTACACAGCATGCAGAGAGCACTGGAGTCAGTACCCAGCACTTACACAGCATGCAGAGAGCACTGGAGTCAGTACCCAGCACTTACACAGCAAGCAGAGAGCACTGGAGTCAGTACCCAGCACTTACACAGCATGCAGAGAGCACTGGAGTCAGTACCCAGCACTTACACAGCAAGCAGAGAGCACTGGAGTCAGTACCCAGCACCACAAAGTAAGCAGGAACTGTGAAAGGCAAAACAAAAATAATATAGAATAAAGAAATTAGATTTTTTAAAAATGTCTACAGTGGCAATTTTTTATGGTCTTGGTCTTGTTTACAGAACGCTCACTGTCTGTCGAGATCCAATACTTTAATACGTTGCCATCTCTGTGCTGATGCAGTTGACTGTGATCCTGTTAGATCATTTTCAGGAGGCTGCTCTTTCACACAAGCACTGATGAAGACCACATTCATCCTGCATATGAGACACAAAGATGCAGGTGTTAGTTCCTTCAGTGACCTCATTGCTGAACCTGAGTAAGCCATGGTGCTAACAGGAACTAAGAGCCCTTAGTATTTGCTCGGGTGTATAGACTTTTAACTCTTTGCTGCTCTAAATACCATTCATGTTTTTGAAAAGTGTCTTTTGTAGTTCTCTTAATATTGTAGGCATTGCTTCTCTCCTTGAAAGATGAAGATGTATGTGAGGACATTTTTCCTGGTGACATTATTACTATTATTATTATTATTCCATGGTATTAAAATTGTAAGACTGGAAAATGCCAAATGTTATCAGTGACATTATGCAATATTTCAGGCAGAGTAGGTGAGGGTTTCGAGGAAGAGAATGTACTACTTACTCTTTTCTCATCTCTTATTAAAGCAGGTGTCATTACTAAGCTCAAATCTAATGGGTTTCCAGCTTCTGCCTTTTTTAAAGACAGAGGACAATAATAATATTGCAAGGCCATCCCATAATTGTAGGGCAAATGGAGTGCTTATTTTCGCATTAAAGCTGTGCAGTCTGGAAGGAAATTTGTTTAGGATGACTTGTGAATTGGTGGATCAGACGGAAGCAGTCAAGTAACAGAAAGGACCGTGTGAGCCTGCAGCTCCCCTGGTAATTGCAAGGCTGCAGTGGATCCTCCACTGTGCTAACAGATTTCCCTAGCTCCTCTGTGCCAGGTGAAAATTTCCTCATTAAGGGAAACTTATTCCATTTCTTTTTATCATTTATTATTGAACACCGAGTGTGAGTGGAGGGAGTTTGGAGATGACAGGATACAATTTTAAACAATAAAATCAACATTGGAAGTCCGAGAGAGATGAAAGCTTGTATTGTTTATTAAACCAGAGAACGCACAAGAGGCTTTCTGCCTGAGACACTGAGCTGTGCTGTCCAACTTCTAAAAGATTACAGCAGAGTGTATAAAACTCCGATTGTCTGGTTTTAAGATATTTTATCCTCTTCTAAATTTTCACTCTGTCATTTTGTGCTGCGGAGTAGAGAGAGACTCCGGAAATTATGAAGAGGCTGGTATCCCAGCCTCTGCGTGTATCTTGTTTTATTGTTTAGATTTTATTATGAGTTGATGAAAGTCTAACCTTTGAAGACTTTGCCCTTGAACTCTGAAAACAAAAGCTGGTAGGGCAAAGAAAGACTATATCTGTGACATATTTTACAGGATGCAGCTTCATAATATAGATTTTATGTGTATATGTTTAAATGAGTAAAAATAAACTAAATACCAGCACATAAACAAACATATCAAATACCAGACAGATTGTTTATTACACGTATCTTAAAGCTGTGTTCTTTAGTGCAATATGTTCCCTTTGGCTGGTAGCTTTTCTAGCCAGGTATAATGCTCCCTTGAGTTACAGTAAAATATAAATGGAGCATTCCCTATTGAGGCTTCAAAACACAATTTTGAATCACAAATTCAGCATTTATATTTCTTTCAGTAATTGTTGTTTTTAGTATGCTCCAAATGGAAATTTTCATTTTCCTTTGGAAAAATAAAAATGTTAAACCTTTTCCTAAAATATAATTTTACCTAGTTTGACTTAAAAAAAACAACAACACACCAACTTCCTATAATGGAAGCTTTGTTTAGCAGAGAAAATGGAGGCAGCCTAGTATGGGCAGAAGAGGAGGTAGCATCTCTGTAGCTGTGCTGTTCAACGAGCTTTGTAGTCACTTAGATTATTCATTCTGAATTTGACTCTGAGGAGGTTTAACCTTATCTAACTCAGTGGCCCAAAGCTAATAGACTGTGTCTTTAAATGGTCTCCTCTCTTATTTTATTCTAATGAGTACAAAATAAAATTTTGTATCAGAAGGGTTTAGAATAAAGTCAATCTTCTTCTGAGAGGAACGACATGCCAGCCAGCTTTGTATTACACAGGAATAGAAGAGGGGACATTGGGAGGAACAGAGAGTCAACCCGCTCCATGTTTTGGGATCAAGAATACCTACAGAATCAGGCAGCTCACAGTCTGGAAAGAGATCTATCTTATCTGTCTCTGTATTTGCTACAGTGGGGTCAGAATCAGCCTGTATATGCCAGTGAAGAGGAATGAAAAGTGTTTTATTCTATTTCATGAATATGTGTCAAGAGTAGAATTAGGGTTGGAGAGGTGTCTCTGTGGTGAAGAGCACTGAATACTCCTGCAGAGGACCTGCTTCAATTGCCAGCATTCACAGGATGGCTAACAACCATTTGTAACTTCAATTCCAGGGGAATTCCATGCCCTCTTCTGAACTCCACATGCAGCATTGCTTGTAATGGGTGCACTTATACACATAGAGGCAATGCACTCATACATATAAAATAAAAACAATTAAAAATATAAAAAGAGTAGTGTTAATAACCAGAGGGCCATGAGTGAAATTCTATCAAAATCCATCTCTTTGAACTCCACTTGAACACACCCACCCAGCATTTACATTCAAGGTAAGGTCTGAACACAAATGTAGTAATATGTCAATTTGATTTCATACATTCTAATTTTCAAGACATTCTGAAATAGCATATCTGTGATTAATCTAGTTATTTGAAAATCAGTCAAGTTTAAAAACTATTTCTTGGTTTACCAAGAAATAATGAAAAATTTCCAAGAATAAGTCAGTATGCTGAAGATATGCACTGTGTGGTTCTAGCTTGATGCGTCTCTTTCAGAATTCTCACCGGGGATGCTTTGCTGGGGTGCCTATTTCAGAACGGTTTCCACTTCTCTGAAGTATCATTTCTAGTCATTATTTTTCGTTACTGCTGCTCTTCTCACTTGCACTCACTGCGTATTGAAAGCTTTCTGGGTGGGGATTCGAGTGTGTGGGTGTGGAGGAGGCATAACAACCAAGTTAATCTTAGTGACAGTTTTCTTATTGCCACTAAAGCTGAATACAAATTAATCCACTTCACTTTTGTATGCAAAAGACAAATGTTATCCTTTGGCTTTGCTACCACCTTCCCTCCTTCCTTTTGTCCTCCTTCTGTCCCTCCCTCCCTGTTTCCCTCCCTTCTTACCTCCTTTTCTCCCTCATCTTTCTGATTTTCTTTTATTTCTTTGATGGTGAGAATTAAATCTTATTTGGTAGGTAGAGGATACAGACTAAATACTTCTCTCTCTCTCTCTCTCTCTCTGCATATGTGTGTGTATGAGTGTGTGTGTGTGTGTGTGTGTGTGTGTGTGTTTGTACAGTCCACAGAATGTTTGCTGTGAAAAAGAATAAGAGTAATTATGTATGTCCCAGTAATAGAAAAGATAGTATTTATTGAGTGGATGTAGATTTATTACAACCCTGATAGAAATGTCAGGAATCTAAGTAGTTTCTTTTTATGTTTAACACCATTGTTTACAATTGCATTAATGTCAGTGTAGCAACCTTTTTTTTATGTATTAATCTGGTATGTTTTATTAAATACATGAGAAAAATAACATTTTATGTTTGACAGAGACACTAAAAATCTTGACAGGATACATCTGCTAGTGTTTCAACATCCAACCATCATCTGTCACATGGCAAGAATTATTGGCCCATATTAACTGTTAGGTATAATTGGATGTGTAGGTTTTGACAACAAAGAGATACTTTGACACAAGAGATAGAGAAAACTGTGCTGAACTATTTTGTGTATCTTCCATTGCTGATAATAGAAGAATAACTTTAAAGGAAACACTCGTGTAAAGCACCAAGTTATGTAGCAACCTTTGAAGACTTCATTGTTAGTCCATACAGAAAAGAATCAAAACCCCACTAATGACCAAAACCCAATCCTAAACCTAAATCAACTGAGGTCTGCTTGTCTGTGATTGAGGATCTCACATTCCATATGGTGTTCATCCATTCTTAGAATTAGGGGTGTGTTGGCTCTTTGGAAGGTAAGCTTCGTAAATGTGACTGGTCACACAGTATTTCCAGGCTAGAACTTCAGTCATTTAAGTTAAATGATTGTCCTTCCAGTTACCTAATATGGATTTAATCCCAGATAGTTTTTGTAGGAATGAAGAAGTGTCCTACTGCATGTGTATTTGTACTTTGCTCATTTTTTCTTTACTGCTATCCAACAATGATGGAAAAATATCTTAGCAAGTAGCTAGAAAAATCTCTGGCAACAAATTTGTTCAATGTTGTATCTACACTATCTATCTAACTCGAGTATTTTATCTATGATTTTAATGAAGTTATGGGTCATAGAGAAAATGTATAGCTTTTCCTTCATTCAGCAATATGATTTACCATCCATAAAACTCACATTTAGATATAATTTTTACAAAGTGGACATCACTCAAAGTTCTCATTTAGAGCAACAGCTTGTTTCGTATGCACTTGTGCCTGGAGGAAGAATGTGCGCTTACATGTAGATACACACTCAGTCTAGAAGCATCTTCTTGGCTAGGAAAATGGGAATAGGCATTTTTATAGCAACAGCTACAGCAACAAATCCTCCCTCTACTTTAGAAAAAATATTTTTCCAAACTAAAGGTAACCACAGACCTAGGTTTTTGGAAGGCTAGCAGACACTCAGAGGTCTCTGGAGTTCAGCAGTTTCAGACTCCCTCATCAGAAGCTGGATGGAGTCGTCCCCTGAACAACAACTTTATCTTATCCATGATTCTCTCCCAGATCCTCTACAGTACAGACACACAGATGGCAATTTGTCCATCTCTCAATATACTATGTCATATCACTGAGTGTCACAATTGAGGGTTTTTTCTCCCAGCATTCATAAAGGTAACACAGTTTTGAAAGATGGTGACGGTGACGCTGCTTTGTTTTTCCCATTCAGAGCCCTACTCACTCTCTGGGACAAATAGTGTACTTCCCATCCCTGCAGTGAACACTGTTGCCCTGGCCCATACAGCCACTGCCCCCTCCTCATCTACATAGAGCTCAGCTTCCTTTATGGTTCTGTCCTCATCCCTCTGCTGTTATGGTGTTCCTCACATGCAGCCCCTTGCACATGATCTCTTTTTTATACCTCACATTGCATGTCATAGATGATCCCCTCCATGAATTATTTTGAATCACTATCATTCCTTTGCTTCAAATATTCTTTTGTATCTTCTTCAGAAGTACTGTTCAGTAGAAATATCTGTGAGGAAGTAGCCTATATGCTGCACTGTCTGATAGAGTAGCTACTGACTATGTGTGGCTATTAAGTACCTGAAATATGGCTAGAGTCAGTAGAGACCTAAATATTAAGTTAATAAAAGCCATCATATTTATGGCTAGAGTCAGTAGAGACCTAAATATTAAGTTAATAAAAGCCATCATATTTAAATAAGCACATGATTAATGGTTACCATCTTGGACACCAAGATACTGGAGTATGTAGCTCAGGGCCTGGCATATCTCCGTGGGTAATAGTATGATGATATGAATACCAGGTTGTACTCAAGAATTTCCCAGGAAAGTATGTTGTCCAGAGGGAATACTTATCAAAACTTATGAATATTAAAACTCAAAATGGCAATTAAACAATGAATTAAAGGCAGTGGGAGGAATGAGGTTAGAGACAGAGGGTCTTTAGGTCCAGCCGGAAAGTAAATTGACTTAGAAAAGTCAGAGTTGAGGGTGGGGGGAAGGGAAAGGGATATATGCCTGAACTGAATTGGAAAATGATGTATGAAATACACAAAGCATCAATAAAAATAAAATAATAAAAAAAGAAAAGTCAGAGTTGAAAAAAATGTATGGTAATACTGATATCAAAAAGTCCAGGAAGTAACATTGTATATACTGGCTTGTCCCCCTCTTTTCAAAATTCACACTACAAATTAGTAAAGAAGATAAAAGATTAGAACAAGCTAAATACAAATGATTTAATTCAATTTTATCCTTTTTATTTGAGAGAATGATTTGACTTCTAATCATTTATGATACATTGACTTCTGGTTGTAACCAACCAGAGGGTGGTTACCAGGGTAGAAGTATTTCCACTACATGCCCAGACATAGCTTCCACGAGTTACTATTGCTCTAATCACTCACCTGTGGAATAGCAATGAAACATGACGACAAATACCTATATTTCCAGGAACACTGTTCTGGGTACTGTAGGAATACCTAGAAGGGAGATGTGTGTCATCATGTCAACACCTCACACGTGTATAGAGGACATGTAGTGTCATGTCAGCATCTCACATGTGTCGAGGGGACATGTAGCATCATGTCAACACCTCACATGTGTCTAGGGGACATGAAGCATCATGTCAATACCTCACATGTGTCTAGGGGACATGTAGCATCATGTCAACACCTCACATGTGTTTAGGGGACATGTAGCATCATGTCAATACCTCACATGTGTCTAGGGGACATGTAGCGTCATGTCAATACCTCACATGTGTATAGGGAACATGTAGCATATGCTTTCATGCTAAAATATGTAGTACAGACAGGATATCCAAACCTGGTCAACATTTTCAATTTCCTTATTTTAACACACTGTGCTTGTGGCAATTGTTTAATAGCATTTTTTTATATTGCTCAAGGTTATAAGTAATGTATTTAAAATGTAATTTCGTCATAGTACTGCTTTGCCACTTGAAATTATTTAGTTTAAAATATTTTAAACATTCATTATTTGATAATTTCATACATGTATGTCACATATTTTGATCATGGTTACCTCCATTACTCTCTCTCTCTCTTTCTTTCTCTCTCTCTTTCTCTCTCTCTCCCTCTCCTATACCTGCTCACCACTTCTTCCCACCAGGTCCTATCCTACTTTCATGGTTCTTTTTGACCCAATGGTTTTAATTAGCATTGTTTGCATGGGCATGGGTTGGGGTATTTATTGGAACATGAGAAACTGACAGATGGCTGTACTACTGAAGAAAATGATGCCCTCCCCTGTATTACATTCTGTCAACAGAGTTTTTTTGAAAATGTTTTATTTATTATAAATTAGATTTTCTGATAAGGTGGTAGTACATTTTTGTTTCATTATATTGAGTATGAAACTTGTAATTGAATTTTATTGTATTGGCTATTGCTGGAAATAGCCCACAGGTCTGGAGCTATAGATGTTTTGTAGCAGGATTTTCTTTTTATGTACCTTAGTTCTTAGTAAATTATTTTTATAGGTATGGAAATTTAGTTACAAGAGGACTTCAATCATTTCTGTGCCTTTCATGTAAGACAAAAATTACAGCTGTAATTTCTTTCTTTAATTTAATAAACATTTGCTTGAATACTGTCTGTGGGCCAGATAATGTGCTAGGCTTTGGGAATAATCTGATAAATGAACCAAATATATTCTTTGCCCTCATGGATCTTAAACCTAGCAGGAAGAAATTGATTGGTAAGAGAATATTAAGAAATATTAAAAATACCAGGCAATGCTGACTTTCTAAAAGAAATGGTTCTGAGTATGCCCAGGGCACTAAGCTAAAGAGGCAGTTAATATCTCAAGAAGTCGGTGGGCCAAACTGAGAGGCTTTATAAATGAGGAACTGACCATTGAAGGGTGGCTAACTGTGAGAGAGAAGCCAGGAAAGAAAAAACATCACAAGCAAGAGGAACAATAATATAAAATCCACACTGTGGAAATCTGCGTGGGATAAAGAGGACAAATCCATCTTAAATGGAAAGTAACTACATTACAAAAGAAAAGTTTTCTCAACAGGTGTGTGTGTGTGTGTGTGTGTGTGTGTGTGTGTGTGTGTGTGTGTCTGTGATATTAGTAAGCAGAAGTCATTTATGGAAAGGATGCCCAGTCTACTGCAATTTTGGGACACTGAGGTGAAAGAGATTCCCACAGTTCACATAAATGAAGCCCCAGAGAACAAGTCAAACATTGGAGAAGCCACAGATTTGGGACTCATCAGCCAGCTGGGTTACTGGAACCCGTGACAAATTCATAGAGGAAGAGAAGTTGGCCTAACTGAAGTAGGTGTCCAAGGACAAAGCCTTGAAAACAGTTACACTAGTTGTTGTTAGTATAAAGCAGGGTCAGAAGCAACTTAGTAGAAGGCAGATTAAGTCTCATGGTGAAAAATAGTGTCAGAAGAGAGATGTGAGGATGCCGGACACTGACATAGAAATGTGCTCCCAAAGTATTACTGAACAAGAAAATTCATTAGGACATAATAGTTTTTAAAGGGAAATAAGCAGTAAATAGAGGGCCTAGAAGCCCACAGAGGTGTCAGCATGGCCAGAGTTAAAGACCACAGAAGGACTGAAGAGTCATTGAATTATTGTTTTTTTCAAGATAAGGACACCTAACTATGACTGAAGATAGATCATAAGAAGACTTCGGTGCTTTTGAAATGAAGGAGTTCAGTTTCTTATTGCACTTGTGTTTGGTCTAAACTTGAATCTCTTTTTCCTTCAAATCTCAGTGACTCCATTACAGAGGACACTATGAGACAAGCCAAGGAGATTGGCTTCTCAGACAAGCAGATTTCAAAATGTCTTGGACTGACTGAAGCCCAGACCCGGGAGCTGAGATTAAAGAAAAACATCCATCCTTGGGTTAAACAGGTAAAGGAATATATATCCCTTTCTATGCAAGCCTGTGTTCAAATGTAAGTGTCATCTCAAAAGGCCATTATCATTAAGGAGAAGTGTTTAGAAATGACTATACTTATTCAACTGAAGCCCATACCATCATTAGGCTTATTCTGCACAGGATTGGCTCAGGAATAAGAGGGAAAGGATGAAGGGGCACTGAAATGTAAAGAAAAGAACGATTTCTGTGGCCTAAATAAAATAGTCAAATGATCTCTGGTTTTTGATCTATGTCCAAGAGTATATATAGTGACAGAAATTCATGGTTCAATAATAGATGGACTAACATGGTGGCTAACTCTTCTAAAAAATCATTATCTCTTTGGGCACTAACTTTTTACAGGGCAATACTTTATTTTAAGTGCCCCATCATTATGGCTCATTTGGTATTCATTGTGACAGGGCTGGATATAATGAGCTCATCTAGTATTCATGACAATCACACACGAACATTCATAGGTGTGCCGTTGCTTCTTTTTCTCTTTTAATGGAAGGAGTTTCTTGGCTTAAAGTACCACCAGCTGTTTTTTCGTCCTTTAAAACCATTGACTTTTCTCTGTGTGCTTAAGGGGCTTGGGTCTCAAGTGGGATCCTAAATATTTTTGATTCAGCAATTATTACCTTTCTTCCTTCTCATCTGCCTTGCACCAGCTTGTTCTGTCAGCCCTGAATTCTTGCTCACTAAGCTGAGCCAGTGGCCCTTGAGAGCAGAATTGATTTCCTTTTTCCAGTGATGTCCAGTGAGGTCTAGATTCCCTACTTTTTGCTTGTGCTTTATGGTATTTGTGCCATGTATTAGTTTTCTCACTAACTTAAATCCTATGCATTAATTTGTAAACTACAGACATGCTTTCATGTAGGTCATTTTGGTCTGACTTATATTTAATACATAGCTACTTTAGATGGCTGATTGGGTAAGTAGTTCTGGTAGGTGGTGGACATATGAGCATTTTGTCCTGTTCATGGGTAGTGCTGTGACTACCAACAATCCAGTGACTCAGTGGGAGTTGTCTGATTTTTCATTACTCAAGTGACACCTAGATCATGTTGTTATTTTTTTTGTCTGTTTCATTTTTTTCAGAATTAGAAAGCCAATTATATTGTACATAGATTTTACTATCTTTATATTTGATAGTAGTAGGCATTAAAGAAATATGAAAAGTGCACAACAAAACACAATCTTTAAAAAGCATAATATAAAGGAGACAAACATCCTTGTTAACTAATGAATTTTTTCTTACAGATCGATACATTGGCTGCAGAGTACCCATCCGTAACAAACTATTTGTATGTTACCTACAATGGCCAGGTAGGAGATACAGAAGTTAATATGCAGAGAGGTCTGGATTTAGGAGATGGCTCACATTAGGGATGCATGATGTTTCATCCCTTATTATCTACTGATTTTGGTAATAAAAATGTCATTATATGGGGCAGATTCCATGATGTGTATTTCTGTATCTACTCTGTTAGGAATTGCCTTAGCTCAATGAAAGTAGACAAGTAAGACGAACATGTAACTGTGCTTTGTTATTATGACTAATTTACAAGTATTGAGCTGGTCTATTTAGGAAATAAGTAGAACTTGTATAATGCTTTACCCTAATGCAAACCTGAGACTTGTTGAAGATGCATGTGAAGTAGAGGAAGAATAACAAAGGCACATTTAAAGTAGGACAGACAGTTTAATTAGATGGAAGACCAACATATAATAATATCCAAATTTTCTATTTTTCCCCTCAGGAGCATGATATCAAATTTGATGACCATGGAATGATGGTTCTGGGTTGTGGCCCTTATCACATTGGTAATGTGGTAACTTATATTTACATAGGACTTTACAACTTATAGAGTGCTATTCAATAATATTAATTGCTTTATTCTAAGATTTATTAAAGACAAATGGTATTATAATAAATCTTTTTCAAATTCAGAAACTGAGATACAGAGAAATAAAAACCAAACTTACTAAGTGATTTAGTGGTAGAAAAGTGAGATTCAAACACATTCTTGACTAAAAATTCTTTCTCCTTTCGTTTCACTATATCACTTTATCATTCTCAGCTCCATTTGGAAAGAAGGGCATAAAGAACAAAACTCACTCCAAAAGATGACCATAGCAGCACCCATCTCACTACAAGGGCCCTGCTTTTCAAAGGCCCCACATCCAGTCACTATTAGGCTAGGAATTAAGTTTCCACTTATGGATGTGAATTTGACCCATTCATATCATAGCACTCAGCTTATGACTGGGCAACCTCAAGACTTTTGCTACCATCTATTCTTCTCTTAAAACCCTTCTTTATTTTCAAATTTTATGCAATTTATGTAATACTTCTGCATTACATTATGGTTCAGAGAAGAATAGCTGAGCCAGTGATCAAGTGTGTACTTATTTGTAATGCAAATGAACCTGCCAGTGCATTAGAATAAGCACAATTTGGTAAGACTTTTTCAGGAGATAATGCAAAGAATGAGCAGAAGTACCGGGAACTTTGAGTGCTATAGCATCTTGGCAGAGTGATATTTTTGACTCACCGCCCCTTATAAGGTTTCAAAGTAGTTCATAGAAAGTCACTCACTGTTAGAAAGGACAGGACTCGAATCAATCAAGATATGTTATTTGCAAGGAATCTCAGGGATCACTGGTTTAGTCCTCAAACAGTACATTTCTTGGAAGGACTGAAGCAAAATCTCAAGTATTCAGATCATTGGTTTAACAGTTTTAGTATGCCGAGATCAGTGTGTCCACTCTGAATTTCTTTCAGTAAATGAAAGTTATTTTTACAGATATGTTCCCAGTGAACACTGAGGCTATTAATGATTCAAATTATGGGGATACCTATTACATGGTTTAAGGTGTAAAACAAGCCAACCTTTCACTATTGTTCAGTCATTCTTCACTTTTTCTTACTAGTACGAGTTTGTAATTGAAAGGCATTGGACTGGCTGGTGATATATTTCATCTCCTCTTACTCCTTTCCCCAATCTCCTTGTCTCCACAGGCAGCAGTGTGGAATTTGATTGGTGTGCTGTCTCCAGCATCCGCACACTGCGCCAGCTTGGCAAGAAGACAGTGGTGGTGAATTGCAACCCTGAGACTGTGAGCACTGACTTTGATGAGTGTGACAAACTGTACTTTGAAGAGTTGTCTTTGGAGAGAATCCTAGACATCTACCATCAGGAGGTAAGAAAAAAGAATGAGAAATGAAAACAAAATAGAAGAAAAATATATTCAGTGCATACTTAATGCAACTGTATTCATGTATATCGATTTATATTGTAATTCCCCTTAGGAAAATGAATTGCTAGTTTCTTCCATTCCCTTATATTGTAGTGAAACTCTGTGAAACAATTACCCTGGGTTTATATTTTTGAGGCCTTGGCACAGAATGATCAGAAATTTCATATAAAATTTCCTCTTTTCTTTCTGAGTATTCCAGCTGTAGTATGAACTCTCCTTGGTAACATACACCAATCACATATTAATTAGCACAAGGCGGCTCCCCATAAATTTTTACAAAATGATTTAATGATTTAATTGGTCAGCTTAGAATACAACAAATGATGCAGTTTAATGATGAACAATTCTTGGAGGAGAGAGGTCTGTTGTTCACCAAGGACCAGTTCATTCCTTGCTCAGACAGATGAAGTCATTAGCCTTGTTCGAGATCAATGGGCTTACTCCAAGTAATTCTGGCTGTCCTATGGCTTTCTCTTGCAGTTGCTTCCCTATCCCCATGCCAATATTGAGTGTATCTTCACTGTGGACTAGTATGATTATAGGTTACTGTAAGCCTGTAGAAGAGCTAGTCTCACATAACAGTGTAAATAATGAAGGGAAAACTCTATAGTGATATCCAGTGTGGGTCTTTGATGTCATTCTAGTTCATTCTTTATCGTAGAGAATTGGCTGTATATGTAAAATATGGTCCCTTAGGGAGGAAAAGAAAACCTCACTGAACTGGAGCCACAAGTATTGAGTTCTAGTTTTGACTGGGAAATTCAGTGACTTTTGTAAGTTACTAACGTTTCTGTGAGCCATCTTTTTGTTAATGAGCAACAGGAGCATAAAGGCACAGCCCATGCAGGCACTCTGAAGCTGATGTGGAGTTTATGGCTCAAGTCAAATTGTGGAGTGGAATGTATAGTGCTGGAGTGATGTGATGATGCAATGATTGTAAAGAATGTTAGACAAATTTAGAACATATGCATAATCACAGTTGTCTGCTTTGGCCGGACCCAGTATGTTTTTAGTCCTCTCCCTAACAATTTTTAAAAGTCATTCCTTTAGCTGGGTGTGATGGTGCACACCTTTAATCCTAGCACTTGGGAGGCAGAGGCAGGCAGATCTTTGTGAGTTCAAGGTCAGCCTGGTCTACAGAGTGAGTTCCAGGAAAGCTGGAGCTACAGGGAGACCCTGTCTCAAAAAGACAAAAAAAAAAAAAAGTCATTCCTTTATATTTTTCTCAGTTAAATCGGCATCTATAATTCTGTAATTATCTCTTGAACACTCTGCAAATGCCACGTTAAGCAGGACAGATCTCTTCCTGCTTCTTTCAAGGATTTAATAATGAAACTGGAATCTATGAAGAAAATACTTGCGATGGTTTGAAATAGTGGGAAGGTGCAATCAGGGAAGGGGACCTAAATATCATCAAACTATATTGTTTGAAAATCACAAAAATCAATAAAAAGAAAACAATGAAAACCTTGAAACAAAACAGAAACATTAAAAACGTTATTGGTAATATCTGTAGGCAATTTTGGCAATATTTTCCTGAGCAATAGCTTAAGGAATGTTTAGAAGCTTTGACAGTGTTTTTAGATGTAGTTATACATAGTTTTTAATGGAACTCTTAATATAAATGAAGTATTATAGAAATAAATATAGTAGTCCTTCATCAAAAGTCATTGATATCAATAATATAGTATGATTACATGCTATAAGGTCATAATGCTATGAGGAACATATGAACAACATTCTGGTGTGTTCTGTAGATTACCCTGTAGGATACATCATATCACATATCATATGAAGTGTGCTTCCTTTTATGTTACTTCTCCTTATAGGAGCCTCCATATTGCTGCTGTATTATTTCTGATACTATGCAGGCTTCACCTACAGGAGATTGCCATTACCCTAACTTGAAATGCTGACAGCCTAGGACATTCCATAGCAAAAAATTTCTAGAAAATTGGATACATGTCTAAAATTTCTCAGAAAAACACATTTGAGTCATTCAAAGGGCAATGGGTTCTCAGGGATGCATAATTATATGGGATGTTGGCAAGCATGTGGATCTGAACCATGGCTGAACCTATAAGGAAAACAAGGAGGGAGGGAGTCAGAGACAAGACATGATCTGCCTAGTAGGCAAAGCAGGCTGCCATGGAAAGTTCCTCATCACAGGTTTGTGGGAAATGTAAACAATGTGTTCTGTTTAATGGCTCAGTTATATTAGTTTTAATACTGTATGTCTAGGTAGACAATGCTACTTTTGTAACACAAAGAGTTAAATGAATAAGTGACAAACATAATTAGTGATAAGCAAATCTCATTAGGGAATGGAAGACTTTAAATAGATTTAGGGCTCATTTCTAGTATTAATTGTAATTGAATATGATCTTAAGGTTCTGTTTAAAACCCAAATATTCTATCTAAAATGCAAATTACCAAAATACAAAACACTATACTTCTCATTGGTAGATATACAGATAATGGAATTTTGTAAAATGGGAATCACCCATGATAGTACAAAAATCAAGGCCATTTTTTAAAGTTAATTTTTATTGAGCACATTTCATACAACATATCTTAATCAGATTTAGATTTATTCCCCCATCCATGCCCATCCCTCACATCTCCCACCCCCTGCCAGAGCTCATGGATTCTGTCATACATGTTAAGTCCTGACTTGCATCTTTTTCTCAGTCTTTTATAACCTTTTTGATGTAGAAGTTTACTGTTTTGTTCAGTTATCAAGGCCATTTTTAATAAGGCAAATGCTACTTTTTTTTTTTTTTTGTCTTTTTGAGACAGGGTCTCTCTGTAGCCCCAGCTTGCCTGGAACTCACTATGTAGACCAGGTTGGCTTCTAACTCATAGAAATCTGCCTGCCTCTCCCTCCTGGGTGCTGGGATTAAAGGCATGGGAGACCATGCCTGGGTACTACTTCTATTAGTAAGAGAAGATCTATTTTCTCATGTTGCATTATGTCTGGATTACAGCATTTATTCAGTATCGACCAAGAAGATTAACAGCTAGAAGACTTATTCTCAAATAAATTTGATGCTTCAAAAATCATTATTGTTTAAAATAAATTTCTGGTGTGACGATACCTTAATTATTGTTTCAGAAATATTCTTATTGTTACCTGTATGGAATCCAGGACCCTGTGTCCCTGTATCTATGCACATAGAATTCATATACTTAGGGTCAGGAATGATTTAATATTGAATTCTTTTGTGAATGGTGTTATATTGGCTACATGTAGCAAACACATTCGCCTACTTTTGCTGCTTGGTCAAACCTGCACCGGCCCCACATTTTCATTCCATGTCATTCCTGTGGTGAGCTTCCCAGTGATGACTGATGAGAATTTTGTTTTGCAATGAAAGGCTTTTTTCCCCTACCATTTTCCAAGATAATATTTTTGCAAATGGTTCTTCTCTTATCCTCTGACATGAACCATATCTGAAACTAGCTAGAAGTAGGGCTCTTCTACCATTCAGTTATTTGGTACATTATAGCCACTTCATAGTGTATAGAACTGAATTCACATGCTGGCTCTGTGTTAGATAAGAGATGCAGGCAAACCACTTGACCTTTCCTGAGCCTCATCTTTGGCTATAAAATGGTGTTAGTGATACTCACCTCAAAAGGATATTGAGAAGAGCAAGCAGATATTCCAGAATACAGACTATAGTTCTCAGTAAAGAACAATAGCTGTTGTCTTATTCTTGTGCTGAAAGTTGTTAATTTCTTGAAAAAAATAGAGATAAGGTTAATAGAGCTAATTATAAAACTATTGATCTATTTTTTCAAATCTTTGTGTTGAACTCCCAGCCCTTATTCAAAACGGATTCAATTGTTGCTGTCTCCCTATTTTTCAATGTATATTTTAATTGAATTTTTGTGCATATCATACATCTTAATCATATTTAGATCCCCTTTTCAATCTACAACCCTCCACAGGCTCCCCACTGTATTTCATGCATTCTTTCATATATATAAAGGACTATTGAGTCGAGTTTGCATTCCCAGATATCCCTCGGTGCAAGTTCAGCCTTGAAGTCTTTCACATAGAGCCTTTTTGTATATATTTACTTAGAAATTTTGTTTTTAAGCCTTAACATATTAACAACACTGCTAATAAACCAAAAATAGTGAGAAAAAGGATTATGGTAGTAAAGAGAATAATTCTTTTTAAAGGCTTTGCAAAAAGTGTATATGGAATGCCTTTTAAAAAGGTGATAAAGGAAGATAAGTAGACTTACAAATACACAGAATAGTGGATTATTATTTTCAGTACTGTTTAGAATACCTTTAAGCATTCAGTTGCAGGGTATTTGTTTAGGCAAAACTGTAATTGCTGTCATCAGAGAGAAATTAGTTTCGTTCCTTATGAGTAGTTCAGATGATTTCAAATCATGGTAAAATAGTGTGACATATATCTATCAGTTGAGTAATTCCACCAGTATTCATAAGTGGGACATTAGGGCAAATGCTAATTATACCAAGTTCAACGGCCTATTGTTTATCATATTTTTGATATTAATAATCTCATTTATAAAATTTCAGTGTGTATAGGACATTGAATGTTTATTATCTTATTTAATTTACATACTAGCCTTGTGAATTATGTTGATATTATTATACAATCTTATAGACAAGACTGAATTTCAGGGTGAGTGGTCAATGAACAGGGTAAAAACCATTATAGAAAGGGACTTCTCTTGACATCATAGCCCAGCTCATTCTCACTGACTCAACACCAGTGTTAGGAAGCATTAAGACTTAGTAGGCTGTATTTTTTTATTTGTAATAACTTTGTTGAATTGTTATGTATTTCATAAATAAAATATATTGATATATTAATCACCTTTACACCCCCTTCTCCATTGCCACCCTCCCACAGTCTCCACTGAAATTCATACATTCCTACATTTGTGTTCAGGCCCATTGTGCCAAATCAGTGCTCCTGGCTGCTCCTCAATACAAGGTTCCAGAGTCCCTCGCTTTAAGATCAGCTCTTCCTCACCCAACAGTAATCAGCTGTCAATAGTTCTTCAGCTAAGATTTGGCTCTGCTGCCCATTTTCCCAGTTCCATGCTGGGTTTTTCACTGCCTGAGTATGCATGGGTCTGGTGCGTGCTGACCCCATTGTTCTAAGTTCAGATGAGCAGGATCCTAGGAATTTGTAGTATTCTATTTCCACATGGTCATGCATCACCTCCCTGGATATTACAATCTTTCTGACCCTTCTTTCACAATGGTCCCTGAGCCTTAGGTGAGTGAAGCTTAATATAGGAGACCTGTCCATGGACCCACAATCTGTAGACTACTAATCTCCACAGTTTGGCCATTTAAGAGCTTTTGAGATCCTGGCCCTCTTTTTCATAAGGGAGCTTCCTTAATGAGAGTTAAGATATTCATTAGTGTCCTCGTGGACACTAATTAGTATCCAGTGTTCTATGTTGTGTGAGCTTTAGGTATAGAGATTGCATTGTAGATGTGCCACTTAGGCTTGAGGAATTCACTAACAAAGTGCGTGATAGTCTGTAATAGTCTTCATCTGGTGCAAAAGAAGCTTCTTTGATGAGTGGCATCTGAGATACTTTTCTGTGAATGTAAGGATACATATTTTGCATTTAGTAAGAAGTTATATTAGTCTAGAAATGTGACAGCCTTGACACTTTCTTTTTCTTTCTCTCTTTTTTTTTTTTTTTGGTCTTTTCAAGATAGGGTCTCCCTGTAGCCCCAGCTGTCCTGGAATTCACTCTGTAGNTTTTTTTTTTTTTTGGTCTTTTCAAGATAGGGTCTCCCTGTAGCCCCAGCTGTCCTGGAATTCACTCTGTAGACCAGGCTGGCCTTGAACTCACAAAGATCCGCCTGCCTCTGTCTCCTGAGTGCTAGGATTTAAGGCGTGTGCCGCCACACCTGGTTGAGACTTTCTCTAAAATCTATGACCTCTCCATCTTTGTATATTTTGTTATGTTTATAATGCTACACATGAGTTTTCTCCCATTGAGTGTGCTTTAAGTCCAATTAGTTAGCCATCAATTGCCCTCAAGATAAAAGTGCCACTACTACACCAGTGTCATATGCTGTGCCAGACATTGATGTGCTCTTAAAGCTGGTGTTGGACCATGAATTGCTTTTCTTCCTTAACAGCTTGTGTAGTGCTCTCCAAAGCTGTGAGCTAGTCTTCAGGGGAGATGGATCCCAGATCAGTTTCAATTCCATGGCTCCAAATCTGGTCTCTGAAATATGTTGTGTCTTCAGCAGAGGGTCTTACCTTCAAGTTCTGGGAGGTCATCAAGGGCTGTGGTAATAGCCTGTGTAATAGCTGGATAGTCTTTTGGACTGTCCTAGTCAACCGCTTGAGGGAAAGTTTCTCCTTTTTGGCACTGTTTCTTTTATATAGCCTTCAGCTATTCACATAGACTCATGTAGAGGAATTGTATGTGTCATTTGTCATTAGGTTCTTAGACTAATATGATTACCTCAGGTTTTTTACAGTAGTCAGGCATTATCTCTCATCTCTTCCTCTTCCTGTCTAACCCTCCCTCTATGTCTTCTCCATGTAAAGTGTCCCCATTTTTCCTATTTCTCCCTTGGTAATACCAGTCTCCTATCATAGCACCTGTCTTGAGCTCCTTCTTTCCCTTTATCCCCACCTTTCCTTCTATCACCCCCCTCCCCTCCCGTTTAAACACCCTCATGTTATCCATTTCTCCCTTGGTAACATCTGTCTCCTACTATTCGTCTCCCTCAGATTCCTCTTTCCTTTACCTCCCTGGCTCCTTTCCATTTCCCTGGTTCCTGCAATTACATTAAGATAAGGATTTGGTGATAGATCCACAAGTGAGGGAGATCATTTTTAGTTTTTTTTTTTTTTTTTCTTTTCTTTTNTTTTTTTTTTTGGTCTTTTCGAGACAGGGTCTTCCTGTAGCCCCAGCTGTCCTGGAACTCACTCTGTAGACCAGGCTGGCCTTGAACTCACAAAGATCCGCCTGCTATGATTAAAGGCGTGCACCACCCACCCGGCTTCATTTTTTGTTTTTAAAGAGTTTTCAATAGGGGTTGCATGAGCTTGCAATCCCACCAACAGTGAGTGAGTGTTCCCCTTTCCCCACATCCTCTCCATCATTTGGTATGATTTGTTCTCTTGATCTTAGCCAGTCTTACTGGGGTAAGATGTAATCTGAAAGTGGTTTTAAGTTGTACTTCCCTAATTACTAACCATATTGAGTACTTTTAAAAAAGATATTTCTTATCAATCTCTATTTCTTCTTTTAAGAACTCTTTGTTAAAATCCTTAGCCCATCTTTTAATTGGGTCACTTGTTTTCTTGATTCTTTGTTTTTTGAGTAGTTTATATATTCTGGATGTTAAGCCTCTGTCAGATGTGTCACTGGTGAAGATTTTCTCCCACTCTGTGGGTTTTCTCTTCACTTCTTTGTTTCTTTTGCTGTACAGAAGCTTTTTAGTTTAATGATTTTCCTCTTAATTGTTCATGTTACTTTTTTTTTTTTGTCTTTTCGAGACAGGGTCTCCCTGTAGCCCCAGCTGTCCTCAAGCTCACTCTGTAGACCAGGCTGGCCTTGAACTCACAAAGAGCCTCTGCCTCCCAAGTGCTAGGATTAAAGTCATGTGCCACCATGCCCCTCACGTTACTTCTTGAGCAACTAATGTCTGACTTAAAAAGTCCTTTCCTACACCCACATATCTTCAAGTTCTCAGTGATAAATGCAGACTTAGTTTTAAGAAACATTAATCAACCATTTTTAATTTAAGGGTAAAGATTTTGACAGTGCTTACAAAAAAGAAGGAAATAGGAACTAAAATCCATCGTTGGGAACCCAGGTGTCATCAAAGAAGAGAAGATAGTAGTTAGGTTGTCAGAGTGGACATGTGGCAGTAGAATGAATGTGAACTTAGAGATGATTAGAGGCTAAATAATGAGGACAGAGAAGGAGAAAGAGACACAGCTTGCGAAGTTTAGGTGGTGTGAAGAGTTTGTTAGTGGATAGTGAGTAGAGTAATTACATTGGGCTGGGAAGAGTAATCATAGCTAAGCCTGGAAAGTCTCCAGTGATAAGAATGTATGCTTTAATCCCCAGGAATGGCACCTTGGGGTAACTCTGAGTAAAGGGACAACTTGGTGCTGGAATCTCATACAATGATCCGTGTGAAGTAAAGTCCTAGTATAGAGAGGTGGAGCAGGGGGGTGTTGGGAGGAAAAAATACGTAGGATTTATGAAGGAAATGACAGGAGTGGTCCGGGAAGCCATTGACTGCAATGACAAATATGTGGTAAAAATTCATTCACTTGATTTAAAATGAAATTCTGTCCATGCAAATGTCTCAAGTGATACTCAGATGTAGTGCTATGGAATTTCTGCATAAACTGTAGGCAATAATAATCAAAACTAGATGCTTATGGCTTTGTGGTGTAATCTAATATATGATATGAAAATGTGATATGATGTGAAAATATCACAAACAGGGTAAGTATTTTCAGTGAGGAAACAGGTCCAATCATTCTTGCTGAAGTTACTCCAGTGGCTGATATTGTGGATTGTCTCTTTCAGGCATGCCAAGGCTGCATCATATCAGTTGGGGGCCAGATTCCAAACAACCTGGCTGTCCCACTATACAAGAATGGTGTCAAGATCATGGGCACCAGCCCTCTGCAGATTGACAGGGCTGAGGATCGCTCTATCTTCTCAGCTGTCTTAGATGAACTAAAGGTGGCTCAGGCCCCATGGAAAGCTGTTAATACTTTGGTAAGGAGGGAAACAAATGTCTCTTTTTAATGTTCTCTTTTGAAGAGTCCTAGCCTGAATGTTAACTACCAGAGATGTTAACTAGAGGGCAGATGGAATGTGCACTGTGCTTAGTGAGTTTACTGTAAAGTTGCTGTATTTCCATGATTGCACTTAAATGCTGATTATAAATAGATAGCAGCATTCTCATTAAGATTCAGACAATGAAAAGAAGTTCAAACTATTTTTGAACTAGATTTGATATTTAGAATGAGAAACTAGGAATTTTATGTATTTCAATGTCCAATTTACATTTTAATGGAGTCTTTTGAGAGGAAGAATAAAAAGAGTTAGGCTATCCCTTGATCTAGTGATACCAGTCTGCATTTTTATTGCATATTTCAAACTATTCATATGCTTTTTGCTGTTTTTTTTTCTATTAATTAGAATGAAGCACTGGAATTTGCAAACTCTGTGGGCTATCCCTGCTTGTTGAGACCTTCTTATGTTTTGAGGTAATATAATGTTTTCCAGAACAATGATTCCAAAATTGGGAGATGCATAAATGGATGCTGCATGCTAATCACAGTACTCTTTGGTGTGTAGTAATTTGTTAATCCACCCACAAATTCTGAAGCAACACAGAAAATTTGAGGACCAACATATGGTCTTTCAACTATGTGTTTCCTTCAGGGAGTGGTAACAAAGCACTTAAGATATCTCCTTGCCAAATTGAAGAAGGATAGTTTTACCTCCAGAACACACTGTTTTAAACAAAAACACAGTCTATTTTCTGGTAGACAGAAATGACAGTTTCTCTTTGATTATTATCAGCACCTTCTGATAGCGCTCCTTTGTTTTGAATTTTTTTGAGTTCTTGAGATCAGATTGTTTTAATAGGTGAATTATAATGGTGAAGAACTTGGGTGGCAAGAATCTTTTATATTAAACTTTGAAACTAAGTTCTATAATCAAAGGAGAAGTTGTGAATTATCACTTAGTCTCTTCAGATGTTACCACATGTAAGGAACCACTCCATCGAACAAGGGATAATAAAAGAAACACAAATTGCTGTGCACAATTTGAAAGTGTGAATGGAATTTGAGATGGTATTCTTTAAAACAATGAAAGATTTCAAATGAACTGGAAATCTGTCCTTTTATGGAAATGACATTTTGTGTAAACCACAGTCGAATCCTACTACTTTGAAGAATTAATGTAAATTAATTTAAACAACGTGGACATGCTGAGACAGGGATGGGTAAACCATCGTGGAGTATGGCAGTCTATATCTTCTAGTTTTCAGCACTCTGAATTATCAGAGTTACTGTTTAGACATTGTCAAACAAGTTGAAAAGCAATTGCTTTCCGCAGAAATTTATAGTAGGTTAGAAAAGGTTAAGAAAAATGTTACTTTTTCTAAGGAAGTCTAAAGTAATTTGTCTCTTCCTTTCTTCCTTTCCCATATCATTCTGAAAATGTCAAAATTCAGAGTAAATTGATTTAAGACAGTATTATTTCTTAAATATTTAGAAGGAAGGACATAGTTGAATAGATTTCAGCCAGATGATTGCATATTGCAGTTCCAAATGTCACTAAAGCCATCGCTCCTTTTGTAATACAGGCCACGAACTGGCCTACTTTGGCAGCATGCCACTGGGTTAGCATTAGCTGTTAGTGATAAATGCTGAAGGAACAGGGTTAGACAAATGAAGCTCTTGGCTAGATCTGGTTAACCTTTCAGAACTACCTGAAAGCAGAAAAATACTGACACAGAGGCTCAGACAGAGCAATCCGGGGCTGTATAGTCCCTGGAACAGCAGAGTTTCCTTTGGGCCCAGCCTCAATTTCCCAGTGACTTTTTAGTTTGTTTGATTGTCCTTGTGATTAAGTGGAATAAAAACCCAGCTAAGAAAACAAAGCAAGCCAAAAAAGAAACAAAAAACCAAAAACCAAAACAAAACAAAATAAACTTCTTTTTCTACTTCTACCGTATGGAACTAGAGATTGCCTGGAATTGTTCTGAGAATCAATCAAATGTAGTAGGTCTTACTTCTGAAATGTTAAGGAAACTCAACTGCTTTTCCGTCAATTCTTTCTCAGTGGGTCTGCCATGAATGTTGTCTTCTCTGAGGATGAGATGAAAAGATTCCTTGAGGAGGCCACGAGAGTCTCTCAGGTAGAGTCCTATTTCCTCCTGGTGACAATTACCTCTTCTGCTAATTGTTACTTTATTTCCTATTGATTTTGTTTTCCCACAGACTTGTTAGGATGACCTTCCTTTCCCCTTCCTTCTGTTTCCTATATTTCATTCTCGGAGAAAGCTAAAAAGGAAAAACATGTTAAGTGACAACTATCTTTGTAGTGTTAGTAAAAAGAGAGGAAGACCTGTGCGTGTTTGATCAGACCAGATTGATTTGTTTGATATTCTAGGAGTGTGAATGAATAAGCATCCATGCTGGATGCTGAATAAGTATCCTGGTCTTTTTGTGAGTTAGACACTGGTCAGGTTATTCCTGGCACTCTCACGTTCCTCATTAATGGGCAAAAGCTTTCCTGACTTAATTCTCACACCTGGGGGCTTTACCTTAACCAACCATGCAACTTTATTAGTAAGTCCCCTTGTTCATCTATTGATTTTTTTCCCCATTCTGGCACCCTGCATTTGTGAGTTAATAAAAATGTTTATAATTTTGTAGTGACTTAGCCACCTTCCTTGACTGCCCCCAGCTTTTACCTTCTCCTTTGGTGCTACCTCAGTGTGATCCATTTAAGATTTACCCAGTGGAAGTATTGATTTGCAGACCTCGTACTGTACAGGATGAAAGTAATGTTTTCCTTTAAAAGCTTTCAAAAGCTAGTTGGGGTAAAAAAAAAAAAGGAACAATTCAGAAGAGAGTTTGATGTTAGGCAAGTGGAATTTTGAGGGAACTGAAGAATGAAGTCAGAGGCATTTCAAAGGAAGAAAAAAAGAGCATGGATTGCTCCTGAACACATGAACTTGGAGCCTTCTCCTCTCTCACAGCTGCACACCCGGGATGCTTGGTCATGAAGAGAGTGGCTAACAGTTATGAGTGCGAAGAGACAATGAGTGTAAAGAGAGCAAACCAGTGGAGTTACAACTCACATTTGTGTGAGAGTTAGTCACAGAGGGGAATGGCTTTAATGGGTCAGTGGACTATCTTCTCTATTGCAATCTCTGCCAGAGGTCCTGCTGTGTTCTGCTCTGAGAGGCCAGCAACGACACCCATCATTTGAGTGCTGGGATAAAGCTCTCTTTTTGCCAGAAACATTCAACCTCAGAGGATCTCTGCTCAGTAGAATCTTTATTTCTTCCCTTGGTCTGTTGATCGAACCACATAGGGCCAAAGTTTTACAACAGAGATGTCCTAATTGAATATTTTCCAGTGCACATCTCTTTATCAAACTACAGCAAAACCTAGGATACTTAATTAAACATATTTAGAATAAAACCAGTGCTATAAATCATTCTATTTGTCTACTCATTCCCACATAATACCCTCTAGACATTGTTTTGCTCTCATTATCTATCAAAGGATATAGTTATAAAAGGTTATATTTGTATATTCATCTATGTATCTCTTTCTATAGACATACACCTATAGATACATATACATATATATGTATATGTAGCTATATACATATATATGTATATGAGATATGCCATCTGCACTTACAGATTTTCTTTGTTAGGAACATCAAAGAATGAAATAATTACATTTAAATATTATAAACAATTAGCACTGAGTAGAGAAGATGTGAGATGCCAAGGGAGGCTGTAAAAGTCTTTGTGTTCAGTTCTGGAGTAAGGTATTCTTAAAACGGTATCTGATAGTTGATACAGAGTTAATTCACTGAAAGCCTTTGTTGGTATCAGCAGGAAGAAAGAACCAGTGTACATAAAAGGTTGAAGGTGGGAAAGTCCATAGATTTTTCTAGGAACTGATAAAGTGTTCCTTATATGACCCATACACCAAACATGACAGTAAATCTACTACTGATAAGTCTGCCAATGAACTTCAGAGCAGGAACAAATTCGCAGAAAGAGGTTAGTGGGCTACTGCCTCAGTTTAGAGTAGAGATGATCATGACCTGGAAAGGTGGCAAGGGATAACAAAGGTGATCAAGGAAGAGACTTAGTGAATGGGCAGAAGATGGGGGGGAAAGGTGGTGAAGAAGAACAGTGGAGCTTATGTCCTGGACAACTGGGATAACAGTAGTGACGTGACTGTGACAGGCAGCCCTGGGGAAGGAGGACCTATAGAGGAAGAAATATATTTCATGGTAGACCATCTGAATGGGAGCAGCCTGTAAAGAATCCAAGTGTGGGTATATTAAGGCTGAGGGTTATTTATATAGATTTCAAAATGAGGATCAAGGAAATGGGTAGGGTGGGCGGCTCAGCATATGAAAGCACATACTGCTCTTCCAGAGGACCCGAGTTGGGTTCTTAGCACCCATGTTGGGTATCTCACAACTTCCTGTAACTTAGCTCCAGAGGAATCCATCACCTACAGGCTGTGTGGCACTGCTCCTATAGACACACACACACACACACACACACACACACACACACACACACATATACAGGCATGCACACATAGTCAAAACAAAATTAAAAAAAAATCAGTTTTCCAGACAACTGAGCCGTTATTCATATGAACTCACAGCAATGCTGACAGCATGCAGAAGTCCCATGTAAGTTCAACCAGACACAATCCCAGCAGAGAAGTGGAGAAGAAACCCCAGCCCTCGCTGAGGAACTGCTGGTAACCAATAGCTATGGGAACGGGAGAGCCAGTCCTCCTTAAGGGTGTGACTCTGGCTAGGTTAATCAGGCTTCAGTGGATGGATCCACGCTGAAGGGCATTTGGGGACACAGATTTGACTCTATAAAAATTCAGTTAAAAGAGAGGATAGGTAGACATAGAGATATGAATATAGACTCTGAAATGAATAGCTTATCCTTTAAAGTAAAGCTCTGGAAATGCTGACACTCAGTAAAGTGAACCGTGTGGAAGACAGGAGCAGTTGAGACAGACATCAGCGTCCAGGGCTCAGAGGAAGGTAAAGGATGGCGAGGAGCCCTGAGAATGAAGCACGGAAACATGGTCCAAAGATGTCAAAGAAGAGAGTACTTTAAGACCATCATTGTGCGATGTTGCTGAAGATGGAAATTTATTACGAGTTTTCTTTCTCATCAGTATACATCTAATTTACAAACTTGCTGAACTGTCTGGTGTGGAGGGTGCCGTTGTACTCTCTTGTTCCCATCTCTGACCTGTAGGAGTACCTGTCCCTCAATGGCTGCCAGCAGCTAATAGCACCCTTCAGCCACACACTTCTCTGGAAAACTGTTCTTAATTGGGAATCTTGTCAATGATGAAGCAAGACCCCTCATCTCACATCCAGTCCAGAATCCTTCAAGATGGGACTTACCTCTGTTAGCATTCACAGTCCACATGATCCACAGGCCAAGCTGAAGCAGACACCACCAAGACTGCAACCATACAGCCTTCCCTGATATTCCATCTTGCTTCCTCATACCCTCTACAAATCCCTTGAACTAGAATCCTCATATCCAGCTTGACTATAAGAGCTCGAAAATTTGTCCAGTTTTGATGCTGTACTATTATCATGATAACATAGAAGAAAAATACATGATCTCATGAGAGCAAAACTTGATTAGACCTACTACAAAAAGCACTGATACTTTAATGAGAGGGAACTGACATGGAGAAATAATCCTTACTCATCCAATAGACTGTGTGTGTGTGTGTGTGTGTGTGTGTGTGTGTGTGTGTGTATTACGCATGTGTGTACATAGGTATATGTAGAGGCCAGACATTAACATCATGTGTCCTCCTTAATTGCTATCTACTTTATTTATTTATTTATTTATTTATTTATTTATTTATTTATTTATTATTTATTTTGGTCTTTTTGAGACAGGGTCTCCCTTTAGTCCCAGCTGGCCTGGAGCTCACTCTGTAGACCAGGCTGGCCTTGAACTCACAGAGATCTGCCTGCCTCTGCCTCCCCAGGGCTGGGATTAAAGGTGTGTACCACCATGCTTGGCTTATTTATTTATTTTTATGTGTGTGTGCATGAGTGCCTTCATGCATGCCTGGCACTCACATCGGCCAGAGTTGGTGTCAGATACCCAAGTCCACTACTAGAGCAGCCTGTGTTCTTGACTGCTGACCTTGATTCCAGCCCTTGTACACTTTAGTTTTTGCAACAGATTACCTTCACTGAACCTGGAGTGCACTGATTTGATTAGATTGATTGGCCAGTGAGCTTCAGGCATTTGCCTGTCACAGATATGTCACCACACCTGGCTCTTACATGGGTATTGGGAATCTTAACACAGGTCCTCGTAAGTTCATAACAGCACTTTATTCACCGAGCCATCTCCCCAGTGCAGAAGTTAGTATTTGAGGTTTCAGAACTCATGATCAGTTTTTTGAACCCTCTGAGTTGGAGAAAACACTTTTTCTTGCTGGAAGCAGAATATGACATTATTCTTACAAAATAGATTGGCTAATAGTTTCTGTTGTATGTTTAGCATGAAAGTTTCTGCAAGCACTGCGCTGGTATTTACTTAAGGTACACAAATTAGGTGATATTATACATGTGATTTCTGGTGAAGATTCTGTTTTCTTTACTGACAGGAACACCCAGTAGTGCTGACAAAATTTGTCGAGGGGGCCCGGGAAGTGGAGATGGATGCTGTTGGCAAAGATGGAAGGGTATGTGCTTCATCTCACTGTCCCTGTCTCCGTTCTCCCATCTGTTTTTATCCATAGCAATCCTCAAATAGTCACAGATTAGAATTCACAATTTCGAAACAACAGGTGTCTGACAACAGTGGTGAAGCTAGCTGTTAAGGCAAAATGAAATAGCAACAACAACAAAGAAAAAAAGCAAACCACTTCTCAAATCCCTGATGATTCAGTGGAAGTGTCATAGGCATCTTATTCCCAGTATTTCAGACTGTTAGCATTTCTCTTTGATGATTTTCAACGTCAATTATCATCCCACATTCATTCTTTTTGAATAGGTTTCTCTTTCTCATTTTCTTTTGTCTGTGGCTTTCCTTTTATGTTTCAGTGAATATTATAAGAGCACCCAATACTTTCTTTTCTGAAGTTTCTAATTGAATCTGACTTTCCTCTCTTATTTCCCACCCTCTCCCCCCTTTTCCTTGGATTAATAAAGGCAAATCCAGAGTCAGGTAGATAAGATAACATAACATAAAATGAGCTTACCATATCACATTTGGTATGGCTATACCAATGAATGCCTTCAAATTCAGGAAAAATTGAAAATGTGAAGGACATTTTATTTAAGTTTGCTGTTGGGGTTAATAAGGCATCTGTGATTTATCCTGAAATACAGCAAGTTTTGTTGTAGAGAGCGCGTGTCATTTTATTTGCTTCAAAGAAAGAGAAAAATGTTAGCCTTCATCTTCTGTTTTGCAAATATTTCAAAACATTACCAAATACATCAAATCTCTTTTTTCTTAATAGATTAGCAGTTCAGAGTGTTTTCTTATTTTCATTTAAAATCATAATAGTTTATGCTAACCACAAAATTTCACAATTTTGACGTGAAACACTCATAGATAATTTATTCCAACTCCTTGTCCCCAAGGACAGGAATATTCTCTGAAGCATTTTCAGAGGAGGCTAATCCAATTTCTTTTAACCCTTTATTAACCAAGAACACAAATTAATGTAAGATTCTGTTGCCTAGCAAGATTTCCACTGTCTACCACTGAGCTACACCTCATCTCCCCAGAACTGTTAGATTACATACTGGAGTCTTCTTCAGGGTGGAGAAGAATATCTCATTTTCTCCAAGCACACATTCTATTAACATATATATATATATATATATATATATATATGTTCATATACATATATATGCAAAATTACCAAGACTGTGATCTTCAGAATCAGACAGGTAAGGATCAAAATCCTAACTCAGGCACACTAGTCATGTGAACTTAGTCATTCATTCTTACTTTATCATAGTAGAACAAGAATATTTTCTTGTCTTTCAAACTCACACTTCACTTTAAATTTCTCTTGATCAAATCCTCATGATTTCTTTCTAACTCACCTAAGTTATGTCCTTTGGCAAACTAGACATTCACCTCTCTCATCTTTTTCCTAGTATCTATAAGATAGAGACACTTTCAGCACCTCTTCAGTGCTGTAGTTTCCTGTCCTGTCCTAGCTAGTCAGTATGACTTGGTTTAGTTTTCTTCTATTATTTATACCCATGTGAGTCAATGGAAGAGGAAAATGAGTCTCTGTCCCTCTCTGCTATCTCTTGAAGCCACTCATTTCTGTACAAGGGGCCTGGACAATGTCTCTTTCTCCTGCTCTTTCCCACAGCATAGCAGGGGAACTTGCAATGCTCTCTGCATTGGTTAAGAGTTGATGGGGTGAGTTGAGGGAGTATCTGCTTTGAAGCAGGTGTCTGATAACTCTTTTAATAATCTTTCTGCAGGTCATCTCTCATGCCATCTCTGAACATGTTGAGGATGCGGGTGTGCACTCAGGAGATGCTACTTTGATGCTACCCACACAAACTGTCAGCCAAGGAGCCATTGAGAAGGTCAGCATTTATAGATGAAAGTTGAAAGGAAACAGCCAAAGATGAAAAACCACCACCACTGAAAATTCCCCCCATTTTGAAAAAAAATCTAGGTAGTGATATAAAACATGTTTCGGGTTAAATTTCATGAGAGGAAGGTCCTTGCCCTTAGCTGCGTATTTTAATGACAGTTCCTTTCAGTGTCCCTCAGAGCCTGTTTGGTTGAATGGTAGTTCAACTTTTAGTGTATAACTAGATCACCCAGAGGACTTCTTGAAATAAAGACCCCCTCCCATCAGTTTCTCACTCTGTAGTTCTAAAACCCCCTGAATTTGTATTTTTATCAAAAATCCCCTAGTGCTGTTTTTACTGCTAGGCCAGGGAACAGATTGACAGCCTGGATGCTGCAGGTGATTCTGATAGTTGAGAGCCACTTACAGGTGAGCATCAGGAAGTGACACTTTTGAGGAGTGGTGAAGCAGATGTGTACCAGCCCACTTGGGAACCTTCTGGAACCTGAGCTTTCACTCTCCATACTGACCCCCACTTCAAGCCTGGAGTTTGTGATATGCTTCTTGACCCCTCCTCGAGAGCCACTCCTTTAAAAAGAACTTCCTGAGACGATTGCCTTAGCACTCAATATGTGTGTAGTGGCACATGGCTACAGACTGCCATCTGAAGTCACTCCTATGGACTACAAGGAGGGCAAGTCAGTTTGGCCTTTTTATGGAGCTTATCTAGTAATCCTGCCATCAAAGTTTGTGCTGGCGTATGGGTCTGCTTGTACGTTGGTTGTAGTCTGAAGATTTTACTTGGCTCTAGGATATGGAGAAAGGACAATGCTTTGCTAATAGCCACAGCATACAACTAAGGAGAAAAGTCCCCAGATTTCAAATGCACTTCAGTTTCTCACATTAGGATAAATGATCTCAGAAGCCCGATTTCCTCAATTCTCTCAGAGCACAATGTGCCATACATAGACTGTGCTTCTTTCATACCAGGTTTTGTGCTGATCCACTCCTGTAACTGGGATAAGTTGAGAGCTCTTGCTTCCTGCCCTCTTTGCCCCCTCTTAGCATGGGAGCCTTCTGTCTCTGGTTGGATATAGGAGTTCCTACATGTGACATGCAGGGACCCCCTGTGGGCTAAGGGTATTTTGTTCTGACCATAATATCTACCCTTGAAGAGTTTAAGGTACCAGCAAAGCAACATAAAAGAAATCTCCTGGGCCTCTTTGCAATACCATGTAATTTGGGGGCCTGCACCTCTCAGCAGGTAGATCATTATTGATATACAGTTTGGACTGCAGTTTCCAGTGTTAGGGCAAGTAGACTAAAAGAATTTCATTTAACCCTCAGTGTAAGAACAGTGTATATAATCACAAAAGGTAGCTAGGGGTGTTTGGCAAACAGATGCTCTTATAAAATTACTTTTTTCTTTCTTCTTCTGTTAATAGAAGCTAATAGTGTCCATTATTATTGTTGATCCACCACTATTCAAGATTAATATATAGATCCGTATAAAGAGAAGTGGAGGCAATTTAGATATAAAGGCTCTATCTTTTTTAAAAACCTCTGCTATGCATTATATTCTCTCTCTCTCTCTCTCTCTCTCTCTCTCTCTCTCTCTCTCTATATATATATATATATATATATATATAATCATTGTCCTTTTGTTCTAGGTGAAAGATGTGACCCGAAAGATTGCAAAGGCTTTTGCCATCTCTGGACCATTCAATGTCCAGTTTCTTGTCAAAGGAAATGATGTCTTGGTAAGAAATACCAATGTGCTTGGAGGACATTGATGCTGTGTTAGGTCATGTTGTCCTGTTGGTTTGTGCCCCTGTGGCCATCGCTTGTGACCCCTGCAGCTGTTCCTTTCTGAGAGGAATGTTGCATGACATATAATGCTCATCTTGTTTGAAAGCACAGGCTCTTGTTGGCACTGATATGTCATTCAAAGCTTTGAAAAGCACTTGATGTACTGTAAGAGGATCACTGCATTCCATTCACAGAGAAGTATAGATAGTTGGATGTGCATGTCTTTTTTTTTTTTTTNTTTTTTGTCTTTTTGAGACAGGGTCTCCCTGTAGCCCTGCTGTCCTGGAACTCACTCTGTAGACCAGACTGGCCTTGAACTCACAAAGATCCGCCTGTCTCTGCCTCCCGGGTGCCAGGATTAAAGGAGTGCGCCACCACACCCTGCGGCATCCACCTGCGCGTCTGCCACACCCACTCCAGTGTCGCTTGTGTAAAGTAATATGAGAAATCATATTCAAAAACAAGCGGGGGAGCATGTCTTAAAGTGAACAGCATATGTAGAACATTCATAAGTTACTTCACTGGAGTTTGGCTTTCTCTTTACCTGGTTGTTTTGGATACCACTTGGAAAAGCAAACAAGATAAAATTTAGATCAACTAGGTTATTTCTAATTTTTCTATTTTTTATTTAAACTATCAGTAACCTACATCTCTTCATTATTCACTGTGCAGTCAAATAGTGTTTACAAAGTTATACAGGACATATTCTCTGCTCTCACATACCTTTTAACTTAATTACAAATGGGTCAAAAATGAATTCATAGATAACTAGATGGTGTATTAATAGATTTAGTGACTGCTAAAAGGGTATGCAGATAGCTTTGGAATTGACAGAGATCATATTTGCACATGTGCACATGAGTGTGTATTTGAATATCATGTGTGTTTGGTCTGGGACCAATCATAAAAGCCACTGTGGAACATTTTGTATTTGTAAAGGGGAATTTAAGGAATTTTGATAATTTCAAAGTAGAGAGGCTATTACATCTACATATAAAAATTTGTATATTTTAGGAGTCACCAATTCACTAATAGTTTCATTTAACAGAGAAAAGTTTCTAAATGAGTAATGGAAGGTAATCTTGGGAGGTAGGACTACAGATAGTAAAGCAGCATAAAATATAGAAAGTTACATATTGAGGCAAAAAAAATAGAAGACTTTTAGCAGCCAGACTTTACTATGAGGCCCATAGGAATCTAGTGAGGACTTTTCAATATGGGGTGTGGCATTATCCAAACTGTATTAAACAATCTATCAGCAGTGTGTGGGGACTGAATTGAGGAAATGGGGTGGAAAAATTCAGAGTTCAAAGACACTGACCTCGAGACCAGTTAGAAAAAAAAATCGAAGCAATGGCGATGAAAGGGATAAGATTAACAAAGCAAGCTGATAACAGAGAGAAGCCACATGGCAATAAGAACGTCAATATTGTCGTTATGGGCTTTCTTCATCTCTCTCCTTTGTGATTTCATTATCTCTAGGTGATTGAGTGCAACCTGAGAGCCTCCAGATCCTTCCCCTTTGTTTCCAAAACTCTTGGGGTGGACTTCATTGATGTGGCCACAAAGGTGATGATTGAAGAGAACATTGATGAGCAGCGTCTTCCCACACTGGAGCATCCCATTATCCCTGCTGACTACGTTGCAATTAAGGTAACACTTCCAAAGACCTGTCACTTCATGAGCTGCAGTGAAATGAAAGGAAATACTTACTATAAAAACCTTGTGACTTTATGAACCTTGTCAGTAAAGAGCTGGACTGACGAGCACCTTCTTTTCAATAATGCAACGAGGTCTCAGTACAGGCTACTCCACGTGAATTATTGTGCAATCACAGAAACTTTGACAACTATCAAGAATACTTAACTTCCAGTTCAAGTGGCCAAGTGGATTATGTGTTTATGCAGCTGGTGGTGTGGTGCTGGTCTAGTTGGTAAATAGAAAGTGTAGGCGGACGTGCGTGGGACAAGGCTTGAATGGTGTCAAGTGCTCAGGAATTCATGAGTCTCATAAAAGGGGTCACCCTGAATGGTGGGTTAAATTCTTACTGCCTTGGCCACCTGTGCTTAGTTTGAATTTTCTTTAGTGGCACAATTTTTCCCTTTGGACAATTGAGGCCACAGTTGTTTGTAGTGGTGCTGTGAGGATGATGGTATTGAAATGATATTTTAATAATACCTTAATAATAAAGCTATTTATTCATCTAGCTGACCACAGATGTGGTACTTATTATGACCTTTAACTAACTAACTTTCTGGACAAGCTTAAGGATTACTGAGACTTAGAAATATATTTGAATTTCTTAGATAAAGCATACTACACACTGAAATTAATTCATATTATTTGATATAGTTATATGAACTTGACATATTTTGGATGACTTCAAAAGGTTTCTTTTCCTATGTGTACTAGTGGCTTAAACCTTAATTGTGCTACAGGTGAGATTCCAATTTATTACTTTCATAGCAGGAGCTTTAAACTGTAGCTATGAATAAAAATATTTATTAGGTTAATAACTTAGAATTCCTTGGATTTTATAGTTTGTTGAAGTAGAGTGCTACTTTTCATCTTTAAATATTTTGATGGTTCTAGACATACACACACACATGACATGTTCGAGAGTTGAGTTTTTCCACTGTAGATACTATCTATGCATTTTGTTTTTGGAGATCTAGTTATAGCTTCACCTGGCCTGGAACTCACCATGTAGATCAGGGTGGCCTCCACCTCACAGAAATCTGCCTACCTCTGCCTCCTGAATGCTGAGATAAAAGGTGTGTGCTCCCACGCCTGGATCCATCTATGCATTTATAATTCTTATTCATTCATAGGAGCATATGTTTATTTTTATAAATTTACACATATGAATATATGTATATAATTTTCAACATTGATAGATATGTGCATTTTCAAAATGCACCGTATTTTTCATCTTCTTTCTTTTGTACTTGTCATTGTATATGAATATTAATCTTTTTCCTGTTATGTATTCATTGTCAATTTTAGAAGTCTTTGTGTAGCTGATGGAAGGGAGCAGATGGAGGAACAGGGAAGCTGGAATGCAGGAATAAATGATAACTTGACTGAGATAACCCAGTGAAATGACCTCAAGCTAGATTTCCAAGGATAACTTAGAAGGTACCAGAATCAATGGAGAGAGAGCTTAGAGCAGATAGACTTAGGCAAGAAAGAAGAATTTGGTTCTTCTGAATCACATCGATAAAATAATTGAAAAGGAAGCACTTCTGTGTCTCAGTTCATATGAAAACTAGAAGTGTTTCCAAGAAGAATGTTTTTCAAAGCTTTTAAGAGGTGTCAACAGCACTTTAATGTCTCAGAAGTCAGCTTACAGACAGCTATTTCTGGCAAGGTGGCTTGTTGTGAGTTGAAATGAACAGAACAAGAAGAGGAATGTTCCAAAAGCCTATCAAGGGGAAAAATGTGTTTGAACTCTGCTTGAGGAGACTGATGCCCAGAAGATGTTGTTTGAAATTGCTCCAATAAGAGTATGTACAAGACAGATTAGAAGTACTGGTCTAGACTGGTCACAGGGGACCTATTTACAGAAATCACTTATGATTATTTAATCCAAATTTTGGGCCAAGAGAGCCACAAATTCTTGGAACAGATTTTTAAAGCTACTTTTTCAAGATGGATTTTTGGGCCAAAGAGAATTTTTTTGTCTGTCTACCATCGCCTAAATGAGTCCCATAGGAGATGACTCACTAAGTGTGTTCTCTCTCCTGTTCCTTTGTACCTTTATCTCAGGTATTTTTCCTTTCTTTTATATCTAACAGGCTCCAATGTTTTCCTGGCCTCGACTGAGGGATGCTGACCCCATCCTGAGATGTGAGATGGCTTCTACTGGAGAGGTAACTAGTTAATGATCCACAAATACTCATTAAATTTACTTGGCTGTCTGTAGTCTTTAGCACCTGAATATTGTACAGTGGGTAAGGTAGCAAGTGGTGAGAGGAACACAAACTTAATAAACTTCTTTCAGAGGGAAACCCAAAGTTTACAAAGTTTGAATTGAGAAATCTTTTACTGTTTTAGGAACAGAGTCTAGATCCTTAGTTAGGCATCAATCTGGCAACAGAATACTTGTGTACATAATTCACTTCCACTGCTTTGGACATCTAAATATGTCCAGAGTCAATCTTTTTAAGGTTCTCTTACATTTCTGTAGTAATTGCTCATCCTCTACTTTGCTGCTGCTAAGTCAATTGTGTGCAGCATTTTAATATGCAGGATAGCAGCATTAAAACTGCCCAAGATGTACACAGTGTGGAATCTAGAGATATGTGAAAAATCTCAAGGCCAATTTTAAAGAAACTTTAACTTCTCAGGGATGATTAAAAAACTATAATGGGACTGGCCACTGGATGTCCCTCTTCACTTGTGCTGGGATTGTGTCAAGTAAAGGTTTCTTTAAGAATGTGAAATGTATTTTTTCATAGAGGGCTGTCAGATTCTAGAAAGTTCTCTACATGTCAGTGTCAGGACATTTTATGAACCACCTAGCCCTTGACAGACGTACTAGATACAACCTTCAGATCCTCCTCAGTGCACACTGGAGTGGCAACATCAAACTGTGAGGCGTCATTGTTTCTCTTGGCATTAAGGAAAATCTGAAAGAGGAGAATATTTAATTGCAACAAATACGTGATGTTTTATGTGGTTGCTTGGTTACAAGCAGGAACTATGATGAGAAGCCAAGCGAGACCAGGAAGCAAGCAGTGAAAAATAAATGACTATCCTGTTTACAGTCGCACTCGTAGAAAGGGGGCTCTTGGCCCTTTTGCTGTCTTTTAATTTAGTAGGCGAACAAGCATGGCTATAAATTGCCAGTACTTCATGTTTCTCAGTTAAAGGGCTCTGTCTTTAGGTTCATACTGATTCTATGGGTCTGTTTCCAGGTCTGATCCAAGGTCGGATCAGAAAGGGGCCTGCTTCTCTTATATTCCTTCTCCAGTGTAGCAAGTTTGTCTTCAGCGCTGATTCACACATGTATTTGAAGTAGATGAGCTTTAGTGATATGGAAAAACTAGAACTTCAGCTGTGCCCCCCTCTCTCTTTTTCTAAACTACAAAAAGAAATGTCTTCCAATATTAAAGTCATATTTCCAAATGCCATCAAGTATAGTATTTCAAATTCTGCTTCATCACTGAAATCAGAATAATAATTTTAGTTTAGAAATATCAATTATGCTTCAAAGAGGCTTTTATAGTATTTAAGGGGCTTGTCGTAGGGCTGCATAAGCCTCCAGCTTCTCATCTAATTAAGGAGCATTTTACTTTCTTAGTGGTGAAGTGAAGATACAAGTTTTAATCTTTATGGGACTCTGTTTTTTATGGTTAAGTGAAGAATTGTTGAAAGATCTATGGGTATCTGCACTTATAGGGCGCAGGGTTCCTTTTGGTGAGACTTGATAACTTCCATTGACATTGTTCAAGTTGCCTGGGCAGTATTTGACTGATTAAAATGTTCACTGTGGAGTGAAAAGCAACATGTACTTGTGGTCAATTGAAGGTTAGAATCATGAGAACTTTCTTTGCCCAGCAAGAGAGAGTCATTTGCTTAAAGAATGAATTCAGCCATCAGTGTTATTTACTATAATGGTGACTCTGAACTTGTGCCAAATGATGATGTGCAGAATTGACTCCCATCATGTTAAAATACACCACTTGTCCTCTAGTTATGGGAGCCATTTGACTTATAATTACCAAGTGCTGCAGTTACCGTAGATGAAACCTCTGTAACATTGCACGCTAGCTTGGGATCATTTTTTACATGTGGCTGTGGAATGAAGGATAATTTACAGGATATTTTGGTTTAGTTTCTAAAAATGATAACAAAGAATAAGCTCTTCTGAATTTTTCGTGTAGTTATTATATTTCTCAGAAGTCCAAAAAAGAAGTATGAAATGTTTCTTTCTTTCTTTTTTTTTTTTGGTATTTTTGAGATAGCTATAGCCCCAGCTGTCCTGGAACTCACTAAGTAGACCAGGCTGGCCTCTAACAGAGATCCACCTGCCTCTGCCTCCTGAATGCTGGGATTAAAGGTGTGCACTGTCATGTGTGACTGAAATGATTCTTAACCAATTGATCAATCAGTCATTTCTACTACTCCCCTGCGAATTCTTGCTCTGCTGCATGTATACATGACATACATTGTTATTTAAGCATTAAATCATATTAATATTTGGAAACTCACCACATTGCAGACCAGATGCTATGATTTGTACCCAAATAACTCACAGTAGAACACAGAATGTTGCTCCACTGAGTGTTGTTAAATAAAGAATTGCTTAGTCATTCATTATGCTTAATTAAAAACATAAGATACATCTACCCTGGCAAGCAATTGAGTTCTTGAATTCAGATTTCTCGGTCTTTGGGCAAGATTGCTAAGATCTAGGGAAGGAATTTATCAGCACATTGCTCTCCATTAGTATTTTTTTTTCTTTTGATGGATGTAGCTCAGTATTAGTTTCTTCCATTGTTTATTTTTTTCATTTATTCCTAAACAGGTAGCATGCTTTGGTGAAGGTATTCACACAGCCTTCCTGAAGGCGATGCTCTCTACAGGCTTTAAGATACCTCAGAAAGGTATTCTGATTGGAATCCAGGTGAGTGGTGTGTGTAGCTGTTTGCAGTCCCAGGTTGCACACTTTGAGTGGCCAGGTTGCTGTGGTATACAGAAGAGGAATGTTTACATTCCTCTAATGAAAATGGCAATTTTGGGGGGCTGGAGAGATAGCCTAGTGGTTAAGAACACCGACGCTCTTGCAGAGGACCCGGGTTCGATCCCCAGCACCCACATGGCGGCTAACAACTGTCTGTAACTCCAATTCCAGGAGAACTCCAGTTCCAGGGGGAATCCGAGACCCTCTTCTGACCTCCGCGGCATTGCACAACACGGGTGCACAAACCTGCATGCAGGCAGTACATTCATACACATACAAAAATAAATAAAATAAAAAAAAAGAAAATGTCAATTTCTAAGAAGGATGGTCATTTGTTCCTCTATGTGCTCTCTGGTTTGGTCCTTCTCCTGTTGCAGCAGCTAATACAAAAAACAAAAACAAAAACAAAAACAAAAACAAAACAAAACAAAAACAGAAAGAAAAAAGTCTCCAGCAAAACACTGTTTTGAGAAGGACTCCCTTTAAAAACAGAATGCTCCCTAGCCCATGATTAGGTCTTTGCTGTGGATAGTATTCTGCTCTCCCGCAGCCCTGAATCACAGGTTTTCAATAATGTGTCTTCCTCTTTCTCTTTCTCAACCTTCTCCCAACTACATCAATAGTATTTACTCTTCTGTCTATAAGTTCCTCCTTTAAAATATTAGCCATTTCTATAGTTGTAACAATCTGCCAATACTTCTACAAGATGTCTTCACCTATGCTCTTCTCTAACTGAAGAAACCTGCCCTAGATTTATCTTCAATGTACCCTCCTTCTCTCACTCTTTCCTAACTATCCTTCCTTCCTTCCTTCCTTCCTTCCTTCCTTCCTTCCTTCCTCCCTCCCTCCCACCCTCCTGTCTTCCTTCCATCTTCAACTTCTACTAAATGCCAAAGGATTTGTATTAGTCACTTTCCTGTGGCTGTGATAAACTACCATGAGCAAGGGAACTTATAAAAAGAAGAGTTTATTTGAGCTTACTATTGACCATTCCATTGTGACAGGAGGCATGGTGGCTGGGGCTGGAGCAGCAGTAAGCCGAGGGTCACATCTCGCAATAAGCACAGGAAGTCAAGAGAGAGCCTCTAAAGACTAGCAAGGCTTGTTAAACTCACTAAGCCTGCCTCCAATGACATACTTCCTCCAGCACGGCCACACCTTCTAAGACCTTCAAGAACACGGTCACCAACTGGAGACAAAATGTCTGAATACTTAAAGCCTATGGGGGACACTCTCATTCAAACCACCACATTCCACTCCCTGGCCCCCATAGGCTCCTGACCATATAAAATGTAAAATGCATTTAGTCCAACCTTAAAAGTCCCCATAGTCTTTATCAGTCTCAATTCTATTCAAAAGTCTATAGTCCAAAATCTCTTCTGAGACACAGGCCAATCTCTTAACTGTAAGCTCCTGTAAAATCAAAAGGCAAATTACATACTCCCAACATACAGTGGAACTTAATACACATTCCCATTCCAAAAGGGAGGTATAGAGGCATAGTGAGGAAATACTGGACCAAAACAAGACCAAAAACTAGCAGGGCAAACACCAAGTCCAGTAGCTCTATGTGCAACTTTTGGCACTTGATTTCCAAAGGGCTTAGATGGCTTAGCTCTTCCAGCTTTGCTTGCAACATAAATCTCTTTCTTAGGCTGGTACCACTCCCTGTATGCAGCTCTCCTTGGCAAATATCTCACAGCTCTGGCATCTTGAATGTCTTCTTGGGGTCTCTGCTGCCAACCAGGCTTCACATTCACAGCTTCACACAGTGGTGTGTTAGGGCCTTCTTTATTCAGGGACACCCCTGCTGCACTCTGCCTGACCTTGGCAGCTCTCTGAAACTGTGGAGGAAGAACTGAAGACCACTTCACTCTTGCAAACTTCATGCCTCTAAAGCCAGCACCACGTGAATTAAACTGCCAAGTTTGGCTGCAAGTTTGGGATGGACCCTGGCCTATTTCAACCACATTTGCAACTTTCCTCTGCTCTGAACTTATTGGAGCAGAAAACCCTTTCAGTATTTTCCTTTCAAAAATTGGAGAATTAGCTGGTTGTGGTCTTGCCCTGAAGGTACTATTTCTGTTGTTCACTTGTAAATCTTGAGGCCCCTCCTTAATCACTTTAATCTCACTTTTTCCATTGTTTACTTATAAATAGCTAGGCCTCTCCTTTAATCTCCTTATCAAAAGGAACCTCTCCTTCACATGCCTTGGCCCCACCTTTAATCTTCCTAGTGCGGTTTTCAAATACAAACTGTACATTCTGCATTTCTTTCTGCCCCACCTGCTCTTCTTCACTGTAGATCTGTACAATATTCACCATTAATAGCCACGCCACCATTTCTATGTTAGGCTGTCTTGAAATATCCTCTGCCAAAGACATTAGTCCATTGCTTTTCAACTTAGCATCAGGCAAGCATCTGGGCTGTGGGCAAATTGCTGCCAGACTCTTTATCAAAATATCCCAGTTGCTGCCTAAGTCTTTACTTTCCTCTGGAACTACATTTTTTGCAGCAGTGCTTTCTTCCAGGCTTCTACTAGAATAGTCCCTTAAGCTCTGCTTACAGTAGTCAACAGCTTTTCTAGCCCAAAGTTCCAAAGTCTTACACCTTTCTCCAAGCATCCACATGGTCAGGTTCTTCACAGCCAACAGCCTACTCTCTGGTACCAAATAACTGTATTAGTCACTTTCCTGTTGCTGTGATAAACCACCAAGAGCAAGGGAACTTATAAAAATAAGAGTTTATTTGAGCTTACGATTGATGGCTCCAGGGAAACAGAGTCCATTGTAGCAGCAGGCATGGTGGCTGGGGCTGGAGCAGCAAGCCGAGGGTCACATCTCGAAATGAGCATAGGAAGACAAGAGAGAGTCTCTAGAGACTAGCAAGGCTTGTTAAACTCACTAAGCCTGCCCCAATGACATACTTCCTCCAGCATGGCCACACCTTCTAAGACCTCCAAGAACACTGCCACCAACTGTGAAGTTCTTGAAATATTATTTTGATAAACATTATAGGTCAAATCAAGGTGAGATAATTAAAAATGAACATCTTAGTACAATAAAAAATATTATTTGTTTACTGTTTCAAGTGTAAGTCTTAAGGTAAAATTTTGGATAGGAAATATCTATGACTACTTGAAATGATTATTACAACAAAAGGTAAATGTTTTGGTTATAAATCCCTAAAGAATAGTAAATGGTTCTTAACTGGTCATTCATTTTGATTTGAGATAAGTAATTCTTGTATAGTATAAAAACAATAATTGTTCATATATAATTCTCCCGCTGTGCTTTTAATAAGCTCAAACCCTGCATGGTTATATGAAAGTCAATAAAAACATAATTAGAACAGAACCAGATATTCTCAAGCCAGTGGGTGATTATTATAAATGCTGTCTCATTAGGGTGTCTTAATATTATCAAATTAGACTCTGGAGACTGGACAGGTAGTTGCTTTGGAGAAGTTTCTGCAAAGAGTAACTTGGGGTTTTGTTTTATAAAGGTGGAGGAAGGACAATGGTGGGTACTTAGAGCAGAGCCTAACAAGATGACGTGCACTTGTGAGGCTTAATGGCAGTTTAGAGGCAAATCACATCATATGAGCGACTCATCACGTATAAATGGGTACTAAGTATTATTAAGTCCCAACTATGAGAATATTTGCCCAACTTCCAATGACGGCTTAAAGTTTAATGTGAGACCTGGGGCTATTCAGAGGAGACCATGCCCTTAGCCTTCATTCTCACAGCTAATCACAGTAGAACTAGCATTTTCAATACCAGTTTAAGAAGGCAGTGATATATAAATGTGTGCCTTGTTTTTGGTTCTAGTGCTGCAGGGAAATGTGCAGCCAAAATTAATTTGATCCTTATAAAGTTTGGGAGATTTTGGCATCAGCGAATAGAAGTTTGCTTTGAAGGAAAAAAAGGAGACTATAGGGGAAAAGGGGAGTTTTTGTTTTGTTTTAAGCAAGAAGGTTTTGCTCGGTAATACTCTACCTTTCAATGAGTTATTTTTAAAACAGTGTTTCAGCAGCTCCATGAGTTGCTGAAAAGGACATTCTGTTTATATATGAGTTTAAAGCGCTGGGGATTAATTATATGTGTACATATATTTAAGTATAAAGTTAAAATATGCTTATAGTACTGTTTAATGCATTTATATTTAATGACAGATACATAACTGGAGAAAATTGATCAGTAGGTCTATCGACCTCTAAGGATGGAAATGATATAATAATTTTTGACTTATTTTATGTGAGAGGCAAAGAATACTGGCATCCTCAACATTTTGTGTATGTATATATAATATGTAATATATGATTATATACATATATATTATATATATTGTCTCTCCATTACCATAGGGGAGGGTTCATTCATAATCCTTTTGAAAACTGTCTGGTCTGATGATAACTTATATTGAAAAACATGATAGACTATGTCACTACCAAGTTAATAGCTATAAAACTTACTAGACAATATCTTAACTAGAAACAGAACAACTGTAAATTCAACCTTTACCCAACCTTCAATAGCAGCTGCAGAGTTGCATATTTCAAAATGTACCCTAAAAAGCATTTTAACATATCACTGGGTTAGAAGAATTCATATTAACTCTTTCAAACATATAATAAGAACTTAAAAAGACCTAAAATGGAACTTCTAATATAGAAATGAATGTCAGGATTAGATACTACACAGAAAAACAGCTGTTGAGGGAGGGTCACTTAATGAAGTTTTGAGAGATGCAGTCCATGTTTGCGTCTTCCTTGTTTGGAGGATCATTTGTTTAGTATGATGCTGTGGTGGACTTCACTCACAGAACATTGTCTGTGAACATTGTATTGAGAGAATTTGCTTTATTATTCCTTCATGGAGCAATGGAGAGGATGGCCAACATCTATCCCATTTGATAAAAGTCTTCTTTTCCCTTCCTCGTATCTACCTGCATGGGCACACTCTTAGGAGAATGCTTTAATCGAGACACTTGGATTCATTTACTTGGCACAATAGGCTACAGAGGAAATTGGAGGACTACAGAAATGGAGAGTCAAGGAAAATGTGACTGAGTCAGGAAACTTCTTAGTGTTGGAAGCCTAATATGTACTTTAAAAGGCAATTATTATTAGCAAGTTTCACAATATTTAGAAAGTAGGTTGTGTATGCTTGCCTGTATATGACTTTCTTGCTAAATTTCTTTCTTTAGAAATTTTTAATTTATTTTTATTTTATGTGTAGGAGTGTTTTGCCTGCATGTATGTAAGTGTGCAAAAGGTAGTTGTGAGTTGTCATGAGGGTGACAGGGCCTAAACCAGGGTCATCTGAAGGGGCAACCAGGGCCCCTAATCCCTCTCCAGCCCCTTAACTTTGTATTTCCTTACTCATGTACTCTATTTCTGCTCTTCCATTGTTATATCTCAAGGTCAAATTACCCAGAAAGTTTAAAATATTTGTACCAAAAATCTTGCGTAACTAAGATTTAGGAGAAAAGGAGAATTAGGATGTAGATTTTATCAAAGGATCTTTGTCAGCTTAATTACCACGTGCCCTGGAACTCTCCCAAGAAGGTTTCCATATTCCACAGCATTTGTAATATAAGAAGTACCATGTGGGTTTATGTAGCAACACAATCATCCTTGATTTCTTTGCAGTAGTTCCAGCCACCTTTCATCCTGTCACGATATATTTTTAGTGCTATGCGGAGGCAATCTGCCTTGTTTGGAGGTTTTCTAGAACATGCTTTAACCATGAGTGATTTACTCTAGAGTAGATGGAGAGCACTCTCTGTTTCCCCCTCTGATTGGGCTATTCAGTAATGCTGGTGAAGTGGCGAGCACAGGCCTGACATCTGTGCCTCAGCATTGCTCAGACACACAAAGCAAGCATTTATTTGAAAAGACAACTCCAAGTGACATGAATAACCTTTTATCTTCAAAAAGGCATCATTAGGAACAACTACACACTTGTCAATCCAGGCAAGCCCGTAGCATCCATAGGCATTGCTCAGTATTAACTTGGCTTTCCTTCCTGCAGCTGGAAGTTGGATTAATGTGAAAATAATCATTGAAGGAAATATACATGTGTGTGTGTTTTTTTTTTTTACTCTTAAAGGACTTTCTTTCTTATAAACATTTCCAGGAAAATAAACCATCTTGTACTTTTCACCTCAAGTAACAAATGGTTTCTTACACAGGTATTTTCAATCAGCTTTTAAATCTGAGGCTACTCAGATGCAAGCTGACAGCTGTAATTTCTTTTTGTAGAGAGGCTGTTTTATGTGTCACAAGTGTTCAATACATGTTTGATAGAAGTTTATAATGTGTCCATGGAAGCCAACACCCCACACCACAAGGCAGAGTGCTTCCCTGGCTGGGAACTGCCAATACTGTCATGTTGGATATTTATCTTTTCCACTCGGGGGATAGCAGTGAAACAGCTTCATAATGAGGTTCTGCCCGGTGTCTCCAGGACTTAGAAGACTCCTGGACTTATCTTACTTTAAAATGGCAAATGAAAAAAATTACATTATAGGACTCCTCCCTCAACATTTTTCATGGTGACTTTGATCAAGGTTAATGCACTTGACTTCAAATTGCAAAACAAGCGAGGAACTGCCCTCCCAGCCCATTCATTCCAAGAAGTAAAGTAAGTGTATGCCAGAATTAACTGGAAGATTAGCAAAATCATAGGTGACTAGAAACCCTGTGTAGAGTTTCTGGTACAGTAGATCTGGGTAGAGCCTAAAGTTTCCTACTTTTAATAAGATTCAGGTGATGTTGATACGTCTGTCTTGGGGACCTCATCTGAGAGTCACCTGAATTGTGACCCCGTATTTTAGAAATCTGAAGAAAACTTGTGTTATCGCATTAGCATTATCACCGTGTTCAGCGAGTGACTTTTTGCTAGGTGACTTTCATTTAAGAGACTAAGAGTATTCATTAAGTGCCTGCTTAACACATCAGTTAGTCACTAAGTCACATTTACTAGATGTAAATGAAACTTCTCATGCAGTTTAACCCAAACTTAACTCCTTTTTGTCTTTATCAGAAGGATCAAATGTCCTAGAAGGTCTTGTATGAGGGGGTTGATAAAACCCAGAGATTCCTTTTGCATAGTTCATGTATATTTTTTGTTTACCAAAGAACCTTAAACCATGAGCAAATCTAATGCATCACTTAGTTTCATCCCTTAATTTCAAAGAAGGATAAAACTTGAACATGTGGGGGTCCTGTTCTGCCTAATGTATATTTTAAGAGACTGCTGAATGCCTCATCAAATTGTCCTAATGTCACTATTAGGCTCTATTCTCTATTTTCACTTTTTTTTAATTAATTTTATTAATTTATGTATGTGTATGAATATACTGTCTGCATGTAAATACTAGGAGGTTTTAAGGGGTGAGCATTATCAAAATTGTACAAGGATCTTGTTATGTTTTTACCACAATTCTTAGTTTGGGGTTAGAAGTAAGATCACATCTGTCATGTTTTCAAATATTACTGATATGATTTCCAAATAGATTACATTTAGAGACACAACCTAATTATACAATCATTTAAAAAGCCTTTTCAAGGAAAATCAGAAAAAATTATGTCATTTAAAAGAAGATTCGGTATGGTTTTAAGCATAACACGGTCACTCTATATGGCTCAGATACTGAGACACTCATGACAATAAGGTCAAGGTCAGAATTTGGTCTTTTGTTAGGCTACTCAGCTTTTTAAAAAAATGTAATTCTGACCTTCACCTTGAAGACACTAGTTCTTGATCATAGAGAGTATCTTCAAAGGTGGAGCACTGGGGATAGCATTGAGCAGGAATCCAGGGAAGCCAGGTGCAGCGGGGGTCCTAGGAAGGACACTACAATGGACTCCTAGACAAATCTAAAAAATGAGATAGAAAGTAGGAAATTAATGTATAGATATATCAGAATATCTATGTATTTACGTCTATATCTTTATATCTATATTTATATCTATAGCTGTCATCTATCATCTATCTATCTATCTATCTATCTATCTATCTATCTATCTAATCTAATGAGAAGTTTGTTTGGGTTATAATAAGTAGGAAACCTAGGTTTGAATACTAGGTTATAGGGATATGAATCTAGTCTCTGGGAAGCTTGAAAAAAAATCCAACTACTTTAATGTTAATGATAATGATCATAATTTCTTGAGATCCATTATTGGCCTGGAAACTGCTAAACAGGAAAACTAACACCAGCAGTGCTTACTTACCAGCTATCTTACTGAACAATCACAGTGGCCCCATGCCACCAGTACTGTTACTATCTGTATTGACCAGATGAGGAGACTATCTCAGACAGAAGCTAAGTTGCTCAAGATAACACAATTTAGTAAGCTGTGGAGCTTCAAGTAGTAGAAATATTACCATCACTGTTTTAGAAATCAAGAGGTGAAGGTTCAAGGGCACTAATTTTGCTAGGACACCTTTCTAGTGAATGGTAAACCAGGATTTGCAAGGAAGCTTTGCTACTTTAGAGCTCATTCTTTAACCACAACCTTTTATTAAGTCAAAACCAATGCAAAATTGAGTTTCAAGTGGCTGCGTCATTGGGACTTGTACACGAGCTTCCAGGACAGTGAGGGAGTTATAAACATGGTACAAACTTTGGTCTCCAGTGAGAGTGGGAGCTTAGGATAGGCAAAACCGCCCCCAGCCAGCAGGGCCCAGCTCCAGCCTCTCCCAAATTAAGCAAAGAATCCATGCAGAACAGTGTAGATCTAAACCTGCAGGCAAAGATGGAGTAGACTCATCAGGAATGAAAGGGCTTGGAAACAAGGTGGAAAGCAGAGAACAAGACAAAAGATTGGAATTTCATCTATATTACAGAATAAATAGTTCATTCATTAAAGGGGGGTAAAGAGGAAAGCAACATGCAGGGTTATCTTTAATGATGGTGTGTGGGAACACCATTTACATAAGTTTAAATAAAAAATGTATATCTAGAAAGTGAATTTTATTAAATTCTTTTTTTCCAGCAATCATTCCGTCCAAGATTCCTTGGTGTGGCTGAGCAGTTGCACAATGAAGGTTTCAAGGTATGCTGCATTCTTTCTTTGTTTTCAAGCAGCTTTCTGTCTGCATTGAAATTTGTCAATAAAATAAAATACTTGCACAAATAGGAAATATGTTTTTCTCAATTTGAAAGGGTTACCGAACTTCATTGTTTCAAAATCTCCAGTGAGGATTATTGGTAGTTAACAGTTGTTGGGGATAGAGGTGCCATTTTCATTTTCTTTAGTTGTACAGCCCATGATAAGTTGACCTTGTTCCAGTAAGTAGCCTCCTACCACATGCTGGCTAGAAACTCTAATTAAACTATGTGGGCCACACACAGAAAGAAGACAGGGAATTAGAAAAAGGGCTCCCGGGGAAGGAGGGAGGGAAATGGGGATTGAAACTCATGACAATTGCTTATATAAATACACGAAACCATCAAACAATAAAAGCTAATAAAAGAGTCTTCCAAAGAAAACAATAATTACCAAACTAGGCTGAGCAAAGTGACCACAAATTCAAAAGTAGTTGTCTGCTGCAAGTTTAGAAACTCGAAGCATAATTGAGACACATTTTAACAGATTTCCTTCTATATTTCCCCCTTTACTTCCCTTCCTTCCATGTGAGGTCACAGCTTCCAGCAGTTACAGTTACAAGCAAAGTGTCTTTGTAGTGAACCCCACTGCATATAGCCTGGTTCAGTAAAGTGAGGTAATTCCCACAGCTCAGAGTGGGCCTGTGGCCATGGGCTTTGTTGACCTCATACAAATAAATTCTGTGCTATAAATAATTCTTTTACTTTTTATAAAAGCAGTTATAATTGAGGTTCTTAAGTCTTTCCTCGCTGCAAATATTTCAAAATATTTAAAGTGTCCACGCCCCCTGATTCTGAGTTCAGGTGGCTACCCTTGCCCTATCCTACTTTCCACGTTTATCTTTTTCTTCTTTATGCTTTAAGTGATACTTATCTCCCAGTAGGCTCCTTTATTTTCAAAGGTCTCCTTCTGATGCAATAACTTTCTATTTGAAATGCAGCTTTTTGCTACAGAAGCCACTTCAGACTGGCTCAACGCCAACAATGTTCCTGCCACTCCTGTGGCATGGCCATCCCAGGAAGGACAGAACCCCAGCCTCTCTTCCATCAGAAAGTAAGCATGGGACAGATTCTTCGAGTTGGTTAAAAAAATAGAGGATGGGTTGTGGAAGCTAGTACAAGATGAATATCTCATTTTAGTCAGTGTCAAGTATTTCAAAAGCCATCTTAGTTAACACATTTATGAATGAATAAATTTGTGGCGAACAATTTCATTCTTATGAAAGCTTGTTACTACTATAGAACATATATGTGTAACAAGATATAAAATTAGGGAGTATCTTTCAAGGACTTCTGATAAGAGTCTGTCCTTGACAGAGAAAGTGAAAGCTTGAAGAACTTAATGCAACTTTATACATGTCATGTATGTACACAGAAATATGTATGTACACACATATATGTGTGATTTCTACATTTCACCGAGGTAGATCTATTGAACACTTGTCACATGGGGAAACCTGGAGCAAGCACTTTGATAATGTCACCCACTAGATGACTTAAATGTTTGTTTCTCATAACATATCACCACCAGATTTTGTTAAGACACATTGTGAGATTGTGTGAACTGCAGGGTATCAGTAGTTAGAAAACTATGTCAGATGAGGGCTCAGACTTTCCTTGTTTTTCCTGGATATTGCATGGTACCCAATAACTGCATTATACCAAATTCTACGCAATATACTATTTATTAAGAGCTCTTAAGAAATTTGTCAAATGAATGAAAGAATGGTTTGTATGCAGAACTTGGAAGCCTTCCAATCATGCTCTAAGCCCACTGTTTAGAATTTTGTCACATGAAAACCAGCCCTATTTCAGGCTTTTGACATTTAAATGTCTCAGGGTGTGAAGCAGATCAACAATGGAATGTGGTATGGGTTTTATTCAAAATCAGGAGACTTGTATTCTACTGCCTCCCGAGAATCACTGGGAAACAAGCAAAATATGCTCATGGGAGCCTGGGGCTGAAGGGCCTTTAGAGAAGGGTCACCTCTGTGAAAAATTCAATCCAATTAGCCATTCTCCCTATGATCAGCTGGTATTTTCAAGAGAAGACAAATTTTGCATCCTGTTAGTTGGATTTTCACCAGAAGTCTTTCAAGAATACAATAAAAATATAATTCTTCAATGGGTATAATTTGAACATCTCCTTAGAAGTTAAGGAGGGCAGATGGCGGTCAGCTCCATGTGGCATCGATTTTAGATGGCTGAGAGTGTAATTTATGTTAGTCATTTTGAAGCTAATTATAAAACATTGTCAAGTACAAGTTTTTATTTATTTTTTCTTCTAGATTGATAAGAGATGGCAGCATCGACCTAGTGATTAACCTCCCCAACAACAACACTAAATTTGTCCATGATAATTATGTGATTCGGAGGACAGCTGTGGACAGTGGAGTTGCTCTCCTCACTAATTTCCAGGTATGCTCTTTCCTTTAGATAGAGACCACATGCAGGTTTTATTCCCCTCCCCCAGAGTGTTAATCACTCTATGCATCTCTTTCCTCCCCTTCTTGGAACATTCAGAATAGGGAGGATTGATTAATAGAATCTAAAGCAATGGTGCTAACATGGTAGGTCATACCTGTTCGTCTTGGAGCTGGTAATCAGGCAGCCGAGGTAATCAAATCCAGGAATAGGGATGCCTCTTTCATTGCCCACTTAGCTATGCTTTGAATAAAAAGTGAGAATATAACATGGAATAAATGAGGGAACTTCTGTGTCATTGTCTCTTAGTGAAAGTCACCACAGGAAAGCGACAGCTTCTCAACTGAAGGTGCAGATGGAATACATGTGCTTGGTTCACTCACAGAAAATGACTGCACGAGCCACCGAGCGTCATGGGGGAAGCTGCAGATCTGAACCTCACTAAATTTTTGTGCATCATATTTTTTCCCAAGTTAGATTTAATTCTTTTCGGGGGTTAAGTATATTCCTGGTGAATTCTAAGACATGGTGAAAGTCCCTATGAAATGCAATAAAACACCACACCTGTCCTCCCATACTCCTCTGGAAATTGGGAGCAGACACTTAAAACTTTTCATTCCCTCATTCAGTCAGCATTTGCTTTTTGCTCATGTGAGTATGCTAACATTCCTGACATTTCATTTCAGGTTACCAAACTTTTTGCTGAAGCTGTGCAGAAATCTCGCAACGTGGACTCCAAGAGTCTGTTCCACTACAGGCAGTAGAGTGCTGGGAAGATGGCATAGAGGAGCAAGTTCCCTCCTTGAATCAGCATGAGTCACACTTAAAGGAACTGTTCTCAGCCTGTCCCCAGAGATGGATAATGATGCTAAACTTTATTTTGGGTCCCTCTGTTATGTCTTCATAGCCTGTATCTTTCACTATTAAATTGTTGTGAGTCACTGTTTCAAAACCTTAGTGTGTTCTTCATGAGGACCTCAACCATTCACACCTTATTTTTGGTGGACCAGGCTTCCTGTGTGCTTATTCGCAGATCACATTTTATGGTGCTGATTAATAACTGACATAAACAAAGTTGCTGTGCTATCTCCTGAATTCTGCCTTAAACATACTTTTCTGTTTTTAAGTAACATACACCACACTTAGGATCCCTAATAGAACACAATACCATAAAACATTGGTAAAGTGAAATATAGACTTAATTTATGAATTTCATTCTGAAGTTTGTGTAGTGTTTCGTTTTGAATGATTCTGACTTACTGAGCCAATCTAGGAGTGTCATTTTTCTCTTTCCATGATACTTACAGTGAGATTAAGGATTTCTTTAAAGGCTACTTGCTTGTAATTTTGGTTTTGTGTCCAGTAGATAGCAGGGACACTGAGGCACTAAAGTTCTTTGTTTTTGAAATGGATTTGGACCCAAGCCAAGCAAAATGTTCGGCTTTATGATATTTATCCTCTGACCAAATTTGGAACAATTTGAAATTCTTTTTTCCCAGTACCTGCTAACCACAGGGCTCTATTTCCTTCCACACATAAGACAAGTTTTCTTTCAGGGTAGTCTTTGTTGCTTTTAACTCTTTTGTGTTATTAAAGGGGCTCTAATTGTGAACTTTTAAATAAACTACTCTTAAGAGACAATGTAGTTGAATTATTATATTTATTTACTTATTGATATACAATATTTATTTCTATGATGAAACAGGGTTTGGGGACATGATGCTATTGCTTGTTTTTCTACACAAGTTCATATAGGGTACAAACAAATTAATGTTAAAATAGCTGTAGCTGTGACATTCTCATTATTTCCCCATATCCATCTCTTTCTATTGGTCTCAATATAAGATTATAAGGTAGTTATGTGGTTATCTGCTCCTTTGATTTGAATCCTCTCAACTGTATGACTACAATCCTGAAGAAAAATATTGCCATAAATATATACTACTACTCCCTTTCTTTGCAGTGTTCAGGTTAAACTCAGGCCTCCTGAGTGTTAAGCAAGTGCTATATCACTGAAATGTACCCTACATTCCTAGGATAAACTTTTAAAAACTGTCTTGCATAACATAGAGAATAGTAACTGAATGCAGAGGCTGAGGAATATTATCTGATGAAGATAGTGCTAGGGGGCAGTGATGTCCTAACCTGGTCTTACTACCTAAGATGTGGCTTTGGGAAGGACACATGTATGTTTTATTTCCATGCCCCCATGATGGATTTATTCCTTTGCTTCTACCCTGGAGTCAGTTAATTATCATTTTGTACAGATCTACATAGAAGTATTTCAAATTCATTTTCTCTTCTCTTTGTTATGAAGCCTTCTGTATTTCATCCCTGTAATCTTGTAACAGTGAAGTCCCAGTCATCAATTCATTTGTCTGAAAATATTCAATGAGGGTCTAGACTATTTGTGTAAGATATATCCTGTTCCCATTAATCTACTACTTTACTGTTAATGTACTGCTTGCATCCAGTTTCACTGCCACCATTGTAATAATGGACTAATTTCTTAGTAGTGTTAAATACTTTACATGAATTAATGAATCAGTCTTCACTATCCCTTTGAGTAGGTTCTGTAATCTTTATAGTATAGACAAGGGTATTAGAAATAACAGAAATTAAGGAACATGATCAAGGTTGGCTACAGTATATCGTTATAGAAAAAGTATATAGCATGTGTGATACATATAACTCATCTCTCATAGTGACTCAAATGTTGGCCTGCAGTGATTAGGGATGGGCATTTGGGGGAGGATGACTTTAGGCATTGTCTTGAACAGTATCTTACAGTCTCAAGAAAGACTTTGGGGTGAGAACTTTCACTCAGGGCAATTACCAGAGACTTGATAGGACTAGAGCTCTAGGTATGTGAGAAGAGAAAGGGTGAGAGGCAGAAGCAGAGGGCAGACTCTTTTAGTTGTGAGCCTTAAAAGAAGAACGACATTTTAAAACTTTTCACATGGAAATAATTTGGATTTCTCAAAAAATAAACCCAAATATTTTTTAGAAAGACTCTCATGATATAGCCCATGCTAGTTTTGAACTATTGACCTGAAGGAAGATCCAGTTTGAATTGGGTGCTAGTTCTCAGCTAGCATCCTTCAGGGCACCATGTGGATGAGAGTCAAGGGATTGCTCTGACCCCACCCCAAGGAGGAGCAAACAACATGGCCTAGCTGGGCGATGCTGGGTGGAGCAATGGTGTGCTGTGACACAGAGTTGGGGGGGGCTATGATTGGCTCTGGGAACTGACGTCATTTGGTTTATAAAAACAGGCTGTGGGGGCTGGAGAGATAGCCTAGGTTAAGAGCACCGACTGCTCTTGCAGCGGTCCCGGTTTGATCCCCAGTACCCACATGGCGGCTAAGAACAGTCTGTAACTCCAATTCCAGGAGAACTCCAGTTCCAGGGGAATCCGAGACCCTCTTCTGACCTCCGCGGCATTGCACGACATGGGTGCACAAACCTACATGCAGACAGTACACTCATACACGTACAAAAATAAATAAAATTAAAAAAAAATAAAAACAGGCTGTAGCAAGGAGTAAATTTGAATATCCAAGTAACATCACAGAATTCCCAGCTGTCATTTTTTATTAATTATTGCGTGCATACAGGCCAAGGTTTGCATTTCGTTCAGGTGGCCAGTGGGTTGGAAAGAGGTCCCTGTGCAGACCACCAATCTAGGTAGCTGGTGTTGTGAGTGGACATAGGCTGAAATAGGCCAACAGCCATCATCCTGGAAATTCCTGTCCAGGGTTCAGCAGTCTCTGGGCAGGTGGGAAGTCACGGCCAAGAATGGGTAACATGTCTCGTTGTCCCGGGCTAAGGACCTGACTTGGAAGTACCTCTCAGGTCAGGTTACAGAAGTAACCGACTGACTGACCTCTGTGCCAAGGGGTCAGTTCCCCACAGTGTCCGAAAAGTGGGCACTGTATTCCCCTTCCCCTTAGCAGGGCCGTGTGGTCCCTGTTCGGCACAAAAAGAAAACTTCTTACATTGATCTGCTCATGTCATCCTTCCAAGTGCTAGGATTACAGATTATATATTGCCACATCTGGCTCAAAGTAAAACAAAAAGTTAACTTAGATTTACTCGCAATTTTTTTTACCTTATTTCTATCTATCTATCATCTATCTATCTATCTATCTATCTATCTATCTATCTATCTATCTATCTATCATCTATCATCTATATATATCTATCTTTCATCTATCTACCATCTATCATCTATCTATCTTCTACCTATCTATGCATCTATCTATGTGTCTGTGTATCTATCATTGTCTATCTCTATCATCTATCTAAATATAATCATCTATCTAATTTATAATATATCTATGTGTCTACATCTCTATTAGTATGTGTTTTTCTTTACTGTTACAAAATACTAAAGGCAGGCTAATTTTTTATGATTTTTTAAATCAAAGTTTTGTACAGTTCATACAACAATTCTTAATCAAATTTAGACCCCTTCCTTGCCCCCCTCCCCCGTACCAGAGTTCATGCATTCTGCCATACATTTCCTGCATCGTTTTTCTCAGTCTTTTTAAAATTATTCAATGCAGAAGTTTACGGTTTTGGGCAGAAGTTTATTGTTTCAGTCAGTTCTTTGACCCAGTCTTTTTGTCAAAGGCAGGCTAATTTTATAAAGAAAAGAGGCTTATTTAGCTCCCACTTTTAGGAGGCTCAAGGACATGGTGTTTGAATGATCTTGGCTCAGGTGGAGACATCATGCTTCATGGCTTCAATGTGGGAATGTGCGTTGGGGGCAAGAGCTAATGTTGCCAATTAGGAAGCAAGAGAGAGACCCAGATCTCAGGCTCAGGCTTTTGTAACTTTTTTTTTTAATGACAAATATCCAGAATTCCAAGATAAACATATACTTCCCTTCCAAGGACACAGCCCATTAGCCCAAGGACCTCTGACAGGACTCACCTTTTAATGGTCCACACCATCCCCAGCACTGCTATCTTGAGGACTGCCCCACCCCCAGGCCTTTGCTGGGGAGCATACTTAGCTGATATCCAAACCATAGCCATATGCATTGTATACTCATCTATCGTGCCATAGGCAAGATAGCTGATCAGGCTTCTCCTGACCAATTTAAATTTTAAATCATAGTTTGAAATAAGTACTCAAAATTTCAAAAGGTATTTAGTTTTTGTATTGTGCAGACTTAATAAAAGTTCCTAATTTTAATTTGAGGTTATATGTTAACTACAATAAAATGAGAAATGTAATTTTCTCACTTATGTTAATTAATTAATGTAATCAATTAATTCATCAGGCAACATTGTAAATAAGTTCTGTTTTGTGGGTAGGCCAGATGCACTCTCTCCATGGTGCTGAAAATGGAATGAATAAATATTATTTTTATTTTGTGTGTATGAGTGTATTGTCTACATGTGTGTATGTGCACCTGTGTCATGAAATGCCTGTGGAGGTCAGTAGAGGCTGTAGGATTCCCCTGGAACTGTAGTTATAAATAGTTCTTAGCCACCCTATGTGTGCTGGGAATCAAATTCGGGTCTTCTGCAAGAGCAGTCAGTGCTCTTAAATGCTGAGCCATCTCTCTAGCTCCAATAACTTTTGTTTTTGATGTGCTTCTGTTTTGTAATGTTCTAAACTTTTATAAAACTCAAATGCAAGTAAATATTGCATTGAAGACCTTTGTTTGGAAGAGAGAAATGCAAGAAAGTGGCAACTCTTGTGCTCAGATTTAGCTTTGCATTTTTGTACTAATTTATTCTCCCATATAAACAAGTTATCACATTTTAAGCCTCTAATATATATATGTATATATATATATGAGGCGATATATATATATATTACAAGTGCAGTCAACACAATGGCAACATTTGAACACTGAGCAGAAAATGAAGTACTTTTTCCATACTGAGAATTTAATAGTATGCAAGGGGGATGGATGTACTGGGTGGTGAGAGAGGGAACTCAGCCAACTTGTGGACAGAAGAGGATTAGAGAATTATAGACTTGGGATTTCAAGTCTTTGAAAGGGGAAGAAGAATGTTTTAAAAGTACTTCTGTCAAACTTTCCTCTTAAGCAGCATTCCTATCGGAAACTTTAACACAGCTTCAATGCTCATTTATCTCAACAGCTGCAGGTACTTGAACCTCAGCTTCTACAGTGTCCACGGCCTCTTGAACAATGAAAGTGGAAATTATCAGAGAAACAAACCATGTCTGAATGCAGTTAAGTGCTCTGTAATTACACACCAGCATTACCATTTGGCTGCTGGTGCGGCCCCCTGCAGGCACAGGTGCCATAAGCGCTCACACACACCCATCAAATCCACAAAGACCTTTCATTACATATTGTTTGAGACACACTTTTCTTGAAAAAGACTAGCTCAACTTTATTTCTCTCTCTCCTTTTTTGCTACTATTTTCCCCTTTTGTTCTTAAATATAAAATTCCTATTTTTCCTAATGAATATTACTCTGCTATATTATAAGAAGCTGTGGCAAATGGTGAAGGTAGTGTAGCAGGAGGAGGAATGTCTGTGATCTTCTAAGTGGTTCCCTGGGCTCCATGAAAAATTGGTAATAATTGTCTCTACCTTTTCTCCTGTGCATAATGGAGAGTGCAAGGGCTCCAGAAAGAATTTAAGTACTTACAGCTGTTGAGATCAAGACAGAAATCGAAAAAAAATAACCTCAGCAAGTCAAAATTAATACCATTTGTACATGCTTTTTATTGCTTAAAGACCCTTTTTGAGTCTTTACAACTTTTGTTTTGTAATGGATTTATATCTACAAAGAAAATGATCAACTTCTCACCCAATTAAAAAAAAATAAGACTTTTTCCAGCAATAATAAATGTCCATTTCTTCTGAGACTATCAGCCTACCAAATTGCTTCTTTAAAGGTATTATTTAGAAGAGACCGGCAAACTGCCAGGAAGAGGTTATCAAGGGATATAACACATTCATCTTCCAGAGAAGTCAAGGATGTTTGCATCTTCTAAAGACAATTTCCTACACAAAACTTGCTGTTGTAGGCACCTGAAATGCAGAGAGGATATCTTTAATATGCAGGAAAGAGAGAGAATCTAAATTTATTTATTTATTTATTTATTTATTTATTTATTTATTTGTATGAATGAACAATAGTCTGCGTGTAGGTTTGTGCACCAGTGTCGTGCAATGCCGAGGAGGTCAGAAGAGGGCGTCAGATTACCCTGGAACCGGAGTTCTCCTGGAATTGGAGTTACAGATGGTTCTCAGCCGCCATGTGGGTGCTGGGGATTGAACCCCGGTCCTAACCCGGTTAAGAGCAGTCAGCGCTCTTAACTGCTAGGCTATCTCTCCAGCCCCCCCCCACTTTTTATTTAATTGAGAATCCAAACTTAAGGCATATTGCAGATGAGGAATAACTGAGAATTCTTATTTGGGTTTGTTATTAGATGATAAATCCTAATATCCAGTGCCCAGAGCCCAGATAACTTTTCCTTTCTGAAATTTAAAGGTATTTAGAATCTTTTTTTCTTAAATATATATATTTTAATTTTATTTATTTTCTATTTGTATGAATGTACTGTCTGCATGCAGCTTTGTGCACCCGTGTTGTGCAATGCGGCGGAGGTCAGAAGAGGGTGTCGGATTCCCCTGGAACTGCAGTTTTCCTGGAATTGGAGTTACAGAGGGTTCTCAGCTGCCATGTGGGTGCTGGGGATCAAACCTGGGTCCTCTACAAGAGCAGCCGGTGCTCTTAACCACTAGGCTATCTCTCCAGCTCCTTCTTAAATATTTTTTAAACTTATTTTTATTAGTGTGTGTCTGTGGATGTGTATGCCCCTGGAGTGCATTTGCCCACAGAGGCCAGAAGAGGAAGTTGGATCCCTGGAGCGAAGTTACAGCTGGTTTTGCCATGCTTGACATTGGTATTTAGAATCAAGCTCAGGGCCTATGGAGAACAAGCAAAGATTCTTTTTTTTTTTTTTAACATTTACTTTTATTTATTTATTTATTTATTTATTTATTTATTTATTTATTTATTTTTAACAATAAGTAATAAGTTTTGAGTACAAGCATCCTTCATGAAAAACCAATCTGCAAGCAGTCGTGCCCAAACCCACACAGCCCAAGGCTCCCACCATCCAGCTCGAGGGCCTTGTATGTACAATCAAGTTGATCAAATAAGCATCCAGTCTATATTGCTGTAGTTTCACCATTCACCCCAATCACAGCCCTTACATTCTACCATGCCCCCTCTTCCACAGATTGTTCCCTAGGCTTAGAAAAGGGGCACAGGTGGACGAGAAGCAAAACAGTCTTCTCTGGAGATATCATTTTGGACTCTGACCAGTTCTGGCTGTTTTTCTTCATGGGCTGACAGTTTGTTCAGGAATAACTTTTCAATCCTACCAATGAAGCACAGGCAACTAGATATATAGATATTCAAACAGCACTAATTATTATGGTAGATTACTTTGGTATAGACACAGATGTTTGGATGGTATGCTAATCCATGAATTACATTTTTTCTGTAAAAGATGACAAGGTCTTACTGGGGCTTATAACATCTCCTAACCACTAGAGGATGTAAGCTTGTGGCATCAGCCATGAGTTATTCCTCCAAGGAAAGAGCTAATAGCCAATTAGATTTGGGATATACAGACATACGGCTGCCACTGCTGCACAGTATTTCCATGCAGGTGAGGTGTAGCTGATGCTGACGGAGGAGTCTTGCTTCACTCAAGGAGACCAATATTTGCTTTATTGGTTTAGTGGCCTTTGGTAGCACTCTCTGGTATACCAGAGACCAACTGTACACTTGCAAGTGTAATCTCAATACATCTTTCCCATGCTTACATCAGGTCTTCGACAGCAGGGCCTTACCTCCTCTCTTCTTGCAGGTATCCCAGTTTACAGGCAAGAAGCCTTTACCTTTTTTTTGGGGGGGGGGCTTGGATCCCCTGGCCAACATCTCCTTGGCAGAATAATCCTTTGCTGATATCAGAGCTCTCCTGTATCAATATATTTTGCTTAAATGCACAGCTTAAAGACTCTAGTATTATATTTGATTCTGAATAGAGAATAATCCTTTTCACAGTTCCTATGTCTATTAGTCAATTAAAGAAAGCAGTTTTTACCTGTTTTATAAGAGATTACTTCTAAAATAGTCAGCTTTAATTTACAGTTAGAGAATGACTTCGTTACCATCATATTTTTCTTTGTTCTATGAAAAGGAGGTAAGAAAGTCTCTCATATTAAAACTGCAGCACCTAGAATGTAAGGTTCATTAGGACTCTTTATAAACAGTTGTTACAAATAGGATCCACAAAGATGTTTGATGCCTGTTGCAGTCTGAGGTTTTCCTCCTTTTAATGCTTAGATGGGCCAACTTCTCTGCTGGGCAAAGATTCTTAACTGCTGAGCCATCTTTTCACCCTTGGAAATCTCTTTAGCAATCCTTTTCTCCTACCTCCTTTACAATGCCTTAGAAGTTGAAACATTGCAGGATTCTGATATCTCTGGTGTAACAGGAATATCCTATTTAAACAGTTTCCAGAACTCTTGCAAACTCCCTCATAGAATATTGCAACCAAATTTAATTTAAAAATATTTATTATTTTTTTTATGTATGAGTGTATTGCCTGGATGTGTGTAAGTCATGTGTCATGCAATGCCCACAGAGGTCAAACTCCCCTGGAACTAGAGTTAAGACAGTTGTTAGCCATCATGTGGGTGCTGGGAGTCAAACCCTGGTCATCTGCATAAGCAGCCAGTGCTCTTAAAGTGCTGAGCCATCTCTCTATCCCCGTAAATTATATGCAATTATTTAAGCTGTAATATTTGACTAATCTTTCTGCAAGAGAATTTGCAAATGGATCTTTAAAAACTGTTTTCTAATTATGGAGGCAGAGTATTGTATCCTTCTCTTCTCAGGTTTGGTAGACTTCCTTTCCCTTTCACAAATCAGAATGTGTGAGGACCTGTGGGGAAGATGTGAATGGGTGGAGTGAGCAGGTGTGTGTGTGTGTGTTAAAACCATGTGGTTTAAGTGTTTCATATAAGGTAGGCTCACATTTTACTTATTGAATTGAAATGAAATAGCCACATTGACTTGAGTTCTCAGCACTGGGGAAACTTCCAGAGTGACCAGTCATCTTTTGCTCAACCTTTCATTACCTGCTTGAGCCCTGTGAAAGTGAGGTACATGCATCATTGATTCTAAGGCCTGGATCTGTTAAAACCTGGATCTGTGGGGCTTTAGGGAGTTAATGTAAGCAGGCTGTCTCCTCTGGAAAGGTCCTTGGTTTACCGTTTTGGTTCTGCGACCCTAAGCTCTGGAAAGCTCATGTAAATGTGATATTCTCAGAAATATATGTGCACTAAAGTCCTTTGATTACTGCAATCACAATTCTGAATGTTAGTATGACAAGTTTAGGTTTAATCATCAGTAATTTTCTTTGGTCCAATAAGGTGCTCCCTAAAAGCAATTCTAGATCATTTTATTTTAAGAACACTTTTCTTTTTTAATTTTTTTATTGTTATTAAACTTTTTCCATACCTCATACATCATTTCTCAATCGAATTTAGAGTCACATCCCTTTCCAGGCCCCGCCCCCACCCCACCTGAGTTCCTGTACTCTGCCATACATGCCTTGCATCTTTTTTTGAGTCTTTCCAGAGTTTTTTCCAGTTCTTTTGTTGTTGTTCTCTCTAACTTGTATTGCTTCAATATATATATATATATATACACACACATATATACATAGTTTTATATATATACATAAATATATACATATATACATACACATATTACCTGAATTGGAGGATTTTTCTCTTTTTTTGCCAAAAGATGGCATGTTTTTCTTAAGGAAGTGTTAAAGATTCCTCCTTGGCAAGCCCAAACAACCATCAATCTTGCCCTTGTGCTCAACACTGGGGTCTTTCCCTCCCATGGTCCCCCAAATGAAGTCCAATAAGCACTGAGTCCTGTCTTGATCTTCTTGTACTGGCCTCCATGATACAGCCTTGGGTAGTCCAACAATGGCAGTCTATACTCTGACGAGGCTGAAATCCCCGTAGCTGTTCAGTAGGAACACTTTTCTTCAACCTATAGCTGAGAAAAAAAGAGAAATCTGTGAAACTCTAGTAATTAACGAAGTCCATAGAAGTTAAAGGTTCATTTGTCCTAATGACTCTTATAGCTTCCATTCAAAATCATCAAATCCACAAAATTCTGATGCTGAAAACGTTTGATTGGCAGGGCTATAACTCTCTCCTCTCTTTTAGTTCCTGGGTCTTCTAGAGGGACCTGGACCACAGTTTCTTCCAGGCCTCCAGTCCCAAGCTTGTTACTAGAGCAGCTTATGGGATCTTGTAAAGGAAACACAAACATTGATTACTCCAAATCTTCAATCTACTTATTTCTCAAATGATCACATAGATCATTATGGTATCTTTAATCCTAGCTATGTTCCTGTCAATTAATGAATGCTCCTGTCTCCTTCACTGCCAATGACTAATCAATGTGCTGACAGACCTCTGAAAATGTGCACATACCATCAGTCACTCTCTTTGCTGTCGTTTTGTCTTAGGCATGTGCTATTCCATTTAATTCTTTTAAACATCCTATTACATATTTTTTCCATGACACATTTGTACTAATCAATTTTGATAGAAAATATATAATTTGGGAGTAGTTATATCAAAGAACATAATATCTTTGCAATACTTTCTTTGTTCATTACCTGAAAAATATTTATTCAGTAGTTATTTTACATAGTGTAGGGAAATTTGAATGTATGAAGCCTTCAGTTCAGTGACAAATGCGGAGTTTAAAAACACTAACTATAAGTTATGATTAATTCTACAGAGCAATAAGTTTGTAGAGAAACAATTTTTAGGAAGTTTAGGGAACTAAAGGAAAACATCTTGAGAATAGATCAGGACATGTGTCCATAGGGAAGGAGCATCTAGGCTGAAAACTAAGGAATGAAGAAAGGATTTACCATTTGAAACAGTGAGTGGCAGGGGATCTCTACATCATGAGAGCAATGTAAGGACGACCCACAGACAAGAAAAGGGTCGTGTTTGAAGAGCTAAAGGGAGCTAAGTATAATCTACCAGAACTGGAGAACTGAGCGCAAGTTGATGGTGAGGCTAGGAAAAAAGGCCTAACTCACAAGAGCCTTGTAAGCCTGGCTAAATGTTTTGCTAAGAGTGATGCAAAATTATTGACGTGTTTTAAGTTATAAGTGAGCATAATTAGCTTTGCATTTTGGGAAAACTCACTTGGATGTGGAATAGAAACTTAATGAATCAGAATTGGAGGTGGAGGGACTAGATATAGCCAAAGAGAGGGGAATTTTCTTAGATATAATAATAAAGAGAAAACAAGTTTTGGGAGAAAGAAATGTCATGATGTATTTGAATACATTTTTACTCATCCGTAGAGGTACCTTAGAAGGCCTGGGAGTTAGAGGAAGCTGACAATGATGTATATTTCAGCTTGTGAAGATTTTGCGCTCATTGCAGGCAAGATGGGAACAGTGTAGTGTCAATAATTAACAGCCAGGTATTAGAAACAGTTTCTTGGGTTTGAGTCTAGGCTCTGATGCTTGGTAGTTCCATGATCTTCAGGAGGTTGCTCAAATTTCTCACAGCTCAGCTTCTCTTGTATCATGGGGGTGATAACTCCTATTTATAATTTATTATGTTGATGAGATTGAGAAACTTTTAAATATGAACTTGGAATTGTGCTGAGTACAGAGGAAGGTGATGATAAATGTTAGCCATTATGATTGTTGTTATTACTGTTGTAGAACACCCAAATGGAGATGTCTAGCAGGCAACTGTGTATTTAAAAATTAGAAAGAGTTGGGATATCAGGAAATATGGATCATAACAAATATCAATTGTATATTGGAAATAAATTATCCCTAAAAAGTGAAATCATTATAGTTATCATTGACATCCTATCAATATAAAAGTAAAATTAATGAAATGTTAAAATATTTAGAGATCATTGAATGAAAAACATTTTAGGAAATAAAAATGTAAATTATTCTTACAAATTAATGAGCATGTAAGGAATCATATCTCAGGAATATATTATACTACTTGGAGTTTTAATATTCTACAGTCAGAGTAGGTACCTGATATGTTCATTAGAATTAATATGGTTAAATTGAACAAAGTCATAAAGTTACAAGTAGTAAAACTACTTGGCCCAAATTTGTATTCTGGGCTGGCTTCAGTGATATTTTGCTAAGAAAGTTTCTGTGTATTGGAACTACTCATTCTACTTCACAGCACGGCATACTGTAATTTTTCTGGGCAGTACAGTTGCTCTCATTGGAAAGTCTTCATTGTGGTAGAGTTGGTCCCAAACTGAAATACAGAATGGGAGGCATGATGGCTCAGCTTAGTCGGCAGTCAGGTCCCTTTTAGCATGTGTTGGTTGCTGTAGGTTGAAGGATAAGAAAATAAGTGAATGTGGTTTGAGCACTTTAGCTTAGGCTATGCTAACATTTTGATTGTATGATCTTATTTTAATTCCTACAGTATCTCCAATCGACAATTATGAAGTCATGGCTTCTGGAGGTAAAGCGCTTGCCCGAAGTCACTTAGAACCAAGGGGAGGAATCTTGAAAGGAGATAAAGGAGCATGGGAAATCGTAAACCAGAGCAAGATACAGATCACAGCAGTTCAGAAAGGAGGGTGTGAACAGACAGATGAAGGAAGAATAGAAGGCTGAATACTCAGCTCTGTGAAGAGATGTTGGTCACTTTAAGAGATTCATCAACTACAAGTTACATTCAAAAGTTGTGGGATCAGAGGGTATTCCGCCGACACAGTGGGTAGAGAAATATTCTAGGAATGTATCCAGTTACTAAGGCCCATGTGTGAATATGGTGGAGATAAATTCTGAAAGTGCAGCTACAGTAGAAAGATATTCACACTTAAATGGATTTCATGGAGGTGAAATTTGTGTATGGGTATGAGACTTCCTTAGGACTTGGGAACTTGAGATGCTGTGAAGATAGAATCAGAATATAAAATTTGATTTCCTTGTGAAGGAGCCATATTCCACATTTCACTATTGTTCCCATCACTATAGAACAAACTACCACAGATCTTAGTGACTTAAAATAAGCATTTTATTATAGATAATAAATATTCATAGGCAATAATAATTACTTTATAACTGTGAAGCTCAGGATTTTGGAGCAGACTAGCCTGCATGTTTCTTCATTGTGATGTCAACTGAGATCACTTTATGGTACGCAGATGGTAAGTTGGCTGATCTTGAAGATCCAAGATGGGCTGAAGATGTAGCTCAGTTGGTAGAATGCTTATCTGGCATGTAAGAAGCCCTGGGTTTGAACCCAGCAGTTTCAGTTGATCTCAGTCAGATGTTCTTTCTCAGTTGCCATCCTAGCTGTGAATTCCACTCATAGTGCAAACCTCACCATCAGTGGACTAATGGTGCTTTTTGACGAGACTTTGAAGACACACCTGGCTTTTCTATGACATGAAGTAGTATTTTGCTATCAAAGGCTAGGTGATACTTTGAAGTCAATTGGGGTCAAGGAATATGATGATAGTAATTTTGATGGACTCAAAAGCAAAACCGAATTATTCCTGAAAATACATTTATGTATGAACATTTGAAGAGAAACAAGAAGGAATTTCTTTCTTATTTAATTGTCACTATTTTTTTTTTTTTTTACCTTTTTGAGACAAGGTCTCCCTGTAGTTCCAGTTGGCTTGGAACTCACTATGTAGACCAGGTTGGCCCTGAACTCATAGAGATCTGCCTGCTTCTGCCTCCCGACTGCTAGGATTAAAGGTGTGTCCCAACACTCCTGGCCTAGGAATTTCTTCCTTTTTAATAAATATTTTATTTATTATTATTTTTATGTATATGAGTGCATTGTCTACATGTATGTAAGTGCACCCATGTTGTGCAATGCCCATGGAGGTCAGATGAGGGCATTGTATCTCCTGGAACTTGAGTTAGACAGTTGGTAGCTGCCATGTGGGTGCTGGGAATGGAACCTGGGTCTTCTGCAAGAGCAACCAGTGCTCTTAACCACTGAGTCATCTCTCCAGTCCCAACAGGGCAGAATTTCCTATGCTGAATCTCTTGATCAAGGAAACTTACTATAGCCATGGCTCTAATAATTATTTCAAAGCGTCACCTACACGTTATATGCACACATCACAAATTTGTATCAGTTATATTATTTTTCAACAGTAGAAACAGGGAATGTTTTAAAGAAATAATTNCCCCTAACATCCACTGTCACCATTCATGAAGACACTGCTTGCCCCTGACTAGCTGCACCTTCCAGCCTCTGAGTGAGGGTGGTTTTAAGTTAGAGCCTCCAATCCTTTGTGTCCATAAATCCACGTGCTGTATACAGAAATGCTTTACAGCAGAAGACAAAGGGTTGCTGCTATAGACTGAGGTCTCAGATTCTGTTGAAGCGCCAGAGAAAGATCACCAAATGACTTCATTATTAAATGTATACTGTTTATTGATCATTTGCTTTTCTATAAAACACAGAGACCAGAACAACACATCCAGACTGACTAGCCTTGCGGATAGGAAGAGCCCTGGAGAAGGGGGCTGCTGGGCTCTCTACACCCAGTGATGGAGTGTCTTCCTTTTCCAGGGCTCTAAGTTCTGCCACCTGACAAGGTGCACTTGGTCATCTGGCCAGTCTAGCTCTGCACACTCCAGAGCACAAACACTAACATCTACATGCAGTGCCCATGTTCAAGTATAAAGGTTTGTATTGAGGACAACCCCAGGTCACTGTAGTGTTCACAGCTCTGTAGTGTCTACTGTGTGTCACACCCTTGGGACTGGGTGGCCAAATGACAACACAATGCAGGATGACAGTAGGACACCTGTCCTAATGCCCAATTTGTTCTCTATTCAATATGGATACCAGCCCGCAGTCAAGGCCAAAATCTTGACACCAGCAGTGACCATGGCCAGCTCACATTGTACGCGTCTAAAATAGGGATCCATTTCTTCACTTAATGGAGCCTTCCAAAGGATTCAGGCATATTCTAAAAGGAAAAGATAATTATATCAAAATGTTACTTTTGGTAGGGGCCTTCACTGATTATACATTGCTAAAGGAATTTACTATGAAATGCTGGACTTCACATTAATGCTTTACACTCCATAAAGATCAAGGCCCTCTTCTGGGAGGTGTACCACAGCCCTGTTCTCGATGAGTGCCCGACTAAGTAAGATAATGAATAACAATAGAGTTATAGAATTGTAGTACAGGTTAAGATAGTTAATGGAGACTATTGTAGAAATGTACCTGGCATGTTCCAAAACTTGATAAACATTCTTTTTTTTTAAGCCAATTTTTTATTGAAGCTCTGTGCATTTCATACAAAATTTCCCAATAAATCTAGGCCCATTTCCCCCCTCCTTGCCCCCCACCCCACCCCACCAGAGCTCATGCGTTCTGCCATACATGTTTTTCATCTTTTTCTCAGTCTTTTTAAAAATTTTTGATGCAGAAGTTTTACTGTTTTGGGTAGAAGTTCACCGTTTCAGTCAGTTCTTTGACCCAGTCTTTTTTGTTGTTGTTGTTTCTTCCAATTTTGCTTCACTTCAAAATATGCATATATACATGCCACACATATATCAAGATTATGACATCATAGGCTTTAGCATCTTCAGCTTGTGATTTCTTTTTTAATTAATTAACTAATGAATGAATGAATGGATTTTTCTTTATTGGGCTGAAAGATGTCACATTTTCCCTACGGAATTATTTGAAGGCTCCTCCTTGGCAAGCCCAAACAACCATCATTCCTGCCCTTGTGCTCCACACTGGAGTCTTCCCTTCTGGTGTTTGCCAAATGAGGTCCAGCAAGCACTGTGTCCTGTCTTGATCTTCCTGTACTGGCCTCTGTGATACAGCCTGGGGCTTGGGTAGTCCAACAATAGCAGTCTATACTCTGAAGAGGCTGAAACCCCAATAGTTGCTCAGTCCACAAGCTGGATGTCTCAGCAGTCCCTATCTGGCACTGAAGGTTTGGAAGATTCTTGGAGAGACATGAGTCTTCAGCCCATATTGGAAGGTTGAAAAGCCATGTCTCATGTCTTTGAAGGATGGCAAAAGCAGTGGCAGCCATAGAGTAGCTGCACTTGCCAGTAATAATTGAAGACAGGCAAAACAACAAATGCTCTTTTTTTTTTCCTCTTTGTATTTTTACTAAGATCTCAAGTTTTATACCTGAAGTACAATTTCTCAGGCCTCACTCATTATTTATTTCTGGTTATACTTTCTTTTTGGATGTTTAAGGCCACACAGTTAGCTCAGATTAACCAAGGTTTTTGTTTTCTCAAGGTCAGTTGAGGATCTGGTCCTCAGGGGTCACTTGGGTTTTGGAGGGGGAGGGAGCCCCTGGCTCCTTTTGGCCCTTCGTTTACCAGTTCCATCCACTCGAGGACAAATTAAGGTCTTGCTAAACCAGGCTTCCCTTTTTGAAGCATGAGAATACTGTCTCTTTATAGACTAGACACTGGCTGAAGTCTCATTAGTGGATGTGCTGGATAGCTTTAGTGTCAACTTGACACACCTGGGTTGAAGGAGCCTCAAATGGGGAATTGGCTCCATTGGACTGGCCTGTGGCCACATCTGTGGAGTATTGTCTTGATGGTCGAGCAGTGTGGGAGGGCCCAGCCCACAATGAGCAGTGGGCAGGTTGTTGTGTACTGTATAAGAAGGCGGGCTGGGCGTGGGCCAGGGGATTAAGCCAGTGAACAGCATTCCTCCATGGCCTGAGCTTCAGCTCCTGCCTCCAGGTTCCTGCCCTGAGTTCCTGCCTTGGGCTCCCTGAGTGATGAACTGTGACCTGGGAGATGTAAGCTGAATAAACCCTTTCCTCCCCAAATTGATGTTGGTCAGAGTGTTTTGTCACAGCAATGGAAGACAAACTAGGACAGTGGATCTTTCAAGACCTCCCTGCACAGGAAGACTAGTGACTCACATTTTCACGGCATTTCAAGAGATGCCCTGGGACTTAATTGACCTCTGAGGGCAAGGAACAAAGTTATCCTTTAAGTTCCTCAGCCAAATTGGTATGGGCATTAAGTATGGCCATTAAGCATCCAGAAAGGCTAAGTTACACCAGCCTGATACTTTTAATTATTATATAATATTTTAGAAAAGGTTTGGACAAAAGCTCAAGCAGCATTTTATAAGAAATAATAAGAAGCATTCCTATAAAATAAATACTGTGGTTAGACACAATGTCATGACAAACAAATTTTTTCTCATTCTTTTGATTTTATATTACTCTAAAATATGCATACATACCCTCCCGCCCATATACCAAAAATGATAAAGTCTGAAAATAAATNTCCATGGCCTGAGCTTCAGCTCCTGCCTCCAGGTTCCTGCCCTGAGTTCCTGCCTTGGGCTCCCTGAGTGATGAACTGTGACCTGGGAGATGTAAGCTGAATAAACCCTTTCCTCCCCAAATTGATGTTGGTCAGAGTGTTTTGTCACAGCAATGGAAGACAAACTAGGACAGTGGATCTTTCAAGACCTCCCTGCACAGGAAGACTAGTGACTCACATTTTCACGGCATTTCAAGAGATGCCCTGGGACTTAATTGACCTCTGAGGGCAAGGAACAAAGTTATCCTTTAAGTTCCTCAGCCAAATTGGTATGGGCATTAAGTATGGCCATTAAGCATCCAGAAAGGCTAAGTTACACCAGCCTGATACTTTTAATTATTATATAATATTTTAGAAAAGGTTTGGACAAAAGCTCAAGCAGCATTTTATAAGAAATAATAAGAAGCATTCCTATAAAATAAATACTGTGGTTAGACACAATGTCATGACAAACAAATTTTTTCTCATTCTTTTGATTTTATATTACTCTAAAATATGCATACATACCCTCCCGCCCATATACCAAAAATGATAAAGTCTGAAAATAAATGGTAGGTTAATTCTAGAACCTGTTAAGAATGTTTATTGCCATTCCACTTGATAAACATTCTTAAATGCACCTTTTAAAGATAAAATACTGATTTTTAGGGTCAGCTTAGACTCTTATAAATACAAGGATCATCTGGAGAGGGTGTGGGGAAAGGAGAACACTCTTCAACTGCCCGTGGGAATGCAAACTTGTACAACTACTATGGAAAGAAGTATGGAGAACCCTTGAAAAAGTCAACATGAGCCTACTGCCTGACCCAACCATACCTCTTCTGGGAATATATCCATCAGACTCTTCCTACAGCAGAGATACATGTACAGGCATGTTTATTGTGGCTCTCTTCATAATAGTGAAGAGCTGGAACCAACCCAAGTGCCCCTCAACTGATGAGTGGATAGAGAAAATGTGGTACATCTACACAACAGAGTTCTATGCAGCGGTAAAGAAAGATGACATAATGAAATTTGCAGGTAAATGGATGGAATGAGAAAATTTTATGCTAAGTGAAGTAGCACAATCACAGAAAAACAAAAGACGAATGGTATCCCTCATCTGTGGATGCTATCACCAAGTACCTAGTTGTAAGACAAACTGAGCAATGTTAATGTTATATTCCTCATGATCTAAAGACAACTATGCATTGTGAATCCCTAAACAAGTTCTAGAGCTGACATAACATTTATTTTCAGACTTTGGGTTTTTGGTATATAATGGAGGGTATGTGTGCATCTTTTAGAGTAATATGGGATTAAAGTGGAAAGATGTGAATCAAGAAATATGATATGGAAATAACATACAGTTTGTTTCTAAAGGATACAATTTTAATATAGGTGCAATATAACAGGCTGGTGCAACTTAGCCTTTCTGGGTGCTTAATGACCGTACTTAACGTCCATACCAATTTGGCTGAGGGACCTAAGGGATAACTTTGTTCCTTGCCCTCAGAAGTCAACCAAGTCTTAGGGGATTATGGATGGGGGAGTCTCTTGAAATGTTCTACAAATGCGCGTCACCAGTCTTTCTGTTCAGGGAGGTCTTGGATAGCCACTAATGGGACTTCAGCCAGTGTCCAGTCTATAAAGGGGAAAGCCTGCTCATGCTTCAGAAAAGGAAGCCTAGTCTAGCAAGACCTGATTTTGTCCTCAAGTGGATGGAACTGGTAAATAAAAAAGCTGAAGGAGTAAGGTGCCCCCCCTCCTCCCCCCCAAAAACCCCAAGAGACCCACCCCTGAGGACCAGATCCCCAACTGACCTTGAGAAAACAGAAACCTTGGTTAATCTGGGCTGTGTGGCCTTAAGCATCCAAAAGGAAAGTACAACCAGAAATAAGCAGTATGACAAGAGAAATTGTACTGCAGACATAAAACTTGAGTTCTTAGTAAAAAGACAAAAAGAAAAAAAAGAGAGATTACTGTGGTTTGGCCTTTTTCCAATTCTTACTGGCAAGTGCATCTTCCCTGAGGCAGCCACCATTTTTGGCACTCCTCAAAGACATGAAACACAGCTTTTTAACCTTCCAATGTGGACTGAAGACTCATGTCTCTCCAAGAATCCTCCAAACCTTCAATGCCAGATGTGGACTACTGAGATATCCAGCTTGTGCACTAAACAGCTAAGGGGATTTCAGCCTCATCAGAATACAGACTGCCATTGTTGGACTACCTGAGCTATATCATGGAGGCCAGTACAAAGGTATGAAGATAGGACTCATGCTTACTGGACTTTATTTGGGGGACCATGGGAGGGAAAGACCCCAATGTGGAACAAAAGTGCAGGATTGATAGTTGTTTGGGATTGCCAAGGAGGAAACTTTGAGCACCTCCTTAAGGAAAACATGACATCTTTTAGGAAAAAAAAAGTCCTCCAATTCAAGTGATATATATATATATATATATATATATTAAAACTATGTATATAACTGTAGCAATACAAGTTGGAGAGAGCAACAACAAAAGAACTGAAAGAAAAAAAAAAACTCTGGAAAGACTCAGAAAAAGATGCAGGACATGTAGGGCAGAGTGCAGGGACTCTGGTGGGGCTGGAGACATGGAAGGGGAAGCGACTCTGGATTCGATTGAGAAATGATGTATGACTTATGGAAAAAGTTTAATAACAATGAAAAATTAAAAAATAAAATAGTAATAACAAAAAATAAATACAAGGATCATTATACCCATAATGACCTTGTTAATACACATTTATGGGATTAAGCAATGATTGATCCACTATAGCATCTAAAAAATCTGAATGAGGGGCTGGAGAGATGGCCGAGCAGTTAAGAGCGCCAACTGCTCTTGCAGAGGACCTGGGTTCAATCCCTAGCACCCACATGGTGGCTGAGAACTGTCTTTAACTCCAGTTCTAGGGGAATCCAACACCCTCTTCTGACCTCTGTGGCATTGCGAGACATGGGTGCACAAACCTACATGCAAACAGTACAGTCATACACATACAAAAATAAATTAAATTAAAAAAAATCTGAATTAGCCGGGCGTGGTGGCGCACGCCTTTAATCCTAGCACTTGTGAGTTCAAGGCCAGCCTGGTCTACAGAGTGAGTTCCAGGACAGCTGGGGCTACAGGGAGACCCTGTCTCAAAAAGACAAAAAAAAAAAAATCTGAATTAACTTTGAGATGTTTTGCCATGTTTACACTTTCAAACACAAAGCTACCTAAAAATCAGGGTAGAAACAGATATCTAACTTCCCCAACCTGAGAGGGAAATGCTTTTGACAGATAATCAAGCTGGAAGTTCTCTAAATTCTCTAATAGAGAATGCTAATCATATGAAAATCCCCCAGAAATTTGTACTTTAAGTTGTTTTTGAAATCACCAGAACCAAACTGAGGTCAGTAGATCATTTCATCTGTTGCCATAGAGTGATGCTATAATAGACTTATATTTAACTAACGATAGAGTGAGTAAAAAATTAACTGTTGAGGAAAAAAACCCTCAACAAATTTAATTCACTAGCTCTGATGGAGAAAAGCCTATTAACAATAAGTGATGGGTTCTTAGAAAGTAAGACCTTATAATTAAATTTTATTGTCTTGTAAGTGATTTGGATTAATTATATCCATAATAGATGCACAGTTATCCTCCACTTTAAAGTAGGGGGTGGCTGTTTCATAGAATCCAGCCATTTGCTGCAATCCTTGAGTATTCTGTTTGCTGCCAAGGCAAATCTGCTACAAAGCCCATTTCCTCTTAGGATTTACTGAAAAGTGACAGGTGTTGATTTGCTGGTATCTTTCTCAACAAATCCAAATGGGCTAAACAAATTGACTTCTCTACCCATTTAGGCAGAAAAATAAATGGGCCCACCAGCTAATGAGGGAATGTAGAGTTAGCTGGACTCAAAGCACTCCAAGCTGTTGACAGCTGGAACTGAAAGGGATTCATGCAGACGGTTGCTCATGTTTATTGCTGAACATGGAATTAGAAATATGCTTCATCTTCTCCACAGGTGCAAGAGCATATAGTTATTAATTGCAGAAAAACACATTTATTGACAACCCCAAGCCTGCAAAAACCCCACACTCAGCAAATGGCTTTCAAAGTTCATCCAAAAAGCACCTTAGAATCAATACAAAAGCATTGCACTGTTGAGACGAATCTGTGCCCAGGAAAATTACACATCCTGAAATCATGGCATGGACTGTCTGTTGATATTTATGTAGTTGAGTATCATCGATGCTTTCTTTGTTCTTGTGGAAAAAAAATCACTGTTAGATAAAAAAATTATCTAACTTCCCACTGCTTTGATAGGCATAACTCCAGAATATATTAGAAGAAGGACTGAACCAATTTTATTTTTGAGTAGAGGTTTAAAGACAGTTTTAGCTTTTCACTAACTCACAAGCCATGTTAGGTCATATGTTCATCCATGAACTTATGAAAGGTCTATAAGGAATATATTATTTGACAGAGTCAAGTTTTGGTACCATAGAGAACATATATAAATGCATAAACTCTTAGTGGATTGATATTATAAAATGAGACCATATCATAGAGTATTTCATTAAATACCGAATTATAAACAAAAGAGTTCAAGAGAAACCTTGGTTCTGAGGAGGATAAGCACTTGAAGGATTTGCAAAGAGGACATCTTGAACTAAGCTGCCCACTGCTACTAAATGGGCATACAATTTTATGTAGTTGTTTTTTCTAACTTCTTTCAGATTGGACTTGAGGCAATTTACAGAAATAAAAGTACAAAATAACATGATAAAAATAAGGTAAACAAATATTATAAAGAGTCAGGGGTTTATACAATATTGCAAATGTGCACCGTAAACTTTATCTTTTGGACATTGGTCATCAGCCTGATACTGAGCTTCTTGGCAGTCAGGAACAGAAATAAAATTGAGGATAAGAAACATGTGATCCCAGATGTACCACATGAGTTCTAATTGTTCTTGTGTAGAAACACCCAAGGTAAACATCTCCAATAAACCCTTCAGAACAAGGCAGAAATAACATAGTTAACCCTCAGAATGATTTATATAATGTGTTTCAATATATATCACTATTCTGATAGTCCAACTAAGAAATTTAAAATGTTTATTTGGGAATTAGCTATGTGCTGGATACTGTTGTAGACCCTGGAGATAAACTGGCTGACAAGGCAGATAATGGGTCCAGGTGACAGCCGGTTTGGAACACAGGTGATAAACAAATCAATAAACTCATTTCGGAGTGACTAGTGTTATAGAGATGAGTTAGCCAGATTATGGGATGAGAGGCAAGTGGGTAAGTGAGCAAAATGGATCTGGGGCACATTTGAATGTGTAGAGGGAAGTAGTATTCACAAGATGAGGAAGAAAGATTTATAGGCATAGAGACCAGGTCTTTTGTTATGTATCAGGAAGGAAAAGTCTGGAAGAAATGAAGGAATAGTTTGAAGTAGTGTGAATAGTTTGAATAGTTTGAAGAAGCAGTTTGTGGCTGGAGGACAGGGAATGGGATGGAGAGGGGCCAAGACAATCGGAGAGGGCAGAACTGGGTTGGAAAGATGACTTGGGTTAAGAGACTTCAGTTCCAAGTACCCATGTTAGGCAACTCACAGCCTCCTATAATTCCAGCTCCGGGGAAATCCGGCCTCCATGGGGACCTACAATCACATGTGCATACACACTCTCCACTATCTCCAAACATCTAAAAAAAAAAAAAAGAATTGGCAGATGAGTGACCACAGTAAAACCTGTGGATTTTCATTTTAACAGAAATGAGAAATGTTACACGTTTTTAAAAAAATATTTTATTCATTGTTTTCATTTTATGTGTATATTGCCTGCATGTATGTAAGTGTACCCATCTCATAGAATGCCTGTGGAGGTCAGAAGGGGGTGTCAGATCCCCTGGGACTGGAGCTATTGATGGTTGTTAGCTGCCATGTGGGTGCTGGGAATTGAACCCAAGGCTTCTGGAAGAGCAGTCAGTGCTCTTAACTCCTGAGCTAACTCTCTAAAACAAGTTACATGTTTTAGAATAAGACTAACACCTTTTCTTTGAAATTTCTATCTTGCTAAACAATAATAAAATATTGAACATTAGATAACTTGAAAATATCTTCTCTGGAAAAAAAATATCTCAGAAATGAGAAAATAGGCTAAGGTCAAGGCTGTTCCTTGCTCCTAATCATTTTCTAAACTCAGTAGAATATTTGATGAACTACGTGATTCTAAGAATCCAGTCTATTCCAACAAATTAACAAAACGATACTAAAACTTCCCAAATTATATGCCAAAGAGTAAAATTTGGCATCAAACTTATATTATATGGTCATAATTATTTTATCCTGGAAAAAAGTTAAAACAGGTACTCCCATTTGTTCATGGATCATAAAAATATTAGCAAGGCAACGACAAAATGCCCAATATTAATCAAAAACATTTCCTGGTATGTCTCCAAGATAAGCTGGTTATAAAAATATACCCCTAGGTAACAAAATGAATTGACCTATGATATAAAGTTGTTAACTATAAGCTAATTAAGCTTTGGAGGCCTGCCAAATGGTTATTAAAGCTTTAAAGTAGGTGTTATGAAGCCATACTTTCTGACAGTAATTAAGTGACGGGGTCAGTTATCTGCCCAGGACAATCTTAGTTGATGACAATAAAACACAGTATCTCAACTGGCATGGTGGCACACGTCTTTAATCCCAGCACTCTAGAGGAAGACGCAGGCAGATCTCTGTGAGATGGAGGCCAGCCTTGTCTATATAGTGAGTTCAGGCCAGCTGGGACTGTAGGGTGTTCCTGTCTCTGAAGTAACAAAACAAATAACCAACTCACCCCCTGACAGAATCAATATCCTCAACCATCTCCTCAGACAATAAAACACAGGCCTCTGATAATACAACAGAAGATCAGTATACTCAACCACCCCTTTGACTCTGTGGTCTTTAATCCAACCATTATCTGATTGGATTTAAAGTCTGCTTCACAAGATGGAGCCTATACCTGGCATTGTTATCAGGTCCAAGAACCTGTGGCTAGATAGGTCACAGGCTATAAGGGAGAACTTAATACTTATGAATCTGCTAAATGAGCATAGTACTAAATGGATTCATAATTGTTATATCCATAGATTAATGTGTCTTTCAACTCTCACTAGAGAAGCTTCTTCTTGAAGCGGAAGGTGATTAACAGAGGGCCGAAACTTGTGTTCTATTTAGCTTTCTTTCACTGTGATCCAACTGACCAAAGCCAACTTGGGGAGGAAAGGGTTTATTTGGCTTCCACATGCAGATCACAGTTCACCTAAGGGAAGTCGGGACAGGAACTCAAGCAGGAGCTTAGCGGTGGGAGTCGAAGCAGAGACCATGGAGGATTGCTATGGCTGACTTGCACCTTTACCCTGTGCTCAGCCCACTTTCTTCCTTATTTTTAATTGAATTTTTGAAAATTTCATACAATATATCTTGATCATAGTTAGACACCTTCCTCTATCTGCACCCCTCTTGTAACTGCCTCCTTCCTGATTTCATGTATTCTGTCATATATGTCATGGCCTATCACGCCAAATTTGTATTTCCAAATGTCCTTTCTCCCACTGGAGTTGGGTTAACCTATCTAGCATCACACCCTTGAAGGAAACCAACTCTCCCTCTTCCAGTAGTTATTGGTTGCCAATAGTTTCTCAGCTTAGGTTGGGGCTTTTTACTCAGTTTCTCTCTTCTGTACTGGGTTTTTGTCCAGCTTGAGCTTACATGGGTCTTGTTATCATTGCTGTTATTTCATATGAATCACTTCCTGGCTGTCTGGAAAGTTCTGTTTTCTTGTGATCATCAGCCACTATCTGATGATCTCGGGCTCGTACAGTCTTCCTATCCCTCTCTTCAATGGTCCCTGGGCCTTGGGTGGCAGAGGTTTGATATAGGTGTCTTTTTCAGGCACAGTTCTTTGCAGTCTCTTATTCTCTGTAGTTTGTCCCGTTGCAGCTTTCTGGGTCAAACACCATCTGTTGCATGAGGAATCTTTGCTGGTGAGAGTTGAGTGATGCATTTTTTCTTTCTGCCCCCTTTTCCACTATGTTCCCTGAGCCCATGTGTAGAGGGTGCATTGCAGATGTGTCATTTATACAGTCTGAGTACCTCACAGACACTTATTCTCTGTGCTCACCCAGCTGTGGAACTTTGTAATAGTCTCCATCTTTGGAGAAAAGAAGGTCTTTGATGAGAAGTGAGAGGTGCACTTGTCTCTAAATATAAGGATATGTATTTAGAATAAAATAAGAAATTACGGGCTGGAGAGATGGCCTAGCGGTTAAGAGCGCCGACCGCTCTTACAGAGGACCCGGGTTCAATCCCCAGCACCCACATGGCAGCTGAGAACCGTCTGAACCTCCAATTCCAGGAGAACTCCAGTTCCAGGGGAATCCGAGACCCTCTTCTGAACTCCGCGGCGTTGCACGACACGGGTGCACAGACTTGCAGGCAGACAGTACATTCATACACATACAGAAACACATCAAGCGAAATACCAATAAAAAAATTCATAAAAAATAAATAAAAACAAAGGAAATTACATTTGTTCTATAGAGTTATGACGCCTTGTTTTTGGTTTTTTTCTCTGATCTATGCCCCTCTAGACTGTATTTGTGCTGTTTTTAGTACCCACATGAATTCTTTCCCAGTCAGCACAGTCCGATCTCATCCAATTATAGGACAATGTCTGAATTACTTCCAAGAAAAGTGCGTATAACTTTGCCAAAAATAGAGATTATTTGCTGCTCATTGTTGTGGTTCCATAGACTTTGTGCTAGATGGAATCACCGAATGGGTTTCTCCTTTGGCAATGTGCTTGTATAGTATCTTCTGATTCTACAGGAGTAAGTCTTCAGGGAGCGAAGACTATCCACCACTCAATCCCGCCTCCTGATTCTAAGTCCTTTGTCCAAAACAATAGGTCATTATTTTTCGTTTCTGTGGGAGGCATCAAAAGGGCTGTGGTAAACAGCCTGCGCACCTTTGGGAGTGGTCTGGAGTACCCCCCTGACTTGAAGGGAAATTGCCTGCCGGGCACTGTAGAGTTTGGGTATATAGCCTCCTCAAGCTAAGATGTATATCGATAAACATTGTGGAATTTTAACGAAGCTTTGGTAACATATAGCTTCCCGCAGGTGCGGTTCTGAGAACAGACGCAGGACCGTCTGCCAAGGATAGCACCTGCAACCAGTGGCTGGGCACTTCCACTTCACTTAACAACTCAGGAACACTGCCTCACAGACATGCTACAGGCCAACCCGATCTAGAGGAATTCCCCCACGCTGATGAAGTTGTCCTCATTTGGATGTGAACATCTGACAACCGAAGCAAGCTATCTAGTCACTGTGAAGAGAATAAGAGATTATGGAGTTCTCAGCCATATATGGGGCATAATATTATATAATATCTATATGCCCTATTATATATATACATATATACTATTATAATTATATATTTATATTATACATCTATCATATATATAAAATCTTCCACCTTTCCTCAAGCTCAAGGGATCATTGCAGAAGAATTGGTGGAAAGATTATGTAGAGTGCCAGACGGTAGTCGATGAATGTAAGGGAAAAACTGTACATCATAGGGGTACTTGCAAATATGAACTTTATAGCCACTTGTGACCAGCCGAAACAATCATGTGTAAGCCTAAGCGAAACCACAAACAAAAACTCAGAGTGGACAGGTGAGGTAAGCAAGAAGCCCCCACTCCCTAGTATGATATAGCCCCATTGGAAACCTACACCTCTGGGCGCGGGAGACTTCATTTCTTTCAGGTAGCGTTATGCGGAGGTGCCAGAGGGGTTGATCAGACTCCAGGGGACGGACCCACACACAAGCAAAATTTGGGGTGACAGCTTGGTACTGATAGACCTTATATAGAAAAGNAGAACTGTCTGTAACTCCAATTCCAGGAGAACTCCAGTTCCAGGGGAATCCGACACACTTTCTGACCTTCGTGGCGTTGCACGACACGGGTGCACAGACTTGCAGGCAGACAGTACATTCATACACATACAGAAATAAATAAAATTAATAAAAAATAAATAAAAAAAAGAAATTACATTTGTCTATAGAGTTATGACAGACTTGTTTTTGGTTTTTCTCTATGATCTATGACCCCTCTAGACATGTGTATTTGGCTGTTTATAGTACCACACATGAATTCTTTCCCAGTGAGCAAGTCCGAGTCCAATTAGACAACTGTTGATTACTTCCAAGATGAAAGTGCTACTACTGTGCCAATAGAGATTATTTGCTGCTCATTGTTGTGGTTCATAGACTTTGTGCTAGATGGAATCACCGAATGGGTTTCTCCTTTGGCAGTGTGTATAGTATCTTCTGATTCTACAGGAGTAAGTCTTCAGGGAGGAGACTTCCACATCAATTCCAGCTCCATTGTTCTAAGTCCTTTGTCCAAACAATAGGGTCTTATTTTTTAGTTCTGGGAGGCACAAAGGCTGTGGTAACAGCCTGCGCAACTTTGGGAGTGTCTTGGAGTACCCTGACTTGAAGGGAAATTTTCCCTGCCTGGCACTGTAGTTTTTGTTATATAGCCTCCAAGCTATAGATGTACTTATATACATGTGAATTTTAACTAAGCTTTTGAACATATATCTCCCTCAGGTGCTTTCTTATACAACTCAGGACCGTCTGCCCAAGGATAGCACCTGCCACAGTGGGCTGGGCACTCCCACTTCACTTAACAATCAAGAAAATGCCTCACAGACATGCCTACAGGCCAACCCATTAGAGGGAATTCCCCCAAGTGAAGTTGTCTCATTTGGATGTGTAACATCGACAACCGAAGCTATCTAGTACAATGTGAAGAGATTAAGATGCTATGGAGTTCTCAGCCCTATATGGGGCATATATATATATATATATATATATATATATATATACATATATATATTATACATTATATATATATAAAATCTTCCACCTTTCCTCAAGCTTCAAGGGAATCATTGATGGAAGATGTGGTGAGAACAGATTGTGATGCCAGACGGTAGTCAGATGAATGTAAGGGAAAAATGTACATCATAGGGGTACTTGCAATATGAACTTTACTAGCCACTTGTGACAGCCGCAAAAATCATGTGAAGGCCTAAGCGAAAAAACAAAAACTCAGAGTGGGCCAGGTGAGGTAAGCAAGAAGCCCCCACTCCCTAGTCTGATAAGCCCCATGGAATACCACATGCCTTGGGGGGGAGACTCATTTCTTTCAGGAGAGTATGCGGAGGTGAGGGTGATCAGGATTCCAGTGGATGGACCCACACACGCAAAAATTTGGGGTGAACAGGTGTACTTGACTGACCCTTAACGAAAAGTAATCATGGAGAACATGGTGCTGGGGGGAGGGTCTAGGAGGGCAGAAATAGACCTGGGAGAAGAGAACTGAATGCGATCAAAGTAAATTGGGCAAAATTCTCAAAGAATCACCAAAGATTTATTTTTTATTTTAGAATACTTTACTCTTGTTCATTGACAGCTTCATATATGTATATAATCTTTTCTCTTATTTATTGCATTTTGTGCATTTCATCATTCTTACCAAATTTAGATCCATTTCCCCCCTTCTATGCCTCCCACCTGCCCAGCAGGCTTCATGCATTTTGTCATATATGTCTTGCATCTTTTCTTAGTCTTTTTTAAAATTTTCAGGGCTGGAGAGATGGCCTAGCGGTTAAGAGCGACGACCGCTCTTGCAGAGGACCCGGGTTCGATCCCCAGCACCCACATGGCGGCTGAGAACCGTCTGTGACTCCGGTTCCAGGAGAACTCCAGTTCCAGGGGAATCCGAGACCGTCTTCTGACCTCCGCGGCATCGCACGACACGGGTGCGCAGACCTGCATGCAGACAATACATTCATACACATAAAAATAAATAAATAAATAAATAAATAAAAAAATTAAAAAAAATAAAAAAAAATAAATAAAAAAATTTTTTTAATACAGTTTACTGTTTCAGTCAGTTCTTTTAACCAGTCTTTTGTTGTTCCCTTTAATTTTATATTGCTCCAAAATATGTATATATACACTCCACACATATACCAAAATCTTGACATCTAAAAATAAACTATAGGTTAATACCAAAATGTGCTTAGGAATTCACATTTTAACAGTAGAGTTGCATGCAGGTAAAAAGAACTATTACTTTACATTACTAAATTACATATCAAGTTGATGTATGGTTTAGTATACTTTTTAATAGTAACATCAGGTATTATACTTACTAAAAAAGAAAAAAATATTCAGTTTGCCTTACAAATAAGGACTTGATGCTAGGATCCACAAATGAGGGACACCATACATTGCTTGTTTTTCTGGGACTGTGTTCTTCATTTAGCATAATGGCTTCTAGTTCCATCTATTTACCTGCAAATTTCATGATGTCACCTTTCTTTGCTGTTGCATAGAACTCCATTGTGTAGATGTACTACATTTTCTTTATCCACTCCTTGGTTGAGGGACACTTGGGTTGCTTCCAGCCAGCTCTTAGTTATTTTGAAGAGAGCTGCAGTAAACATGGTTGTGTATGCATCTCTGTAGTAGGAAGAGACTTGTAGGTATATACCCAGGAGTGGTATGACTGGGTCAGGTGGTAGGCTCATTTTGAGTCTTTTAAGGGTTCTCAACACTGCTTTCTATAGAAGTTCTGAGTTTGCATTCTCACCAGCAGTGTTCCCCTTTCCCCACCACCTCTCCAGCATTTGGTATTTGATCTACTCTAAACCTTTCAAAAATGAAAGGACTTAAATAGATTAATCTTCTCTCCAAGAATGAAAAGTATCAACTACATATGCCCCAAAAGACAACCTATCCAGGCGTGGTGTTGAGTGCCTTTAATCCTAGCACTCGGAAGGCAGAGGCAGGCAGATCCCCTATAAGTTCCACGCCATCCTGGTCCACATTGTGAGTTTCAGGCAAGCTGGACTAAAGGGAGACCCTGTCTCAAAAAGACACCCCTCCAAAAAATAAATTAAATTAAACCATTACCCTGGGAAATTTGTATACAGCAACTAGAGTTATCTCTGTAAGTGAATAAAAGCCTTCATCAGTTACAAGATCAGGTTTTAAGGTTCTGGTGACAACATGCTGGCTNGGAGAGGGTCTAATATGATCAAGTATATTGTATGAAAATTTTCAAATAATTCAATCTAAAATAAGGAAGAAAGTGGGCTGAGCACAGGGTAAAGGTGCAAGTCAGCCATAGCAATCCTCCATGGTCTCTGCCTTAGAATCCCACGCTAAGCTCTGCTTGAGTCCTGTCCCGACTTCCCCTAGGTAATAACTGTGATCTGCCATGTGGAAGCCAAAAAACCTTCATCCCAAGGTGGCCTTGGTTCAGTTGGACCACAGTAAAGAAAGCTAAATAAAACACAAGTTTCGCCCTCTGTTAAATCCCCTTCCGCTTCAAGAAGAAGTTTCTAGTGAGCGTTGGAAAAGACACATAATTATGGGATCTAACCAATTATAATCCATTTATTACTATGCTCATTTAGCAGATTCATAAGTATTAAGTTCTCCCTTATAGCCTGTGACCGATTATAGTCACAGGTTCTTGGCCTTTATAACAGTGCTGGGTATAGGCTCCATCTTGTGAAGGCCGACCCTTTAAATCCAATCAGATAATGGTTGGATTAAAGACCACAGAGTCAAAGGGGTGGTTGAGTATACTGATCTTCTGTTGTATTATCAGAGGCCTGTGTTTTATTGTCTGAGGAGATGGTTGAGGATATTGATTCTGTCAGGGGGTGAGTTGGTTATTTGTTTTGTTACTTCAGAGACAGGAACACCCTACAGTCCCAGCTGGCTGGAATCACTCTATAGACACGGCTGGCCTCCATCTCACAGAGATCTGTGGGCTGAATGGTGGTCGTCGGTGGGGTTTTCTGGTCTTTTTTCCCTCTGAGTGCTGGGATTAAAGACATGTCGTGCCACCATGCCAGTTGAGATACTGTGTTTTATTGTCATCAACTAAGATTGTCCTGGGCAGATAACTGACCCCGTCCCCCCCCGGTCACTTAATACTGTCAGAAGTTATGGCTTCATAAACACCTCTTTAAAGCTTTAATAACCATTTGGCAGGCCTCCAAAGCTTAATTAGCTTATAGTTAACAACTTTATATCATAGGTCAATTCATTTTGTTACCTAGGGGTATATTTTTATAACCAGCTTATCTTGGAGACATACCAGGAAATGTTTTTGATTAATATTGGGCATTTTGTCGTTGCCTTGCTAATATTTTTATGATCCATGAACAAATGGGAGTTACTGTTTAACTTTTTTCAGTAAACATAATTATGACATATCATATAAGTTTGATGCCCAAAATTTTTTACTCTTTGGCCATCTATTTGGGAAGTTTTAGTATCGTTTTGTTAATTTGTTGGAATAGACTGGATTCTTAGAATCACGTAGTTCATCAAATATTCTACTGAGTTTAGAAAATGATTAGGAGCAAGGAACAGCCTTGACCTTAGCCTATTTTCTCATTTTCTGAGATATTTTTTTTCCAGAGAAGATATTTTCAAGTTATCTAATGTTCAAATTTTATTATTGTTAAGGGCAAAGATAGGAAATTTCAAGAAAATGGTTAGTCTATCTCACACATGTAACGTGTTTAGAGCGTTAGATCAGGAGTTAGGCGACTGACTGCTCTTTCCAGACGCCTTGGGTTCAATTCCCAGCACCCAATGGGGGCTAACAACCATCAATAACAACCATTCATAACTCCAGTCCCAGGGGATCTGACACCCCCTTTTCCTCCAAGCGCATTCTATTTAGATGGGTACCTTACCTAATGCAGGCATATATACCACTAAAATGAAAACAATGAATGAAAAAATTTTTAAATAAAAAAAAAAAAAAAAAAAAAAAAAACATTTCTCATTTCTCGTAAAATGAAATATCTCACAGGTTTCCTGTGGTCACTCATCTGCCAATTCTTTTTTTTTTTTTTAGATCGTTGGAGATAGTGGAGCGTGTGTATGCACATGTGATTGTAGGTCCCCATGGAGGCCGGATTTCCCCGGAGCTGGAATTATAGGAGGGCTGTGAGCTGCCTAACATGGGTACTGGAACTGAAGTCTCTAACCAAGTCATCTTTCCAACCCAGTTCTGCCCTCTCCGATTGTCTTGGCCCCTCTCCATCCCATTCCCTGTCCTCCAGCCACAAACTGCTTCTTCAAACTATTCAAACTATTCACACTACTTCAAACTATTCCTTCATTTCTTCCAGACTTTTCCTTCCTGATACATAACAAAAGACCTGGTCTCTATGCCTATAAATCTTTCTTCCTCATCTTGTGAATACTACTTCCCTCTACACATTCAAATGTGCCCCAGATCCATTTTGCTCACTTACCCACTTGCCTCTCATCCCATAATCTGGCTAACTCATCTCTATAACACTAGTCACTCCGAAATGAGTTTATTGATTTGTTTATCACCTGTGTTCCAAACCGGCTGTCACCTGGACCCATTATCTGCCTTGTCAGCCAGTTTATCTCCAGGGTCTACAACAGTATCCAGCACATAGCTAATTCCCAAATAAACATTTTAAATTTCTTAGTTGGACTATCAGAATAGTGATATATATTGAAACACATTATATAAATCATTCTGAGGGTTAACTATGTTATTTCTGCCTTGTTCTGAAGGGTTTATTGGAGATGTTTACCTTGGGTGTTTCTACACAAGAACAATTAGAACTCATGTGGTACATTGGGATCCACATGTTATATCTCTTGCCATTTTATTTCTGTTCCTGGCTGCCAAGAAGCCTCAGTATCAGGTGCTGACAATGTCCAAAAGTATAAGTTTACGGGGGCCACATGCAATAGTGTATAAACCCGGACTCTTTATACATTTGATTACCTTATTTTATCATGTATTTGTACTTTATTCTGGACAGCTTGCCGCTAAAGTCTCAAGCGGATAAGAAGTAGAAACAAACAATCGACAGAAATAATTGTAGCCCTATTTAGTAGCAGGGGGCAGCCGTGAGGGAGAGGGCCGCGGTGCAACTCCTTCACGGCGGCGGCCTCCGTCAGAAACCACGGGGTGCGCGGGAGAAGCGTTGGGGAGAAGGCGGGAGGTAAGGAAATGGCGCTGAGGAGAGTGGTCGCAGGGGAGATAGCAGGCTAGCCACGAGAGGGGTATTTGGCCAGGGGAGGAGAGGGCGGGAGGGGACCAAAACTTGACGCTGTCAAAGAAGAGAGTGTCCTGAGAGACCGGGGCGAGTAGAGTGCCGCGGTTGTTTGAGGGGAACAGAGGACCTACAGGGGGGGAGGGAGTGACAAGCGAAAACTGTAGTACACCGCGACGCAAAAATGATAAGGCGGTTGAAGGCCGTGTGCGTAATAGATTGGGGACGGGAGGGTCCGGATTCTTCACTTTCATGCAGTCGCGGAAGGCTAGTAGGAAGTGGGTTGGCAAGCTACCACAGTGATTTTTTTTCCACAAGAACAAAGAAAGCATCGATGATACTCAACTACATAAATATCAACAGACAGTCCATGCCATGATTTCAGGATGTGTAATTTTCCTGGGCACAGATTCGTCTCAACAGTGCAATGCTTTTGTATTGATTCTAAGGTGCTTTTTGGATGAACTTTGAAAGCCATTTGCTGAGTGTGGGGTTTTTGCAGGCTTGGGGTTGTCTAATAAATGTGTTTTGTCTGAATGTAAGAACCTAGATGCTCTTGTCACCTGTGGAGAAGATGGAAGATATTTCTACTTTCCCTTGGCTTTCAGCAATAAACATGAGCAACCGTCTGCATGAATCCCTTTCAGTTCCAGCTGTCAACAGCTTGGAGTGCTTTGAGTCCAGCTAACTCTACATTCCCTCATTAGCTGGTGGGCCCATTTATTTTTCTGCCTAAATGGGTAGAGAAGTCAATTTGTTTAGCCCATTTGGATTTGTTGAGAAAGATACCAGCAAATCAACACCTGTCACTTTTCAGTAAATCCTAAGAGGAAATGGGCTTTGTAGCAGATTTGCCTTGGCAGCAAACAGAATACTCAAGGATTGCAGCAAATGGCTGGATTCTATGAAACAGCAACCCCCTACTTTAAAGTGGAGGATAACTGTGCATCTATTATGGATATAATTAATCCAAATCAGTACCAGACAATAAAATTTTAATTATGGTCTTACTTTCTAAGACCTATCCCCCCCCAAACTTATGTTAATAGGCTTTTCTCCTCGAACGCATAGGAATTAAACATTTGTTGAGGGTTTTTTTCCTCAACAGTTAATTTTTTACTCACTCTATCGTTAGTTAAATATAAGTCTATTATAGCATCACTCTATGGCAACAGATGAAATGATCTACTGACCTCAGTTTGGTTCTGGTGATTTCAAAAACAACTTAAAGTACAAATTTCTGGGGGATTTTCATATGATTAGCATTCCCTATTAGAGAATTTAGAGAACTTCCAGCTTGATTATCTGTCAAAAGCATTTCCCTCTCAGGTTGGGGAAGTTAGATATCTGTTTCTACCCTGATTTTTAGGTAGCTTTGTGTTTGAAAGTGTAAACATGGCAAAACATCTCAAAGTTAATTCAGCTTTTTTTTTTTTGTCTTTTTGAGACAGGGTTCCCTGTAGCCCCAGCTGTCGGAAACTCACTCTGTAGACCAGGTCTGGCCTTGAACCTCACAAGTGTAGGATTAAAGGCGGTGCCACCACGCCGGCTAATCAGATTTTTTTTAATTTAATTTATTTTTTGTATTTGTATGACTTACGTTTGCATGTAGGTTTGTGCAACCCATGTCTCGCAATGCCCAGAGTCAGAAGGCGTGTGGCTTCCCCCTAGAACTGGAGTTAATTGCACAGATTCCCTCAGCCACCATGTGGGTGCTGGGATTTGAACCTCAGTTCCATCTGGCAAGAGCAGTTGGCGCTCTTAACTGCTCGGCCACTCTCTCCAGCCCCTCCTTCGACTTTTTTAGATGCTATATGTGGATCAAATCATTGCCTCAAGCCCGTAAATGTGATTAAACAAGGTCCTTATGGTATAAATGTCATTGTATTTATTTTGTTAGTACTATTTTATTTTATTTTCATTGTTATTAAACTTTTTCCATAAGCTCATACATCATTTCCAATCGAATCTAGAGTGCTTCCCCTTCCATGTCTCCAGCCCCACCTGAGTCCCTGCACTCGGCCCTAATGTTCCTGCATCTTTTTCTGAGCTTTCCCAGAGTTTTTTTCTTTCAGTTCTTTGTTTTTGCTCTCTCCAACTGTATGCTTACAGTTATATACCCTCGTTTTATCATAATAAATATATATATATTTATAAATATATTATATAATATCATCTGAATTGGAGGACTTTTTTTTCCTACAAGATGCATATTTCCTAAGGAATTGCTCAAAGTTTCCTCCTTGGCAATCCCAAAACAACTATCAATCCTGCACCTTTGTTCCACATGGGGGTCTTTCCCTCCCATGGTCCCCAAATAAAGTCCAGTAAGCACGAGTCCTATCTTCATACCTTTGTACTGGCCTCTGATATAGCTCAGTAGGTCCAACAATGGCAATTCTGTATTCTGATGACGGCTGAATTCCTTAGCTGTTAGTGCACAGCTGAATTATTCACAGCTAGTCCCTATCTGCCATTGAAGGTTTGGAGGATTTGGGGAGAGACATGAGTCTTCAGTCTATATCGGAAGGTTAAAAAGCTGTGTTTCATGTCTTTGAGGAGTGCCAAAATTGGTGGCTGCCTCAGGGAAGATGCACTTGCCAGTAAGATTGAAGACAGACCAAACCACATTAATCTCTCTTTTTTTTCTTTTTGTCTTTTTCCTAAGAAACTCTAAAGTTTTATGTCTGCAGTACATTTCTCTTGTCATACTGCTTATTCTGTTGTACTTTCCTTTTTGGATGCTTAAAGCCACCAGCCCAGATTAACAAGGTTTCTGTTTTCTCAAGGTCAGTTGGGATCTGGTCCTCAGGGGTGGGTCTCTTGCGGCGTTTTTGGGGGGGAGGAGGGGGGGTCACCCTTACTCCTTCAGCTTTTTTATTTACCAGTTCCATCACTTGAGGCCCCAAAATATGTGTTCTTGCTATACTAGGCTCCTTTTCTGGATCGCATGAGCAGATTTTCCATTTTTTAGACTGGACACTGGCTGAAAGTCCCATTAGTGGATCTACAAAGACATCATGAACAGGAAGACTGGTGACGCGCATTTGTAGAGCATTTCAAGAGACTCCCCCATCCATAATCCCCTAAGACTTGGTTGACTTTCTGAGGGCAAGGAACAAAAGTTTCCCTTAGGTCCCTCAGCCAAATTGGTATGACGTAAGTTACGGTCATTAAAGCACCCAGAAAGGCTAGTTGCACCAGCTGTTATATTGCACCTATATTAAAATTGTATCCTTTAGAAACAAACGTTGTTATTTCCAATCATATTTCTTGATTCACATCTTTCATTTTAATCCCATATTACTCTAAAAGATGCAAACATACCCTCAATCATATACCAAAACCCAAAGTCTGAAAATAAATGTTAGTCAGCTCTAGAACTTGTTTAGGGATTCAACGATGCATAGTTGTCCTTTAGATTCATGAGCGAATATAACATCACACTGCTCAGTTTTGTCACACTAGGCACTTGGTGATAGCATCCACAGATGAGGATACCATTCCGTCTTTTGTTTTTCTGTGAATGTGATACTTCAATAGAATAAAAATTTCTCATTCCATCAATTTACTTGCAAAATTCTCTATGTCATCTTCTTTACCGCTGATAGAAATCTGTTGTGTAGATTTGTACCACATTTTCTTTATCATCATCAGTTGAGGGGCACTTGGGTCTGTTCCAGCCTCTTCACTATTATGAAGAGAGCCACAATAAACATGCCTGTTAATGTATCTCTGCTGTAGGAAGAGTCTGATGGATATAATTCCCAGAAGAGTATCGTTGGGTCAGGCAGTAGGCTCATGTTGACTTTTTCAAGGGTTCTCATACTCTTCCATAGGGTTGTACAAGTTTGCATTCCCACGGGCAGTTGACGAGGTGTCTCCTTCCCCCCACCCTCTCCAGATGATCCTTGTATTTATAAGAGTCTAAGCTGACCCTAAAAATCAGTATTTTATCTTTAAAAGGTGCATTTAAGAATGTTTATCAAGATGAATGGAATAAACATTCTTAACCAGGTTCTAGCATTAACCTACCATTTATTTTCAGACTTTATCATTTTTGGTATATGGGCGGGAGGGTATGTATGCATATTTTAGAGTAATTATAAAATCCAAAGAATGAGAAAAAATTGTTTGTCATGACATTGTGTCTCACCACAGTATTTATTTTATTAGAGTGCTTCTTAATATTTCTTATAAAAGGCTGCTTGAGATTTGTCCAAGCACTTTCTAAAATATTATAAAATAATTAAAAGTATCAGGCTGGTGTAACCTACCCTTTCTGGATGCTTAATGGGCCCCATACTTAATGTCTATACCAATTTGGCTGAGGAACTTAAAGGATAACTTTGGTTCCCTTTGCCTCTGAGGTCAATTAAGTCCCAGGGCATCTCTTGAAATGCCGTGAAAATGTGAGTCACAGTTCTTCCTGTGCAGGTGAGGCTTGAAAGATCCACTGTCCTAGTTGTCTTCCATTGCGTGACAAAACACTCTGACGACCATTCAATTTGGGGAGGAAAGGTTTATCTAGTTTACATCTACCAGGCCACAGTTCATCACTCAGGGCGCCCAAGGCCGGACCTCAGGGCAGGAACGGAGGCAGGAGCTGAAGCGCTTCAGGCCATGATGGAGATATGCTGTTTACTGGCTTGGTCCCCTGGGCCACGCCCAGCCCGCCTTCTTATTACTGTACACCACAACCTGCCCACTGCCTCATTGGGGCTGGGCCCTCCCCCTGCTCGACCATCAAGACACATTACTCCACAGATGTGGCCACAGGCCAGTCCACTGGAGCCAATTCCCCCATTGGGGCTCCTTCAACCCAGGTGTGCAAGTTGACACTAAAGCTATCAGCAACATCCATAATGAGATTCAGCCAGTGTCTATTTATAAAAGAGACCTATTGCTCATGCTTCAAAAAGAGTAGCCTGTTCTAGCAAGACCTAATTTGTCCTCGAGTGGATGGAACTGGTAAACGAAGGGCCAAAAGGAGCCACGGGCTTCCTCTCCCCTCCAAAACCCAAGTGACCCTTAAGGACCAGATTCTCAACTGACCTTGAGGAAAACAAAAACCTGGTTTAATCTGATGCTAACTGTGGCCTTAAAATCCAAAAAGCCAGTATACCCAGAAATAAAATAATGGTGGGCCGAGAAATTGTACTCAGGATCAAAACTTGCGCTCTAGTAACAATACCAGAGGAAAAAAAAAAGAGCATTTGTTGTTTTGCCTGTCTCAATTCTTACTGGCATGCAGGTACTCTATGGTTGCCACTGCTTTTGCCATTCCTTCACAGACAGAGGACAATGCTTTTCAACCTTCCAATATGGGCTGAAGACTCATGTCCTCTCCAAGAATTTCCAAACCTTCATGCCAGATAGGGATGCTGGAGACATCCAGCTTGTGGACTGGCAAACTATTGGGGTTTCAGCCTCTTCAGAGTATAGAATGCTATTGTTGGACTACCCAACCCAGGCTGTATCAAAGAGGCCAGTATAGGAAGATCAAGCCAGGACACATGCTTTGCTGGACCTATTTGGCAAACACCAGAAGGGAAGACTCCAGTGTGGACCACCAGGGCAGAATTGATGGTTTGTTTGGGCTTGCCAAGGCGGCGCTTCAAACCTTCCGTCGGGAAAATGTGACACTTCAGCCCAATAAAGAAACATCCAGTCATTCCTTATTAGAGTAATATAAATATAAAGAAATCATAAGCTGAGGGTATTAAAGCCTATGATGTCATAATCCTGATATATGTGTGGCAGTATATATGCATAATTTTGAGTGATGCAAATTGGCAAGAACCAACAACAAAAACAAAACGACTGGGTCAAAGAACTGACTGAAACGGTGAACTTCTCCCAAAAACAGTTAAAACTTCTGCATCACACATTTAAAAAGCCTGAGAAAAAGATGAAAAACATGTATGTCAGAACGCATGAGCCTGGGGGGGGGGTGGGTGGCAAGGAGGGGGGAAACATGGCCTCGATTTTATTGGGAAATTTTGTATGAACTGCACAGAGCTTATATAAAAAATTGGCTTAAAAAAAAAGAATGTTATCAAGTTTGGAACATGCCAGGTACATTTCTACAATAGTCTCCATTAACTATCTTAACCTGTACTACAATTCTATAACTCTATTGTTATTCATTATCTTACTTAGTCGGGCACTCATCGAGAACAGGGCTGTGGTACACCTCCCAGAAGAGGGCCTTGATCTTTATGGAGTGTAAAGCATTAATGTGAAGTCCAGCATTTCATAGTAAATTCCTTTAGCAATGTATAATCAGTGAAGGCCCCTACCAAAAGTAACATTTTGATATAATTATCTTTTCCTTTTAGAATATGCCTGAATCCTTTGGAAGGCTCCATTAAGTGAAGAAAATGGATCCCTATTTTAGACGCGTACAATGTGAGCTGGCCATGGTCACTGCTGGTGTCAAGATTTTGGCCTTGACTGCGGGCTGGTATCCATATTGAATAGAGAACAAATTGGGCATTAGGACAGGTGTCCTACTGTCATCCTGCATTGTGTTGTCATTTGGCCACCCAGTCCCAAGGGTGTGACACACAGTAGACACTACAGAGCTGTGAACACTACAGTGACCTGGGGTTGTCCTCAATACAAACCTTTATACTTGAACATGGGCACTGCATGTAGATGTTAGTGTTTGTGCTCTGGAGTGTCTTATGTGTGTGTCACACCCTTGGTACTGGGTGGCCAAATGACAACACAATGCAGGATGACAGTAGGACACCTGTCCTAATGCCCAATTTGTTCTCTATTCAATATGGATACCAGCCCGCAGTCAAGGCCAAAATCTTGACACCAGCAGTGACCATGGCCAGCTCACATTGTACGCGTCTAAAATAGGGATCCATTTCTTCACTTAATGGAGCCTTCCAAAGGATTCAGGCATATTCTAAAAGGAAAAGATAATTATATCAAAATGTTACTTTTGGTAGGGGCCTTCACTGATTATACATTGCTAAAGGAATTTACTATGAAATGCTGGACTTCACATTAATGCTTTACACTCCATAAAGATCAAGGCCCTCTTCTGGGAGGTGTACCACAGCCCTGTTCTCGATGAGTGCCCGACTAAGTAAGATAATGAATAACAATAGAGTTATAGAATTGTAGTACAGGTTAAGATAGTTAATGGAGACTATTGTAGAAATGTACCTGGCATGTTCCAAAACTTGATAAAAATCTTTTTTTAAGCCCATTTTTATTGAAGCTCTGTGCATTCATACAAAATTTCCAATAATATCTAGGCCCCTTTCCCCCCTCCTTGCCCCCCACCCCCAACCCACCAGGCGCTCATGCGTTCTGCCATACCTGTTTTTCATCTTTTTCATCTTTTAAAATTTTTGCATGCAGAAGTTTACTTGGTTTGGGCAGAAGTTCACCACGTCAGTCAGTTCTTTGACCAGTTTTTTTGCTTTTGTTGTTTCTTCCATTTGCTTCACTCAAAATATGCAATATACATGCCACACCTATATCAAGATTAGAACATCATATGCTTTAGCATCCTCAGTTTGCTATTTCTTTTTTAATTAAATTAACTAATGAATGAATGAAATGGCTTTTCATTGGGCTGAAAGAGCACATTTTCCCTACGGACTATTTGAAGGCTCCTCTTGGCAAGCCCAAACAACCTCTCATTCTGCCCTTGTGCCCCACACTGGAGTCTTCCCTTTCCATGGTCACCAAATTAGGTTCAGTAAGCACTGTGTCCTGTATTGATCTTCCCGTACTGGCCTCTGTGATACCCAGCCTGGGGCTTGGTTTAGTCCCAACCAATAGCAGTCTCTATAACCTGACGAGGCTGAACCCCAATAGTTTGCTCAGTCCACCAAGCTGGATTTTTGTCTCACAATAGTCCCTATATCGGCATGAATGGTTTGGACAGATTCTTGGAGAGAAGGAGACATGAGTCTTCACCCATATTGGATGGTTGTGATGAAAACCTATGTCTCATGTCTTTGAAGGCTTGCAAAAGCAGTGGCAGCATCCAGGTAGCTGCACTTGCCAATAATTAACTTAAGACAGCGACAAAACACAAATGATCCTTTTTTTTTTTCCTCTTTGTATTTTTAATATTTTCTTATAGTTTCTTATAACATGAAGTACACTTTCTTCAGCTCCCACTCCTCACTCCTATTTCTGTTTATATTTTTCTTTTGGATGTTTAAGGTTATACCGTTAGCTCAGATTAACCAAGGTTTTGTTTTCTCAAGCTCAGCTGAGGATCTGGCACCAGGGTCACTGGGTTTTGGAGGTGAGGGGCGCCCCTGGCTCATTTTGGGCCCCTTCGTACCAGTTCCTTCCACTCGAGGACAAATTCAGGTCTTGTGCAAAACCAGGCTTCCCTTTGAAGTATGAAGAGACTTTCCTCTTCATAGACTAGACACCGCTGAAGTCTCCATCAGTGACTTGCTGGATAGCTTCAGTGTTCAACTTGACCACCTGGGTTGATAGAGACTCAACTGGGGCATGGGCTTCCATTGGGGACTGGCCTGTTGCCACATCTGTGGAGTATGTCTTGACGGTCGAGCAGTGTAGGAGGGCCAGCCCACAAGCGCAGGGCGAGGTTGTTGTGTACTGTTAAGAAGGCGGTCTGGGCATGGGTTAGGGGAGCAAGCCAGTGAAACAGCATTCCTCCAGGCCTGAGCTTAACGCCATGCCTCCATGTTCCTGCCCTGAGTTCCTGCCTGGGCTCCCTAAGTGATGAAACGTGACCTGGGAGATGTAAGCTGAATAAACCCTTTCCTCCCCAAATTTGATGTCGGTCAGAGTGTTTTGTCACAGATGGAAGACAAACTAGGCAGTGGATCTTCAAGGCCCTCCCTGCACAGGAAGACTCACATTTGTAGGACATTTAAAGAGATGCCCCCATTCATAGATCCCTGGGACTTAGTTGAACGCTGAGGGCAAGGAACAAAGTTATCCTTTAAGTTCTCAGCCAAATGGTATGGACATTAAGTATGGCCATTAAGACAGAAAGGCTAAGTTTACACCAGCCTGATACTTTAATTATTATATACTATTTTAAAAAGGTTTGGACAAAAGCTCAAGCAGCATTTTATAAGAAATAATAAGAAGCATTCCCTTATAAAATAATAATTGGTAGACACCAATGTCATGACAAAAATTTTTTTCATTCTTTTGATTTTCTATTACTCTAAATCTGCAATACCCTCCCGCCCCATGATACCCAAACAATTGATTAAAGTCCTGAAAATAAATGTAGGTTTAATTTAGGAACCTGTTAAGAATGTTTATTGCCATTCCACTTGATAAACATTCTTAAATGCACCTTTTAAAGATAAAATACTGATTTTTAGGGTCAGCTTAGACTCTTATAAATACAAGGATTCATCTGGAGAGGGTGTGTGGGGAAAGGAGAACACTCTTCAACTGCCCGTGGGAATGCAAACTTGTACAACCACTATGGAAAGAGTATGGAGAACCCTTGGAAAAAGTCACCTGAGGCTATGCCTGACCCAACCATACCTCTTCTGGGAATATTATACCATCAGACTCTTCCTACAGCAGAGATACATTCACATCCACGTTTATTGTGGCACTCTTCATATAGTGAACGGCTGGACCAACCCCAAGTGCCCCTCAAACTGATGGGTGGATAGAGAAAATGTGGTACACTCTTCCCCACCAGAGTTATGCAGCGGTAAAGAAAGATGACATAATGTACTTTGCATGTAATGGATGTGGAATGAGTAAATTTATGCTAAGTGACAGTAGCACAATACATGAAAAAGAAACGATGAATGGTTTCCCTCTTCTGTGGATGCTATCACCAAGTAACCTAGTTGTAAGTACAAAACTGAGCAATGTTAATGTTATATTCCTCATGATCTAAAGACAACTATGCATTGTGAATCCCTAAACACGTTCTAGAGGCTGACCTAACATATATTTTCAGACTTTGGGTTTTGGGTATATAATGGAGGGTATGTGTGCATCTTTAGAGTAATATGGGATTTTAAAGTGGAAAGATGTGACTCAAGAAATATAATATGGATTAAACCATATAGTTTGTTTCTAAGGATACAATTTAATATAGGTGCAATATAACAGGCTGGTGCAATCTGACTTTCTGGGTGTTAATGACCGTACTTACCGTCCCATACCAATTTGGCTGAGGGACATAAGGGATAACTTTTTTCCTTGACCTCACGGAAGCAAACCCAGTCGAGGGGGATTATGGATGGGGGAGTCTCTTGAAATGCTCTACAAATGCGCGTCACCAGTCTTCCTGTGCAAAACAACTGTGCAGGGAGTTTTTGGAGATCTGCTAATGGGACTCCAGCCAGTATCCAAACTATAAAGAGGAAAGTCTGATCATTCTTCAGAAAAGGAAGCCTCGTTAGCAAGACCTGATTTGTCCTCAAGTAGATGGAACTAGTAAATAAAAAGCTGAAGGCGTAAGGTGCCCCCCCCCTCCCCCCAAAAAACCCCAAGAGGACCACCCTGAGGACCATATCCCCAACTGACCTCAACAAAAAAAAAAAAAAAACCTTGGTAATCTGGGCTGTGTGGCTTAAGCATCCAAAGGAAAGTTACACCAGAAACATAAGCAGTTATGAAAAGAGAACTTTGTTACTGCAGACATAAAACTTGGGATCTTAGTAAAAGACAAAAAGAAAAAAGAGAAGATTACTTGTGGTTTGGCTTTTTCCACTTCTTACTGGCAATTGCATCTGTTCTGTGGCTGCCACCACTTTTTTTGGCACTCCTCAAAGACATGAAACACAGTTTTTAACCTTCCATGTGTGGACTGAAGACTTATGTCTTCCAAGAATCCTCCAAACCTTCAATGCCAGAGAGGACTACTGAGATATTCCAGCTTGTGGATTAAACAGCTAAGGAGATTTCAGCCCCGTCAGAATACAGTACGCCATTGTTGGGCCTACCTGAGCTCCTCTTCATGGAGGGCCCGTACAAAGTATATGCAAGATAGGACTCGTGCTTCCTGGAACTCTTCATTTGGGGGACCATGGGCGGGCAACAAGACCCCAGTGAACAAAGTGCAGGGTTGATAGTTGTTTGGGTTTGCCAAGGGGGAACCTTCAAGACCCTCCTTAAGGAAAACATGACATCTTTAGGAAAAAAAAAGTCCTCCAATTATCAAGTGATATCTATATATATATAGCTATAATAAATATATATATATATAAAAATATGTATATATAAATAAATAAAATGTTTTCCTTTCAAAGTCTACTTCAAAATTATCATGGATAATTATAAAATATTTATTGAGAAAGACTAAATGATGGAAAGCATGTTTGGTAGAGTGTGTGAGCTCTGGTGGGGTGCGGGACATGGACGGGGAAGCGACTCTGGATTTGATTGTTGAGAAATGATGTAGACTTATGGAAAAAAGTTTAATAAACAATATGAAAAATTAAAAAAATAAAATAGTAATAACAAAACATTTAAATACAAGGATCATTATACCCATAATGACCTTGTTAATACACATTTACGGGATTAAGCAATGATTGATCCACTATAGCATCTAAAAAATCTGAATGAGGGGTTGGAGAGATGGCCGAGCAGTTTAAGAGCGCCAACTGCTCTTGAAGAGACCTGGGTTCAATCCCTAGCACCCACATGGTGGCTGCGAACTGTCTCCAATTCCAGGAGAACCAATTCCAGAGGAATCCAAAACCATCTTCTAGCCTCCACAGACATTGCACAGCATGGGTGCACAAACCTACTTATGCAAACAGTACAGTCATCACATACAAAAATTTAAATTAAATATTAATTAAAAAAAAAATAAAAAAAAAAAAGCCGGGGCGTGGTGGCACACGCCTTTATCTCAGCACTTGGGTTCAAGGCCGCCTGGTCTACAGAGTGAGTTCCAGGACAGTTGGTGCTACCAGGGGGACCCTGCTCAAAAAAGACAAAAAAAAAAAAACTCTCTGATTACACCTGAGATGTTTTCCATTTGTTTTACACTCATAACAAAAGCTACCTAAAATATCAGGGTAGAAGAAAAAGATACTTAATTCCCAACCTGAGAGGGAACTGCTTTTGTGACAGATTAATCACGGGAAGTTCTTCCCTAAATTCTCTCATTGGGACTGCAATATCTGTCAAAAATCCACCAGAAATTGTTGTACTTTAAGTGTTTTTGAAGCCAGCCGAGAACCCCAAACTGAGGTCAGTAGACATTTCATCTGTTGCCATAGCGTGATGCTATAAATTAGCCTTATATTTAACTACGATTAACGCTGTGAGTAAAAAATAACTGTTAGGAAATAAAAACCCTCAACAAATTTAATTCACTAGCTCTGATGGAGAAAAGCCTATTAACAATAAGTGATAGGTTCTTAGAACAGTAAGACCCTATAATTAAATTTTATTGTCTTGTAAGTGATTTGGATTAATTATATCCATAATAGATGCACAGTTATCCTCCACTTTAAAGTAGGGGGTTGCTGTTTCATAGAATCCAGCCATTTGCTGCAATCCTTGAGTATTCTGTTTGCTGCCAAGGCAAATCTGCTACAAAGCCCATTTCCTCTTAGGATTTACTGAAAAGTGACAGGTGTTGATTTGCTGGTATCTTTCTCAACAAATCCAAATGGGCTAAACAAATTGACTTCTCTACCCATTTAGGCAGAAAAATAAATGGGCCCACCAGCTAATGAGGGAATGTAGAGTTAGCTGGACTCAAAGCACTCCAAGCTGTTGACAGCTGGAACTGAAAGGGATTCATGCAGACGGTTGCTCATGTTTATTGCTGAACATGGAATTAGAAATATGCTTCATCTTCTCCACAGGTGCAAGAGCATATAGTTATTAATTGCAGAAAAACACATTTATTGACAACCCCAAGCCTGCAAAAACCCCACACTCAGCAAATGGCTTTCAAAGTTCATCCAAAAAGCACCTTAGAATCAATACAAAAGCATTGCACTGTTGAGACGAATCTGTGCCCAGGAAAATTACACATCCTGAAATCATGGCATGGACTGTCTGTTGATATTTATGTAGTTGAGTATCATCGATGCTTTCTTTGTTCTTGTGGAAAAAAAATCACTGTTAGATAAAAAAATTATCTAACTTCCCACTGCTTTGATAGGCATAACTCCAGAATATATTAGAAGAAGGACTGAACCAATTTTATTTTTGAGTAGAGGTTTAAAGACAGTTTTAGCTTTTCACTAACTCACAAGCCATGTTAGGTCATATGTTCATCCATGAACTTATGAAAGGTCTATAAGGAATATATTATTTGACAGAGTCAAGTTTTGGTACCATAGAGAACATATATAAATGCATAAACTCTTAGTGGATTGATATTATAAAATGAGACCATATCATAGAGTATTTCATTAAATACCGAATTATAAACAAAAGAGTTCAAGAGAAACCTTGGTTCTGAGGAGGATAAGCACTTGAAGGATTTGCAAAGAGGACATCTTGAACTAAGCTGCCCACTGCTACTAAATGGGCATACAATTTTATGTAGTTGTTTTTTCTAACTTCTTTCAGATTGGACTTGAGGCAATTTACAGAAATAAAAGTACAAAATAACATGATAAATAAATAAGGTAAACAAAATTATTCTAAAGAGTCAGGGGTTTGGTTTATACAATATTGCAAATGTGCACCGTAAACTTTATCTTTTGGACATTGGTCATCAGCCTGATACTGAGCTTCTTGGCAGTCAGGAACAGAAATAAAATTGAGGATAAGAAACATGTGATCCCAGATGTACCACATGAGTTCTAATTGTTCTTGTGTAGAAACACCCAAGGTAAACATCTCCAATAAACCCTTCAGAACAAGGCAGAAATAACATAGTTAACCCTCAGAATGATTTATATAATGTGTTTCAATATATATCACTATTCTGATAGTCCAAACTAAGAATTTAAATTTTTATTTGGGAATTAGCCATGGCTGGATACTGTTGTAGACCCTGGAGATAAACTGGCTGACAAGGCAGATAATGGGTCCAGGTGACAGCCGGTTTGGAACACAGGTGATAAACAAATCAATAAACTCATTTCGGAGTGACTAGTGTTATAGAGATGAGTTAGCCAGATTATGGGATGAGAGGCAAGTGGGTAAGTGAGCAAAATGGATCTGGGGCACATTTGAATGTGTAGAGGGAAGTAGTATTCACAAGATGAGGAAGAAAGATTTATAGGCATAGAGACCAGGTCTTTTGTTATGTATCAGGAAGGAAAAGTCTGGAAGAAATGAAGGAATAGTTTGAAGTAGTGTGAATAGTTTGAATAGTTTGAAGAAGCAGTTTGTGGCTGGAGGACAGGGAATGGGATGGAGAGGGGCCAAGACAATCGGAGAGGGCAGAACTGGGTTGGAAAGATGACTTGGTTATGAGATCTTCAGTTCCAAGTACCATTCGTTAGGCAAACTACAGCCTCCTATAATTCCAGCTCCGGGGAATCCGGCTCCAGGGGACCTTACAATCACAGTGCAACACACTCTCCATATCTCAACCATCAAAAAAAAAAAAAAAAAGAATTGGCAGATGAGTGACCACAGTAAAACCTGTGGATTTTCATTTTAACAGAAATGAGAAAATGTTACACGTTTTAAAAAATTTTTATTCTTGTTTTCATTTTATGTGTATATTGCCTGAATGTATAAGTATCCCTGTGTTATATAATGGACACAGAATTCAGAAGAGGGTACCTGATTCCCAGGAACTGGAGCTAAAGAAGGCTCTCAGCCGCCATGTGGGTGCTGGGATTGAACACGGCTTCTGGAAGCGCAGCAGTTTGTGCTCTTAACTCCTGAGCTAACTCTCTAAAACAAGTTACATGTTTTAGAATAAGACTAACACCTTTTCTTGATTTCTTATTCTTGCTAAAAATAATAAAATAGAACATAGATAACTTGAAAAATATCTTCCTGGAAAACAAGCTATTCTCCGAAAATGAGAAAATAGGCTAAGGTCAAGGCTGTTCCTTGCTCCTAATCATTTTCTAAACTCAGTAGAATATTTGATGAACTACGTGATTCTAAGAATCCAGTCTATTCCAACAAATTAACAAAACGATACTAAAACTTCCCAAATTATATGCCAAAGAGTAAAATTTGGCATCAAACTTATATTATATGGTCATAATTATTTTATCCTGGAAAAAAGTTAAAACAGGTACTCCCATTTGTTCATGGATCATAAAAATATTAGCAAGGCAACGACAAAATGCCCAATATTAATCAAAAACATTTCCTGGTATGTCTCCAAGATAAGCTGGTTATAAAAATATACCCCTAGGTAACAACATGAATGATTGACTATTGAATAATATGTGTTTAATATAAGCTAATTAAGACTTTGGAGGCCTGCCAACTGTTTATTAAAGCTTTAAAGTAGGTGTTATGAAGCCATACTTTCTGACAGTAATTAAGTGACGGGGTCAGTTATCTGCCCAGGACAATCTTAGTTGATGACAATAAAACACAGTATCTCAACTGGCATGGTGGCACCAGTTTTAATCCAGCACTCTAGTAGGAAGACGGCAAGGCAGATCTCTGTGCGATGGAGGCCAGCCTTGTCTAATAGTGAGTTCCATGCCAGCTTGGACTAGGGTGTCCTGTCTCTGAAGTAAACAAAACAAATAACCCCAATCACCCCCGACAGAATCAAATCCTCAACCATCTCCAGACAACAAAACACAGGGCCTCTGATATTAAACCGAAGATCAGTATTACTTCAACCACCCCTTTGCTTCTGTGGTCTTTTAATCCAACCATTATCTCGATTGGATTTTTAAGTCGCTTCACAAGATGGGCCTATACCTGGCATTGTTAATCAGGTCAAGAACCTGGGCTAGATAGGTCACAGGCTATAAGGGAGAAACTTAATACTTAGGACTTGCTAAATGAGCATAGTACTAAATGGATTCATAATTGTTATATCCATAGATTAATGTGTCTTCCAACTCTCATAGCGAAGCTTCTTCTTGAAGCGGAAGGTGATTAACAGAGGGCCGAAACTTGTGTTCTATTTAGCTTTCTTTCACTGTGATCCAACTGACCAAGCCCAACTTGGGGAGGAAAGGGTTTTTATTTGGCTTACAGCATCGCAGATCACAGTTCACTAATGGGAAGTCGGACAGGAACTCAGCAGCGAGCTTAGCGGGGGTAGTCGAAGCCGAGAGACCATGGAGGATTGCTATGGCTGACTTGCACCTTTACCCTGTGCTCAGCCACTTTCTTCCTATTTTAATGAATTTTTGACAATTTCTACAATCTTATCTTGATAATAGTTAGACACATTCCTCTATTCTGCACCCTTGTAAACTGCTCCTTCCTGACTTATGTTATTCTTCACATTATGTATGGCTATCCACGCATAATTTGTTTTCTAAATGTCCTTCTCCCCCTGGCGTTGGCGTTACTATTAGACATCACACCTTGAAGGAAAACACCTCTCCCTCTCCAGTAGCTACGGTTGCCGATAGTTTCTCAGCTTAGGTTGGGGCTTTTTACTCGTTTTTCATCTTCTGTCACTGGGTTTTTTTGTCCACTGCTTGAGCTTACAGGTTTTTTATCATTGCTGTTTATTCATATGAGCAGGATTCCAGAATCTTGTAGGATTCATTTCCATACAATAATATACCACCTCCCTGACTTTTACAATATCTCCACCCCACCTTCTGCAATGGTCCCTGAGCCTTGGGTGGCAGAGTTTGATATAGGTGTCTTTTTCAGGCACAGTTCTTTGCAGTCTCTTATTCCTGTAGTTGCCGTTGCGCTTTCTGGTCAACACATTCGTTCGCATTGAGCGAATCTTTGCTGTGAGGTTGAGTGATGCATCTTTTCTTTATGCCCCCTTTTACCACATGTTCCTTGAGCCCATGTGTAGAGGGGCATTGCCAGATGTGTCATGTCTTTACAGTCAGTACCTCCCGAACACTTATTCTCTGTGCTCCCCAGCTGTGGAACTTGTAATAGTCTCCATCTTGGAGAAAAGAAAATGAAAGGTCTTGATGAGCAAGTGAGAGGTGCCTGTTCTAAATATAAGGATATTATTTTAGAATTAAATAAGAAATTACGTGGCTCGGAGAGATGCCTAGCGGTTAAGAGCGCCGAACGCCTCACAGAGGACCGGGTTTCAATCCCCAGCACCCACAGGCAGCTGAGAACCGTCTGAATCCAAAATTCCAGGAGAATCCAGTTCTAGGGGAATCCGCGACCCTCTTCTGAACTCCGACGGGGTTGCACGACATGGGTGCACAGGATTGCATGCAGACAGTACATTCATACACATCAAGAATAAATAAAATTAATAAAAAATAAATAAAAAAAGAATTACATTTGTCTATAGAGTTATGACAGACTTGTTTTTGGTTTTTCTCTATGATCTATGGACCATCTAGACATGTGTTATTTGGCTGTTTATAGTACCAACATGAATTTCCTCCATTGAGCACGTCCGCGTCCCATTATACAAACTGTTGATTACCTCCAAGCATGAAAGTGTACTACTGTGCAATAGAGATTACTTTTACTGATTATTTTTGTGGTTCATAGACTTTGTGCTAGATGGAATCACCGAATGGGTTTCTCCTTTGGCAGTGTGTATAGTATCCTCTAGATTTTACCGGAGTAGGTAAAGTCTTCAGGGAGAGACTTCCACATCACACCAGCATCCATTGTTCTAACTCCTTTGCAAAACAATAGTGTCTTATTTTTCTTAGTTCTGGGAGCCAAAGCTTGTGGGTAACAGCCTGCGCAAAACTTGGGAGGTCTTGGCGTCCCTTGACTTGAAGGGAAATTTCCCTGCCTGGCACTGTAGTTTTTGTTATATAGCCTCCAAGCTATAGCTGTACTTATATACATGTGAATTTTAACTAAGCTTTTGAACAATCATTTTTTCCTCCCTCAGGGCTCTTATCAACTCAGGACCGTCTGCCCAAGGATAGCACCTGCCACAGTGGGCTGGGCACTCCAGTCACTGAAACAATCAAGAAAACTGCCCTCACAGACCATGCACTACAGGCCAACATTCGTAGGGAAACTCCCCACGTTGAAGTTGTCTAATTGGAGTGTACTCGACAACCGAAGCTATAGCTATCTAGTACAAGTGAAAGTAAGATCTATGATTCTCAGCCCTATATGGGGCCATTATATCTTTTCTATCTATTATAGAGCATATTGATATATTTTATACATTATATATATAATATATATATTATATATATATATTATATATTATATATATTAAAATCTCCACCTTTCCTCCAGCTTCAGGGAATCATTGTGGAGATTTGGTGGATGAGAACAGATTGTGAGAGCCAGAGGTAGTAGATGAATGTAAGGAAAAATTGTAACATCATAGGGTACTTGCACATATGAACTCATAGCACTTGTGACAGCCATTGCTACAAAACGTGAAGGCCTAAGGAAACAAAAACTCAGAGTGGACAGGTGAGGTAAGCAAGAAGCCCCATCCCTAGCTGAAGCCCCATTGGCAACTTACACCTGCTGGGAGAGGGAGACTCATTTTTCTTTAAGAGAGTGATGCGGAGGTGGTTGATGAGACTCCAGGGGATGGACCCACACCCAAAAATATTGGGGTGAACAGGTGTACTTGACTGACCCTTAACGAAAAGTAATCATGGAGAACATGGTGCTGGGGGGAGGGTCTAGGAGGGCAGAAATAGACCTGGGAGAAGAGAACTGAATGCGATCAAAGTAAATTGGGCAAAATTCTCAAAGAATCAACAAAGATTTATTTTTTATTTTAGAATACTTTACTCTTGTTCATTGACAGCTTCATATATGTATATAATCTTTTCTCTTATTTATTGCATTTTGTGCATTTCATCATTCTTACCAAATTTAGATCCATTTCCCCCCTTCTATGCCTCCCACCTGCCCAGCAGGCTTCATGCATTTTGTCATATATGTCTTGCATCTTTTCTTAGTCTTTTAAAATTTTCAGGGCTGGAGAGATGGCCCTAGCGGTAAAGAGCGACGACCCGCTTCTTGCAGAGGACCGGGTTCGATCCCTCAGACCCACATGGCGGCTGAGAACGTCTGTGATTCCGGTTCCAGGATCAACTCCAGTCCAGGGGGAATCCGAGATCCTCTTATGACCTCCGCCGGCATCGCACGACACGGGGTGCGCAGACCTGAAGCAGACAGTACATTCCTTACACATAAAAAAAATCAATCAAATAAATAAATAAAAACATTAAAAAAATAAAAAAAAATAAATAAAAAAATTTTTTTTTTTTTTTTTTTTGTTTTGTTTTGTTTGTTCATGTGTTCTTTGAAAACCTTTAATTTTTATATTTTCTCCAAAATATGTATATATTACACTCCACACATATTCCAAAAATTACAACATCTGAAAAAAACTATAGATTAATTCCAAAAAAAAAAAAAAAAAAAAAAAAAAAAAAAAAAAAGTTGCATGCAGGTAAAAAGAACATCTACTTACATTACTAAATTACATATCAAGTTGATGTATGGTTTAGTATACTTTTTAATAGTAACATAAGGATTATTACTACTTAAAAAAGAAAAACAATATTCCAGTTTTGCTTAACATATAAGGATCTGATGCTAGGATCCACAAATGAGGGGACACCATTCCTCATTGGCTTTGTTTTTTGGGAGTGTTCTTTCATTAGCATAATGGCTTTAGTTCCATATATACCTGCACATTTCATGATGTCACCTTCCTTGCTGTGCATAGAACTCCAGTGTAGATGTAACTTTTTTACATTTTTTTTTATCCAACTCCTGGTGAGGTACAACTTGGGTTGCTTCCAGCCAGCTCTTAGTATTGTTTAAGAGAGCTGCAGTAAAATATGGTTGTGTATGCATCTCTGTTATGTAGTAGAGACTTTGTGGGTATTTACCCAGGAGTGTATGACTGGGTCAGGTGGTAGGCTCATTTTTTGTGTCTTTTAAGGGTTCTCAACACGCCTTCTATAGAAGTTTCTGATTTTGCATTCTCACCAGCAGTGTTCCCTTCCCCCCCCCCTCTCAGCATTTTGGTATTTGATTCTACTCTAAACCTTTCAAAAATGAAAGGACTTAAATAGATTAATCTTCTCTCCAAGAATGAAAAGTATCAACTACATATGCCCCAAAAGACAACCTATCCAGGCTGAGCATGGTGATATGCCTTTTTAATCCTAGCACTCCGGAAGGCAGAGGCAGGCACGATACCCCTATTAAGTTTCCAGCCCCATCCTGGCCACTTTGGAGTTTCAGGCCAAGTGGACTAAAGGGAGACATGTCTCAAAAATACCACCCTCCAAAAAAAAAAAAAAAAGACAACCCAGGGTGCTCCATGCTTAGTTCTTGGATTTGTTTGATAAAGGTCCAGCCATGTTTCTAAGTGATTATGATGCAAAAATGTAAACCCTCTTGTTTCAGGCTCTGGTCTTTACTTGGTGAGATGAAGCAAATATTTTGGTTTAGCTTTTTTGAGCCCAAGATGAGTTGAAGCAGGATGTGAATATATTCAAAAGCTTGTCTGATGACAAATCCAAGAATGACAGTCTCATCAGACTAAAGAACATGGTAGGTAAAGGAAAAGTAGATAAGGATCTGCAGGAGCGAAAAATGGACAGCTTACTCTATTACATTTACAAAATGCAATTATCAAAAAGCAGCTTTGTATTATCCTTCAACTTTCATAATCTCAGAAGTATTTATTTTCCCTTTTGAGATAGGATTTCACGCTGCAGCCTAAGATGGCCCAGAACTCATGGTCCTCTCACATAGGTCTCCCAGTTTCTGAGATTATGAGTGCATTAACGTGCCCAGTTTCTTCCCATGAATTTTTAATGGTAGTTGGTTATTTTGTCTTAAAAATTTGCTCTTGCAGAATTTGGTTTTGGAGTGTTAACTACATACAGAGGAGTGAAGACCTTCTAAATAAACAGTTGGATGAATGTTCACAAAGGTAAACACACTATAAATCCTTCCCTGAACCAAGAACCAAAACCACAGATTCCCCAGAAAGCCCCTTTTCATTCCCTAGCTCCTCTCAGGGAGTCTGCCGTCCTGCCTCTAACACAGAGATGAGTTGTGATGTTTTCATTTAATATAAGTACTCTGCCTCGTATGCTTATTATGTTTCATCTTTTTTCCTTAAATATGTTTTGATATTTCATTTCTAATATATTTTATCTATTATTTTTATTTTATGTGTATTAGTGTAGTGCCTGCATTTAAGTGCATACATGTTGTGTAATGCCCATGGAGCTCAGAAGAAGACATCAGATTCCCCTGGAACTAGAGTTATAGACAGTTGTTAGTTGCCATGTGGGTGCTGGGAATTGAACCCAGGTCTTCTACAAGAGCAGTCAGTGCTCTTAACCACTGAACCATCTCTCTACCCCCCTTGAATTTCATTATTATTGTGATGTATGATTGAATATTGCTTCTTTTTATTTGTGAGTCAAAATAGATTGTATGAATACACAACTCTTTTTATGTATGTATTCTTTTAAGAATGAACACTGGCTTCTTCCATGCTGAAAAGGGGCATAGGGTGTGGCAACTGGGGTGTCACCTCCTCAGTGGGTCTATCTAAAAGACCCCAAAAACATATCTATAGAGAGAACAAATTCCTTGACTGGTGCCTGCAAAGGAGAAGTTAAGGCAAATGTAGTCAGGTACATTTTCTAAGCAGGGAACCAGGAAAAATAAGAACAGGGTGAATTTAATGTCCAACTTAAAAGTCCACTAGAATTTCTCAAAGAGGAGTTCCAAAGCATCCATTTATTGGGTTTCTCTTTTTGTTCATTTGACCATGGTATCTGGATACAGGATCTGCTTTCCACGCATTCTAATAGTCACGGTGTGAGTCTCCCCTTAGGTAGTTGCTAAATAGAGGAAATTTTATTATTTGACAATAGATCTCATATGACTTTAAGTCTAATGTTTGAAAGCACCATTTCAGCATGGAAGAAGTCAGAGTGGTCAGCTCCCTGATTCCCTCTTGGAAATTGGGGTGACCTCCTCAGAGGGTAATGTGATAAAAATAGGAGCTAAAAATTGGCTAGGCAGTTTAGGGTCAGGACCTCCCAAAGAACCAGTTTCTTTCTCAGCTGGGAGCTGAAGACTTCCTGGATCTGCCAGTAAATTTATCCTTCTGGTTGCTCTGACTTGTGGCCCATGTATCCTTAATTCACTTGTCAAATTTATTAATCATTGAGTAAATTCTATTAAACTCATGGTACTAATGACCTAATACAACCCCCTCCCTAGCAGAGATCATTCCATCTTGGAAACACCAACTGTGGTCAACTCTTAAGAACTTCCTTCAAGGATTTGAAGACCTCACAATGAGAGGGAGAAATGAGATAGAGGATTATTGAGATAGAGGATTACAAAAACTCAGGGATAGTGTTCTCAGATACCATTAAGCCATTTTCCCTGAATCACTGGTTTGCTTGTTTCCAATGCTTCCTCTTGATTGGTAACTTTAACAGTGGTGTTAAACTCTGATTGGCTGTTGTACTTATAAAAAGCCCAACAAACTGCACTTTGTGGCCACATTCCTCCCTAGTTGAGTGTTGGCCCAGCACCATAGTTAAATTAAACCTTCCTTTAAAACTCTTAAATCTTTTTTTTTTTTTTTTTTTTTTTTTTTTTTTTTTTAATGTTTTTTTTTTTTTCCCCCTTTTTCTTTTTTTTTGTTTTTGTCTTTTTGAGACAGGATCTCCCTATAGCCCCAGCTGTCCTGGAACTCGCTCTGTAGACCAGGCTGGACTTGAACTCACAAAGATCCACCTGCCTCTGCCTCCCGAGTGCTAGGATTACAGGCGTACACCACCACGCCCAGCTTTAAATCTTTTTTATGGTACTTTGGACTCAGGGCCTTATGCATAATAGACAAGCATTCTATTACCTAGATATATCCCCAGCCTCTTATACATAATGTTACTGTAGGTCTCCTGATTCCAGGTCATTGTTGAACACATGTGTTTTTTTATATGGAATATTAATCTGATGACTCTGAGAGCATACAGTGTGGTCAGCTTTCATACATGCTACCTGGTTTAAAAGCTGATTTAGCAAGTTTTATCTGCCTACATTCTCATATTTTCATTGTCTTTTTTTTTTTTCTATGTTTTGTTTTGCAATTTTCACTATTGTTGGTGGATGTATGAAGACATGGAATTCTACCTACTTTGGCTTTTTTGTGGGGTCCAATGAAGCCAAACAAGTTTGGGTAAGTTTCTTGGCCATTTGGACATCAACTGTGAACTGACTGCTCAAACCTTTAGCCTATGTGAGTTTGTCCTCTTAGGTTTTAAGGACTTAGTGCATTATATATTCTGGGTTTAAATCTTTTGTTGAATGTATTTGTGTGTTTGTGTGTAGTGTGTGCATATTACATTTATTTTTTCATTCTGTGGTATTCTTTTTGCACTATTTTAATGGTGTGTTTTGATAGACGAATCTTAAACTTGAATTATCAAATTGAACAATGTTTTACTTTTTGGCTAGCAGAGTTTATATACATTTTAGGAATCTTTGTCTGCCTACCCAAATGTCACGATATGCTCACTCATGTTTTAATCTAAGATCTTCACAGTTTTCTTTTTCAAATTTACATTTGTAATCCGTCTAGAATTTATTTTTGTACATGATGTTAAGCAAGCAGGGAGATTTATTACTTTCCAAGTTCTATTCATTTTTCTACTGCATTGCTTGATTTTAATTTATTAAATTAATTTATACATTAAAATTATATATAAATTTATGGAGCTTTGGCTTTGAAGAACCAGCAATGCATTTTCAGGTACTCTTGTCTCCTTTGGAGTTTTTAGTACCACTTTAATATTTTCTACATACAATCTGTAATTTTCCTAAGTTTTTTCCCTAGTTATTGTTTTCAAAATCATCTGTGTTAAGTGGCCTATTTTCTTTCATTATATGATTTGTTTGATGATATGGAAGGTATTATTTTCAAATATTGCTGTTATAACATGGCCATTTTACTTAAGCCTTTTATTGTTTATTATTTATGGTTGTTTCATTGGGGAGTTGTAAAATTTTTTTTGGTGTTTTTGAGACAGGGTCTCCCTGTAGCTCCAGCTGGCCTTTGTAGACCAGGCTGGACATGAACTCACAAAGATCCACCTGGCTCTGCCTCCCAAGTGCTAGGATCAAAGGGGTGTGCTACCATGCCCAGCATGGGGATTTGTAATATGTTATGTGTAAGTAATTATTTTTCTTTTATCTATTGATCTTTTTATTTCTTTTTCCCCCATTGATCTATCTTGTAGCTAGTTCTGAAAGACTTATAAATAAGGATAGCTGATATATATATATATATATATATATATATATATATATTCTTNTTTCGAGACAGGATCTTCCTGTAGCACCAGCTGTCCTGGAATTCACTCTAGTCCAGGCTGGCCTTGAACTCACAAAGATCTGCCTGCCTCTGCCTCCTGAGTGCTAGGATTAAAGGTGTGCACCACCATGCCTGGCATATTTGTTATTTTTTATCTTAAGGGGATGCTTCTTTGCTTTTTGTATTAAACACTATTTCCAAAAATCTTGCCTATCAGTTTTGTTTATAATGTTCAGAACTTTTATATCTAAAATCATAAATAATTTTAATTATTTAAATTATTTTGCATTAGTTATTTTGCTTTGTTCTCTTTAACTTTGGCCTGGTTTAACATCTGTGGTACATTAGGTGTTTAACAACTAAGGATGATATCAATCTCTTGTGAAGTTGTCTAAGACTAGAGTTTTGCTGTCAAAGAAATTAAGAATAAATGTATGTGTACATACATACATATATCATATATATATAAATGAGTATATGAGAAAATTATAGGTATATTTTTATCACACGTTGACACAAATACCTAATATTACACTTTTGTTTATATTTATTCACATTTCAAACTGAATGATAATAAAATGATCATACATTTTCTTCTTTTCAGTAATTCCATTTTCTCCCCTAAATGAGTTTTTCATGAGTTACAATGTTTTTCTTGGATTTTTCTATTAATTACATGCTTTGAATTTAGTTATATCCCTTCCTGATACACTAAGTTCAAATAATATATTTCATAATCCGTGTATGAAATTCGAGGACATCATTGTGATGTACTTCCTATCTTTCCATCTGTAACCACTATCATTTCCTCTTGTTCCCCTATGCCTCTTCTTCACATCCATTTCTGTGTTTTACCACTCCTGCCTTATTCTGGTTGCTGCTCTGGTACATTTCAGTTTTGTGATTCTTTCCCATTTCCTTCGCAGCCACATAGAAATATATTTCATCTCCTTCTGTTGTCTCACTATATTTTTTCTGAGTCCCTGTACTTCTTTGAACTCCTTGATTAATTCACTTGGTTACTTTGAATTCACGGCAAAGATCTTAGCGAAGGTTTTTTATCTACTTGGTGGCAATATTTTCTTTAGGTGATTACGGTTTTGTTCTGTTGTTTTATTCTGTTTCTTTCTCCTTAAACCATTAAAAATGAAATGATTCTGTGTTGTATTCTATGCTAGCATAACACATTCTTGATTGAGGCAATGAATTACATTTGTACCAATGATTTTCACAGTGCTTATGTGAGTCAGTACCTGGGCAATATTCTATCTGACAGAGATTTATTTTTGTCTGTGCATTATTTCATTTTGATTTGCCCTCCTGTATCTATATAAGCCACTAGCTTTTCAGCAGCCAAACATGACTCTAATTATATCCCTTTCTGGAGTTACCTGCAGACTACTTTGTCTAAAGATGATGTGTTTCATTCTGTGGAGTCAAATTTGTACTGAAACAAGTCCAGTTTCTGATTAATGTATTCTCTTTCTAATGCTCTAAACCACATACATCACTTGGAATCTCAATAAAAAGACACGGCTAGTGTAAATGGGATAACTGAAAATAATTAAATGCAAAGAATTTTTAAAGGGCAGAGCCATATATAATAGATGATAATTATCATAGAGCCAGCATCTCGAAACACAAGGGTATAAGAGAATTGTGTGTGTGTGTGTGTGTGTGTGTGTGTGAGAGAGAGAGAGAGAGAGAGAGAGAGAGAGAGAGAGAGATAAGAACTGATATCCAAAAATATCTGTGTCTTTTGGTAAAGGGCTGTCATTAGAGAAAGGACGTGGGGGGAATAAGTATCTAAATTGTAGTTTCTTCCTTTCCTTCTATTTTCTGAAGAGTTTACCATTAGCCAAAGTCTCCTCTTAGTATTTTGACCAAAATCTTTCCATTCACTGCTTCCAACTGCAAAAAGAAGCTTCCGTGACCAAGGTTTGGATCATCCCAGATCTATGGGTGTAAACATAGATATGGAGAAGGCAATTTGATGGCATGACCATTTAGCAAAGTAGCAATGGCAGATTCTATACTAGGGCCCGTGGCTTCCCCAGCCATGGGGTTTTGATCAGTATTACTGTGCCAACCACAAAATTCCTTCCCTTGGAGTAGGTCTCAAGATCCAAAAGTAACTACAAGTTATGGCACTTTTGCAGCAGTAGGCACATCAGCCCGGCAGGCTGACGTTGCAGCATGCAATTCCAGTGCTGGGTAACTCCACTGATTTTTTTTTTTTTTTTTTTTTTTTTTACCTCCAGTAACCTGCATACCATCTTCTGGCATTATGAAAGCAAGCTATCTGGGAGGGAAATTTCTGGTCAGTTTGGTATCGATGTCTCTATTTCCTGTAGCCAAAGTGGATGGTGTCTTTAGCAATTGAGACTTTCCATGTATTTATGGTGAGTAACCAAGGGCAGTGACAATAACCTGTGTTGGTTCGCAGACCTCTGGGGCCCCCCCGATTAATAATTCGTAGGGAGACACCCCATGCCTTGTACTGTGATTTTCATTTAATGATCCATGATTTTTAAGAGCAACATTTTCTATTCCTGCAGTATAATTTAGTCTGAATTATTAAAATTATTTTGAAATAGACTGTTTTCTTAATATTTACACTAAAGCATTCAAAACATGCTTCCTATTTAAATATTACATATATATCTATAAACACAGGGCTGGATTAAAAGTCATTCTAGGCCATTGTGCTTTATATATATATTTTTATTGAGTTTTTGTTCAGTTCATATAATAGATCTTAATCAAATTTAGACCCCCTCCCCTACTCAAATACTCTCATATCCACCCCCTACACCAGACTTCATGCATTCTATCATATATGTTAAGGCTTATCTGGTCAAGCATTTGTATGCAGATGTCCCTCGGTGGTGTAAGTTTGTCCACTCGAGGTTGGCGCATGCTCCCCATTTCCCCATGTCTATGCTGGATTTTTGTCTTATTGAGCCAGCATGGGTCTTGTGCATGCTGTCACCATTGTTGCAAGTTCATGTGAGCAAGTTCCCAGAGGGTTGAAAGACTCTCCTTTTGGTCATGCCTGAACCCCAACTCTTACGATCTTTCTGCCTTTTGTGCAGTGTTCCCTGTGGCATGAGTGGTGAGATTTAATATGGAAGTCCTATCCAGGGACACACATTTTGCAGTTTCTTATTCTCTAAAACTTGGCCAGTTGTGGCCTTCTGTGTGTATCATACTCTGTTGTATGAGGAAACCTCACTGGTGAAGGTTGAGGAATAAATTGGTATTCTCTCTACCCTTGTTCCACTATGTTCCAAGAGCCTTAGGGATGGAGGTTTCACTGTAGATGTGTCACTTACGGCTGGGAATATCTCGTACATATATTCTCTGTGTGTGAACAGTTGTGGAACTCTGTAATAACCTCCATCGTTTGAGAAAAGAAGCTTCTTTGATTAGTGGTGTTTGGTATACTTGTCTGTAAATATAAGGATCCATATTTAGCATACAGTAAGAAATTTTATTTGTCTAGAGATATTACAGAGATAGGGGTTTCTCTAGGATCCATGCCCTCTCCAGCCATATGTATTTGATTATCCTTACTGTGCTACTCATGAGTTCTCTCCATTGAGAGGGCTTTAAGTGCAATCACATAACTGTTTTAACCCCCTAGAAAAAGAGCGTCACTACTGCATCAATAGAGAGAATTTTCTGTGTCACTGTGGTTACTAGGCTTTATAGATGGGTTGGACTATTGATTGATTTTCTCCCTTAGCAGTTTTCATAGCATCCTTTAGAACTGTAAGAGCTTGTCTTCAGGGAAGAGGCTTTCAGTTTAGTCCTAGATCCATTGCTCCAAGTCCTGTGCCTGAAATATGTCTTGTCTTCAGCAACAGAGTCTTACCTTCAAGTTCTGGAAAGTAATCAAGGGCTGTGGCAATAGCCTATGTTATTTTGGGAATCTCGTGGATTATTATGATCAAACCTGAAGGTGGGTTTCTCCTGTCTGGCACTGTGTTACATGTTATTTAGCCTTTGTGTATATACATGCAGTAACGTTCGGATATTGTATGTGGATTCTTTTATTGATGTTTTGTGTACCTCACACATCATTCTTCAATCCAGTTCAGGCACACTCCCCTTTCCTCTCCCCCCACCCCACTCCACCCCACCCCATTTCACCCCAGATCATGCAGTCTGCCACAACTGTTCTGCATTCTTCTCTCAGTCCTTTTTTATGTTTAGGAATTCACACTTTCTTCCATCAACTCCGTATTACTCTAAAATATGGACACACATTCTTCACCCATACACAGTAGTTACAGAGTCTGAAAATAATTGGTGGGTGGATTCTAGAGCTTGTTGAGAGATTCACATTATAACAACATAATTGCTTTCAGATAAACAGAAATATAACAATAATGTCATTCAGCTTGCCTTTCATCTGGGGGATTTGGTGTTAGCATCCACAAATGGGGGAAACCATTCTCTGTTTGTCTTTCTGGGACTGTAACTTCACTCATCATAAAGGCTTCGAGCTCGATCCATTTACCTGCAAAGTTCATAATGCCATCTTTCTTTACTGCTGAATAGTACTCCATTGTATAGATGTACCACATTTTTGTCATCCACTCATCTGTTGAGGGGCATTTGGGTTGGTTCCAGCTCTTTGATATTGTGAAGAGAGCTGCAATAAACATGGATGTGCATGTATCTTTGCAGTAGGATGAGTCTTTGGGGTATATACCCAGGAGTGGTATGACTGGGTCAGGTGGTAGGCTCATTTCGAGTCTTTTAAGGGTTCTCCATACTGCTTTCCATAGTGGTTGTACAAGTTTACATTCCCACCAGCAGTGGATGAGTGTTCTCCTTTCCCCACAACCCTTCCAGCATCTGTTGTCTTTTGTTTTCTTGATCTTAGCTAGCCGTATTGGAGTGAGATGATATCTGAGAGTGGTCTTAATTTGCATTTCCTTAATTATTAATGATGTTGAACACTTTTTAAAATGTTTCGCAGCCATCTTTAATTCCTCATTGGTGAAGTCTCTGTTCAGCTCTTTACTCCATCTTTTGAGTAGGTTATTTGCCTTTTTACGTCTTTGTTTTTTGAGTAGATTATATATTCTTGATGTTAATGCTCTGTCAGATGTATCACTGGTAAAGATTTCCTCCCACTCTGTGGGTTTTCTCTTCACCTCCTTGAGTATTTCTTTTGCTGTACAGAAGCTTTTGAGTTTTATGAGGTCCCATTTGTCAACTGTTGACCTTACCTCCTGTGCAGCTGCTGTATGATTTAGAAAGTCTTTTCCTATGCCTATGTCTTATAGGGTGCTGCCAAATTTTTCTTCTATCACCTTCAGGGCTTCAGGCTTCACATTGAGATCTTTGATCCACTTGGAGTTGATTTTTGTACAGGGTGAGAGGTAGAGGTTTAATTTTGTTCTTCTACAAATGATGATCCAATTTTGCCAGCACCATTTGCTGAAGATGCTATCCTTCTTCCATTGAGGGTTTTTTGTCCCTTTGTCAAATATGAGGTGGCTGAAATTGTATGAGCTCAAGTTTGGATCTTCCATTTTGTTCCATTGGCCAACTGGTCTGTTTTTGTGCCAGTACCAGGCTGTCTTTATAACTATGGCCCTGTAATAGAGCTTGAAGTCTGGTAGGGCAATTGCCCCCATATTGCATTTTTTTACTCAGGGTTGCTTTAGCTATTTGGGGTCTTTTGTTTTTCCATATGAATTTAAGGATTTTTTTCCACATCTGTGAAGAAGCTCATGGGGCTTTTGATTGGGATTGCTTTGAATTTGTATATCAATTTGGGTAAGATGGACATTTTTATTAAATTAATTTTCCCAATCAATGAGCATGGGAGGTCTTTCCATCTTTTGATGTCATTTTCAATCTCCTTCTTCAAGGGTTTAAAATTTTTGTTGTAGAGGTCTTTGTTATCTTTAGTTAGGTTTGTTCCCAGGTATCTTGTTATTTTTGAGGCTATTTTGAGTGGGAATATCTTCTTATATTCCTTCTCCAATTGTTTATTGTTGATATGAAGAAAGGCTACTGATTTTTCTAGGTTAATTTTGTAGCCTGACACTCTTCATCGTTTCTAGAAGTTTTCTGGTGGAGTTTTTAGCATCCCTTATGTAAACTATCATATCATCTGCAAAAACAGATAGCTTAACTTCTTCTTTTCCAGTTAGTACTCCTTTAATTTACTTCTCTTGTCTTATTGCCCTAGCAAGTGTTTCAAGCACTATGTTGAAGAGGAGTGGAGATAAGGGTCAGCCTTGCCGGTTTCCTGGCTTTAAGGGAAATGGTTCCAATTTTTCTCCATTTAGGATGATGTGGGCAGTGGGTTTGCTATATATGGCTTTGATCATGTTGAGGAATGTTCGTTTCAGTCCTATTCCCTCTAGGACTTTAAATATGAAGGGATGCTGGATCTTGTCAAAGACTTTTTCTACATCAATTGAGATGTGGTTTTTTTCTTTCAGTACATTTATGTGTTTTATGATATTTATTGATTTACTTATGTTGAACCATCCCTGCATGGTATGAATCCAACTTGATCATGATGGATGATTTTTTTTTTATGTGGGTCTGTATGCAATTTCCAAGTATTGTGTTGAGAATTTTTGCACCTATGTTCATTAGTGAGATGGGTCTATAGCTTTCTTTTTTGCTTGCATCTTTGCCTGGTTTTGGTATTAGAGTGACGTTGGCTTCATAGAAGGAGTTTGGGAGAATTCTCTCTGTTTGTATCCTTCTAAACAGTTTGAGTAGCAATGGTTGTAGGACCTCTTTAAATGTTTTATAGAATTCTGCCATGAAACCATCTGGACCGGGGGTGTTTTTAGTGGGGAGTTTTTAACTACATCTTTAATTTCCTCAAATATTATGGATCTGTTTAAACTGTCAATCTCTTCTTGGTTAAGCTTTGTTTAGTGGAATATAGATTTTTTGAAGTATTTCTCTATGATTGTCTGGGTCTTTTCTTTGTTGTGATGCTCCCACCTTTATCATGAATACATGATTTGGAGTTGCTCTCTCTTTTTTTGGTTAACTGGGCTAGAGGTCTGTCTATTTTGTTTATTTTTTCAAAGAACCAGCTTTTTGATTTGTTGATTTTCTGTATTGTTTTCTTTGTTTCTATTTCATTGATTTCTGCTCTGATTTTTGTTATTTTTTCCTGTCTGTTGCATTTAGGGTTCATTTGTTGTTGTCTCTCAAGTGTTTCTAGCTGCAGCGTTAGATTGTTCATTTGTTCCCTTTCTGTTTTTTTGATGTGGGCACTTAGGGCAATAAATTTCCCTCTCAAGACTGCTTTTTAAAGTATCCCACAAGATTTGTTGTGTTGTATTGTCTTTTTCGTTCAGTTTCATGAATACTTTTATTTCACTCTTTATTTCTTCCCTGACCTATTCATTATTTAGGATCGTGTTGTTTAGTCTCCATGTGTTCTTGTACCTAGTTGAACTTATTCTGGTGTTCATATTGAGCTTTACTGCATTGTGTTCTGATAGAATATATGGAATAATTTCTATCCTTTTGTATTTGTTGAGGTTCCTTTTGTGCCCCAGTATGTGGTCAGTTTTGGAGAATGTTCCGTGAGGTGCTGAGTAGAAAGTGTTTTCTCTTGTATTTGGGTGGAATACTCTGTAGATGTCTGTGAGGTCCATTTGGTATATTGTATTGTTCACGTCTGATGTCTCTCTGCTTATTTTTTGTCCTGTTGATCTATCCAAGGGGTTCAGTGGGGTGTTGAAGTCTCCCACTATTAGTGTGTTAGGATTAATCTGTGTCTTGAGGTCTTGCAGAGTTGCATTTTTAAAATTAGGTGCACCAGAGTTTGGTGCATAGACATTTAGGATTGTGAAGTCTTCATGATTCATTGTTCCTTTGACAAGGAAAGGATGTAATGGCCCTCTTTGTCTCTTCTGATTAATTTTACTTTGAGATTTATTTTGTCTGGTATTAGAATAGCCACTCCAGCTTGTTTCTTGGTACCATTTGCTTGGAATATTTTTTTCCATCCTTTCACTCTAAGGTGGTGTCTGTCTTTGAGGGTGAGATGGGTTTCTTGTAGAGAGCATATAGAAGGGTTCAGTTTTCTAATCCATTCTCCCAATCTATGCCTTTTATTTGGGGAGTTTAAACCATTAGTATTTAAGGTTATTATTGAGAGATGTGTGTTGCTTCCTTTTACCTTATTTTTTGTTTGCATTCTTGGTCTAGGTTTATATTTACTCTGTTATACTTTTGTTGCTTTTTCTCTTTAATTGCTTAGGGATAGTTGCTTCTTTCCTCTGTTCTTTGGATTGTTTAGAGGATTTTCTGAAATGTTGGTTTCTTAGACATGTATTCTTTCATCTTGTTCATGTCATGAAAGGTTCTTCTTTCTCCTTCAACTATAATTGACATTTTTGCTGGATATAGAATCTGCGTTGGCATCTAAAGTCGTTTAGTACTGAGAATACTTTGGTCCACATTCTTCTAGTTTCATAGTTTGCATTGAGAAGTCAGCTGTGATTCTGATGGGTTTCCCCTTATATGTAACTTGCTGTTTTTCTCTTGTGGCTTTCAATATTTTGTCTTTGTTTTGAGCATCTAGTGTTTTAACACTTATATGGAGTGGGGAATTTCTATTCTGGTCCTGTCTTTTTGGTGTCCTGTGTGCTTCTTGTATTTGTATGGGATTATCTTTTTTCAGTTTGGGCAAATTTTCTTCTATTATCCTGTTGAAGATCTGGCCAATAGTGTTGTCTTGGGATTCTTCTCCTTCCTCTATCCCTGTGATGCAGATGTTTGGTCTTTTCATAGTGTGCCACATTTCCTGGTTGTTCCACTCTTGTGTTTTTTTTTGTTTTTTTTTTTTTAATTTTTCATAATCTTTACTTGGAGCATCGAAGTTTTGGTCATGTTTATCCTCATATCGATATTCGTTTTTCTGCTTCTCCATTCTGCTTTTGAGGCTTTTTCCCATCCTTTCCTGTTGATTTGGAATGAATGTTCAATTTCCTTTTCATTTCAACTGTGGATTTCTTTAGTGTTTCCATTCCTTCTGGAGCCTGTCAGTCCATCTTTGTAGTCTTGGTTTGTGGTCATTTTCTTTGTTTCCCTTTTGGCCGGGGATCTTTTCAGTGTTTTTCCAGTTCCGTCAGGATGTTGTCATTTTTCTCCCTTTAGTTCTTTCCGACATTGTGTCATTATCTCCATCTAGGTCTTCTTGAGTTTTTAATCTCTTCCCATAGTTCTCTAATTTGTTCATGATCACCCCTTCAGCTACTTCTTTGAATTTTTCATTCTCTTTCCCTTAGTTCTCTAATTAATTTGAATATGTTCACAATTGTTTTCTAAAAGTTTGGTATCTCTTGGTTCCTCCCTTCCAGGGAGTTCTCGTTGTAGGAGTCTTCTGTAGGGTGGTAGAGTTCAGTGTGTATTTATTATGGTCTTTTCCTATGTGGTTTTTTGTGTGTGTCTTTGGCATGTTGATTGTGTGTTGTTTTATTTGTTCTTTGGATTCTGGTGCTAAACGTTGGCTTCACAGACTATAATTACTACTATTTTGCGTGCTAGATCTTCTGCACCACAAGTTCCCCTAGTCTGATAGGGGGTGGGTGAAGGGATGGAGGGGTAGGGGGTGGGGGTAGGGGGTTAGGGGTGGGGGATGGGGTAGGGGGGATGGGGGTGGGGGGATGGAGGTATGGGGGAGGATAGGGGGTGGGGATGGGGTTGCTATTTTGGCCACCACTTTGGTACCCTATTGGCCAACCCACATCATGCTCTGGGTGCAAAATGGTCTTGTGCTGTGTGGTGCTCTAACTCTGCCCATATCACATGCTGGGGCCTGATGGTTGGAAGGTCCTGGGCAATACCAGGCCTCCACAGGGGGCACAGTGGTGCCCAAAGCCCCCAGGCAGGCAGGCAGACAGGCAGGCCTCACCTGGACTTTTGCAGGTTGGTGTTCTGCAGGTCATAGGTGAAGTCCACTCACCTAGCTGGGTGCACGCTGGTTTTGTGCTGTGTGGTGTGCATCTAACTCCACCCACGTCCTGTATGTGGATTTTTTTAGTTTTTCTTTTTTGTAGTTAATACATGTCCCTCTGGCTTTTCACACCACCTAAACTTTATTTATCTCTCTTTTCTCTCACCCTATCTAACCTCCTACCTCCCTCCTCAGTTAATGTGCTTCCATTTTTCTCATTGGTATTACTTGTCCTGTATCATTCTCCCTGTCTTGTGTTCCTTCTTCCTCTTTACCCCCATGGCTCCTTGCATATCCTTCACTCCTCCCTTCCCAGTCGAATACCCCCCATTTCCACCATTTCCCCCTTGGTAACATCTGTTTCCCACTATCCCTCTAGGGCTCTTTCTTTCACTTAGTTGGTTCCTTTCCATTTTTCTGGTTCCTGCAGTTTACATAAGGATATATATTCACATGTAAGGAATTGGTGCTAAGATTCACAGATGAGGGAGAACATACATAGCTTTTGTTTTCTGAATCTGGGTTACTTCACTTAGAACAATTTCTAGTTCCATCCATTTACTTGCAAGTTTCATGATTTCGTGCTTCTTTACCTCTGAATGGAATTCCATTGTGTCAATGTACCACATTTTCCTTTCTCATTCATCAGTTTAAGGATATTTAGATTGTTTCCATTTCTTATCTCTTGTGAAAAGAGCAGCAACAAAAATGAATGTACAAGTATCACTACAGTAGGATGAGTCTTTGGGTGTATGTCAGAAGTGTTATAGCCAGATCATATGGTAGATCTAATTTTATTAAAGAGTTCTCCACACTGCTTTCTATATACTCATGTTTTTAATTTTAAATTTTATTTATTTATTTATTTATTTATTTATTTATTTATTTATTTATTTGTATGTACTGTCTGCATGTAGGTTTGCGCACCCGTGATGTGCAATGCTGTGGAGGTCAGAAGAGGGTGTCTGATTCCCCTGCAACTGGAATTCTCCTGGAATTGGAGTTTCGGACGGTTCTCAGCCACCATGTGGGGGCTGGGGATCGAACCCGGCTCCTCTGCAAGAACAGTCGGTGCTCTTAACCGCTAGGCCATCTCTCCAGCCCCCTCTCCACACTACTTCTAAAGTAGTTGCATGAGTTTACAATACCACCAGCACTGAATAAGCATTCCCTGTTTTCCACATCCTTACTAGCATTTGGTGATCTTAGCCATTCTGAAAAGGGAAAGATGAAATCCTAAAGTAGTTTTGATGTGTATTTCTCTAATTTTAAAGATGTTGTGCAGTTTCCGAGGTGTTTCTTTGCTATTTTTATTTCTTAATTTCAGAACTCTCTCTTCAGGGATGAAGCCCATCTTTTTATTGGGTTGTTTACTTGCTTTTTAGGGGAGTTCTTTGTATATTCTGGATATTAATCTTCTATTAGATGTGTAGCAGGTAAAGATTTTCTCCTATTCTGCAAATTTTCTCATCATTTCCTTGGTTGTTTCTTTTGCTGTACAGACCCTTAATGCCTGGCTGATATCTGATTTAGCTACACCTGTATCTTATAGGCTACTACCTATATTTTCTTCTAGATTTTTTAGAGTTTCAGATTTCATATTGAGGTCTTTGATCCATTTGGGGTTGACTTTTGTGCAGAATGAAAGATTAGGGTCCAATATCATTCTTCTACAGATGGAAATCCAGTTTTGCCAGCACTTGGCCATTGTACTTTTGAAGGCCTAGTGTCAGAGACAAAACTAGACTTAGAAATTTCTGCTTTACATATCTACAATGCAACCTCTACACATAAGCCCCAAGCATCACAGAACAAGGATCCACGAAGGCATTAACTACCTCTTATAGCTCACTAAGGAAGCTCCTCCATGCAACAGGAGGACAGTAATTCAAAAGGGCATGAATATCCAAATCAAGAAGATTAGGAGTCAACAGAGTGTGATTCCATTGACATGCTATCTATATTCAGCTTCACTCACTCAAGGCTCATTGCAGAAGAGGGGGTGGAAAGATTGTAAGAGCCAGGGAGGTGACACAAGACCAAAAAGAAATGAATCCTATAAGTTCCAGGGACTCTGTGAACCTACAGCATTGGTATCAGCAGGCACAAGAACCATACAAGCTCAGCTGGACAAAAACCCAGCACAGAACTGCAGAAATGGGTAGAAGAGCCCAACCTGATTGCAATTCGGTGAGGAAGAACTGGCCTTCCTTAGGAAAGAGACCTCACATAGGCTGACTAGGGCTCATGAGATGAGCTGGCACTGAGCAGTGGGCAGGGAGAGTAGTTTGGTGCAATGGACCCTAGCACAAATGACAGAATGTGTGAACTCAGGGAGGGAGAGGGGTGCTGCAGGAGGGAGCCAATGGAGAAACAATTATAAAGGTGATTAACACTGATTGTATGAAACACAAAAAATTAAATTGAAAAGAAATTGGATAAACAATACAAATGGCTAAGAATACTTTAATTCTAGCTATATAACAATCATTGTTCAACATGGCTATATGTTACATAAAATGGCATTCATGTTGCAACCACGTGTAATTAAGAAACAATAATTTTATGTAGATGAAAATATCTTCATAGAAATGTTAAATAATTATTACAATTGCACAGTTGAGAAGAGGTAAAGCTGGACTTCGAACATAGGTAGTCCAAACAATTGACCTACTGTTAATAAAATATGAATGACCATTAGTAATAGCCACTAAATGGGAAAAAGGAAAGAAAGAAGTTACTTCTTGTTTTAATAGATTTGTAAGTTAAAATTAAGGGCTGGAGAGATGGCCTAGCGGTTAAGAGCGCCGACTGCTCTTACAGAGGACCTGGGTTTGATCCCCAGCACCCACATGGCGGCCGAGAACCATCTGAAAGTCCAATTCCAGGGGAACTCCAGTTCCAGGGGAATCCGAGACCCTCTTCTGACCTCCGCGGCACTGCACGACACGGGTGCACAAACTTGCATGCAGACAGTACATTCATACACATACAGAAATAAATAAAATTTAAAAAAATTAAATCTTAATTAAGCAGATTAAATATTTTTAGATTTTATAAAGTATTAATTTAAAACTCACATGTAATCGAGTATCTTTCCCAATATACAGAAGCCCCAGTTAGGACATGAAAAATGTATGTCAGCCCCATACACAGGACATGCTGGGTATGGTAGGCACAGCATGAAAGGGAGGCACCCACAATTCTGGAGAAAATGTCAAGCCTAGGAGGTAGAAATTATACTTTCATGCCACACTGGAGAGACAGCCCTGTCTGCTCTTACAGAGGACTGGCATTGGGTTCCCAGCACCCACGTGGCAGTTGGACAGTTCATTTTTCTATACTGACAGAACTCCAAAAATATGTCTTTGTTTCTTAGTGATTTTCAGATAGGCAGTATCTGTACTAGTGGTCCAATTTCCTTTATTAGATTTTGATTCAATAGTTTGATCTTTCCTGCAGTATCCCATTTATTTAACAATTAACAAAGGTCCATAACTCCAGTTCCAGGGGATCCAACTCTCTCTTCTGACCTCCATAGGTATTGCACAATATGGATGTACTTACATGCATACAGATGATACACTAACAGAAATAAAATAAAATAAAAATAAATTATACTTAGAAAAAGAAATTTCTGCTTTCACTACTATTATGATAGCATTTCTCTGTAAAGGAGTGACAATCTATCTTCATATGCTCTGATTTAACAAAGTTAATGAACAGGGTGAGGGGGTTAATATCTTCATATTTTTTGCTTATTGATTATATTCCACTTTTTGAAAACTCTGTTTTTTTTATTTACATCAGAAATTAGAGTGCTTTGCCTTTCTTTGCCTTGCAGTCAATGCTGTGGACTGTCATAAAGGTTAACATGCATTTAAAATAGTGTTCTCATGAGGTGGTGGATGGAAGCCCCACTGGGGTGTGTTGAAGAGTGAATAGGTAAGAGAAGGCTGGAAGACAGCTCTGCATAGGAGGTCAGCAAGTTAGGTCCTTTATTAAGTTTTAAGTACTCGTATACATAGAAACGTTCACTGTGTATGTCCAAACCCAAAATATAGAGAATGAATATAAGCCTGTTATTTTCAGACATGCTGGGTGATTTGGAGCATAGATTCTCTAAATCTTTTTGCATACAAGAATTGTTTTTGTAAAGAGCACTATGTGGGTAGCTTTCATTTAAGATTAAAATATTTTGGCAAATCAAAACATCAACTTGAAGCACTGTAACTAAATTTAAGTCCATACACTGAGATATAAAGTGGCACTAATCACATATTCCATCTGTCAAAATTCTTGGCAGAGTGGGTTAGTGAACATAGAAGCATAAAGAATAAGAAAAAAGTGTCTGCCAAGGAAAAAATGGCTATAAATGCAAATTTTATCTGTAGGTTCAAACATTTTCACTAAACATGTCAAGAAAGGAGAATTTAGAATCTCTGTAAGAAGATTTCAAAAAGTCAAAATAAACATGCAAAAGACAGACTATGCAAATAAAGTGAGAGGAGTTGGGGCAATCTCCAATAATTTTTATTCTAGGTCTTGTAATTTTATGGAATTTGAATACAGTTCTAACTTGGAGATATCAGGAAATCTAAGGTTGGCTTTTTTCCTATTGATATTCAGCTAGAAGGATAAGTCTTACATTATTTAAATAAAGAATAATAAATCCATTTGAAAGCGTTAGATCAAACTCATACAGATATGTATGATTCTCCCAGAACTTCAGACTCCAAAGGCAGCTGGATGACCCCAGAGGTTGGACAGTTCATTTTTCTGTGCTTTGTAAGCGCTCCAGAAGGATGGCTTTGTTTCTTGGGGATTTTGCAGATAGGCTGTATCTATACTTGTGGTCTAATTTCCTTCATTATATTTTGATCCAGTAGTTTGATCTTTTCTTCAGTATTCCATTTATTTAACAATTATCAACTTCTATAAGATGCTAAATACTTATCACTGTAAATAAGAGTTCCTTTTTCCTAAAGGAAACAGCAGTAAGCAGGACGTGCTAAGTGCTCTGGGGGTGCATCGGAATTGAACGCAGGCTGCCTACAGGATGTGTTTGAACTGAATCCTGAAGATATCTAAACAACAGACAAGGTTGAGTAAAACCAGCATATGAGGAAGAGGAAAGAGCCCATGCAAAGAGTCTTTTTGTTTGTTGCACTTATGAGACAGAGTCTCCCTGAAGCCCCAGCTGGCCTGGTACTTACTATGTGGACCAGGCAGGCTGGTCGTGATCTCAGAAAATCCCACTTCTCCTTCCTCTCCAGTACTAGGGTTAAAGGCACAGGTCACCAAGCCAGGTCTCAAAATGTCTTTTAAGGACAGTAAGTCCTGCAACAAGCCCTGAAAAAGCTTTCCAGTCACTGGTGACTTTGAGTAAACAAAGTAAATTGCATTCCTCTTCGAGTGATTTGGTAAACAGTACCATATTAGCATTATAAGAAATCCTATATTATCGGCCTGTATTGACCCTGAAACTCACAATGCCAAAAAACATCTTGTTCTAGAAACAGCACTCCAGGACACAGAACTTGTATACTTTCTGAAGCACAGGACTGGCATAGGTGAAAAGACTATGTACTTCAGATTTAACCTTGAACACTCTTGATGGACTGTTTGAATGATTTGAAATCAGGGAGTAAATATGACCCAGTTTTCATTTAAGATCTCTCCATGCTGGCCTTGCAGCTCTGTTGAAAAGGAGAGATGGCTCAGCGATTAAAAACATTGGCTGTTCTTGCAGAAGACCCAGGTTCAAATCCCAGCTCCCACATGATGGCTGACACCCTTCCCACCATAACCCAGTTACAGGGAATCTGAGGCCCTCTTTTGTCCTCTGCAGGCACTGAACAACCTGGGTGCACTTACATACACACAGGCATAACCTTAATAAATAAAAACAAACAGACAAACAAACTGTGGCAAGTCAGAGCAGGATGTAGCTATGAACTAAAACAGCATCAGTGGAATGGAGATTAAGGAAAAGGAATTGTTGATGATGTAGATGGATGAACTCTACCAGGAATCTCTCACATAGATAAGGCTGGGTAGGCAGGAGTGGCAAGAAGCAATGCGACAGCTAAGTCTGGTGCAGTACCTGTAGAGTCCAGCTGAGGGCCGGCCTGTGGAGCAATGCTTAAGGAAATCGAAGGTGAGGTAACACCTCAAGATTTTAACTTCCCGAGTACTAAATGGAGGCAGTCTGAAGGTATTTCCCAAGACAATGTAAGACTCAAGTCTGTGGTGTGGTCAACCTTCATCCATTGAAAACATTGGCACTGCCCACAATGCAAAAGTGTGGTGTACTGGCTCCTCTTCATGGGGCACGGTTACCTACACAACCATTTGGCCTCTTCTCCTTTCTTCTTCAATGGAAAGCTTCTGAAGGTCAATCCATCCCATCAGCACATTTTGAGAGTGTGGTGGTTTGCATGAGTGTCCCCCATAGGCTGTAAGTATTCCGACATTTGTCTCCAGTTGGTGGCGCTGTTTTTGGAGGTCTTAGAAGGTGTGGCCATGCTGGGGGAAGTGTGTCACCGGGGGCAGGCTTAGTGAGTTTTAACAAGCTTCTGTGGTCTACAGTTGCCCTCTCTGCTTCCTGTGTTCTTTGTGAGATGTGACCCTCGGTTTGCTGCTCCAGATCCAGCCGCCACGCCTCCCACCACAATGGACTCTAATTCCCTGGAACTGCCAATCGTAAGCTCAAATAAACTCTTCTTTTTATAAGTTCCTTGGTCGTGGTGCTTTATCACAGCAACAGAAAAGTGACTAATACATTGAGATTCAGTGAATCTTACCTGACTCTATCAGCTGTTTGCTCTTTTCATTTTCCTAGCCTGTTTGATCAAGTTACTAGTTATTTGATATTTGTTAGCCTGGGTTCTAGTTTGATTTCTGTTGCTGTGATAAGACATTCTGACCAAAACCAACTTGGAGAAGCAAGGATTTATTGATTTATATGTCTGAATCACAGTTCATTATGAGCAGAAGTCAGGACAGGAACCAGGGCAGGAACTGAAGTACAAGCCATGAAGGAACACTGTTTACTGGTTTGCTTCCCCAGACTATATTCAGCCTGATTTCTTTTTTTTCTTTTTCTTTTTCTTTTTCTTTTTTTTATTTTTTTTTTGTCTTTATGAGACAGGGTCTCCCTTTAGTCCCAGCTCAGCCTGATTTCTTATACAATCCAGTGCAGCCCAGGGCTGGCACCACCCACAGTGGGCTTGGCCCTCCCACATCACTCAACAATCAAGAAAATGCTTCACAGACAAGGTCACAGGCCAACCAGATAGAGGAAGTTCCCAGTTGAGGTTCCTTCTTCTCAGGCGGCTAAACTGACAATTGAAGCTGTCCAGCACAGCTACTCTGGCTATTTCCCAGCATGGTGGCTGCCCCATGGTAGCCTTTAAATATTTCAATAAAATACTAGGTGCAATTCATTGAAAAACGTCTGATTTACCATTTATATGCATTTTATCAACTTATCTTGATGGAAAATGATGCTGGATTCCTTTTATCTTTGGGAAACTTTCAATTCAAGAGATTGCCATCTGCCCAAGGCTGTACATACAGTAGGAGGCAGTGATGATTTGAACCCAGATCTCTCTGATTTAAAACTTGCGTTAATTCCAGTCTGTAGTGGTTTTTCTATAACCTGCCATCATCTACCTGCTGGGCTGGCATGTTAGTGTTGAGCCTCGGGAGCTATCAGAGACAGGCTCCAAGGGAATGGGAAATGTTAATAGAATCTGGCACTCTGTAAACTCTCCTTAATAGCTACCTCCCTCCTCTCTCCAGGGCCTTCTTCCCTGGGGAAGCTTGTTATCTATAAAAAACATGAATTTGTTAGAAAGCAAAAATTCCTAACCATCAGCATGAGTTAGATAGCAGGCATTTGTAGTAACTTTTATCCCTGTGCATATATCATAAAATGCATTGCTTTAATAACACTAAGACTTCATATCCTCCTTAAATAACAGCTTTTATAACTGAAATTAAGATTCTATAAGGATAAATGCCAAGATTTCTTCTGTGTGTTTACTTTTAGGTATTTTCACAATGGAATCTTTGCCTTACACTTTTTTTCATGATCATTCTTATGAAAATAATCAGATCGTGACACCTACTACTAACTCTCCCATCACTCTGCATCCTCTTAGTAGTTTAGATTTATAATGCAGTGCTGAATTCTTCTAATAGACTATTATCAGATTAGTTACTCATGTGGCAGCTATTATTTTAGTACAATAAACAAACGCAGCTCATAATCATAAATTGTATTATGATTAATGAACGTGTCACCCTTGCTCAGCAGTAACATATTCATTCTTTGTTTAATCAAATTTAAAAGGAGAGGGAAGAAGGAATTATGATAAGACATCTACTAGAGATGTAACTGGGGACGGAGGTACAAGTCAGTGCTTCCCTTTCTGTACATGAGTATTCTCCTTGACCCGAATGATACAGTACATCCAATGTACATGAGAACACTCACTCATCATCAAGTAAATAACCCAATGTGAAGATTGACACCCAAAACTTATAAAACAATGAAAGCAAAACTAGCCATAAACATAATATGAGGGACTGGAGAGATGGCCTAGCGGTTAAGAGCTCCGACTGCTCTTGCAGAGGACCCGGGTTCGATCCCCAGCACCCACATGGCGGCCCAGAACCGTCTGTAACTCCAATTCCAGGAGAACTCCAGTTCCAGGGGAATCTGACGCCGTCTTCTGACCTCCGCGGTATTGCACGACACAGGTGCACAAACCTACATGCAGACAATACATTCATATAAATAAATAAATAAATAAATAAATAAATAAATAAATAAATAAATAAAATTAAAATAAACATAACATGAATGCCTTGCCTACTATATTTTCAAAATTTGTCCAAATTGCCAGTGTTTACTTCTTTCATGTGAGATGTATAGGTAAATTCTAAACTTGTTGTTCTAGCAGGTTAAACATGTAAAATTATGCCTGTATTATGGTTGGGATAAGATTCACTAATAAAATGACAGCCTATTCTGGAAAGCTGTAATTTGTTATAAGAATGCTTTAAGAAATATTTTCATGAATAAGTTAATGCCAATATTGTATAATGCCAAGTCAAAACAAAAAAATGATCTTTGCTGTTAGCAATCAAGCTGTGTTGAAATTTTCACTTTGCGAGTAAATTAGAATATTTTTGTTTTTAACACTGAGTATAATGAAGCTGTTAAGCAGCCAGTGTCAACACATGGTGTGTAATAATGCTGGGGTTAATATAATAATCATCACTTAAGAGACTCAATTCTCTGATTGGCAAAATTATTACACATTATCCTGTTTTCCTTTAAAAGCAACTTAAGAAGTTTAGTTCTCAAGTATTCAAATAATGTTTAAGTACCTTGGAGACAAAGGAGATTTTTTTTTTTTAATCTATCTTTGTATTCTTTGTAGCAGACTAACCCATCTTTCTGGCATTCTCTATGTATCGGTTGATTAATTGATCTACAACTTTGGAAGAATCATAGAGAGAACATGGGACAATTGCTATTGAGAGATGAAAAATTAATTTATGTGACAAATCTTTTTTATTTATTTTTTATGTGCATGAATGTATTGTCTGCATGTAGGTTTGTGCACCCATGTTGTGCCATGCCTCAGAGGTCAGAAGAGGGCGTCGGATTCCCTTGCAACTGGAGTTTAAGTTCTCAGTCGCCATGTGGGTGCTGGGGATTGGACCCGGGTCCTCTGAAAGAGCAGTCAGTGCTCTTAACCGCTAGGCTATCTCTCCAACCCTATGTGACAAATCTTAAAGTTGAGATTAATCAATTGTGCTTCACATGTGATCAAAGGAATAATATCCCAGTAATGATCAGAATTTAATGATCCATCCATCCTTACCATTAATTTGTTGCTATTTTCACCAGTTAGGAGAGAACTTGGTTTCTGAATTGGATGTGTGGGGCTAAACACAGGCATTTCAGTGGTGTCCAACAAACACCAGAATTTTACACACAGAATTTTAATTAGTTAATTAATTTATTTTTATTTTACACATGTGAGTGTAAGTATATCACATGCATATAATGCCTGTGGATTCCAGGGGAGGGTGCCAGATCCCCTGGAACTGGAGTTATGGACAGTTGTTAGTCACTATATGGGTGCTGAGAACTGAATCTGGGTCCTCTGAAAGAAAGGCCAGTGCTCTTAAATGGAGAGCCATTTCTCCAGCTCTTTTGTTGTTTTTGCTTAAAGTCTATTTAAAATTTTCTCATAATTTATGAAACTCTATGGACTATTGGTTACTTTGAAGAGTTTAATTTATTTTCGGTTGGGGTCTACTGTATTTTCCAAATGTGAGCAGATATATATTAATTAAATCACATCTGGCTTCAGATAAGGAGAAATAACTGCAGGGAGGGGGGAGTTTAGAAGTAGAAAATGAAAGAAAGCACAGCACCTCTTTATGTGAAAGCAGGATTTTAGGTGACTTTGAGCAAGTCTGAGATGTAGAAATGGTATTGTGAAGAAGCTTCTGTTTTCTGCTGGAGATATAGAAGTGTGGAGAAGGGCTGAGTGCACACGCAGGTTACAATGGTAAAGTAAAATCTTTAATTAATGTAAAAACTTGGAAAGATAGACTTTTAGATTCACTAATGCTGAAGACTGTTGAGAATGAAACTCAGCAGAGGAGTTTTGAGTACAAACTGAGATTTGATTCATAATGTATTAAAAGCAAAGTGTCCTAGTTTGCTAAGGTGTGACTGAATTCTCTAAAACTTCACTTGAGTTAGAAGCTACCCAATGACATATTCTAATGGTTTGGGGAAGTTGTTAGGATTAGGTAAGGTCATGGAAGAGAGAGCTGAACTGGTACACTTGCTGCGTCTTGAAGGTGATGTCCTCTGCTGTATTACTGTGTAGCAACAACACCCTCCCAGTGGCTGAGGGAATATCAACACCATGTTCAGGATTCTCAGCCTACAGAATGATAAAAATCTGATTACAAATTATCCATCCTTAGGTCATCCTGTTTTTTCTTTGATTGTAATTACTATGAAATATATTATGTCTTCATTCCTAATAGAAATTATTCCTTTGGTTAATATTACTTATATACATCTGCCTTAATAAAATTATGCCTCAATATCAAAAGATTGATTTCAATCTCTGTTTTTGAATACCGAAGATTAGCGCTGCCTTTTTTAAAAAGTCCAGATGTGGTGCGGTGCTCAAAATTGCGGGTTCAGTGTATCTGAGTGGTAAATAAGCCCAATTTTAAAGGTTGGATATTTGTAACTAAAACCAGAGCATCAAAGCATGTTGTTCAGCTGAATAAGTCACTAATGATGAATTAAGCAAATCACTGATTTGGGGAATAGGAGGGACAATGTGCGTTCTACTTACCAACTCTCAAAATCTTTTGAAGCAAACCATATATTACTGAGCAACATTGTAACTCGAACTTCCTGGCTGTATGTTAATTTATAGGAATATATAATTTATTTTTATAAAAAACTGTGAAGGAGCCAAATAATTAAAATTTCTCCCCATGTCTCTGCTATAGGACTGCCATAAACATTCTCAGTCAAACATAAAGTTTCAGAAGAAATCTTTGAGTAAGTAGATTAGTTCATTAGGAAAGTAACTGCATTGCATATAGGAAAAAAACAAAGAACAGTTTTATTGAGATACAGTTTACTAACTCTACAATGAGAGTACAATTTCACCCAGAGTAATTATAAATTGACTGTACAATGTTAGAGCGTAGCGGGGACATCTTTGAAATTGTTCTCTGATTCCTCTGAAGGCCCCAATCCTTGTCCTAACTAACTCCCTCTTTGTCTCTCTCATCTCTTTCCTCTTCTAGTTATTTCCTTCCCTTAGCCCATTTTAAATTTCAAGATTGCTGCCCTCATCTTATGATGGAAACTGAAACTGCCTGTCAAGAAGTAATGGCCTCACAGGTACCTGTAAGACTCCAGCCCCAGGCTGACTGAGACTGCCTGACTGTGGGCACTTCCTGTTGTTTCTCCTCAGCAGCACACTGGAGCTGTTGTCAGCACCCCAAAGGCCCAGCTCAGCATGTTAGCTTCTCCTTCTTTCCAGGTGTTGGACAATAAATTCATTTCCTGTTTCTTTATCACTCATTTCTCTGATACTTGTTTCCTTTTGGGGTCAGGATGGGATCTTGGAATACCTTGGAGCTGGGACTACAACCTGGGACTCCAATCAATAAGCATAATCAATTTTAGAATATTTTCATTATCCTAGACACCTTATAAACATTAGCAATTAACATTTTTCTTCCAACGTGTCCAGCTCTATGATCACTTGTTAAAAAGCCACTTATTTATTTCTGTATTTTTTGACAGAATATTTCTTTCGTGATGAATTTCTTTTACTGAGTATAATATTTTAAAGTTCATTCATATTTGAGCATATATTTATACTTCTTTATATTGTCAAATAATATTCCATTCCATAACTGCATTGCTGCATTGTATTTATCAGTTCACCACTTGACAGCTATTTAGGCTTCTACTATTTTTATTTTTATCTTATTTATATTTTTTTGAGACAGGGTCTCTCTGTAGCCCCAGTTGGCCTAGAACTCTCTATACAGACCAAATTGGCATTGATCTCACAGAGCTCTGCCTGCTCTTGCCTCCCAAGTGCTGGGATCAAAGGGATGTGCTACCATGCCTGAATGGGTTTCTACTTTTTGATTGCTAGTAATTACATTATGAAAATTTTTATTTTATTTACATTTATTTATTTATTTATTATTTATCTTTTGAAACAAGATGTCATGTAACCCAGGCTTACCTCACACTTGATATATAACCAAGGACAACCTTAAATTTTTGGTCTTCCTGTCTCCACCTTACTGGGATGCTAGACCTAGAGGTGTATACTACCATATACAGTTTATGCAGTGCTGGGGATTGAACCCATGGCTTCCTATAAGCCCTGTACCAACTGAGATACATCCTTAGCCCTATATTTTCTTTTTGGTCTTTGGAAGTTTCATACATGGTTTTTAATGAATTTTTAGTTCTTTTCCCTTCCTATTACCCTGACTTACCCTCCTACTTCCTGCTGAGATCCTTCTTCTTTTCAACAAGTTCACCTTCTGTTTTCATATCATGTGTGTGTGTGTGTGTGTGTGTGTGTGTGTCCCACTGTATTTCAATAGTTTCCTACCTAAGCTTAGGTGAGAGGAGCTTAGGCGACTTATCAAAGGTTTGAAGCAAGTGATACCCCTTCCTTCAGCCCCCATTGGCTGTTAATAGTCCTTGAGGAAGTGGTGGGGCTTCACGAGTTTGTTCCTCTTCCACCATGAAAAGTCAAAGGGTCCATTCTTGTGAAGGTCTTGTACAGGAAACCATAGCTGCAGTACTTTTATGAGTGTGTCAGCTGTGCCATGTTTAGAAGACACTGTTTTAAAGCATTCCTCCTCAGACGCTGGCTGTTACATTCTTTCTGCCCTTTCTTTCTTGGTATACCTGGATCCTTGGAGAAAGTGGGGTGGTAGTGGTGATATGTGGGGGGATTTGTTTTCATTGGGGGGAAATACACATGGAGGAATAGTTCTGCTAAGTTACATAGTACCTCTGTACTTAACCTTGGCAGGAGCTACCAGTGTTTTTCAAAGCAACTGTTTGCATGATTTGACATTTCTACCAGGACAATGGCTCCAACTGTAGATACTGTTAGTCATCCATCTCCAGTATGCACTGTGGCTGGTAGAATTCACTCATTTGTATTCCTAGTTTTTGTAGTTGGGCTGTTCTCAGGAAAGCCTGTTTCCTACCACTGCTTCTTGACAAGGCACAGCCCACCCCAAGGCACAGTCAGTTTCCTATGACAATGATTTTATCAAAGGTTTCATGGACTGTCTTTTTTTATAGATCTCTGGAAAATTGTTTTTGATAATACCACCAGCAGCTCCAAGCCTCCACTAATTGCTGGCCAATCCATCTATTGTTTTTAGCAATATCCTGGGGGCATAAAATGCTCCACAGGCTAATCCAATTAAATTGTCTCTTTGTAGGGGTGCTCTTTGAAGCCAGCTTTTGAGATTTGTCCTCAGCTCAGAAAGGATCTTCTTAGCTGTCTCTTCTTTAACTCTGTTAAATTCCTGTGTATTCTATGGTTTAGTAGTTGCTTTCCTGTCGCTACCAGCCTCTTTCTAATAGTTCACCAGTGAAACCTCTGTAACGTTCTTGCAAAGCTAGGAACAAAGATAGTGACCCACTCTGTGAGGATCACACCGCTTTTCTTCAAATTGAGGGCTGTGTGGAATACTTCCTCTGGTCTATTGGGTTGCCAGTTTAACCATGAAGACTATGTCCTGCTTATAAACAACAAGAACAGGCAACAGGAGTCAAATTCTTTCCTGATGTCCTGGAATAGCTTTCACTGTTTGAGTGAGGGCTTGGAGGAGAGAAGGAGCCTCAATCTGCTCAGCCACTTTGTGTATAATGTAGTTTCTGTCACAAAGATCTCTGCGGGAAGAAATCTTGGTAGCGTATGGGTTTCTGTGCCAGCTGCAGCTCTTGACTAAGAGCTGGGTGGACAGGTACAGATCCCCTTACCTTGCCTGGAGTTCACTGAGCTGGGAGAAGGGCAAGTAGTGGTTCAAAATACCTGACTTTCACTATTCTTGCCCAGGTTTCTTAGTTTTTCTTCTGTATTTCTTTGTGTGTATATGCCTTTAGGAATATCCAGTGATTTTAAATATTTTATTTTTCTTTTAAATAATTTTCACTAGTTCCAGTGGTTTTACTGGTGACAGTGTCCATAGCCCTCTTGTTTCCCTTTCTGTGCACACTCTGTTGAGAAGAGAGTATAATCTGTGCACAGGCCAATTTGGTTGAGACAAAAAAATTCGAAGAACCACACACACAAAAAAAACAAAAAACAAAACCAAAGTCAAAACACCTGTGAAGGACTAAAATCAATTTTATGTCATACTTTTTGCAATAGAAAAAGGCCAGCTGCAATGTTCAACAGCTGAAATGTGGAAGGAAAAGAAACAAAGAAACAAACAGCTGTTTGTTATCCCTGAGGGCTGGTATGAGAGTCCAAGTTCTGCTGGAGTTTCTATGCATGTCTCGCTGGGGGCAGCCTAGGTGTTTGTTAATGAGACTCTGTTCTCCTCGGAATCTTGATGGGGACAGTTCTGCTTCTGCCCTCCCTGAAGTTGCCGTAGAGTCTTCCTCCATGGAGCGATGGAACCGAAGGCTGCATCTTACTGCGTGCTGTTTGACTGGGGTCTGCTCTCAGCACTCCCAGTCTTTCAACCTGCTTACATCATGGCTGCCTCATTTGAGACCTGCAGGAGAATTTCTCTGTTCAGTTTTCTTGGTGTTATATCACATAACACAATGGTCCAAGAGACATGGCATTATCTTTACTATATAAAGTCACCTAGTAAAGGGTTTGACAGGTTATGACATTCCATCATCTTGGCCACAACCTGGCCTGCTAAAGCTCATGCAAATTCCACCTACGCTCGAGGGGAGGTTTGAGTAAATGCAGGGATCCAAGGTTTTTATTTAATTCTCAGAATAGCCAGTGATGGTTACAGCAGATCGGTTCGGGTAGAAGAGCTTGCTGAGTATTTTTCTTCCAAATTTTCCTGATGCCAAATCTCTTCTCTTTGAGTAGTGCCTCAATCTTTATGCATTTGCTCTGTAGTCTCTGATGGGAATCATAACACCAAATTACAACATACATTATTTATCTTTCATTTCTACTTTACATTCTAATGGCTTCTTCGAGGAGCTGAGTACAACCTTAAAAACGTTTATTTCTAAATTCAATCTTCAAAACAGAAGAAGTGGAATTTTAGGAGAAGAGAGGTGTAAGGAAGCAGGGCTAGGCCAAGCAAGGAAGGATTTCAGGAGACAGGCAGGACCGGCAATAAAGAAGAGTGACACAGGGCAATAAGACATGCCTGTACAGTGGTGGAGTTTAGGAGCTAATCAAAGGAGTGATAAAATCAGTTTGTTTGCTTACTCAGACACCTATTTTTTAGCGTCCAGCTAATCAGTTAGTGGGAAGTTAAAACATAAATTTTAAAGGCTATAAGGAACATTCACAGCAGAGGGATTACTCAAGATTAGCACAGTGATTTTCACTCTGTAGTCAGTAGCAACTCTAACTAAAAATTATTAAGGCTGTTTGTGACTTATCAACCTGACACAGAAAGGGTATTTCTCTTTACTGACTTTTCTAAAATATGGTTCTATCTATCCTTCCACATGGTTCTAGCTTTCGGTATATTGCATGTGTATGTCAGCACAGGTGGTGCTGTTAGCTTTGATTTCCAGAAGTTGACTGATGATGGTCTTTCTAAGCAAGCAGAAGTTACCAATAAAATTGACTCTAATGGGTGCTCTGGGTGTTGTTATTACACAGCTGTAGACAATAAGCCAAGAGAAGAACAGCTGATGTACATCTTGAGATCAAGATAAGAGGCGATGCTTGGAGCTATAGTTTAGTAGAAATTGCAGAGTATTTATAGTGCTTATTGTATTTGTGGTACATTAGTTGAACTGGCAAGAGAATGATATTAAGGGAGCCATGGATCTACAGCTTAAAATAATGTTAAGTGGTTTCTAAGCCCTTTAATTCCAGTCAGCGTCTATCTTCCCTATGCCAAGTACTACATGGGAGTGAGTCACTAAGTGGAAACTCTGCTCACATAAGTCTATTGCTTTATCTTTTTGTTGAATTTTTTTCTTGGCCTTAGATGCACTTCTAGGTCTGGCAAGATGACTCAACAGGTAAAGGCATTTGCTGCCAAACTTGTCAACCTGAGTCCAATCCCCAGGACCCACATGGTGGAAGAAGAGAATTAACCCCACACAAGTTGTCCTTTGACCTCCATACTCAGGCCATGGCATGACCGACGAAAGGATATATATATATATCCTTTCCTGACCTACCCAACATCTTACTATCTGTCCTTCCCCACATTTTTATCCCTTGGTTTAGGTATCACTGGTTTCCTAGACAACATTATTTTCCTTCAAATATCTGACATAGTCTAGTTTCAAGTATTTAGTACACATGGCTCATTCACCTACTGATACTTTCCTTTCCTTTTCTTGGCCTTACTCATGGTTTGTGGCTTGGGCTAAGTGCACCTTCCTGGAGGGCTCTTTCCACCTCTTCACAGTCTTCCTTTGATATACCCTGCCCTCAGAACTCCTCATTCCTCTGATGGCCCACAGCACTGATTATATTTGTTAGGAAGTTTCACTTTGTTCCTCACTCTATAGACTGAAAGCTCTTTCAGGGTATGTTACTACTGTGTCCAGAGGCCTAAATTTTGTGTTGGGTACTCAGCAGGACTCTCTGCAACTACTTCTTATACCAAATGACACAGAGTGGGATTTTGGAGCCCTTCATAGCTAGTCTCTGATGGTGTGGAGTGTGACCATTTTTACATCCCTTGTCCCTCAACCTCAATGAAATGTCTTCCCTTCCACAGGAAAGGGTGATATGTATTCATTGCTAGCTTTCTGAGAATTGATTAAAAGGATCAAGAACACGAATCTGGAGGGGGCATTGTAAGGCCATGGCTGATAGTGCACAGGAGCTTTGGCTGTAGCCTCTGCTCAACATGGAGATCATTACCATTCTTTGTATGTCTTCTCTCAATGACAGATAATCCACCTATTCCTGGGTGCTGAGGAACATAGTTTATATTTCATAACATTCATAAATAACTTGGTTCATTAAAAATTTTTTGAGATGGGGTCTCCCTGTAGCATCACCTGGCCTAGAACTTGGTACATAGACAAGGCTGGGCTCAATCTCACAGAGATCTGTCTGCCTCTGCCTCTCAAGTGCTGGGATTAACAGTTTATACCCCTGTGTCCCTAAATGCCTCATTTTTTAAGGTTTGGAGATTATAATCTTTACAAAGTCTATTTTCTACAATCCTAGATGGACATTTCTGCCAGGTAGAAACCGTTTCATGCAAGCTAAGTGTTATTGTTAGTTTTTTTTCTTTTTTTAAATTTTTATTGATGCTTTGCGTATTTCATACATCATTTTCCAATTCAGTTCAGGCATATATCCCTTTCCCTTCCCCCCACTCCACCCCTACCCATCCCAGATCATGCACTCTGCTGTAACTTTTCTGCATCTTTCTCTGTTTTATTGTTTTGTTTTGTTTTCATTTTTTTTTAACAATAAGTGATAATTTGTGAATACAAGCATCCTTCATGTAAAACCAATTTGCGAGCAGTTGTGCCCAAACCCACACAGCTCATGGGTCCCACCATCCAGCAGGGGGGGGGGGGGTTTGTATGTTCAATCAAGTTGATCAAATGAATGTCCAGTCTATATTGTTGTAGTTTCACCATTCACCCCAATCGCAGCCCTTACATTCTACCATGCCCCCTCTTCTGCAGATTGTTCCCTAGGCTTAGAAAAGGGGCACAGGTGGATGAGAAGCAAAACAGTCTACTTTCTCTGGAGCTGTTGTCTTGGTCTCTAGTCAATTCTGGCTGTTTTCTTTCATGGGCTGCCAGCTTGTCCAGGCATAACCTTTCGATCCTACTAATGAAGCACATGCAATTAGATATATAGGTATTTAAACAGTATAATATATAGCCTTTTGATCCTACTAATGAAGCACATGCAATTAGATATATAGGTATTTAAACAGTACTAATTGTTATGGTAGGTTACTTTGGTATAGACACAGATGTTTGGATGGTATGTTAATCCATGAATTACATTTTCTTCTGTTAAGTATGACTAGGCTAGGATCAAGAAAACAAATGATACCAAGTGCTGGAGAGGTTGTGGGGAAAGGGGAACACTCATCCACTGCTGGTGGGAATGTAAACTCGTACAGCCACTATGGAAAGCAGTGTGGAGAACCCTTGGAAGACTTGGAATGAACTTGCCACCCGACCCAGCCATACCACTCCTGGGCATGTACCCTCAAGACTTACGCCACCACAGAGATACATGCACAGCCATGTTTATTGCAGCTCTCTTCACAATAGCAAGGAGCTGGAACCAACCTAAATGCCCCTCAACTGACGAGTGGATAGAGAAAATGTGGTACATCTACACAATGGAGTTCTATGCAGCAGTAAAGAAAGATGACATCATGAGCTTTGCAGGAAAATGGCTGGAGCTAGAGGACATCATGCTGAGTGAAGTAACACAGTCCCAGAAAAACAAATGATGAATGGTATCCCTCATCTGTGGATGCTAGTGCCAATTACCCAGTTGTAAGTATTTCTTGTGTAGGGCCCCCTGAGCTTTTGTCCAAAGCAGTTGGGCATAATGCATATTGGAAACAACAATAACAACAACAAAAAGGACTGCATCAAAGAACTGACTGAAACAGTGAACTTCTGCTCAAAACAGTCAACTTCCTCATGGAGAATATTGAGAAAGACTAAGAGATGAAAAGCATGTTTGGCAGAATGCATGAGCTCTGGCGGGGTGGGAGAATGGGCGGGAACATGGGTCTAGATTTGTTAAAAATATAAAAATAAATTTATGTGAAAAAAAAGAAAAAAAAGTATGACAGGGTCTTCCTGTGGTTTAAAACATCTCCTAACCATTAGAGGATGTAAGATTGTGGCATCAGCCGTGGGTTATTCCTCCAAGGAGAGTGCTAATAGCCAATTAGATTTGGGATATACAGACATATGGCTGCCACTGCTGCACAGTATTTCCAGGCAGGTGAGGTGTAGCTGGTGCTGACGGAGGAGTCTTGCTTGACTCAAGGAGACCTATATTTGCTTTATTGGTTTAGTGGCCTTTGGTAACACTCTCTAGCATTCCAGAGACCATCTGTATACTTGCAAGTGTGGTCTCCATACATCTTTCCCATGTTTACATCAGTCTTCAACAGCAGGGCCTTATCGCCTCTCTTCCTGTAGATATCCCAGTTTGGAGGCAAGGAGCCTTTACCTTTTGTGGGGGCTTGGATCCCCTGGCCAAAATCTCCTTGGTAGAATAATCCATTGTTGATGTCAGAGCTCCTGTATTAATATATTTTGCTTAAGTGCATAGCTTAAGGAGACTTTAGCATTATATTTGGTTCTGAATAGAGAATAATCCTTTTCATAGTTTCTATGTCCATTAGTCAATTAAAGAAGGCAGTTTTACCGATTTTACAAGAGAATACCTCTATAACAGCTGGCTCCAATCTACAGCTGGAGAGCGACTTCATCATCATCATATTTCTCCTTATTCTATGGGGGGGGAGTTAAGAAAGTCTCTCGTATTAAAACCTTTGCAGCACCTAGAAGGTAAGATTCATTAGGACTCATTAAAAATAGTTGTTACTACTATGATCCACAGAGGGGCCTGATGTCTGCAGCAATCTGAGGCTTTTCTTCCCTTCAATGCCCAGAGGAGTCAATCCTTCTGCTGGCACTTTCTGGCACATCCTACTCACTGCTAAGCTGCATTTTCTTTCTCAGCCATTAAGTTGGTGATACTCTGGCCTGTTGGAACATACAAATCCTTTCCCTTAGTTTTTAAGTGATCAGAAATTCCTTTGCCTTTACATTTATTCATTCCCTCCCTCTCTCTTTCTTGTTTGTGGCTATGTACTAGGAGACCAGTAAAAGACAACTAAGGAACGTTGCAGAAACTATACAAAATAGTGTTTCATGAATATTTTAGGGGCTGTGGAGATGATTTGTTGTGCATGTATCAGTTTGTATCTCTAGTGAAAGATGGTTGTGGTGATGTACACTTTTCACCATAGCTCTTGAGGGGTGGTGGAAACACGTGGATCCAGGGGGCTTGTCAGCCAGCCAGTCTAGGCAGGACAGAAAATCCAGGGTCAATGACAGACCCTTTCTTAAAAAAACTGGAGAAGCAATTGAAAAATATATCCATTCTTCAGTCACATGTGCTCTCCACATGTAAGCACACATGCCTACCCCACCCCCACAAAGATTTTAGCATGTTGCAAGAACAATAACATAATATTACAAGAAGGTTACCACATATTGTACTTCACTGAGTTACCACATATTAATTGACTTATTCTCCTTAGGTGACATTGCTGGTAATGACAAGAAGCCAAGATTTATTTAGTCAGGTATTGTACTAAACACATATTAATTCTTGGAACAATGTTTAGGGAAAAACATCTCTTGATACCCTCATTTTAGTAACAAGGTACAAAGAGGTAAAAGAACTTGATAACGGAGGTGATGCTTAAACTCTTCACTACTGACTGCACCACTCATCATGACAGTGGAAGTACATTTTGTAGGGTTTGGAGTGAACAAACATCACCTTGGAAGCATTATTTCTTAAATGTAGTATCTCTGGACCAGATGTCAGAGTTTCTGATTTACTAACCTGTGTTGGGACTTAGAAATCTATACTTTTAACCCATGATTCTAAGGCAGATGTTTACCAGTCCACTTTGAGGAACATGAATCTCTGAATCTCTGTATCTCTAAATAAATAGAACTCCATATCTCTCTTGAGTTCTTTGGTAAGGAAAAATGTAGACTGAAATTCTAAAGCATTTTGTTACAAAAGTCATTCTCGTCTTCACCTTGGTGTAATTCAAACTAGCAGTAACCAGATTATTGTCCACAAGAAAGAATGCAGAATATCCTAGTTATAGGCAGGAGGAACACCGGGAAATTTTTCTTCCAATTCTAGGAGCCAGAACTCTCATCCACAGAGTACTGTGATTTGGATTCCATCCCCAGTTTGACCTCCTGCCATGTACTTGACTCATTCCATCTAGCTTCCCTTCTGTCTTCCGGATTGCAGGCAAGAAAGAACTTACAAAGAAAGTCTGCTAAAATATATTTGGTTAACTCAGGTGAAGGGAATGCAAGGGCTTCTCAAACATTAGCCTGCTGGTTGAAGTTTTCAAATAATTCCCCTAGCTCTATTCTGAGAAAATAGGATGAATTTGAAAGAACTTGCTTGTGGTGTGATGTCCCACTGCAGAGTACACTGTTTCCTTTTTTAAACTCTTTTTTTTTATTTCTTACTAAAAAATCACACCTTTAGTCAGATGAAACACAGCACCTATCTCAATTTTCAACTTTCCCTTGCAGTTGTTCTTGGTGAAGCCCAGATCAGATCCTCAGGAGGCCAATCAAACAGGATAATCAGCTTGCCCAGATTGACCCAATTACGTTTAATTAGTTGTTTTTTTTAAATCTTTAAATTTCCTACCCAGATGGACTTTATGGCTTTTATTAAACAATGAAGAAGAGCTGAATCTTTGGAATTAGCTGGTCTCTCAGGTGCTTTCTGTTGGTAATAAAACTCCAGGAAACCTTCAAGTCTCCATAAGGAAGCCAAATGATTCTGAAAACTACTTGGCTCCGTTTCTTTCAGGCTCTCTCTGTTAAATGGAAAGTGTTCTTGATTTGTCTGAGCAAGTCTTTGTCTCATCTATTACTCTTAGTTAAGATCACATGACAGTGCTGAATCTTTCAACTTGGTAGAGTGGCTTTCATCATTCCTCAGCTGGTGACCTGGGTGAACTTTCAGCTTTTTCTGTTAGACTTCAGTTGGATGAGAAGAAGGCTTCCAGGAAGTCACGAGGGATCCAGAATGAAAGCAGAATTAAAATAAGTCAAGAGGCTAATTAAATAGAATGAAACAAATGAAAATAATTGTCCTGGTCCATTTTTTCTTGCTAATAATATTTGACTGTAGACTGGGTGAATTATTTAAAATGAGTTTTATTTTAGGTCATGGTTCTGTTCTGGGGTTAAAGTCATCATCTAGAGATGGCCTTTTTGTAGGCAGAGTACTGTTCTGAGGTGGTATAGGGTATCACATGGCAAGAGACATTCAGCAGACGTGTGTGGCAAACCTCTCTCCTTTCTCTGTGTTTACCATTGTTCAGTCAGATAGTTCTTCTATGATGACTTTAATCCTCTGCTTTACAAAGGTCCCACCTCTAAAGACCACACCTGGATTAAGTTTCCATCGTGTTAGTCCTTCAGAATGAGATGAAACTCCAACATGTGTTTCAGAAGAAACAAAGTATATTCAAACCACAGTAACAATTACTACTAATAATGGAGTAAAATAAGGGTTGTTAAAATAATTGTGCTAAAATAATTTAATATTGAGGAAGTTTGTTCTATCATGTTTAGAGCTATTACCTTTATCAGCTCCCAGGGTACTTGGAAGAATTTAATTTGTGCAATCATATTATCTTCAAATGATGGGTGTTTAGTTGCATATCCAAGGACACCCGTGACTGTCCCCTGCACTCCTCTCTTCCCGGACACTCTTCTTGTTTTTCTGCTTTCTCTTCCTCAGTTTCCCCTTTCTTCTGTCCGCCTACCTTTTCTTTCCCATCTTGCTTTTCTCTTCCATCCCCCTCCATCTCCCTCCCTTCTTCCCTCCCACCCTTCCTCCGCTGTTCTCTGACTCAGAGTTTCTCTGCCTTTACTGTGCAAAGCAGATACCTGAAGGGATTGTTAAAACAGTGATCACTCATCTTTCTTCACTTGATTCAACAGGTCTAGTTTGAGGCTTAAGCCTTTGTATTCCTCACAAGTTAGCTGGTTATAACTGCTTTTGCTACAACCAGGCCCATACTTTAAAAGTCAGTTCCTTAGCTGACATGATGTCTTGGTTCCTGCTTCCAAAATTAAATCAATATGACTTTCGATAGAGGCTAGAATATGTTTTGAAAATTGCCCATATTGTCCCAGGTAAATTTTTTTATCATTCATGTGATGAAATCTGTTTTTGCCAATTCTTGAAAATGAATATTTTATAGCTTTCTGATGCAATAATGTAATATTAATACTATCAATCTGAATTACGTTTGAAATAGAAAGAACCGAAGTTTCCAAATTGGGGCATTCCCTCGGCTGTATGGGATGCTGGCATGTTGAGTTATGGAGCCAAGAAAAATTAGAAAGGCCCAAAGGACTGCAAAGTTTTCAACTGATTTAAACAACTTCTAATTTTATGTCTGAGATAATTGCTTTTTGAGCCTGTTCTTTGCTTCTGCTATCTCTTGCACTGTTCAGCTATTGCCCCCTGATACATGCTAAACGTTATTTAGTTACTGTACCTCTGTGAAGAGATGCTAAGAATTAAACGAATACTCTGCAATTTGCTGAGAGATAACTAGTTGTCAGGACAATAATTAACAAACAAAAGGTTAAGGCCAGGGGCACATGGCTAGGAACACTTTTTGATCCTAAAATTTACAGTAATGTGCTCAGCGGCATTTGATATACCCGTGACCTAGACACACTCTCCTGCCTGTCGGAACCTGCCCTTTCTGATGTCCCTCTGCTCTCACTGGTAGCACCTTCTTATTCTCTTTACTTTTATCATCTTCCTTCCTCTCTGAATTTTGAAAACATTTCTGCACTCACATATTTTTCCATTTATACTCACTCTAAATGATATTACGTAGTGTTCTGGTCTGCATCTCCATTGCTGTGACAAAACACTCCGACCAATGCCAACTTGGGACAGAAAGGGTTTATTCATTTTACATCTCCTGATCACAGTTCATCACTGAAGAAGCCCAAGATAGGAACTCAGGGGAACTTTGAGGCAGGAGCTGAAGCACAGGCCATGGAGGAACACTGTTTACTGGCTTGCTGTCCTGCCCCATGCTCAGCCTGCTTTCTTATACCATACAGAACAACCAGCCTAGGAGTGGGACAGCCCACAGTGGACTGGGCCCTCCCACTCAACAATCAAGAACATCCCCCACAGACATGACTACAGGCAGGTCCAATGGAAAAAATTCCCCGATTGAGACTTTCTCAACCAGGTGTGTCAAGTTGACACTAAAGCTATCCAGCACATTTAGAGACATCTTTTTAAAAAATATTTTTTGTGTGAGTGTATTACCTTCATGTATGTAAGTCCACCTGTGTTGTGCAGTGCCCATGGAGGTCAAAAGAGGTCATCAGATGCCCTGGTACTGGAGTTATGGATGGTTTTTAGCTGCAATGTGGGTGCTGGGAACCAAATCTGGGTCCTCTGCAAGAGCAGCCAGTGCTTCTAACCACTGAGCAATCTGTCCAGCCCCCAGAGACATCTTGAAGTCACACACGTGTGCATGTGCACATAACACAAACTCCACTTTCATAAAAGTAGTTCTCAACCCTTCCTCTTGACTCCTATATCCAACTGTTAACATGACACTTATTTTAACGTCTGTCTTCTCTTTCTTACCATGTTCATAACTGATATCTGTGTTCTTCTAGAAATTGCTCTCTATCGGTGCTTTCCATCCCAATGAACTGTATTTCCACTTTCCAATTGCCCTAAAACTGTCGGTATTCTTCTAGTTCCCATTTAGCAATCCTGTGAGCTCAGTCACCAAAATACTTCTTTCCACATCCACCCTCTTGCAAGTTACTCTGTTTGTCCCTAGGGTTCCTAAAACAGCTTCCTAATTCATTTCTTCCTATTAACAATCAGACTTGTAGTTTATTCACAGAGCATCTAGAACCATGACAAAAAAACCCGGGTTTTAAAATGTCATTTTTGAAGAATCTTGGTGAGGCAGTTATGGAATGAGCATGCACCAGGAGGCTGGGCTAGGGGATCGGGATGGGCCAGCGCCCAAGAGATGGAGTGCCTGTGTTGGATCACGGGAGGAACCTCATCACATAGGATGGATATTTTACTAACTTTAGTTGTTTCTATATTGATCTTACAACTCTGAACTCAGGATTTGGCAAATGAGAAGATAACTAGGGAGACATGATGGCCACCACATGGATGTGGCCTGGAGTGATGGGAAAGGGTTTAACACATGTCTCTAGGACTCTTCAGTTTATTAAGAGCCTTGGCAAAATGGTGAGGAATGAGGTATGCCCTTGGCAGCCTGCCTTAGGGCCTGGGGTAACTGGCTCCCAAGAGACTGAGCTGGACCCTGTGAGGAGCCTTATCACACAGGATGAATATTTAGGTGCTTCTATGTTGATCTCAAAATTCTGAACTCAAGACTTGGCAAATATGAAAGAAAATAATTGGCGAGTCAAGATGGCAGCAGCCTAGCTGTGGGAGCTGGGGCAATTGTGGTGCAGTGATGGTTCTTGGTGCAAGGGCTTAAAACATGACTACCATAAGATGTCTCATCACTGGTTATCCCTGGACGTGGAGGAAGATTCCAGGCAAGGAGACACCAAGAGGGCCCACTGGATCCTTGCCCATGAGGAAGGAAAAACTCAGGTCTAGTTACCTGTATCCCAGTGGGCAGTGTTGTGACCACCCTGGTACACCTCTATTGTTGGGGGCTGGGCCTGCAAATGGACACTACACGGGGCACCCATGGTTGACCTGGCCGCCTCCTCCTCCTCCTCCTCCTCCTCCTCCTCCTCCTTCTTCCTCTTCATCATCATCATCATCATCATCATCATCATCATCATCATCATCCAGTTGCTGTTAAGACCTGGTTGCAGTCATTGCCAGCAATAGGAACCTGAGAACTCTACAGATTTCAAAAATAAGCTAGAGGACACTGCTGTAAAACTGTTGTGTGAAGCTGTGAAACATCCTAACTTCCACTCAGGTAATCTCGAGTTGGAGGTTTGTGAGCTAACTGCTGCCTGCTGTGAAGACTTGGCTTCTTTTACCCACAGTAAAACCCTGTGGGGAATCCCTTGTTGGAGAATGCCTTGGACTACAGTGTGGGTTGAGCAAGGCCCTGACACAGCCAAAGTGTAACTTGCATGTATGCAGCTGTGAGCAACTAATTTAGATGAGGAAACCCTACCATTTCTGGTTGCTGAGGAAGAGAGAAATCCCTACTTGACAATCCTAACTAAGCAATGTATAAGAGAAATGGAAAATAAGTGTGAAAATTCCATTCCAAAAATCCTGGATATATTCTTTTTTTTTCTTTTTTTTTTATTATTATTTATCTTTGTATGTGTATGAATGTCTGCATGCAGGTCTGTGCACCCGTGTCGTGCAATGCCGCGGAGGTCAGAAGAGGGTCTCGGATTCCCCTGGAACTGGAGTTCTCCTGGAATTGGAGTTACAGATGTTTCTTAGCCATCATGTAGGTGCTGGGGATCGAACCCGGGTCCTCTGCAAGAGCGTCGGTGCTCTTAACCGCTAGGCTATCTCTCCAGTCCCAACCTGGACATATTCTTACCAGAAGCCACATACAAAGGAAAAGGAGTGGGCCCTGACTTTGGCCCATCTATGTGTAAGAATTATAGATCACTGACACTCAGTGAGGTATGACTTCTTTGGCACCCAGTTCAAGTATGTTGTGTAAGATGGATGGAGGTTTGTCATTTGCTAATAGAGGACATAAAGTCAGGTTGGGGGGGATAGGAGGTGGGAGAGGGGTGATAAGGTAAAGGGGGTAATGGGGAGGGGTCTGAAATGACCAAAATAGATTTCATGAAATTCCTGAATCAACAAAAATTAAAAAAATTAAAATGTCCTATTTTTTCTTCAAAGTCTCCTGCTGTTCTTCCCCATGCTAGGCCCCTTGCACACATGTTACAGCAACCACAGTGGACTCCTTTCTTGGTCTTCTGATTGGACCTTGCTTACAGACACATACACACCACATACCGTGCTGCTTACAGACACATACACACCACATACCGTGCTGCTTACAGACACATACACACCACATACCGTGCTGCTTACAGACACATACACACCACATACCGTGCTACACCACATACCGTGCTGCTTACAGACACATACACACCACATACCGTGCTGCTTACAGACACATACACACCACATACCGTGCTGCCATTTGCCTCTCTGTCTCCTAGAATGGAGCCCTCTCCTTGAAGGTTCTTTCTGCCTTACTTAACCCCAGCTAACCTCTGCCTTTGACATGCTGCTTTTCTGTGAGGCCAATCCAGATATCACAACTCGCTCCTTTCTTTCCCTTCCCTTGCATGCTTGGCTGCAGACTCTTTTTTGCTCCAGAAATGTTCCGTATCTGGTGTCTTTACCATTTCACTTAAGGTAATAATAATAATAATAATAATAATAATAATAGTCTTCCCTCTGTGTGTCATCTATTAAGCTGTGACTTTTTTTAGAGTCAGAGCTTGGAAGTCAATGAGCAGAGCTGCTCTTAGAAACTCATAAGATGTCAGAGATTTTTCTAACCTCTTTGCTGCAGCTTGGATGAGTCCCCCAGCCCGTGTTGGGAGTTGGTAGAATCTTCAGGAGCTGGGGCCTGTTGGGAAGTTTATATCATGGGGAACTGTGCCCTTGAAGGATATTGTGGGGCTCTTTTTTCTCTTTTGATCTCTGATTTGAGGTGAAAGGGCTTTCTCTGTCTCACCCCCTCTGGGACGTTCTGAGTGACTACAGGCTCAAAGCAATGGAGCCAGTTATTCCTGGACTGAAATCTCCAAAACCATGAACCACAATAAATCTTTCCTTTTTGTAAGCAGATTTGTCTGAGACATTTGTTACTGTGATGGAAAGCGGCTAGCACAGTCTTCTGCACAGCTTTTCTGTCTAGCTTTGATTTCTCTTTATTCTGTTCTCATTGTCCGCTACTGCCAGTGATCACAGAAGTGGAAAGGCTGTGCATAACGCCATACTTCAGCATCTTAATAACCCCAAAGGAGTAAGAACCACTTGCATGTAGCCTCTATCGGGCATGCCAGTGTAACTTGGAATTTGTGCTGGCACTGGGTCAGCTACCTTCTTGGTGAAGAGGCTGCAGTGGGCTGGGTGTGGGTCATGTTGATGTGCTAGTCAGAGACAGAGATCTAAACCACATCTGTGAATTTTAACTGGCAGGAATCCAGGAGAACTGTGGCTCTACAGAGTTCTTAGGGACTTGGTTTTCTTCTCTCTTATTCTTATGACATGTGACATTTCCATTCCCGCAATCACTTTAGAGTCCATGGTATCTCCAACCTTGATGTCCATACAGTAAAGAAATGCCATAGGTAAGATCAGGTCTTGCCAACAATATCACAAAGACTTCTCATGAGGCTTTGTATTGTCTGCTAATATTCAGGCAGGGGACCATTATGGAAGGCTAAGTAACAGTGTCACCTATGTTCCCCATAACTTTGCTACTTTGCCATATTATGACAACAGATGAACACACATCAATGGGAAGAATTGGCGGTATATGTGACAATAGTGTAGTAAGATCAATAGTTCTACCTCCTGAGAAGTTAGGAGTGATGATGAACATTAAAATGGACCCAAAACTCTGTGTGTGATCCGTTGTGGAACTCTACTAGTTTCTATGTTTTTCAAAAGAAGCTTCTTTTACATATGCTCACTGGCATACTTGTCTGAATATAAAGATACATATTTATCACATAGTAGGAAATTACATTTGTCTAGGGATCTGACAGACTGATGGTTTTCTCTAAGATCTATGGCCATGTGTGTTTGGCTATGTTTACAGTGCCACATATGAGTTGCTGTTAATTGAATGGGTTTTTAAGTACAATTAGGTAGCTGTTGATTACCCCAAAGATGCTGGTATTATACCAATATAGACGTTCAACCCTGAGTAACATCTCTACAATTGACCCTCTATACCTAAAGCTCACAGAACATAGTGGACCAAGGGGTAAAGAGAATACTGACACAGCTCTCAACTCTCATCAGTGTCCCTTCCTCATTCAAAAGAAGGTGATTAACACAAAAGGCCACAACTGACCAAAGCATAGAGAACAAGAGACTGTAGAGCATATGTCTCTGGATAGGATTCCTATGCTAAACTTCACTCACCCAAGGCTCGGGCCATTGTGGAAGAGAGGGCAGAAAGATTGTAAAAGTCAGGGGAGAAGGTGCATGACTATAAGGAAACAGGGTCTTACAGGCTCCCGAGACCTTGCTTATGAGACTGTACAATGGTGACAATATGCACAAGACCCATGGAAACTCAGAAAAAAACCAGCATGGAACTGGAGGAATGGGAAGCAGGCCATATCTTTGCAGGGAAATATTGACAGGTGATCACTACTGGGTGAGGGAGAGTTGATCTTTAAGGGAGTGACACCAAACAGGCTGAATATGGTATTCCTAGAATTTCATTTTCAGGTCTCACAGGTCAATATGGGAAAGATTTGAAAATGAGACTCCTGCTCAGCAGGATAGGAATTCACAGTTTAAACAGCCCTGTAAGAGCTCTTTATTTCTTGAAGCAATAGAAATATAAAAATATCTATAAAGTAGATCCAACTATTTTGAACCCTCAGAGTAATCTTTAGGTTTAGTTTAATCATTAGGTCATTTACCAATAAAACTACAAAAATCTTTCAATAATTTGATGAATGACTGGCAGGCATATTTACGTTTCACAAAGATACAATAAAGATCTGATATTTCTTTTTTTAATTTTTTTATTATTAATTTTATTTATTTCTGTATGTGTATGAATGTACTGTCTGCATGCAAGTTTGTGCACCCGTGTCGTGCAATGCCTTGGAGGTCAGAAGAGGGTATCGGATTCCCCTGGAACTGGAGTTCTCCTGGAATTGGAGTTTCACACGGTTCTCGGCCACCATGTAGGTGCTGGGGATTGAACCCGGGTCCTCTGCAAGAGCAGTCGGCGCTCCCAACCTCTAGGCCATCTCTCCAGCTTCCTGATATTTCTTTTTAAAAACGATAGGTGTCAGGGTAGGGGTCTACTGGAGAGATGGCTCAGTAGTTAGGAACACTGGCTACTTTTGCAGAGGATCTGGGTTCAGTTCCCAGCACCTACATGGAGACTAACAGTCATCCATTACTCCAGTTCCAGGAGCAGCCAACACCCTCTTCTGACTTCTGTGGGCATTGCATAATATGGGTGCACTTATATACATGCAGGTAATACAGTAATGCACTTAAAATAATAAAATAATATTCAGAATATTTTAAAAAGATAGGTAGTAAAATTTATATGGTATTATTGTGTAAAATCTGATTCAGACTTCTAATTATAGCAGTAGATACAACTTTTTAAGATGACCTGATATCTATTCTTTCAGTAATGGAGCCCAAATCTCTGAGATGCATTACTGGCCCTTTCCTTGTCTGTGGTAGAGTCCAGCAGTTTTCCAAGGTGACCTGGTCCTTCTAATCATGGGGCTAAACTAGGTTTATACATCTTCTTTCCCTTTAAATATTTTTAGTAAATACAGATGGAAAATTCATAGCTCATTCTTTTGAGAGTTATTTGGGGGGAACTGCTGCTGGCCTCTGGATTTCTGTCAATAATTAAGCCCAGTTTTACTAGCTTTTTCTTGAATTTTGGGAGCCCTTTAATAAATGATATGGTTAGTTTTTTCCTTGTTTTTCTTGACATAGTCTAAGTTGGTTTTGTTGCATCTTCTAAAATAACAAAGCCCACCCTGCTGAACTACACAGATGGGCTTGACCTCACAGGAAACAGAAGAGCCTCTGTGCTGAATTTACAAATCTAGCCTGAGGGGAAGATGCCATATCATATCTTATTCCTCTACAACTTTTCCTAGTATAAGACATTATCTAGATACAAAAGAGGGGAAGAATTTACCACCCCAAACTCTTTAGGCCAATTTGTAAATGATACTTGTTCTCTTAGTAATCTCTATACATTTTTAGGGGGGCTATCTGTTTCCAAATCTAGCTTACTCCACTTTTTTCACAATATAAAAATGATAGTATCTGTCAGCATTATAGAAATGTGACAAAAATGTCTAATGAGTTTCTATTTCCTCAGGCTCAAGTGATTCAGTAGTGAAGCAGTTTACTCAGCTGAGATAACTGATTGAACTCATTAGTGCCTTTGTTTTTCACTTTTCTCATTTACGTATACTTTCCAGTCCAAGCATCAGCTTTCTATTCGGTGCTCCACTACTGCTACTCACAAATGTCTGGAAACAAGAAAGCGACAGACATAAGCCGTTGGGTAGCCACTACAATATTAGGAAATTTCAGTTTTCAAATTTCTGCATTGAAGCCTGCCCATCTATCAACAAGTAATTTCTGTACGAGAAATGGGGAAAAAGCACAGCAGAGATGATTACAGACACTTTAAGTATAAAACTATGGTATTTATCCTCATGGAAACTCCCAGCCTCATTAAAGAGTAAGAATTGGCCATATTCCCACTTCACTTGAAATGACAACTTAGTAAAGTGTTACCAGACATTTTAGTATTTCTCTCTCTTGTCCTCCCCTCTCCTCTTCCCTCCCTTCTCTCGTCCCCTCTACTTGCCTATGATTCTGTGTTTTTTATCATCTGTTATTTGTTTAGTTTTAACCTTTGGCTGCTGCCAATTGGCTTTAAAATTTACCCAGTTTATCTGTACAGAACACTGTAGAGATTAGACATGTTCTCCTTAGAGTTGTATATCAGTCTTTTATCTACCTGAGTTGAAATCATAGAATAATGTATTGATTTCTGAATGCATACCAGCACCCTGGGGAAGTGATAAAATTTTAAGGTCTAGTGGAAATGAATGAAGTCTCACAACTTTATTTGGGGTACAGCCACATGTTGTAAAAAATCATTCATAGTAATCTGTTATGTTTTCTCTCTCTGAGCCTTCTTACAGAACCCATTCCATGACAAGCAACAATATCTATGGAAAGAAATCAAGAACTCCCAGAACAAGCTAACCATTTGATAAATCAACTTTACCATTTCAGAGTCATTTATCTTTGCTGGTCTTGTTTAGACATCTTCTCCTGTCTCAATAAGACCTTCAAATGCTAAGAAACATCAACTGACCAGGACTTGACAAAACAGGACAAGTAGAACATTCCAAGATCAGTGAACTAGTGTCCTTAATACCCAGATACTTAAAAAATATTGCATCTATTATTTTTATGTTATGTGTATGGATGTGTTACCTACATGTTTGTGAAGTGCACCCATGTTGCCCATAGAGGTCAGAAGAGGGCACCAGATCCTCTGGAACTGGAGTTGGAATACCATGGGACTAAATGATTATTAGCTCCATGTGAGTGCTGGGAACTGAACCAGTGCTCTTAAATGCTGAGCCGTCTCCCCAGCCCATTGTCCAGATAGTTTTGATAAGGCATGTGCAAAAAGTATTAACCAGTATGAATCTCTCACCAGCAACAGAATGCCCAACTTAAACCTTCTTATGAAATAAGGCAATGTATTGACAGAAATTTTACAAGTGCATGGATTTGAATAGATGTCTAGGATATGAACAGGCCACTAGCTGATCATATTCTCTAAGAGGAGAGGAGGAACTCCCATAGCCCAAGCCATTGAATACAGTCCTCAGTTTCACTATTATTTGGTAACTAATGAATGCAGGAAAGGTATTGATTGGCTCTTTGAAGCTCATGTCCTACCTGAAGGCATTACTATTTCCTGACTACGGAGGCTGAGGTGGAGCCTGGGATAGATGCTTAAACTATAATACCTGTGACATTAGGTCACACTAAGATGACATTAAATTTTATGCCAATTCTAATTATATATTAAAAGGGCAATAAATCCTAGGAAAAATGGAACTTCAAGTTATTACTGGATATGATTAAATATAGGAAGTTGAGAATAGTAAAATATTAACAAGACAAATTAACCAACATAGAAAATATTATACATAATAGCAAAAGGTCAAAGATTATCATCGGTGGGAAAGGTAGCTAATGATTTCAAGTGGTATATCTTTCTTTTTAAATGATATTTTACAATTTATATTTGGTTCATGGACATCTGACCAGAGTTTATACTGCAGAACCTTCATTGGCAATTAGTTATAAGATACCCAATAGGAGGAAAAATGCTTTGGTGAGGGGATGGGAAAGGTGAATAGAAATGGGAATTTGGGGGCTGGAGAGGTGGCTCAGTGGTTAAGAGCACTGGCTGCTCTTGCAGAGGATCCAGGTTCAATTCCCAGCACCCACATGGCAGCTAACAATATGTACCTAACTCCAGTTCCAGACAATCTAATGCTCTCTTCTGACCTCTTCGGGTACAGCATGACATGAGTGCACTTGCATGCATGCAGGAAATGCACTCATACACATAAAATACAAATAATACACCTCAGATACCAGTGAGCAGTATGGCGTGCACAGAGCTAAACAGGCGGCCAGCAAGACACTAGTGCAGTGGCCAGGTCAGGTGAGGCAGACCTGCCTTGCAGCCCCCCTGCAAGCACAGGGTACTGGCATACGGGGGGGGGCACCCCCACTCCCCACATATGTGATGTTTATATAGGCATATTTTTTGGAGCAATAAAAAGGGGATGGAACAGCAGCAACAACATAAGGACTGGGTCAAAGAACTGACTGATATAGTTAAATTCTGCTCAAAACAACAAGCCTTTTCAGAAAAAGTTTTTGGAAAGACTGAGAGAAGATGCAAGACACGTATGGTAGAATTCATGAACTGGGGTGGGGTAGGGGGCAGGGAGAGAGGAATGTGTCTAAATTGGACTGTTTTGTGTATGAAATGCACAAAATATCAATAAAAGTATAAAAAACACAAAAAATAATAATAAAGAAGAAATGACCAATCCAAATTTTTACTTAAAAATTAGGAAAAGACTTTATCTTCTACTTCATTTAACCTTTCCACAGAAGCTATGAAATTGTGGCAACAAAATTAACTGCCCTATGTCCAGATTGAAAGACAACTGTTGATAGTGGCAGAGCTACCTACCATCCTAAACTACTTTCATTTGAATTGTCATGTGGAAGTAAAATAGACTTCCATCCTACTAAGGCATACTTTTGTCTCTTGTTTCAGCTCCTAAATAGTATAGCAATCAAAAGGATAACACATAATTGAAATAGTTCCACTGCTATCCATGCTTCTGCCTGCATGCCTGGGGTAGCTCAGCACAGCTCCAGTTGAGTAGCCTCCATTCAAGCTTCTCTTGAATGGAAACAAGGGTAGCTTGAACACATATTCTTTATTATTTTGATCTTCTCAAAATGAATATACACACACACAGACAGACACATGCACAGACACACACACAGACACGCACACAGACACAGACACAGACAGACAGACAGACAGACAGACACACACACAGAGGCACACCATTAAAGCACTACTGTCAATGGAAAGCCATTCAGGCTCACATTAGGCATATCTCAGTGCTTTCTCTTGTGCAAGTGAAAACCAGCTGCTATGAGTATCGGGTGGTAGGGTCATGTGTCTGACTGTGAACCAGAGGAAGTCTCAGAGAGTCCTTTCCTGGGGAGAGTGCTCTCCTGAGGGTAGTGTTCTTTTAGAGTGAATGTTCTCCTGGGGTGAGTCCTTTCCTGAAGTTAAGTACTCTGGATTGTGCTGTTACTTGATTCTTTTCTTCAGGTCTGATTGCAAGATATGTTCCTAACTTTACACATTTACTTTATGGTAACACTTTACCTCAGGATAGCACCAATGCAGTAAAGTTAGTTTTAAAATACTCCACATGCTGCCTCTCCAGTTAGTAACATTCCATATCGGTCTGGATTGCTTACTGAAATGATGAAGCAACATTGCTACATTTTAACTGAGTCAACATTTTATTTAGATTCACTTGGATTTTGCCTCATGCCATTTTTCAGTTTTAGGATCCCATCCAAAATATCAAGTTGCATTTGGTCACCAGGTCTTTTTTGCCTCCTCCTGAATGTGACAGTTTTTGTGTTATCTTTTGACTTTATTTTTTATGACCTTGATTTTTCAGGAATGCTGATAAAGTATTTTGTGGAATACCCAACCTTTGTGATTTTCTGGTATTTTTCCATGATTAGCTCAAGATTACTTGTTTTTGAAAGGAAAATCAGAGGTGAAGCATTGCCAAGCCATTCTATATCCAGATGTGCACAGCCAGCACAGCTCATCACCGTGAGGTCAGTGTTAGCATCGGTTAACAGGAAGACTGGGAAGGAGCAAAGCTCTGAGACAAAAAGGGGAGAAGCTGCACCTATGCATGGTTCACCTGTTTGTAAAGATGCTGCCAAACATGGCAGATGAGAGAGCTGTTTTCCTTCCTGTTGGAGGTAAGCAGGCAGTCATCTGTGAGGTATAGGATCTGAGGGGAGAGCATCTCTGTGAACCTGTGCTTAGCCTGATGATTACTGTAGATGTTTGGCATAGAGAAAACACACACACACACACACACACACACACACACACACGCACAAACACTGACATACAGACACACTGACTCACATAGACACACACACAGACACTGACACACACACACTGACATACAGACACACACACTGACATACAGACACACACACTGACTCACATAGACACACACAGACACACTCACACTGACAGACACACACAGACATACACTGATAAACAGACACACTCATACACATAGACACTCATAGACACACACACACTGACTCACAGACACAAACACACACAGATACTGACATACAGACATTAACACACTGACACACACACACACACACTGACACACATAGACAGACAAACACACACAGACACGGACACAGACACTGACTCACATAGACACACACAGACACTGACACACATTGACACACAGACACCAACACACACACTGACACACATACACACACAGATGCTGAAACACACACTGACACACACTCGCTCACACACACTGACACACATAGACACACAAACACATTCACACACAGACACACACTCACACTCACACACTGACACACATAGACACACACAGGCACTGACATGCTGACACACATAGACACACACAGACACTGACACACACACTGACCCACACACACTGACAAACACACACAGACATGGACACACACTTGCTCACACATGCACAGGCACACTTGCTCACACACATAGACATACACACCGACACATATAGACACACACACAGACATCAACACACACACATTGACACACATAGTCACACAGAAACACCCACTCATACACTCAGATACACAGGCACACACTCAGACACACAGACACACACATTCACACAGACACGGACACACACAGACACACAGACACTGACACATGCAGACACATACAGACACATATGTACACACACAGACACAGACACAGGCACACAGAGAGAGATACACACACACCCACATATACACAGAGATAATTTCTTTCTCTTCTCTGCCAGCACACAGACACAGACACAGAGATATACACATAGGCACACACAGACCCATACACAGAGACATGGACACACACAAAGATACACAGACACTGGCACTTGCTCACACACACAGATACACATAGACAGACAGACACACACACAGAGACACATGGACACACACAGACACAAACACAGACACATACACAGACACAGACACAGGCACAGACATAGACACAGGCACCCAGAAAGAGATACACACCCACACCCACACATGCACACAATTTCTCTTCTCTGCCAGCACACAGACACTCACAGAGATATGCACACTCAGACACACACACACACACACACACACACACAATTTATTTCTCTCCTCTGCCAGTTTGAAGGGTCTGTAAAACAATGGCACCCATTAGCAATCAGAATACTTGATGCTGGATCTTGATTTCTAACTCTGTTCTTCAGTACAAAGGAAATTCAGCTTATTAGACAGGGGTGATTCCAAGACTGCATCAGGAATGCAGAATACAAGTCAGAAACCTCATGCAATACCAAAGGCTAAGGCAGTGTCAGACAAACAGTAGCTGGCAGGCAGCCATAGCAGAAATCTACAGGCTGGATGACTTAAGCAACAGAAAGTCACTAATCTGGAGGCTAGAAGGCACCTGCATGCCAGCATGTGCTTTTCTGGGAGGGGTCCTGGCCAACAGTAATTACCTTCTCAATAAGTTCTCATGTGGGCAGAAAAAGATCGAAGACAAGGAAGCCCAGATAGCCTCTTTTTCACAGTATATTTGGTTTTAGGCATCTCTTAATTATCTTTATTCCTAGTCTTTCCATTTTGAAATTCATTTTTAAAAGAGGAAAGTAAAAAAGGAAATTTAATAATTTCCTATTTTCCCTCAAATGAATATTGCTCTATTTTTCATAAGCAATTTTAAATCCCTGGGAGCTTTTTCAATGCAAGGATTATTATACACTTCCAATACAGAAGAATTTCCCAGGAGCATTCTGTGAGAAAACATTTGAGTTTGAGTACTCCTTTTGGGGCAACATCCAAATGAAAAGACAAAGAAATAAACAGAATAGGTACTCCTTAGTAACTAAAATATTTAATTTGTCATGCTATTTCTTTATATAAAATTCTATATGTTTTCTTAATTCTCATTGACATCTTTCTATAACTTTTTCAAATTCTTTACCTTTCTTTAAATTAGGATTTTTATATTACAAAGATGTTTGACCCTTCTCTCATTTTTCTTTTTCCTTTTTTTCATGTCATTAGCTTATTTATTATGTTATTTTTTCAAGTATTACAGTGTTTATTGATAGATACAAGTATATAAAATCAGGGCATGAACATGATTTGATAGATTAAGTAGACTTCATTTCAACACTATAATAAGGGAACAATTCAAACTCTCACCATTTGTTTCACACCCACAAAAACCACTTCAAGGGCATTAACGATCTCTCAAATCTGATCAGTTTTGTGCAAGTAAACCATGTTTCTTTAAAGGCTTGTGCACTTGCCCAGGCTCAAGGATATTGAAGTCTAGCACATAAAGCCCATTACTAGAGGCAGAAAAACAGGCAATATACTATTATGGCAACAACCATCAATTACAGTTAAGGGTTTTCTATAACAACCAAATGGATAATCTAATATTGCAACAACTCAAGTATTACTGAGCAAAGTGCATTTCTACAGTATTCAGTGTTGCTATCCAGTTTTCTAACTTTAAACAGACTATGATAACTAGCAGCGAAAAAGGTCCTTGCAATAGACTGCCTCTGCCTGAGAATTTATGATGTAATTATTGCATGCTGCTAATATACCATCTAAACATTAAAGATACTCCTAAAATATTTGATGGTAGACTACGATTAAGACATTACACTACAAAACAAACCTTATGCAGAAGGAAACCTTTACTGACGTGCTTCTGCTTTAAATATTGTGCCCCCAAATGAAGTCCAGTGAGCACGTGTCCTGTCATGATCCCCCTGCATTGGCCTCCATGATACTGCCAAGGTAATTCAACAATGGCAGTCCATATTCTGAGGAGGCTGACTTCCCATTAGCTGCTTAGTTCACAAGCTGGGTATGTCAGCAGTCCTCAGTCCACATTGGAAGGCTAAAAAAAAAAAAAAAAAAAAGCTGTATCTCATGTATTTGAGGAGTGCCAAAAGCAGTGGCATCCACAGAGCATATGCACCTGCCTGTAAGAATTGAAGACAGGTCAAGCAACGGTGCTCTTTTTTTTTTTTTTTTTTTTTTTTTTTCTTTTTGTCTTTTTACTAAGATCTCAAGTTTTGTGTCTGCATTACAGTTTCTCAGGTCTTATTGATTATTTATTTCTGGTTGTACTTTCCTTCTGGATGCTTAAAGGCCATACGGATAGCCCAGATTAACCAAGGTTTTGTTTTATTGAGGTCGGTTGAGGTCCTCAGGGGTCTCTCGGGGGTTTGTTTTGGAGGGGGAGGGGGGAGCCCCTTGCTTCTTTCAGCTCCTCATCCACCAGTTCCATCCACATGGGGACAAAATCAGGTCTTGGTAGACCAGGCTTCCTTTTCTGAAGGATGAGCAGACTTTCCTCTTTATAGACTGGACACTGGCTGAAGTCCCCTTAGTGGCTCTCCAAGACCTCCCTGAACAGGAAGAATGGTGACCCATCTCTGCAGAACTTTTCAAGAGATGCCCCTATGTACAATCCCCTAAGACTTGGTTGACTTCTGAGGGCAAGAAACAAAGTTGTCCCCCCAGGTCCCTCCACCAAATTGGTAGGGACTTCAGGTATGGTCGTTAAGCACCCAGAAAGGCTGTTGTACCAGCCTGTTACACTGCACCTATATTAACATTGTATCCTTTGGAAACAAACTGTATATTATTTCCATAGCATATTTCTTGATTCACATCTTTCCATTTTAATCCTATATTACTTTAAAAGATGCACACATACCCTCCATCATATACTAAAAGTCCAAGGTCTGAAAATACGTGTTAAGTCAGCTCTAGAACCTGTGTAGGGATTCCCAATACAAGAGCACAGTTGTCTTCAGATCGTGAGGACTATAATATTAACGTTGCTCATTTTGTCTTACACCTAGGTACTTGGTACTAGCATCCACAGATGAGGGATACCATTCATCTTTTGGTTTTTTTGGGACTGTGTTATTTCACATAGCATAAAATCTTCTAGTTCCATCCATTTACCTGCAAATTTCATGATGTCTTCTTTCTTTACCGCTGCATGGTACTCCATTGTGTAGATGTACCACATTTTCTGTATCCACTCATCAGTTGAGGGGCATCTGGGTTGATTCCAGCTCTTCGCTATTGTGAAGAGAGCTGCAATAAATATGGCTGTACATGTATCTCTGCTGTAGGAAGAGTCTGATGGATATATACCCAGAAGTGGTATGCTGGGTCTGGTGGTAGGCTCATTTTGAGTCTTTTAAGGGTTTTCCATACTGCTTTCCATAGTGGTTGTACGAGTTTACATTCCCACCAGCAGTGGATGAGTGTTCCCCTTTCCCCACAACCTCTCCAGCATTTGGTATCATTTGTTTTCTTGATCTTAGCCAATCTTATGGGGTGAGATGATATGTCAAAGTGTTTTTTTTTTTTAATCTTTTTTCCAAGATTTTTGGAGCTATCCTTCAGGGTCCTGATGAGGAGAACACACATATTGTGTGGTGGGCAGGTGTTCAGGACAGTGGGTTTTACTGCTCATCACATTTATGAGATTCAATAACAGTGGTTAGTTACAGCTTATCAGGATCCAAACCTCTCTTCTCTTTGGAAGGATATTATCTTCGTATGTGAAAGAGAAATTCTTTCCTTTGTGGGTTAAAGAATTCCTTCTTTAGCTGGAGTACTGGATAGGATTCTGTGACTTTTTATTATTATTTCTCTAAAGCTTTAAATATTTGATCATCAGACACAGATTTTCTTTATGAAACTTATTTATTTTTTATGTGCATTAGTGTTTTTCCTGCACGTAAGTGCACCTGTGTCATAAAATGTCCATGAAGGCCAGAAGAAATTGTCGGTTACCCTGGAATTGGAATTAAGGTTGGTTGTTAGCTGAGATGTGCATGCTCAGAACTGAACCTGGGTCCTCTGGAAGAGCAGTAAGTGTTTTTAACCACTGAACCTTTCCTTCAGGTGACCATGGATGCTGTTCTGTTCATTCTTATTTATGTTCCAGGATTCCATCAGTTCCATCTGCCCTCATCTTTCTCTAAATATTCATCTTGTGCAGTCTAGGACCTGTTCCTCAATTGCAATAAACTGGGATAGACAGAAGTCATTCTCAAGATATTTCTTCTTTAACAAGTTTAACAAACACATAAAGACAGGTGCTCTCAGGAGCATCCATCAGGGCTATAGATTGATCATCCTCAGGAAGTGAGTAGAAGTTTTGACACCCCTTATATCTGCAGTCACAGTACTTTGTGATCTTCCCTAGGAAAATCCTCCATAAAAATCACAAAAAGTGCTCTCGGGTACCTAGACCACTGGACTCTGTGTTGATTTACTCTCCTTCCTGTTAGTTTGTGTTAATTCATTAATCATTTGCGATTCATGCTCATATGAACAAGGTGCAACTTCCTTTCCCAAAGAGGTCTTTGCCTTCTTTTGTGAAATCCTTTGTAGTTAGTGTCAAACTGGACAGTGAGTGATTTATTTCTGTTAAAGAAAAATGTAAGTCTTGGTTCCTGTTTTTGAGCCTGATAAAGAAGTGTTTCCCAGCCTGGTCAGTTAGAGTGGTGGTAGCAGGTATGTGCTTTCTTAGTGTGTTTGAAGATTTACTCTAGAGAGATATATTTAAAGGAATGGAACAGGGTACCCAGGAACCATTCTTACCAGACATAACAGATAAAACATTAGGCTTGGAAAGCAACTGCTTTTTTTTTTTTTTTAGCAATAGGTTGCTGAATTCACCTCATGGATCTATAAAATATTTATTAGGCAGAGAATGGTCAAGTTTAAAATATGCTAGCTTTCCTTGGTGCTGATATGAAGAGCTGATTCTGGGGACTCATAGGTGATAATAGAAAACCCACATAATTAGATCCACAGGAGTGGTATGCGATGCTTGAAACTGCAAAATTCTTTTTTGTTTTGTTTTGTTTAGGTACATTTCTTTTCAAAAAAATTTAATATTTTTTTTGTGTGTTTCATACATACCATCTCAATCAGTCTTTATTGCCTTTATACCCTCTTCACTGGCGCCCTCCCACAGTGCCCCCTCTGGAGTTCATACACTCTATCAATTGTGTTAGGTTCTATTGTGTCAAATTAATCTCTCAGGCCATTCCTCAGTGCCAGTTCATCCTCTGAGCTCTAGTCAGGCTATCTGAAGTCCCTCTCTAAAGAAGGCCGGTTCTTCCTCACACAACCATAATATATAATAAATTTTCAAACATTTAATTTCTTTTATTGATTATTTCCTTTGAAGTGAATTTAACTAAGTAAAATATGTTATTTGAGATAGTGCTGAGTTTTGTACTTATGAACTGAAATGCTTCTCACTTTAAAAAATGTCTGCTGGATTATTTTACTTATTTTCTGGGCTTCTGGGTTTTTGATATATGCCAAATATGAAAATTTTCTGAGAAAGAATTTACAATTGATTATAAATAGTGCTTTTGCAGGCTGAATATGTGGTTTTCCTTATTGATTTTAGTACATAAAAAGCTGTTATGCTGAATTACTATTGTTAATTAATAATAATTGTCAGCATAATTATACAAACTTTCACCCAAATTATCAAAGTATTTTAATGATTTCTCCTACAATTTAAATACATAGAAAGTTAAATAATTTGTGTAAATCTAGAGAAACAGCAACAACTAAAAGCACATGTATGTGTATATGTGTGTGTGTGTGGAGTGTGTGTTTGCATGTAGTGTATGTGCCACAGTGTACATGGGGAGGTCAGAGGACAAATTTTGAGGAAGTTAATTCTTTCCTTCCTGCCTGTGATTCCTGACTCAGGTCACCAGGCCTGCTGACAATCACCTTTACCCTCTGAGCAATCATGCTGGACCCTGTAAAGGAATTTTTCTACCTGTAAAATATGTGTTTCCCACACCCTATGTACTTGTGCGTTAAGTCCAAAGGTTAGCATTTCATCTTTTGTACTGTCTTTTATTAACTTAATATATTTCATTTATTCTTTGGGCATTTCATATATGTGTTTTGATCATATCCACTCCCCAGTTCCCTCTCCAATTATGCTCAGGCCCCTTCCTCCTCCCAACACATCCCCTTCCCAACCTCCTGTTCTATTCTTTTTAAAAATATCCCACTGAGGGCTGGAGAGATGGCTCAGTAGTTAAGAGCACCGACTGCTCTTGCGGAGGACCCGGGTTCGACTCCCAGCACCGACATGGAGGCTAAGAACCATCTTTAATTTCAGTTCCAGGGGAATCCGATGCCCTCTTCTGACCTCTGCGGCAATACACAACACGGGTGCACCAACCTACATGCAGACAGTACACTCATACACATAAAAAATAATTTAAAAAATTTTAAAAAATGGAATAATTAAAAAAATATCATACTGAGTCTAGTTAGTGCTGCCAGTATGCTTTCTGGTGGGGGGGGTAGGGCAAACAGTTCTTCAGATAGAGGTGGAGTCTCATGCTGGAATTTTGACTGTCATGATCTTGCAGGTAAACCAGTTGTTGCAAGTTCATGAGTGCAATAGACATTGCATGTACAGAAGGCAATACTTCCCAGCTCTCCCTGTCCTTTCACACCCGCAGTCTTCCCACTTCCTCCTCCTCAGAGATCCCTGAGCCTTGGGTTGGGGGAAGAGAACTGTTACAGATGTTCCATTTAGGGTTCACAGTCATAGCACTTTAAAAGAAGAAGAACTAAAAAAAAAAACAAAAAAACCCCCAGAACATCAAGACAATAAACATTCTAGTTAAAATAGATTATGAGACTGAATAGAAAGTTCTTTGAAAAAACAGAAAAAAAAAAAAAGAAAAAAACCAAATGGCTACTAAATACTTATAAAGGTGCTCCATATCCCTAGACATCAGGGAAATGCAAATTAAAAGAACTTTAATATTTTTAATATTCCATCTCCCCCAATCAGAATGGTCATTATCAGGAATACGAATGACAATAAATGCTGGCATTATTATGTAACCTTGATCAGGGCTCTGTGGAGGCTCATTAGGGAAGCTATTTCACTGGCTTGGGTAGAGATCTAATATCCCAAGGTATCTAATGCATAAAAGAGTTAATCCAGTTAAGTCTGTTGATTCTCTGGCTTAGAGGAGGCCATCTCTCAGGAGGGCAGATTCACCTTAAGCCATGCTAAAAGGATAGGGGAAATAATTAATCCTTTAAGGAGATAATATATTTCGCTTTCCAGAATTCCTATCCCTCAGCACAGATGCTCACAGAACAGCCCTCGTGCAATGTCAATTGTTCACTTGCCTTGCAATGTTTCTAGGAATGGCTTCTGTACCACTGTAGTTCTGCTCTGAGTATATAATGAACTAGACAAGCAATTGCATTACTTCTAAAGGTAGCTGGAAACAAGTTGACACAGGCAGACAGTTCTCTCAAACGAGAAGCCAGAGTCCCAGTCTGTGAACTTTGGCCGCTATGCTAAGATCACTGAGCTGGGAAGGATGGGTAAGAGCGGGTCAGACTGCCTGCAAAGCCGTACTCAATTCTGTATGGTTTCTTTCTTTATTTAGGATTTCCTTGGTTCTTATAAACCTTTAAATTTTCCTAGGATTAAAAAGTTAATTCTTATATTTTTACTTGAATTTTCAACATTGTGCAGGAGGATGAGCCCTTGGAGCTGGCTCTATTTCCACTCTTGAAGTCAGGGCTCTATAATCTATATTCTGATGTAGCTGGACAATTTTAATTCTTGTTTTCTTTAATTTTGATGTTTTCTCCTTAGTTTTCTCCACTTGGAGGATTGTATTTCATTTCTGTTTTGTCCAGGTTCACTTCAACTGTCAACTTGATATATAGCTCAAGCCATCTGAGTGGGGAGATTCCATTGAGGAATTTCCTAGATCAGATTTGCATGAGGGCATGTCTGTGGGGGAATGCCTTTATTGTTAATTGATGTAGGAAGGCCCAGCTCAGTGTGGGCAGCACCACTCCTTAGACAGGTGGTCTTGATTGTACAAAAAGTTGCTGAGCATAAGCCTGTCTTTGAGCAAGGAAGTGGTTTGGAGGAAATGGTGGGTAGAACAGCAAGCATGGCTGCCTGCAAGTTCATGCCTTTGGCTTCACTGATGGACTGTTAGAACTGTAAACCAGGGCTGGAGAGATGGCCTAGCGGTTAAGAGCGCCGACCGCTCTTGCAGAGGACCCGGGTTCGATCCCCAGCACCCACATGGCGGCCGAGAACCGTCTGAAACTCCAATTCCAGGAGAACTCCAGTTCCAGGGGAATCCGACACCCTCTTCTGACCTCCGCGGCATTGCACGACACGGGTGCACAAACTTGCATGCAGACAGTACATTCATACACATACAGAAATAAATAAAATTAAAAAAAAAAAAGAACTGTAAACCAAATAGGCACTTTCTTCCCCAAAGTTGTTTTTGCTTGGAGTGTTTTATCACAGACAAAGAAGTAAAGCTAGAACACATCTATTCTTTCTTTTTCAGAAAAGGTCATGCCAGGAGCTCAAGGAATATTTACAAAGAAAATTGACTTTTTTTCTGTGATCAGATACTGAAGTTTGTTATTTTGCTGAAAAGAGGGAATTTTACTTGTTCTCTTTTGCTCTAAGTTTTAGAGACTGTATGGACAGATTCAGATGCAGTCAACCACCACTATCTTGGGTAGCTGGAACTCTTTTATGCACTTTTTGGAGTTGGTTATGGGAGTTGTGATTTTTCAAGCTGATCTATTATTGATTGTCATTAAATCACAATAAATATTTACAAGAGCATCTTTCAAATATCAAGCTACTGTTGTTTTTAGTTCTAGAAGTGTGAAGAGACTGTGATATATAATGAGTATTCTCAGGGAGTTGTAGTCTAGAGCCCAGCTTCTTAAATTATGAGTTGGTGACCCCCACGTAGTCCTGTAATTGAATGTGGGGATTGTGAAAGTTTGGATAACAGTAACGGTTTCCTGACTATGAAACAATCAAAATTCAACTGAAAACAAAACAATTACTGAATCCAAGGTGTTTCTGGCAGTGCTCACCCATGTCATATATATAGCTTTCCTGCAGCCTTGGTTCTGAACAATCCTTGTGAACACTTTGTATCCATATGGCACCTTGCATGCTGCCATGCCAGGCTACACCAATGAATGCTACCTGGAACCCCTAGGCTCAGATGCCAGTATCTATGTTAAGCATTGCATTGTTTATACTGCACATACAAAGGTTTACCTCTTTTGGAAACATTGTTTTAATTATTAAAAAAACAAAAGTTTTATTGTATTTTCTTGTTGTTACATCATTCATTGCCAGGGAAGTATCAAATTAGTATATCTTTGGATTGGATTGTATTAAAATATTTGATTTTAAAATTTGTTTCCTTGAGTTTCATAAAAAATTACTAAATTAATTTTGGCTTGGGATTGAAACAGAAGTTCCAACAATTCCTGAGATGACCTTAAGCATATTTCTGCCATTTTGTACTATATATTTATATCAAAGTGATTTCTCAGCATTGCCAATTATAAATCATTTATTAATCAACTCTGAAAAATGGTGAGTATGCTGTATGGCCTACTGTGTCAAATATTTTGAAAAAATTTAATTCTTTATGTGAAACTAAGAACATCTATCACATGAGTAAGTAAATTTGCTTTAGTAAATGGTAAACTCACATTTACCCAATAAATTATAATTTGTCATAATTAAATATTTGATTTACATACCTACTTCATATTCCTATCCACCCAGGTTCATGTAAACATTTCTTGAATGTAAAGGGATCATTAGTGGAAAAAGTTTAAGGAGTCCAGTTCTTGGAAAGTGGTGAACAGTTGATGTGATAACATGTAATCACTCCCATTTTATTATTTTCCATAACATCATAACATTGAGAGAGGTCAATATATATATATATATATATATATATATATATATATATAATTCCTATTCTTTTAAAAATATTTTATTTATTTCTTTTATTTTTGTCTATGAGTGTATTGCCTACATGTGTGTAAGTGCACCCATGTGTGCAGTGCCTGTGCAGGTCAGAAGAGGGTGTCAGATCCCTTGGAACTTGAGTTAGCCATCATGTGGGTGCTGAAAATTCAACTTGGGTCCCCTTCATGAGCAGTCAGTGCTCTTAACTACTGAGTCATCTCTCCAGCTCCTCAATCCTATTTTTTCATTTTTAATTGAATGTTTGTACATCTCATACAAAATTTCTTAAACAAATTTATACCCCCCTGCAGTGTTCATGCATTCTGTGCTGCATGTCTTGTATCTTTTTCTCAGACTTTAAAAAAAAAATTTCAATGCAGAAGTTTACTGTTTCAGTCAGTTCTTTGACTCGGTCTTTTTTGCTGTGCTTGTTCCTTCCAATTTGTGTCACTTCAAAATATGCATATGTACACACCACACATATACCAAAATTATGATGTCTGAAAATAAAATATAGGATAATTCCAAAACATGTTTAGGGATTCACATTTTGACAGTAGAGTTGTAAGAAATATTACTTTACATCCCTACATCCATAGTAAGCTGATGGGTAATATCAGATATTATATTTACTTAAAAAAAGAGTTTTACAGTTTGTTTACACATAGGGATTTGCTGTTAGGATCCACAAATAGGGATTCCCTTTAAAGTCAGGAATCCATCATGGTTGACCCCTATTTCTACTCTTTTTTAATATAGTGCTTGAAATGCTCACTAGAGTGATAAGACAAGAAAGGAAAATTAAAAGAGTACTAATTGGAAAAGAGGAGGTCAAACTACCCCCCCTTTTTTTTTTGCAGACAACATGATAGTTTACCTAAGGGACACTAAAAACTCCACTAGAAAACTCATAGAAGTTATTAATAGTTTCAGTAAAGTGGCAGGATACAAAATTAACCTATAAAAATCAGTAGCCTGGGGCTGGAGAGATAGCCTAGCAGTTAAGAGCATTGACTGCTCTTGCAGAGGACCCGGGTTCAATCCCCAGCACCCACATGGCGGCTGAAAACCGTCTTTAACTCCAGTTCCAGGGGAATCTGACACCCTCTTCTGACCTCCATGGCATTGCATGACACGGGTGCACAGACCCACATGCAGACAATACATTCATACACAAGAGAAAATAAATAAAAAATATTAAAAAAAATCAGTAGTCTTTCTTTATACCAATAACAAGCAACTGGAGAAGGAATACAAGGAGACCTTCTCAGTAGCAATAGCCTCAAAAAAATATCTCAGAACAAACCTGACCAAAGACACTAAAGATCTCTACAACATTGCTAATAAGTAAGGAGATGGGAATAAAAACCAGACTAAGATACCATCTTACCTCAGTAAGACTGGCTACAATCAAGAAAACAAAGGATACCAAATGCTGGAGAGGTTGCGGGGAAAGGGGAAACATTCATTTACTGCTGGTGGGAATGCAAACTCATGCGACCTCTATGGAAAGCAGTATGCAGAACTCTTAAAAGACTAAATATGAACCTACCACCTGATCCAGTCATACCACTCCTGGGTATATATAAGTGGTATGACTGGATATATATATATATATATATATATATATATATATATATATCACATATATCAAAATTATGATGTCTGAAAATAACCTATAAGTTAATTCCAAAACATGTTTAGGAATTCACATTGTTTCTTTTAATTTTATATTTCTCTAAAATATCCATACATACTCTCACCCATATACAAAATGACAAAGTGTGAACATAAGTGGTAGGTTAATTCTGGAGCCCCTTTGGGGATTCACCTTTTAACCATACAGTTGCTTTCAGATAAAAAGAAGTATAACATTAACGTTGCTCAGTTTGCCTTACAACTAGGGCTTTGGTACTAGCATCTACAAATGAGGGATACCATTCATCATTTGTTTTTTAGGCACTGTGTTACTTCACTAAGCATGATGGCTTCTAGCTCTATCCATTTGCCTGCAAAGTTCTTGATGTCATCTTTCTTTTTTTTTTTTAATTTATTTTTCTCTAAGTGTATGAATGTACTGTCTGCATGCAGGTCTGTGCACCCGTGTGGTGCTGCATAGAACTCCATTGTATAGATATACCACATTTTCTTTATCCACTCATCAGCTGAGGGATACTTGGGTTGCTTCCAGGTCTTTGCTATTGTGAAGAGAGCTGCAATAAACATATATGTGCATGTATCTCTGCAATATGATGAATCCTGTGAGTATATACTCAGGGGTGGTATGACTTTGTCAGGTTGGAGGTTTAATTTGTGTACTTTAAGAATTCTCCACACTGCTTTCCATAGGGGTTGCATGAGTTTGCATTCCCACCAGCAGTGAATGAGTGTTCCCCTTTCCCCACAACCTCTCCCAGCATTTGGTGTCATTTGTTTTCATAATCTTAGCCAGTCTGACTGGGTTAAGATGAAATCTTAAGCTGGTTTTAATGTGCATCCCCTTAATTATTAGTGATGTCGAACACTTTTTAAGATGTTTCTCAGCCATCTTCACTTCATCATTTGTAAATTCTCTTTTCAGTTCTTTACTCCAGCTATTGACTGGGTCATTTGTTTCCTTGCTTCTTTGTTTTTTGAGTAATTTATATATTCTGGATGTGTTCTAGTTTGTCTTCCATTGTTGTGACAAAACACTCTGACCGGCACCAACTTGGGGAGGAAAGGGATTATTGATCTTACATCTCCTGGGTCATAGTTCATCACTTAGGGAGCCCAAGGCAGGAACTCAGGGTAGGAACCTGGAGGCAGGAGCTGAAGCACAGGCCATGGAAGAATGCTGTTCACTGACTTGCTCTCCTGGCTCATGCCCAGCCTGCCTTCTTATACAGCACACAACAACCTGCCCAGGGATGGCACCACCCAGAGTGGGCTGGGCCCTCCCACACTGCCCAACAATCAAAACAACACTCCACAGACATGGCCACAGGTCAGTCCAATGGAGCCAATTCCCCAATTGAGGCTCCCTCAACCCAGGTGTGTCAAGTTGACACAAAAGCTATCCAGCACAGGATGTTAATCCTCTGTTGGATGTATCACTGGTGAAGTTTTCCTCCCACTCTGTGGGTTTTCTCTTCACTTCTTTGATTGTTTCTTTCACAGTAGAGAAGCTTTTGAGTTTAATGAGATCCCACTTGTCTATTGTTGACCTTGTTTCCAAGTTTTTATATTTAAACTAATTTGAAAACATTATTGAGTACCTGCTTTGGGGGCTGGGTGATCATAAGATGGATTTGCCCTTTATCAAAGAATAGCAAGAAAAATAACACCAAATCATTAAATTTTAGTATTTATATTCACATGTTTAGAAACAAACATGGCCAGAATATAATTTAAAAATAGGCAATACCTCTAATAAATGGTATAATAATGCTGTATTCAAGGCCCAGACAAAACTATATAGGTGGGGGCTGGAAAGATGGCCTAGCAGTTAAGAGCACCGACTGCTCTTGCAGAGGGCCTGGGTTTGATCCCCAGTGCCCACATGGTGGCTGAAAACCGTCTTTAACTCCAGTTCCAGGGGAATATGATACCCTCTTCTGACCTCCTTGGCAAAACCTACATGCAGACAGTACACATACGAAAATAAATAAAATAAAATAAAATAATTTAAAAAATATATGTATATGTGAAGGACTATGTAAAAGATGTTGTAGGATCTAGAGAAATGGCTCACCAGTTAAAAGCACTGGGTGATCATCCAGAGGACCCAGGTCTGTGTCCTTGAGTTTATATGGCAAGTAACAACCATCTGTAAGTCCAGTTACAGGAATCCAACTACCTCTTCTGGCTTTGAAGGCTTTGTATGACATGGGTGAACTTATATGCAAGCAGGCAAAACACTGATACACATAAAAACAAATTAATTAAAAAGTTTAGATGTGTGTCCACCTGGAATTCTAGAAGCAAGGAGATATTTTTGAAAGCCTTAGCAAATGTAACAAGCGGGAACACATAAATGTATTTGCAGTTTGAAGATCTGGCTTAAATTTCATCAACAGTCCTGCCATCCTTCCTAGGAGAGTGAACTTTTTATTTCTGGAAGAAAAAACAATAAATAGCAAGGACAAGTAAAGGCCGAGTGTACGAATGGTTAATAAAGCAGACCTCTAGGTGTTTCCTACTTAGGAAGCTGCCAACACTCTTGATTGGCTTCTATCTGATAATTTTTCAAATTATAAAATAATTAAATGATGCTTTCATTGCCTTTCTTTTTTAAAATTTTTTAAAAATTTTATTTATTTTTGTATGTGTATGAATGTACTGTCTGCATGTAGGTTTGTGCACCCGTGTTGTACAATGCCACGGAGGTCAGAAGAGGGTCTCAGATTCCCCTGGAACTGGAATTCTCCTGGAATTGGAGTTACAGGCGGTTCTTATCCACCATGTGGGTGCTGTGGATCGAACCCGGGTCCTCTGCAAGAGCAGTTGGTACTCTTAACCACTAGGCCATCTCTCCAGCCCCGCTTTCATTGCCTTTCTAGAAGGGAAGTAGGGGTACAGAAGCCTGGGAGGGATAACTTATGAGTATGTCAAATCAAGATTTATCTGTAGATAAAAAATAGCTAGTTTGGCAGCAAGAATTTTAACTGTTGAATCTGTTATGATTCTCAGTTTAATTAGTTGTTTATTGCTTATTTAAAGCAGATTGATGGTGTTGATTTGAAACAGTTTGTGACCATGACAAAATTGCTTATGTAGGATTTTTTCTGATATTTTTCTTCTTAGAATATGTTCTGCCTGTCAGAACACTATGCATTTGCCTCATTAAAATAAATGCACCCTAATCTTGTTCCACATGTAAGGTAACATTTGCAATTATTTTGTCTAGTTTTACAATAGGAATTAGATTTATTTTCTAGTTTTCTTAAAGTAAACTATATATATTTATATCTGATGTGTGCACCATTCAGTTCCCATTAGTTAAACAATGCTACATGAAATCAAATTACTTTTATGTATTATTTGAGACAAAAACTAAGGCTATTGTACATAGTTTTAAAGATGAGGCAAATCTCCTGTTACACCTTTGAATGTTAGAAAGCTTAATAACAAAAGAAACAGGAAATTTTTATTTCTGGCTTCATTTGAAAATTTAAAGTATAGGCCAGTGGCTCAACCCATGTAATTATATAGAAACTTCAAGTAGTTTACAGAGATTCTGACCCATGCAACCTGGCCACATTCTGTCTGTCTTTGTCAGGTTCTCTCTCTCTCTCTCTCTCTCTCTCTCTCTCTCTCTCTCTCTCTCTCTCTCTCTCTCTCTCTCTCTCTCCCTCTCCACATGTGTGCCTGCATGTAGAGGTTAGAGGATAAACTTGAGTCCAAGCCATTCACTCTGCTTTATGAAATAAGTTCTCTCAGTGGCCTGCAGCTTTCTGATTAGGGAAGGCTGGTTGGCCAGTGAGCCTGAGGCTTCTATCTGTCTCCACTCCCACCCCTAGAACTGGGAGTACAAGCCATGCCACCATATCTATCTTTTTCACCTGGTTTCTGGAGACTGAATTCAGGTCCTCTTGCATGTATATCGAGTACTTTATCAACTGACCTATCTCCACAGCCCCAGGCCATACTCTTTAAGATCTCTACTTTCTTTATTTCTTTATATTTTCCCACATCACTGTCTGATCAGTCATTATTAGATATTTGAACTATAATGAAATTATATTTATGCACATTTCAAATTCTAAAAATACTAAGCATAACACTGTCTTTTATTTTTCTAGAAGATATAAATAATGATGGTGATAACACAAGCTAGGTTCCTTTCCTTTCAGGTTAGTACAATCTTTTATTTATTTATTTTTTGTAATAAAGCATATAAAATTTATTTTAAAACAATTATTCATATGCATGTAATTTTTTGGGGGGTCTTTCGAGACAGGGTCTCCCTGTAGCCCCAGCTGTCTTGGAACTCACTCTGTAGACCAGGCTGGCCTGAACTCACAAAGATCCACCTGCTTCTGCTAGGATTACAGGCAAGCGCCACCACACCTGGCTAGTATGTAATTTTTACCACTTGTTAAAAACAAAAACACATATTCATAGTAACAAGATGGAAGTATTTGTACATTTTTATATTCAAAACTTGTATCCTGGATCAATAGTTGATTCTGGAGGACAGAGCATCCTCAATGTTTTTCAGAGTTGATCAACATATTGATCTTATAATTGTCTATGTTGAGAAGGCTATTCTGAATAAGTACATAATTCAAAAAAGCAGAAGTATGTCTAAGGACATTTCAGACAGTTTTGGAACCTCTGTCCTAATCTCAAGCCAAAATTTATTGAGCAAGTTTTTAAAAATATTTTTATTGTTATTAAACTTTTTCCATAATTATAGGTGACTATAGCATGAGAAAATCGTTTCATTTAATTATATTAATATTTAATAATAACATATTTTGACACATGTAAAATAGAGAAATAAACATCTAGAATGGGTAGAAAACACCTGTTAATTACTTTTTGTTTCAATTTAGAATTATTGTCTAAGTATTCTGATATATTGTAGAGGCCTCTGTATCTTATAAACTAGCAATTATGTATTTGCCAACACATAATTACTTTTCTATTCAGGAAAATATGGATTATATATCTAGTAAAACTTCAGTTGATAGCGATAAAGATATTACTACTAAGTTAATGTGGTGCAATTCTTTTGCATAGACCTGTTATAATAGGATTTAATGAAGAATTTGGTGTTACATGGTTAAGAAAAGGTGCTGCCTACACCTGAGTTTTACAGACTTTACAAACTAAGAGCACATGCTGAGATTTTCCCAAGAAATTTATAGACAGAACAGGAAAGATCTATGGCCTTACCCTTTCAAATGAAAAGACATTTTTTCTTCTTTGAAATCTGTTTGTGTAGGTTCAAGTTCAGTCTAATAAGTTTGTAGAAAGCTATTAGATGAGAAGTGATGATTCTTTAAAATTATAAATTTTCTTTTTCATTTCCTTTAATAAATTAGATACTCTTTGATGTATCTTTAACTGAAAGATGGGATTAAGTTCCAATAAACCCATTGTAAGTTAAAAATACAAGAGATTTACCTTTAAGGACAAGCACCACCTTAAAGTGAAAGGATGGAAAAAAAATATTCCAAGCAAATGGTACCAAAAAGAAAGCAGGTGTTGCTATTTTATTTTATTTTATTATTTATTTATTTATTTATTTATTTATTTATTTTTGGTCTTTTCGAGACAGGGTTTCCCTGAAGCCATAGCTGTCTGGAACTCACTCTGTAGATCAGGCTGGCCTTGAACTCACAAAGATCCACCTGCCTCTGCCTCCCAAGTGCTAGGATTAAAGGTGTGCACCACCACACCCGGCTAAGTGTTGCTATTTTAATATCAGACAAAATAGACTTCAAAGTAAAAGAAATCAGAAGAAACAAAGAAGGCCATAACATTTTTATCAAAGGAACAATTCACCAAGAAGATTTCACAATCATGAATAAATATGCCCCAAACTCTGGTGCACCAAACTTTATAAAGACAATTCTCCAGGACCACAAGTCACATACTAACCCCAGTACACTCATGGTAGGGGACTTCAATACCCCACTGAGTCCTTTGGATAGGTCAACAGGACAAAGAATAAACAGAGAGACATCCGAACTGAGTGATATGATATACCAAATGGACCTCATAGACCTCTACCGAATATTCCACCCTAATACCAGAGAATACACTTTCTACTCAGCACCCCACAGAACATTCTCCAAAATCGACCACATACTGGGACACAGAAGAAACCTCCACAAATACAAAATGATTGAAATAATTTCATGCATTCTATCAGACCACAGTGCAATTAAGCTCAACTTCAACACCAGGAGAAGCCCTACTGCTCACAAGAACACATGGAGACTCAACAACACACTCCTGAATAATGAATGGGTCAAGGAAGAGATAAAGAAAGAAATAAAAGCATTCCTGAAACTGAATGACAATGACAATACAACACAACAAAACCTATGGGATACCTTAGAAGCAGTCCTAAGTGGGAAATTTATAGCCCTGGTTGCCTACATTAGAAAAAAAGAAAGACCACAAGTGAATGCTCTAACACTATAGCTAAAAGCACTTGAGAGGCAACAATAGATGAACCCTAAATGCAACCGACAGGAAGAAATAACAAAAATCAGAGCAGAAATCAATGAAATACAAACAAAGAAAACAATACAAAAAATCAATGAATCCAAAAGTTGGTTCTTTGAAAGAATGAACAAGATACACAGACCTCTAGCCCAGTTAACAAAAAAAGAGAAGGATCAACTCCAAAACAATACAATCCATGATGAAAAGGGAAATAGCACAACAGACATGGAAAAGATCCAGAAAATCATACGGGAATACTTAAAAAAACCTATGCTCTACTAAGTATGAAAACCTAGAAGAAATGGATGAATATTTGAAATCCTGGGAATCACCAAAGTTCAACCAAGAAGAGATCAACAGCTTAAACAGACCCATAATACATGAAGAAATTGAAGATGTAATAAGAAACCTCCCAACTAAAAAAAGCCCAGGCCCAGATGGTTTCACAGCAGAATTCTATAAAACATTTCAAAAAGACCTACAACCATTATTACTGAAACTGTTTAGAAGGATACAATCAGAGGGAATTCTCCCAAATTCCTTCTATGAAGCCAGCATCACTCTATTACCAAAACCAGGCAAAGATACAACTAAAAAGGAGAATTATAGACCCATCTCCCTAATGAACACAGGTGCCAAGATTCTAAACAGGACACTGGCAAATCGCATACAGACCCACATCAAGAAGATCATCCATCATGACCAAGTTGGATTCATACCAGAGATGCAGGGATGGTTCAACATACGAAAATCAATAAACATCATCAAACGCATAAATGGAATGAAAGACAAAAACCACACCATCATTTCAATTGATGCTGAAAAAGCCTTTCACAAAATCCAGCATCACTTCATGCTTAAAGTCCTAGAAGGAATTGGATTGGAGGGATCTTTCCTCAATGTAATCAAATCCATATACAGGAAACCCACAGCCAATATCATCCTAAATGGGGAAATGACAGAAATATTCCCTTTAAAGGTAGGAACTTGGCAAGGCTACCCTGTCACCACTCCTCTTCATCATAGTGCTTGAAACACTTGCTAGAGCAATAAGGCAATAAAAGGAAATTAAAGGAGTACTAATTGGAAAAGAGGAAGTCAAGCTATCCCTATTTGCTGATGATATGATTATTTACTTAAGGGATGCTAAAAACTCCACCAGAAAACTGCTAGAAATGATTAACAGCTTCAGCAAAGTGGCAGGATACAAAATTAACCTAAAAAAATCGATGGCCTTTCTTTACACCAAGAACAAGCAACTGGAGAAAGAATTCAAAGAGACCTTCCCACTCACAATAGCTCAAAAACAATAAAATACCTAGGAACAAACCTAACCAAAGACACCAAAAATCTCTACAACAAAAAATTTAAACCTTTAAAGAAAGAAATTGAAGAAGACATCAGAAGATGGAAAAACCTCCCATGCTCACGGATTGGGAAAATTAACGTTTAAAAAATGTCCATTCTACCGAAAATCTTGTATAGATTTAATGCAATTCCAATCAAAATCCCCAAGAGTTTCTTCACAGGCTTGGAAAAAAAGTCCTTAAATTCACTTGGAAAAACAAAAGACCCTGAATAGCCAAACAACCCTGAGCAAATAGAGCTACACAGAGGGGATCTCCATACCAGACTTCAAACCATACTACAGGGCTATAGTCATAAAAACAGCCTAGTACTGGCACAAAAACAGACCTGTTGACCAATGGAACAAAACCGAAGATCCAAACCTGAGCACATACAATTTCAGCCATCTCATATTTGACAAGGGGTCCAAGAAGATACAATGGAGAAAAGCATCTTCAGCAAGTGGTGTTGGCAAAACTGGATCACCACTTGTAGGAAAATGAAATTAAACCCCTACCTCTCACCCTGTACAAAAGTCAACTCCAGATGGATCAAAGACCTCAATGTGAAACCCCAAACTCTGAAGATGATAGAAGAAAAAGTTGTCATAGGAAATACATAGGCGTAGGAAAAGACTTCCTAAATCAGACAGCAGCTGCACAAGAATTAAGGTCGATGATTGACAAATGGGACCTCATTAAACTCAAAAGCTTCTGTACCTCAAAAGAAACAATCAAGGAAGAGAAATCCCACAGAGTGGGAGGAATCCTTCACTGCAGAAACATCTGACAAAGCATTGATTTCCAAAATATATAAACTACTCAAAAAACAAAGAAGAAAGAAAACAAATGATGCACTCGATAGATGGAGCAAAGAGCTGAACAGAGATTTCACAAGTGAGGAATTAAAGATGGCTGAGAAATACCTTAAGAAGTATCCAACATCACTAATCATTAAGGAAATGCAAATCAAAACCACTTTAAGATATCATCTTACTCCAATAAGACTTGCCAGGATCAAGAAAACAAATGATACCAAGTGTTGGAGAGATTGTGGGGAAAGGGGAACACTCATCCACTGCTGGTGGGAATGTAAACTTGTGCAGCCACTATGGAAAGCAGTGTGGAGAACCCTTGGAAGACTTGGAATGAACTTGCCACCTGACCCAGCCACACCACTCCTAGGCATTTACCCTCAAGACTCACCCCACCGCAGAGATACAGGCACGGCCATGTTTATTTCAGCTCTCTTCAGAATAGCAAGGAGCTAGAACCAACCCAAATGCCCCTCAACTGATGAGTGGATAGAGAAAATGTGGTACATTTACACAATGGAGTTCTATGCAGCAGTAAAGAAAGATGACATCATGAGATTTCCAGGAAAATGGCTGAAGCTAGAGGACATCATGCTGAGTGAAGTAACACAGTCCCAGAAAAACAAATGATGAATGGTATCCCTCATCTGTGGATGCTAGTACCAGTTACCTAGTTGTAAGTATTTCTTGTGCATGGCCCCTTGAGCTTTTGTCCAAAGCAGTTGGGAGTGATGCATATTGGAAACAACAACAACAACAACAGAAAGGTCTGCATCAAAGAACTGACTGAAACAGTGAACTTCTGCTCACAACAGTCAATTTTCACATGGAGAATATTGAGAAAGACTGAGAAAGAGATGAAAAGCATGTTTGGCAGAATGCATGAGCTCTGGTGGGGTGGGGGATGGGGGGACATGGGTCTAGATTTGATAAAAAATATATATAAATAAATTAATTAAAAAAGAAAAAATACAAGAGATCAGGAATACACAGTATACTTACCCATGTTAGCAGAACCTCACAAGATTTAATGAGTTTAGAAAACTTACATTGTTAGTCTGTATTTGGACAAATAATGTAACAGAAAATTTTATTTCATAATCAAGTCTTGACTGCACCATGTACACACAAAGACAGACATTTTATAGACATAATGGACCCCAACACATTCTCTAAAACATTGCTGGCAATACTTGCACTGAGCATCAGTTGTCCACTGTGATGGTTAATCCTGGGTGTCAACTTGACTGGACTAAAGAACAAATAAGAGAAAAAGGATCTTCAGATTGGACCACCTCAACCCGGATGGGCCACCCCAAATGTGGGCATTATCTTCTGCTGGCAGGCAGTATTAAAGGCCATGGCAGAGGGAGCTGGTCCCTTTTTTCCTGCAGCTTGCCTCTCTCTCACTGGTGAGTTTGTCTTGCTGCTGTGATCAATCCTTCGGATCCCAGCGTGTACTGAGACCAGCAGATCTCCTGGAATCCATCGGGCCTTCAGCACCAGATTGGGACTACTGAGACATCCAGTCTTGCGGACTGAGCAGTTCCCTGGATTCTCAGCCTCTCCTGTGTGGCACGGCTACTGTTGGACTCCTTGAACTCTGTCATGTGAGCAAATCAATAAATTATATATAGCTATATATTCATCCTGTTGCTTCTGTTTCTTTAGAGAACCCTGACTAATACATCCACCTTTGGGACTAAGAGAATGACTGGGGGCTGTAGATCCCCGCTATTGCTCAAATACTCCACTGTATGTATATTGCTAGCCTGAGAAAAGAACAGAATGTGAAATTCAGAGTGTGCTTTCTCCTGACCACATTTATATAATTGTAAAGTTAAAAGAATATTAAGTCAAACTATCAAAGCTCAAGGACCGTTTGGATTTATCAAGAGCAGAAAGTAAGGTAAACAGGCCATCATCTTTTAAAAATTTATTTATTTGTTTACATATTTATTTATTTGTGTGTGGGTGTGCCTGTGTGAGTTTATGTGCACAACTTGTATCCAGGTGTTTGAGGAGGCTAAAGGGGATCAGAACTTCTAGAACTGGAGTTGAAGTTGTTTTTGAGCCACCTTCATGTGGGTGCTGGGAAAAGACCTAGGTTCTTAGCAAGAGCAGTGTTAACTCTTAATGGTTGTGCCATTTTGCCAGTCCAACAGGTCTTCAACTAACACTGCAGCACGAAATGTTAGCTTCAAAATTCTATTGTGGTTATAATGCAGCTCCATTCTCTATCCTGCCATCAACTGTCCACTCTTTGAAGTCCGGTTGGGAGCGCCGACACTCTTGCAGAGGACCCGGGTTCAATCCCCAGCACCCACATGGCGGCCGAGAACCGTCTGAAACTCCAGTTCCAGGAGAAGTCCAGTTCCGGGGGAATCCGACACCCTCTTCTGACCTCCGCGCGGCATTGCACGTCATGGGTGCACGGACTTGCATGCAGACAATACATTCATACACCTACGGAAATAATAAAATAAAAAAAAATTAAAAACAAAACTTAGGATAACAGAATTCTATCATATATGAACTTGGAACAGTTACTTAAATTCTCTGACCCCCATTTCTTTTTCTTTACAATAAAGGTACACCATTTGAGGAAGGAAAACTCTAAGTCAACTCTTCTAGAGAAGTGATTGCTGCATGATGATTCTGCTTTACAATTCAGTTTACATTTTTGTTCAGTTGATTAGAACTCTTCCCCTATTACAGATGGAATTGTAACTTAATGGACTGTTTCACTTCTAGAAAAGCTATGTGACCAACTACCCCTGAATCTTGGCAAGTCAGACTATTCTCTCACTGCTTTGATTCTCATGTAGTGACTGGGTCCATCTTGCCTTTGGAAATTAAGTGCTTCCCTTTGGTCTCTGCCTTGAAGGATGGAGAGATTTCTCATTTGTCATTGCATGTATGTTTCCCCTTATGTGCCAGGAAGTCACACTTTATTTTCTGACCTGTATAGCAGAACAAGGGAAAACTCCTCAAGGATGCTAGAATACCTGTCAACTTAAGGTCTCACAGTATTGATCCAGTACTTAAAGTTGTGTGTCATTTGGACGCTTTTTGGATGGATGAATGGATCCTAAATCTCCACTAAAATTTCAATTACCTGAATCTTTTAGATCCCTTTCTTTTTACTGTGTAACACTAGCCTTCCTAGGGTCACATATTGTCCATAAACATTTTGGAGCCTGTTCAAACTGGACTGTTGCATTATACATCTAAAAGCAAAGAGCAGAGGTAATGGTAATGCAGTATGAGGAGACTGCATGGAATGTAGGAAGTGCCTGGGGAGGCTGTCATGTTTGCCTCAGGTAAAGCTGGTTACGCACCTTAAATGCAGATGGAACAGAAGGTTCTGACAAGAAACCTCAACAGATTTTTAGGGACTCAGGTCAGAAGTCATCTAGGAACTTCCCATATGTGCACTATAATTATCCATGTTCCATTTCTTCAGTTAATGCTTTTGCTTCAGCAAGTCAGCATGTGAAAATGGGTGTTTAACTCATGTTGTAATTCAGTCATTCACAAATGAGATTTTTCAGTTTAGTTTTCAGTAATCTCAGTAATATAGCAATAGGAAATAAAGGATCCCTTCAGGCTAGACACAAAAATTTCAGGTAATATTTATTGTTTAAGCTGTGAATTTGGCTCCCAATTCATCCCTATCTTTCTCCACTTAGTCCAGTATAATTAGGAGTGACCAGCCAATATGTTATGTTAATTAGTTTGTCAAAACTCTTTAAATATATCAAATACTTGGTCACCTAGATCCTTACTTCTTACAAATATTTGATTAGGAACAGCTAGTGGCAATATATTGCATATAACTATGGCAACATGACATTATGAACTATCACTGCTCTATTACCAGAAGTAAGGTCATTACTGACATTAAATTTAATTAGTCTCAAAAACCAACTTCAAAAATCTAAGAACCAATTTAGAAATCACATTCTTAAGATACTGTTTTTCTAAGAATAATTCTGGGTACCAAACTCTGTGTTAGTCAGGTTTCTCCAGATAAACAGAAATAATGGTATTATGTGCATATGCATCTCCAACAGAATATAACAATGTATACAGATCCTATTCATATGTATGTATATAGAACATATCCAATTGTATATATCAGTGTCCACATCCTATTGGCATGTGCATACAAACACACGCTATTTTCTTGAAATCATGGCAACTGGTAAATCAAAACTTCATAGGGCCACTACAAATTCTGGCATGAGTTAGCAGGGAAATCTTTGATCTCACAACAGTCTGGGACATATGCCTTCCTCAGTAGTGGGCTCCAATCTGTTCTCCTAATGTCTTCAATTGATTCGTTGAGGCTCATCTACAGTATGAATGTCAGTTACCTTTTATAATGTTTGCTGGGGGTGCTGGAGAGATAGCTTAGTGATTGAGAGCACCAACTGCTCTTGCAGAGGACCCGGGTTCAATCCCCAGCACCCACAGGGCGGCTGAGAACCGTCTTTGACTCCAGTTCCAGGGGAATCTGACACCTTCTTCTGACCTCTGCGGCATTGCACGACATGGGTACACAAACCTGCATGCAGACAATACATTCATACACATAAAAAATAAAAAATAAAATGTTTACTGGGGCTAGAGATATATCTCAGTAGGTAAGAACACTGGCTGCTCTTACAGAGGACCTGAGTTCCATTCTAGTGCCCACATGGTGGCTAACAACTGTCCATACCTCCAGTTCCAGGGACTCTGACAATGTCTTCTGACCTCTGTGGGCATTGTATGTATGGGTGTACTTACATACATGCATGTAAAACATTCATATACATAAAAATAAAAATAAAATCAATAATTTAAGATGTCTACTGATTTAAATGTTAATAGCATCTAAAAAGCAACTTTGTAAAAATATAAATTGATAGATAACAAAATAGTTGGGCACCACAGCCTAGCCAACTTGACATATAGATTTAGCCATCAAAGTCCCATTGTAAACATAATATAATATGAAGACTGTATCATCTATGTGAAAGTTTAGTTTGGTCCTCCATAAGAACTGTTCAAAAGTTAGCTATAGTAATTGCTTTTTATTTGATACATTCTTGGCTCTGTTTTAGGTTCTTTCATGTATGTCCTTATTTAGTATTTTCCGATACTATGAAATATATTAGTATTTTTACATAATAAATAAACACAAAGACTGGAACAGGGAAGTGACAATTCTTGCTGAGGAAATTGTCTTTGCTGTGGTGTTCAAAGCAAAATCCCTTATTCCCATTTGTAATGGGATTTCAGATAATTGGTTCTTATCTTCCACATTAGACATAGTCATCAGACTTATCCAGTCACTGCATGCCCTTGGCCTCAGTAAGTGGTTTAAGATCGGTATAGAACCCAATTACAGTGACAGAGAGAAACCATATTCTTCCTGCTGTGCCTAGACAATAGGTGGCAAGGTAGAGGACAGTAAGAAATATTTGTCTCTAAAAGGGACCTCTGGGCTGAGATCAGGCTCCACAAAGGAAAATACACACTGAGAGACAGAGCACTCAAGGTTATTTTTGGGGGGGGAGGGTGGGAGCCCCTTGCTCTTTTCAGCTTTTCATTTACCAGTTCCGTCCACTCGAGGACAAAATAAGGTCTTGCTAGACCAGGATTCCTTTTCTGAAGCATGAAAAGACTTTCCTCTTTATAGACTGGACACTGGCTAAAGTCCCGTTAGTGGATCTCTAAGACCGCCCTGAACAGGAAGACTGGTGACTAAGTCAATTTCACTCTACTCAATCTAATCCAGCTTTAAATGTGGATCACAAAAACTACAGAATTAGAAATTTGAAATGTCAAGATCTTTTATTGTGTTTTTTTGTTTTTAATTTTGTTATTACAGTCATTGTGCTTTCATATTTTGTTTTTGTTAGGTTTATTTGAACCTGAGTCTGAAAATCCCCGCACCGACAAAGGAACAGCAAAGAATGCAATATGCAAACAGACGTTTATTGCAGGGCTGGCTAGCCAAGGTCAAGCCTCCTGCCTGACACGCAGGTCAGGATAAGCTAGGCAAGACCTTGAACAAAAGGTTTGGGTTATGTTTATAAGTGCTTCAGGCCTTTGTCCTGAAGCCCACGTTTTTTTTGGCCAACCATTTTGTACCAGCACATACAGTTGCAACCTATCAGTTTAAAGATGCCTTACCTATCATCCAATGGGTTTAACAATTAACATGGCATAGTTCCCGCTCGAGCAGCGAAACCCTCCAGCTGTCACGTAGGCAACAGCTTTGAATATTTGCTGGTGGGCAGTGAAACCTGCCAACTGTCACGTAGACAACAGCATTGAACATTTGCTTGTGGGCAGGGTTAAGCGAGCCATGAATTAGCTACTTTGGGCGGTACCAGGAAACTTTCCTCCTAACGGCCTGGTTTCTCTCTGCACGTCCATTGGGGTCTGTCCTTACAGTTTTAAATCTATTTCTTAAATTCATGACTCAGTTTTACTAAGGGTATTGAAGATAAGAATGGTACTTACAGTGTCCAGTCTATAAAGAAGAAAGTCTTCTCATGCTTCAGAAAAGGAAGCCTGGTCTAGCAAGACCTGATTCTCTCCTCTAGTGGATGGAACTGGTAAATGAAAAACTGAAAGGAGCCCCCCCAAAACAAACAAACCCCAAGAGACCCCTGAAGACTAGATCCTCAGCTGACCTCGATAAAACAAAAACCTTGGTTAATCTGGGCTAACTGTGTGGAATTAAGCATCCAAAATGAAAGTAAAACCAGAAATAAATAATCAGTAAGACCAGGGAAATTGTACTTCAGATATAAAACTTGAGATCTTAGTAAAAAGACAAAAATAAAAAAGAGAGAGCACTGTTGTTTGGCCTGTCTTCAATTCTTACTGGCAAAAGCATTTACTCCATGGCTGCCACTGCTTTTGGCACTCTTCAAAGACATGAGACACAGTTTTTTAACCTTCCAATATGGACTGAAGACTCATGTCTCTCCAAGAATCCTCCAAACCTTCAATGCCAGGTGGGGACTACTGAGATACCCAGCTTGTGGACTAAACAGCTAAGGGGATTTCAGCCTCATCAGAGTATAGACTGCCATTGTTGGACTACCTGGGCTGTGTCATGGAGGCCAGTGCAGGGGGATCAAGACAGGATGCGTGCTTACTGGACTTCATTTGGGGGACCATGGGAGGGAAAGACCCCAGTGTGGAGCAAAAGTGCAACATTGATGGTTGTTTGGGATTGCCAAGGAGGAACTTTCGAGCACTTCCTTAGGGAAAACATGACATCTTTTAGCAAAAACAAAAACAAAACAAAAAAAAATCCTCCAATTCAGGTGATATGGTATATATATATATATATATATATGTATATATATATATATATATTATTACAATCCAAGTTAGGAGAGAACAAATAACAAAAGCAACTTGGAAAGAAAATCTCTGGAAAGATCTAGACAAAGATGCAAGACTGTATGGCAGAAGGCAGGGGACTCAGATGGGGTGGATGGGGTGGGGGGCATGGAAAGGGAAGTGACTATAAATTCAATTGAGAAATGATTTTGTATGAGTAGGACAAAGTTTAATAACAATAAAATTAAATAATTAAAAAAAGAAAGAATGGTGCTTAATACAAACTAGAATATTTGGACTCATTACTAATATGTTGATGTCTCCAAATTAGTTTTCATGTTATGTGAAAATGGATGAGACTTACTAAAGGATTCGGTATTATAAAACAGCTGCTTTGAAGCGTGTTTCTGGAAGTTATTTTGTTACATAAAAGAGTCATCCTGAAACCAATGTGACTTAGATGTTAAATACTCTAGGAGTAGCCCTCCTGCATGCACCACTCATTTTCATACCTGACACACACCTTTATACTGTAATGAATGTTAAAGTTCCCTGGTAGATTTCTGTTTATCTTTACCCCTTCAGTTTTGAGTACAAGGGACAGCTTCGTCAGGGCTGTTTGCTGAGTATATGTGTGAGAGTGATGGAGACGTGTTTGTGAAAGCATCAATATTTAATGGCTATTGATTGTATCCTAGGTGCCTTACAAATTAAAGACTAAGGCAAAACTGATTATTTGGGAATTTCCTTTTTTTTTTTTTTTTTTGTTTTTAAGGTATGTTTTGAGCTGTCAGCCTGTGCTATAAACTGATCTTTTGGCACTTCCTGCCCCTTCCGAAGGAGTGGGATGGATGGACTTTACAAGATGAAGCTTGATCTTGTCTAAGATCAAGACTGGACCAGATTCCAAGCCAGGAATACAAATTCCTTTTATCTAGAGAACTGAGGGTCTCCAGAAGCAGAGGCTGAGTCAGATTCTGAAAAGCCTGGTGACACAGAAGCTTGACGACTTAGAGGTGCTGCATTGATTTAATTTTAATCTCAAACCAGTCATAAGCCAATGTTTGGAGAAGTAAGAATCATAAACCTGTTAGGGACAGAGGTCAGAGAGCAGAATGGATCAGATACACTGCAGAATAAAGAGGAGGAAACTGAGAAAGAATAATCCTTCCCTAGGGCATGGCTCCTGATCAGTCCTAGAGTTTTGTTTTGTTAATTTCTTTCTACTTAAGTGAATGAGATTAGGTTCCTTGTTCAGATTTCTATTCTCCTCAAAATAGTTTACAGAGATTTTAGTTATGCTTTAGTGAAGAGCATAAGTTTTAGAAGTGAGATCATGCCTTAATTATTTTGCGACTAGTTTAGGATTTTGCACTTAAGAGGGGTTATCAGAATAAATATTAAAAATTTATTTATACTCTTCTTGTGACTGTAAGCAGTTATTTATATTGATTATACCATGGCTTTAAATTTATTAAGTAAAAATTTTCTACTCTGAAATTATGGCAAAATCTATAACTGCATTTTAAGAATAAAAATTTTAAATTTATGCATGCACATGCACACATAGTCACTTAATATTTTCTATATGATTTCACAGGTTTTGCAAACAGTACGAAATTCTGTAATGAACCTTAATATCTATGATTATAAATAGGATTAAAAACAATTATTACATGTATATAAATGCATTAACATAAATATATTGATAATTCACTATGAGAGCTTTCTACTTAGTGGAATCATCATGATTCTATTTTTAGAATAAAGAAATTTCCTTAACACAAAAATGTTTCAATTTTTTTCTATTCTTATTCTAAATTTTAACATATATGATTTATTTGATCTCAATACAATAGAATTCTAAACATGTACCAGATTTAAATTGCCTGCATTTTCCTGATTATGAAACTACTTCACCATATGTCTAGTCAAAGAATGTTTTTTCTACATCAACCTTTCATATGGGGAAAAAATCCACTTATAGAGAAGAGTTTTTAAATTTAATATTAAATAATTAAAAACTACCCTCACACAGACATCTCAAATTAAGATTGTTTACATGCTCTTTAATTAGATGCAATTAAGAAGCACTCTCAAAGCATTTATGCCCAGAGGGAGCCTCTGCTGAAATGATGGAATGACTCTTAACTTACAGGAAGCTGTCTTGGTATTTGTGAAAGGTTTTCCTTTGGAAGATTTTTATAGGGACACTTTGGGTTTTGCCACAGGAGAAAACAGATGTTGAAAATTTTCTTTAGAGAAGAAAATATGCATGCACAAAGTTCCACCTGACAGTCTGGGACAGCAAAAGGCTTTTATGCTCTGCCTGGTCCTTATCATAGCAACCACAAGAATCCCCAACCCAAATAACATCGCCGTTTTGTTCAAAGCTCATCAAATACTCCCGAGAGTAAACCCTGAGTACTGTAGTGGCAGGCCCAGTCCTCTTTTTGCAGAATCCCAGTCTGACTCTGACCCACTCCACTCTGCTGTTCTTATGCCCCACCCCAATATGGTTCTGGTCTGCGTGGCTCCACCTACATGTCTGTCTGCTCTGCCTAGAATACACATTCAGTAGTCTCAGCTTCTTTTCTTACACTGTCAAGGGTGTGCTCACATTCTCTACCTCCTCTATGTTTAGTGGATCTCTTTTTTGTTGTTTAAACCTTCTCGCTTTTTCCCTCCTTGACCCTGGCATCACTTCTCTGCTTTTCAAATTTTGGCAATAGTATTGATTACCATTTGACATTTGCATATATATATTTAATAAGTTAATTATGCCTTTTTCTTTTTTTATACATTTTTTGTTTTATTTATTTTTTATGTGTATGAATGTACTGTCCGCATGTAGGTTTGTGCACATGTGTCGTGAAGTGCCGCGGAGGTCAGAAGAGGGCGTCAGATTCCCCTGGAACTGGAGTTAAAGACGGTTCTCAGCCGCTATGTGGGTGCTGGGGATCGAACCCTGGTCCTCTGCAAGAGCAGTCGGCACTCTTAACCACTAGGCCATCTCTCCAGCCCCAATTATGCCTTTTTCTATTAGGATGTTGTGGTGGTTTGAATGAGTGTCCCCCATAGCCTTTAAGTATTCAGACATTTGTCTCCAGTTGGTGGCACTGTTCTTGGAGGTCTTAGAAGGTGTGGCCGTGCTAGAGGAAGTACGTTATTGGGGGCAGGCTTAGTGAGTTTAACAAACCTTGTGGTCTCCAGTCGCGCTCTCTTGACTTCCTGTGCTCCTTGCGAGATGTGACCTGCTGCTCCAGCTCCAGCCGCCATGCCTCCCCGCCACAATGGACTCTAATTCCCTGGAACCGTCAATGGTAAGCTCAAATAAACTCTTCCTTTTATAAGTTCCTTGGTCATGGTGTTTTATCACAGCAACAGAAAAGTGACTAATACAGATGTGAACTCCAAAATAACACAGATTGTTTCTCTTGTCCATTGTTTGCTTTATTTCTAACATCTGCAAGGTGATCAGCATTAGCTACTTAGTAAATAAAGACTTTGTGAATGCATTGGCTTTGGAATGAATGAGTGAATGAATGAATGAATGGTTAGTGGGGTATTTTAACTGATTTAACTATATTTTTTTCATTAAATTAAAAAATTCATTGAGAACTTCATGAATTTTGGTAACAATCATAAACTGGCAATAAAGATAATTTGAAATGCTTAAGTGTTTATCACTTTATGAATAAACTTCTTGGAGAGGCCAATCCCTTTGTCCTAAGATAAAATGTAGGGTTTAAGATAAAAGTTGGGGGCTGGAGAGATAGCCTAGCAGTTAAGAGCACTGACTGCTCTTGCAGGGGACCGGGGTTCAATCTCCAGCACCCACATGGTGGCTAAGAACCATCTGTAACTCCAATTCCAGAACTCCAGTTCCAGGGGAATCCGAGACCCTCTTCTGACCTTCAAGGCATTGCACGACACGGGTGCACAAACCTACATGCAGACAGTACATTCATACACATACGAAAAAAAAAAAAAGATAAATGTTGGGAAAGAGAAACAGAGCTTTCGTCAGTGTTATTTCTTTTAATTCTAGACAACGTAATTCTAGACTTAACAATGATCTTTAAAGCTCAAATTCAAAGTAAATGAACTATAAAGTTAAGTTAAAAAAAAGTCATGTACATGTTTGGCAAGATTGTTAGGAGACCCCTATAAGGAAGGGGTGTGGCATTCTCTAATTTCTGGTATCCAGTGTTTTGATCAAGAGAGGCGAGGTTCTCTTTGGTTGTTAAAAATGTTGCATAGGGGGGCTGGAGAGATGGCCTAGCAGTTAAGAATGCCAACTGCTCTTGCAGAGGACCCGGGTTTGATCCCCAGCACCCACATGGCGGCTGAGAACCATCTTTAGCTCCAGTTCCAGGGGAATCTGATACCCTCTTCTGACCTCTGTGGCATTGCACTACATGGGTGCACAAACCTACATGCACACAGTACATTTATACACATAAAAAAATAAATAAAAATTAAAAAAAATGTTGCATAGGCCTGTCCTCTGATGGAGGGACCATGGACAGGATCCATCTTCCCAAGCTTGCTTGCAGCCACTAGCCTTTGATCATCACAGCTAAGCTCATTTACTGTTATGCTCTGCAAGAAAGGAGGGGCTGGGGAGTCAGCCACACCTTCCAACTGACCTGTGGACCCTGGGTGCACGTGGTCTAGGGGAAGCCAAGGGGAGGACTGCTGTGGGGAAGTCACCATCCACACTTGGATGAAAACTTTCCCCTGTGGCCTTAGGGGGAGCATCCACACTTCTGTAAGTAAACCCTTACCTATTGCTCTGTAAGTAGGCCAATAAACTCACCAATTTCCTAGACTGTAGCCCAGATTAATAACTTGAGGTGTGATAAGAATATAAGAACTAAGATTTGTGCTATTGGGATCATGACACCAGCCTCACCTCCACCAACGAGTACCAATGGATAGTATTTCACCAATCCAGTGGGACCCTCAGGTTGGGCTATCCCACCACCTTATGAATGGAATGGGTTCATCCCAAATCACTGCTTGTCCCTTGCTGGGAGCACCCAAGGTTGCTTAAAAGTCTGAGAATTTATTTTCCATCACTTAGCTAATCCTAGAAATATTAGACTAGGTCAAATGATCTTGTAGAACTTATTATAAAACCAGGTGAGAAGAGAGATTTGCTTCGTTTGATCTAGGATATTGTGATTTATTTAATTTCCCTGTTCAGTTTTACACTCTGCAGATATGCAAAGCTGCATCACGGTCATATCTGTGGGTGATAATTCATATAATGAGTTTATAGATCCTACAAGGATTTATATTTGTTTTCTGTGAGCAAATATTATCAAAATTACTGGCATATAAAAGAATCCAGATCAGTGGTCAAACTGGTGAGATGTTAAATTTAATTCTCCTTCTATTTTGTAAAATGCAGACAATAGAAATCATAGAACATTTAAATAAGGAATATAGTGATTTGTTAAAATTTCACTACTTATAATAGTTAACAATAGATACATGAAGTTCCAAATTATAAATGGTGACAGAAATAATTCCTGTGTATATGTGTAATATTTAGATTATTTGGAAAATAGTGGTATGTTTCATCTAAATGCGGGATAAAACACATCTTCTTTGAAGTGGACAAGATGCAAATTACAAAGATGGAGTCTGGTTTACTTAGAGGGAGGGGCTAAGGGCAAAGGGCAGTTTGGAGTGAGATGCCAGCTGTGCTGGTGTTCCTGTGAATGCTCACATGAGCATGCAATCTTCTCATTGCTTTGCCTAGTAACCAGGGAACTGGAGCCAGAGTCAGGGTGGGGCACTACATGCATGGGTCCCCCCCTCCCCCGAAATTCTCTGCTACAGCTTGGCTTTTTTATGTACACATTTTCTCAAACTTATACTATGTACTATGCTATCTTTTTGTCATTGCAGGTAATAATTGCCTAGTTTAAAATAAGTCTTCCAAAGTATCTTTATTGACATTTTGAATTTTGGAGCTTTATAATTCCACATATTGAGAACTTGCAAATTAAAACATCCATCCTTAAAACTTCATCTTTTAAGCCACCTCTTCATTATGGAGTATTAATATTTATGATGTAGTATTCACAATGGGAAGTTTCCATGTCACCCAGTGTTATGATTGGAATAGGAAATGTCCCATGTACAGTCAGTGTTGAAGCACAGGTCACCAACTGGTGACTGGGGAAACTTTGGGAGGTGATGCTTAACCCAAGCAAGTAGGTGACTGGTCCTTGAAGGCTATCTCAGGTCCTTAGACTGTCTTCTTCTCTCTGCTTCCTGTGCAAAATGAGGTGGAAAGTTTTCTTCTACCATATGCTTCCATGACACCGTGTTCTGTCTAAGTCCGTAGGATCAAACTACCTTGGATGGAACTCCCTAAAACTATGAGATAAACAAATGTTTCCTTCCTTTAAGTATTTACCACAGCTGTGCAAGATAATAAACAGAATAGACTAGACATCTACCTTTTCAGGGGTGCTGGCTTTTATTTCTGATGAGCCTGGATCTTAAGCCTCCTAGAGAATTTTTCTGAATGCATAGTAGCCTATATTTTATTTTATTTTATTTTATTTTATTTTTTATTTTATGTTTTTCAGTATTTTTTGAGACAGGGTCTCCCTTTAGTCCCAGCTGGCCTGGAGCTCGCTCTGTAGATGAGGCTGGCCTTTAACTCACAGAAACCTGCCTGCCTCTGCCTCCTAAGTGCTGGGATTAAAGGTGTGTGCCACCACGCCTGGTGTAGCCTATATTTTAAATTATACTACATATCCTAAACTTCTGCTCATATTTTTAATAAAATAATATCTCAGGAATAATTATATGTATAATTAATATACAAATCATATATATACATATATATATATAAGACAGTCTCTGCTCATATTTTTAATAAGATAATATCTCAGGAATAATTATATGTGTAATTAATATATATTCAAATCATATATATATATATATATTAGACAGAGTCTCCTATAACTCCAGGAGACCTTAAATTCTTAAATTCATTATGTAGACCAAGTTGGCCTCAGTATCATGGAGATCTCCCTGCCTTTGCCTCCCAAGTGCTAAAATTAAAGGCATGCACCACCTTTCCTAGTGTGAGAAGAAAAAATTTTAATAAAGCTTACTAAGTTATAAAAGCATGATCCAAATTGGGAGGAATTTGCTTATAGAACACACAAAACGACATAACACTCATCAAAAATCTCAGTTGTTATTTTGTTACTATGAAAGGTTTTATTTAATGTAAGAACATGATGAATAACCTTTGACTGATACCTCATAATTTATATTATATTTGAGCATTTTACATGTATACTGAAATCTCTAAAGCTTAACTTTTATCAAATTATTTTGCTTCCAACACATTTCTTTAAAATTCTTTACCAGGGGGCTAGAGATATGGCTCAGCAGTTAAGAGTGCTTGCTACTTTTGCCTATGACCTGGGCTCAGTTCCCAGTCTCCACATTTTGGCTCACAACTGCCTTCTGACTTTTGCAGAGTCCTGCACTCATGTGGTGAACATACATACACTCAGATACACACAAATACACAGAAAATCCAAGCAAATCTAAAACAATGCTGAAAACATTCCTTATCAGAAAATCCATAAATATTCATTATTTCCAGTGGCCCAGATAGAAATGAGGACATGTCAGCAACCATGCCACCGGTGGAGGGTTATCCTAAAGGGGGAGGGTTCCAGAGACATGGTTTAAGGACAGTAACTACAGGGTGGTTTTATAGGTATGAAGGCTGTGTGTCAGTCTTCAGGAATGTATCAAACATGATTTTAGTATTATTGATGTTATATGTAAATGGACTATAAGTTCTCTTCATTTATTCCAAGCAGAGATCTAACATTAGAGACAAACAATAATAATCCAATACGTATAACAAACTTAACACAGGAACTATATTTTCATCACCTTTTTTCCTGACTTCTTCGTAAACTGGAGAAAGGACTCAACTGTTGGACATGCTTTCTCACACTCTGTCCAGATGCCCTGCTCTGACTGACACTGGTAAAATATATAACCAGAACATCTTTTGGTGAATGTTGTTCAATTATTATAAAATAATTTTTATAATCACCAGGAACCCCACTATGAAACTTCTAACATTGCAGTGATTACCCAATCACACAGGCTATAAAGAATACAATGCCCTCAACATTAACCTGGAACAATTCCCCAATATCTCTCCTTGTCATCTTAAAACAAACATGTATTACTACTAGAATGTGATATACTATATGAATAAACCTCTCATGAAGTTAAATTTATAATAGGTATTTATTTCTCACTCTGATTACTGAAGACTGATGGAAGCAGGAAGGGTATCTTAATTCAAGTGCTTCTGAAGGTATTTTTGGAGATATGGGATTCATTTGCCATGCTAGTCAAACAAGTAACTCTCAAAGATATAGGAATGTGGGAGACGGTACATTAGAGTAACACAGTTTTGATGTGATTTATGTTGGATGGGGAAAAAACACTCTCAACATTGAAAAGAAATACTCCCAACAGGGAGTATCTGATCATAAAAGAAGGGCACATGAATAATTTGAAGATAAATGTGTTGACAGATTTCTATTATTACTGCATAATGAAAGAAACTGAAAATCATCAGGTCCTTCTAACCATTAGGCGGAATGACAGAAGTCATGGTTCATTGTGATTGCTAATGTCCACTGTCAACTTTACAGTATCTAGAGTAACCTGTGAGATGGCGTACCCGAGGGGGGGTTATCTTGGTTATGGTAATTGATGTGGGAAGACAGGAAGTGAGCAACAGCATGACACTCATCTCTGCTTTCTGATCTGAGTGTGGATGCAATGGGTGTGGCCAGCTGTCCCAGCTCCCGTTGCTTTGACTTTCACATCCAGATGGCTTGTGTTCTGAACTGTGAGATACAATGAATCCTTTCTCCTTTAAGTTGCTTTATCACAGTAACATGAAAAAAAAATAGTCACTCATATTTCATCCTCTCAAGGTAAGGACAAGAAGCCATGAATTGGAAGGAGCCTCCTCAGTAGAAGTGGACAGAGCAGGAGAAGGGGTCATGTTTCTCTGATTGCCACATGCTGTTCCTGCCTTATTGCTCTGTGTAATGACTAGGGACCATATGTTAAGAGCAACAAATCTGAGATTTTGGCAGAAATTAACTAGTTTATTATTTTCTATTAGGCGAATGGCTTTTGCTTCATACTAAAGGGCGGCTGTTAATAACATCAAAGCGTATTAATACTTCTCAGTGTAATTTTTAGAAATATCAAAGTATTTTTTTAATGTGCACTGTAAGCACATTTAAAAGCCATCTCATTGGCAGTTGTTTCTTGCTACAGTGAATAGAGCTGGCAGCTGGGTTCCCTCACAGAGATTCAGCTGTCTTTTCTTCTCTGCAAGTGTAGAACCAAAGATAGGAATTACTTTTATAAATATGTAATTATGATTTTTTTCAGATTGTGATTAATAATTCATGTCCCACTCCTGTAACACTATGTTTGGAATGTTAAACAACAGGGTGAGACAAATTTTGATATTTAGGAAGATTAAGGTGAATATTGTGAATAAATTTTAGTTTCTGTTAGCTGGCTTAGAATATTAGTAGAGTATACTTTTAGGTTAGTTTCTCTTATAGCCACATACCCCTATGTTTTCCTTGGGAAAGGTTATTGTTACCTCTGGTTTAGGTAGTCTTATGGAATACCTGGCATGTCTCTCACTCAGAAACAGCAATGCTGATTTTCATCAGACAGTAACTCTGGGTAGAGTGCATTATTCTTTTTGCCCCCCCCTTTAAAAATAGTTTTTTTTTTATTTTTATGCTAAGTGTATGAGTATATTGCCGTGTGTATGTAAGTGCACTCATGTTGTAGAATGCCTGTGGATGTCAGAAGAGGATGTCAAATTCCCCTGGAACTGGAGTTAAGGACGATTGTTTGTTGCCATGTTGGTACTAGGAATTGAACCTCAGTCCTCTGCAAAAGTAGCCAGTGCTCCTAACTTCTGAGCCATCTTTCCAGCCCTCTGGACCCCTTTAATACAGAATCTGGAGTCTAATTTAAAAGAACTCTCTAATATAGCATATCAGTCAAATTTAGAAACCCATGATGCAAATCTTAGTTGTCTTTTGAAAAATAAGTAATTTAGCTTTCTTGTGCTGTCTCTTTGTCACTAGGAATAATAAATTCTTCTTACCAAAGTTATCAAAGTTAAATGAGTTGTTGTATAAAAAGTATTAAATACAGTGCTAAATATATAGTACATATAACACTGTTGAAGAAGGGACGCAATAGAATAAAAATATTTGTATGTGTACATATGGAGTGGACGTGTGGAGTGTGGATGTGTGTGTCACAATGATTATCGTGACCTTTCAAAATGTTAGAGAAGACTTCATTCAAAATTATGATAGTAGTAATACTCTAGTAGAAGAAAGGAATTAGGCTAAATTCTGAAGATAGTGAAGGCAGATAAATGAACAGAGTGAGAGGCCAGTGGATAGGAAATCACCAAGAAGAGACATCCATGCTGAGCATCCTTCCAAAACTTGGTTAGGAAGACTCTTTCTAAAGATTGGTCAAAACCTTAGCTATCAAAAGTGGGAGTGACAATCTATCAGGGATGGAAATTCACTCTGAATTGAATTGTGAGGTTCAGTTGGGAAGGGCAAAGGGAGAATGGGGGTGTATTAATCTTTCTGTGGCTAAGACAACATACCCAGGCTTGGTGGCTTTAATACACAGGTCTGGAGGTCCAAGAGCATGGCACTGCCATCAGCATGGCTCTGGTGACGACCTCATGGCAAATGCATCACCAGATCAAGAGCCTGTGGTAAGGTAGGAAGCCAAAACTGGGAGGATCTCTTCTGTGTTAACTTTTCCGTGCGACAGCTAACTCAGAGTCCCGTGGACCTGCTGTAGTCCCTTCCTAGGGTAGCACTCGAATAACTACATCAACACCACTGAGTTTCACCTCACTTCTCACATTTCAACTCTAGAGACCAAGTTCTTAACATATGAGCCCTGAGTGACAAATTAAAAAATGCAATCCCTATCAGGGACTAATATCTAGTCCTAGTACTACTTGAAAGGAGGGATCACAAGAGAAAACAGGTGAAAGTGGAAATCTTTGCCACTTTGTGAGTGCATGTGTACATGTGTGTGTGTGTGTGTGTGTGTGTGTGTAAATGTGTATTTCTGTTGACTAGTAGCAATATTGGCTATATAATTTGTGGAATCTAGGGCAAATGAAAAAAATGAATGATCTTGCTCAAAATTGTCAATACACTGGAAATAGCAACAGAAGAGAATTAAGTGATTACAATTAGCCCATGGTCTATGCGATAGCCCAGGTTGCTTACCCATGAAACTGTTCTAAGGTAATAGTAATAAAAAGCATGAAAATCTACTTTACATTAAGAGACAGACCAATCTACATTATTTTAGTTAAGATTTTAGTGATGTTTTAACAATAAATGGTACTTAAAATTTGCTAATAGCTATGTTCCTGTATCAGCGAGCATCAAAGAAACAAGTGGAACAGATTCAGAGGCCCATAATACATAAGAAGCCTCATTGACAGAGATTCTAACAATGTTATGTGAATACAGGCTTCTAGATCCATTATTTTATATTAGGGCCCACTTGTCAGTCAAAATCTGTTTGTTGAGACTTTTTACAGAGAATATTACCAAAGCTAGGCAGACTGCTCACATAATTCACTTGTTCTTTTATATTGTCTTATAGTTTTCCCTTGTATGAAGAATAGAATTCTATCTTCTCATCGAGGTTTACAGGGATGTACAAGTTCAGACGGTGCCAGATATTATAACAAACAATATATATGTAAATAAACTGAAATATCCAGGTGATGATAAACTTTGCATTGTGATTGCTACTTGGAAAATATTATTTATTAAAAAGAATTACTTATTTATGTGTATACACCTACTTGTATGTATGTGGACCACATGGATGCAGGCCCTGCAGAGCTAGGTGAGGGCCTCAGATCCCCTGGAATGGGAATTACAGGCAGTTGTGAGCTGCTCAATGCGGTACTGAGAGTGGAACCTGAGTCCTCCAGAGAGCAGCAGATGCTTTTAACTGCTGAGCCATCTCTTCAGCTCCTGGTTCGTTTCTTATTAAACTTGTCAAACCAATATTCAAGAAACTCTTCCAAGAATTTAATGCTACACCCATGCCAATGGAAATTTGAATTGGGTCAGAGAAATTATTCAGTCAGTAAAGTACTTGCTGTGTAAGCACGAACACTTGATTTAGGATCCCGAGAGTACCAATGTAAAAGGACATGAGGTTACACCTGTAACCTTAATGCTGGGGGAGGGGGTTGAAACAGGTGGGTCCTTAGAGTTCATTGGTCAGTCAGCCTAGCCAAATTTATAAGCTCCAGGATCAGTGAAAGACTGAAAAATTAAGGCAGAGAGAGAAAAACTTACCAGTTATCAACCTCTGAGCTTTACATGCACACATGTGTATGGGGAAACATAAATGAACATGTATATAACACACACACACACACACACACACACACACACAGACCCCACTACCACCACCACCACTACCATCAAAACAAAGCTAGTTATTTATTTTAGTAATTCTGGCTTCTTCTTTGACAAGACAATGCTTGGGGTGACTGGTCATTCATTCACTCACTTACCTTTAGGTATGCTAGTCTTTTTTGGGGGTGGTTGTTGATACAAGGTCTCTCTTTAGCCTCAGCTGCCCCAGAACTCTCTATGTAGACTGGGATGGCCTCAATCTCCCAGAAATCTGCCTGCCACTGCTTCCTGAGTGCTGGTACTGAAGATGTGTACCACTGCACACCTCACAAATGTTTTTTTGCTTGTTTGATTTTTGAGACAGGGTTTTACTATCCCTGGCTTGCCTGGAACTTGGTATATAGACCAGGCTAGCCTTGAACTCATTCTTCAGATGGTTTGATCTAGAATATACAACATCGTAATACAACTATCTCTAGCAGGTCCAGATGTCCACGTGGATGAAGACTAATGGTCTTTTTTGCATAGTTCTCTTTAAGACCAGGAAAGCAAGGTTTACAAAATTCCTCACCAACATCCCCTGTATTCATGGGTCTGTGCCTGTTAAACTCCCACCCCAGATTCAATCACTATGGCCAGGCTAGTGAGTGCAGTGTTGTTTAATTCAAGATTCTGAAGTACTTGGGCTTCTTAGAAGTTATGCAGATGCTCCAGAAGTTGTCAGAAAAATAATGGGGAACAATATAAAGCCTAGAGTAATGTTTAGGTATATTTACAGGCAGATGACAACACCAAAGAGCAGATCAAAGACCAAATCAAAAATTGAGGATATTGGAAATATTTATAACTAACAACGTGAAGATGGAAGTATCGGTTATGATGTAAGTGCTATTTGTGGACCTGTCAAAGAATGAGGATCCTTTCTTTCTTTATTTTTTATTTTTTTTATTAAAATTTTATTTATTTTTGTATGTGTATGAATGTATTATCTGCATGTAGGTCTGTGCACCTGTGTTGTGCAATGCTGTGGAGGTCAGAAGAGGGTGTCAGATTCCCCTGGAACTGGAGTTCTCCTATAATTGGAGTTACAGACAGTTCTTAGCCGCCATGTGGGTGCTGGGGATCGAACCCAGGTCCTCTGCAAGAGCAGTTGGTGCTCTTAACCGCTAGGCTATCTCTCCAGCCCCAGAGTATCCTTTCTTTAAAAGCTAAGGATTGCTTTGAGTAGTATATTAGTTACTTTTCTGTTGCTGTGATAAAATACTGTGATCCAAGGGAACTCATAGAAAGTAAAGTTTATTTGAGCTTATGATTCTGTGTTTGAGAGGGATTAGAGTTTGTCATGGTGGGGAGGCATGGTGGCAGGAGGCGAAAAGTGCACACATCTTTAAGCAGACACAGGAAGCAGAGAGCCACTGGGAAATCTGGCAAGGAGTAAGGATCTTCAAAGCCTGACTCAATGACAAGCCTCCTCTAGTACAGCCACGCTTTCTAAGATCTCCCAAAATAGTGCCACTAATTGAGAACAAAATGTCCGAATGCTTGGAGCCTATAGGGGACATTCTCATTCAAACCACCACATTCCGTCCCCTGGTCCCCATAAGGTTGTGACCATATAAAATGCAAAATGCATTTAGTCTACCTTCAAAAGTCCCCATAGTCTTCACCAGTCTCAATACTATTCCAAGTCCAGAGTTTAAGGTCTCTTCTGAGAATCAGGGCAATCTCTTAACTGCAAGGCCCTGTAAAATCAAAAGATGGCTTATTTTCAACAAACAATGAAACTGAATACGTATTCCCTACTCCAAAGGGAGGAACAGGGGCCTACTGAGGAAATACCAAACCAAACCAAAACTGAAAACCAGAAGGGTAAACATCAAATCTCGCAGCTCCATGTCTGACTTATGGGACTTTAGCCCCTTCAGCTTCACTGTGTGTGACATACATCTCTGTCTCAGGCTGGTACCACTCCTTGTACACAACTCTCCTTGGCAGATGTCTCATAGCCCTGGCATCTCCAACAATTTTTTTGAGGTCTCCACTGCTAACCAGGCTTCACATTCACAACTTCATGCAATGGCCCGTCAAGTCCTTCTTTATGGAGGGACAGCCCTGCTGCATGCAGTCTGGATGCTGTATCTCTCTGAAACTGCTGAGGAAGCACCTGTGGCCCCTACAGTCTTCCCTCTTCTATGCTTCTAAAGCCAGCCCCATGTGAATGACACTGACACCTTTGGCTGGCAGTTTGGGAAGCACTCTGGTCCATTTCATTCACATTTGCAGTTTTTCTATGTTGTGGTTTTCTGGGAATAGAAAACCCCTCAGACATTGTCTTTTCACAAATTGGGAGGCTTAGCTGGGAGTGTGGTCTTACCCTAAAGGTATTGTTTCCATTGTTTATGTGCAAATCTGTAGGCCTCTCCTTAATCTCCCTACTTTTTTCAAAAAGTCTTCCACACATGCCTTGGGCCAACATTAATCTTTCCAGTGCTCTTTTTCAATCCAAACTGTGCATTCTTCATTTCTTTCTGCTCAATTTGTCCTTTTCACTGTAGATTTTCAAAGATTCATTATTAATAGTGACACCAAGGTTCATACATTAGGTTGTCTTGAAATTTCCTCCACCAAAGAAATTAGCCCAGTACTTTTCAACTCAGACTCAGGCAAGGTCTTACTTAGGCTGTGGGCAAATATCAGCCAGACTCTGCCAAAGCATCCCAGTTGCTGTTTTAAGTCCTTATTTCCCTTTGAAACTACCTTGGTCTCAGCATTACTTTCTTCCAGGCTCCTATTAGAATGGTCTATTAAGTTCTGCTCATGGCATTCAACTGCTTTTCTAGTCCAAACTGCCATATTCCTCCAAAAATTCTTCCCACAGTCAGTACTACAAGAATGGAGTTGAGTCCAAAGGAATCCAAGACATAAATATTATGATGAAATCTAATTTTATTATTTCCCATGAAGGTTAATTCTATAATTACAGTTCTGTCCTGTCCTAACCTAAGTCCCCAAGGCTGCTCACTTACAGTATCTCTTAGCTTTTTTGAAGTGGCAGATGGCGGCCATGCTAGGGAATTTCCAAGAAGCCAATGATTGTCTGGAGAGGATTGATTTTGGACTGAGTGCTGGTGGAAGCTCCAAGAGAGCAGGTCAGGTGGGCCAGCAGGGTCAGCATACAGTTCAGACAGCATCTGTGTACCAATGTCATCCGCAGCATGTCTGGGTGTTCTTAGCCACAATTTGCCTGTCTCACACTGTGGGAGTCCCCTAAAAAGGGATGTGAATGTGGACTATTTGCACTTCCTGGTTTAAGTAGCCCATAGCCAGCCAGGGGGAGTGCAATCTGTCTCAGGTGCTAATCTCAGGCTGCTGCCTGGGTCCCCATCCATGGCCAGGTGGCTACCTGTCTATCTGAGGTTCATGCCCAGGTCCTGGTCAGGTGGGGTCCTGGTCTGGTTATCTTGTCCCTGTGCCCTGTGCTCCTAATCAGCTGTGCACATTCAGCTTTCACTCTCCCTAGGCCTCTTTGTAGCTGGGCCAGTATGAGTTTATCTAAGCAGCTTTAGGCTAGATCAGGCCTCTTGCTAAGTTTAACATTTCTATTCTCTAAGATGGCTTCAAATCCACACATTTATTAATGTTATTTTAATCCTACCTATCTGTAATTCACACGTCTTTCATATGCTAATTATGCTCTTAACAGTCAGCCAACACCCCACTCTTGGTACCAACTTCTGTTGCTATGATAAAACACAATGACCAAGGGAACTTATAGAAATAAGAGTTTATTTGAGTTTATGGTTCTAGGTTCCAAAGGGATTAGAGTCTGTTATGGTGGGAAGACATTATGGTAAGAGGTGCCCAGAGTAGAAGGAAAAGTCCTTACATCTTCAAGCAGACACAGGAAGTAGACAGCCATTGGAAATCTGCCAAGGCTTAAGAACCCTCAAAATCCACCCCAGTGACATGCTTCCTCCAGCATGCCCACACCTTCTAAGATCTCCCAAAACAGTGCTACCAACTGGGGAAAAATGTCCAAATACTCAGAGACTATGGGAGACATATATTTATTTATAATACTTTTATTGATGATTTGGGTATTTCATACATTATCTTTAAGTCCAATTTAGACACATTCCCCTCTCTCTGCCCCCCACCCCACCCCAGTTCATGCCTTCTGCCAGACATGTCTTGCATCTTTCTCTCAGTCTCTTTGTGGTGGTTTGAATGAGAATGTCCCCCATAGGCTTCAAATATTCACACATTTTGTCCCCAGTTGGTGGAGCTGTTTTGGTAGGTCTTAGAAGTTGTGGCCATGCTGGAGGAAGTACATCACTGGGGGTGGGCTTAGTGAGTTCAACAAGCCTTGTAAGCTCCAGTATCTCTCTCTTGGCTTCCTGTGCTCATTGGAAGATGTGAACCTTGGCTTTCTGCTCCAGCTGCTGCTACCATGCCTCCTGCCACAATGGACTCTAATCAGTTGTTAGCTCAAATAAACTCTTCCTTTTATAAGTCTTGATCATGGTGATTTTATCACAGCAATAGAAAAGTGACTAATACACTTTCCAACATTTTTCACTGCAGAAGCTTGTTGTTTTGGGCCAATTTTAACTGTATCAGCACAAGGAAGGAAATGAAAACATTTTACATCACGTTTCTGGATCTGACCATTCTTTTATGTCTAGAAGCCACCATCTGGTGAGTTCTTCACAGAAAAGCCCTCCCCTTATTTACTATTCTTTTGGGGGTGTATACCTTTTTATACTGCATCTTCCTTCTTCCTTCCTAGGGTACTAGGGCTCTTGGACAGCCCTTAATGGTTCAAGGGCTTAAAGACAATGAGATAAAATATATTCTGAGTATTTTGAAAATGTCCTGCCACCTTTAGCTACATTCAAACCTGAAGTAAAGCTGACTTGTTTTTATGAAAGCTAATCAAGATGTAGTGGTAGGCTCCCGATTTATTACTAATGGTTTTGCTCTTACTTAAATATAAGAAAAATTCATAAGACCCAAACAGAGTCCTTGTCTCTGCCAATCTTCCTAGCATTTTGATTGAGTGGGATTTTAGTAGTTTTCATTGCTTTCCTATCTCTCTTTAATTGTTCTATAATTCATGAATAAATGTTTTAGTGATATCATAGTTTCCTGGCATTTTATGTGCATAAAATGGCCCAAGCAATATATACAAGTATTTAGTAAGAAAACACATATGCTTGGGAATCCAGGCTTTCTTTGTCTATGGCTTGAACTCATCCATTCATCTGATCATCCATATAGTATGTGCACAGATTTTCGGCCTGTGGCACAGTCTTCCCCAGACATCGATAAGTGATAAAGTTAAACAGGACAATCTCTAGGGCCTATTTTAGCACTTTGATTAGCAGCTGGGTGGTGTTTATCTTAAGCATTTTATTTTTAAAGATTTATAAACAATGAATTTCATAAAAGCATCCTATTCCATGCTAATTTATAATTGTTGGCATGTTTATCATAGGCCTCATAAACATACAGACTAAGAACAAGTGTGCTTTGGCTTATTTCCTCCCTTTAAGTATGGAGGGTGATTATATAATACTCCTTTGCCCTTTAAGATAAAACTGCCTATATTATAAGCATCCTATGATAATTTTTGAATGCACTCCATGCACCATCTTTCCTGTACCACCGGAATAGAAAGGCAAGACTGCTGCCCATCGAGAGGAACACTGAGAAAAGCAGAGGCATTTGCTCTTTCCAAACCAGTCCAGATGCCTTCAAGTGCTGCTCTCTGAGCTGTACACTGGGGATTGCCTGCCTCCAGTTCTTTTAAGATTTATTTACCAGCATGACTGGAAAATACCAATATTCTAAAGGTTAATAGACTGATGTGACTTATGAAAACTGACCTTGCACCTAAACCACCTGTGAATTGGAGAAAGAGCTCTGAACAGGACAGACTACATTGTATGAGCCTCCAGCACTATTCTCAGACCAGCAAGGCAATGGTAGTACTGAGAGGTAAGAAACTCTGACAAGATTGGTATTTGTTGCAGGGCAGTCATCTCTGTCACATTCCTTGCTGCTGGGAGCATCTTACTGATTGCCATGGGGTGCTTTTTAATGATATGTAAATGGCAGTAACACTCTTACCCCTCTGGGATTTTGGAACTCTCATTAAGTCCTCCCACTCTCACATCAGTTGAATGCTGTGGACAAATGAGTAGGCATTTTGCATCTCCTGTGAGATGTCCCAGAAGATGGCTTCAGGAAAGACTGATCATTAAGGAAACTCCTAAGTAAGGATTCCCTGAGACTGGGGAGGACTCCCGCAGTGCCACAGCAGCTTCAGGCTCCAGGGTGAATTCCATGTGCTGCTCTTGACAAGAGCTCTGTGCCCCCTTGGTGATTATCTGATGACAGTTTCATAGCCTGTCAGTGACAGCTGTGACTGAGTGGCCCTGCTGAAAGGTGATGGGGTTTAATTGCTCTTTGGAGGGAAGATACTTGGGATAGGAAAAGGATGGGATTGTGTTTTATGATGAAGAGTTAGGTAGAGAAAGGCAGAAGCCAAGATAGATACTCATTCAGAGTAGGGTGATAATACTTAACATAGCAGCCTGACGCTACCCAAAGCATTTTAAACCTAAACACACAAGATAGCTTGCCTTTCATTTTTCGCTCTGCCTCTACTGCTCTGTAGTGCTTGTTACTACTTGATAAGAACAAGGAAAGATGTCTGCTGTTACTGATGCCTCTCATTTAACAAAAGAAGCCCGCCAAGTCCAGGAGCTACTTCATGCAACCCCCAGGCTGCCAACCTCAATCTGTTAGTGTGTGAGGGAAGTAAGTGGACAGTCTCATTTGTGTCCCTAGAGAGTGTCTGTCTCTGTCTAGGAAACAAATCATGGGCACTAAGGGGCAAAATGAATTTAGCTAGCATGTGAGCGTGTCATCAGCCTCTCCATAGGTCTGCGTTAGAGAGCAGAATGAGCAGCACGGCGTATGAATGTGGAAGTCCTTCCTTTTCCATTTACCCAATATGCTAGCCCATATTGGGTAAATGGAAGGAAAGGTGATTTCTCTAAACCATGTGCTTTAGTTTTGAAAAGCCACTGGGACAAGGCCACTTTCACTTTTTGTTCTTGTTCTCTGCTTCTCTGACTGGTGACACAAGCTCTGGCAAGTCCAATTTGTTTACTCATTTTTCATTCTTAATTGTGTATTTCAAACCTTAACTAGTATTAAGGAAAATGAGCCATACTTTCTGAGCACCAGTTCTCTAAGGACTAAGATCTAGCCTCAGAGACTAAGGGCAATGAAATCTAGATGGAAACTAGCCTGTGTTTTCAAAAGTTTAAAATTGTCCCTAAACACTTGAGGCTGGAAATTGCCCAAATTCTAAGTAAATAGCAACTGGGTTCAATGTTTCAAAGCTCCACTTTCACAAAAATCAGAATTAGCTATTTCTTTCATTTCTGTTAAAACTTTCATATTCATTTAACAATTAGATTTACACAATATCTACTGAGTTATAAAAGAAGATTGGTGTTTACTTAATCATGTTTTGAATACTTTTGCATCTTTATTTTTTCTTAATTTAGCCATAGCTATAATGTATCTTAGAAACAATTATTATATATGCATACATTTATAAATATGTAGTATATATAATGTATAATATAATTAAATATATAATGTACATATATGTTAACTATATAATGCACTGAGTCCAGTTAGTGGTATTCCTGTGTACCTGTGTTTAGGGCTGCCCACTTGGGATTACCTGTAAGGTATCTAGTTCCTGTGGAAAACTGATTTTCTGTCCCTCAGCATTCATTGAGTGCTTGTAGCTCTTAATCTTGAAGTGGGACCCCATGAAATTGCTCCTGTTCACCTTGGCATAACTGGTTTTGTCATTATGTATACCTTGCTAGACTACCACGGTCTGGGATTTCATTGATGTGACATTCTTAGAATGCATTAACTAGCAGCAGGTTTCTCGTTCCTCTGGCTCTTACAATTAATTTTTCTGACCTCTCTTATGTGATATACCCTGAGCCTTAAGTATAGGAGGCACATTGTAAAATGTACTTAGGGCTGGGCATCTCATAGTCACCTATTTTCCATGTTTGACTATTTGTAGACCCTTGTGATAGTCTCTCTCTGTTGTAAAAGAAAGCTTCTTTTGATGAGTAGCGAGAGTTACAAAGGATACATATTCAGAATAGTAAGAAATTATGTTGGTCTAGGAAAATGACAGAAGTACTTTAGGGTCTGTGACCACTGCATCCATGTATGCTTGGCCATGTTTACACTTTACAGCATGTATTCTCTCCTATCGGGTGGGACTTAAGTGCAATTAGACAGTTGATTACTCTCGAGATAAAAGTGCTCCTATTGTAACAATCAAGATCATTTGCTGTGACTGTCCTTGTGGTTCATAGGTTTTACATCTGGGTTGGATCACTGATTAATTTTCTCCATTGGCAGTGTGGTGGTATCTTCTGATTGTATGAGAGCTAGTCTTCAGAGAGGAGGCATCCAAGTCATTTTCAGCTCAAGAGTTCCAAGTCCTATATATATATAGTCTTTAGCAATAGGGTCTTATCTTCCAGTTTTGGAGTGCGGGCAGTCAAGGGCTATGGTAATAGCCTATATTCTTTGGGGAGTCTACTAGAATACCCCAAATAACAACTCAAAAGGAAGCTATCTCTTGCCTGGCACTGTGATTTTTATCATATGGCCTTCAGCTATATACATACATTCACATATATATGATATATGTATTTTTCAGTAGGCTCATGCACATGAAGTAATACGTTTTCCTTTGGTTATTCACACCACTGAAGGATTGTTTTGACTATCTTGGGTATTGGGGTTTTTTTTTGGTTCTATACACATTTTAGATGTTTTTTTTATTTCTGTGAAAAATATCATGGGAATTTTTATTGGGATTGCAATGAATCTGTGAATTGCTTTTGGATGGATGGTTATTTTCACAATATCAATTCTACCAATTCAGGAGAGCAGGAAGTCTTTCTATCTTCTGGTGTCTTCTCCAATCTCTTCAAAGAGTTAAATTTTCCATTGTGGAAATCTTTCGCATCTTTTGTTAGATTCCTTGATATGGTTTGACGCTATTGTGAATGGAATATTTCTATGATCTCTTTCTCTGAATGTTTGTAATTGATATATAAATTCCTAGCATTTTTTTTTTTTTTTTTGTAAATTGACTTCGTGTCCTTCTATTTTGCTGAAAGTGCTGATCATTTTTAGAAGTTTTCTGGTGGAAGTTTTGCGATCTCTTATGTATAATATCACATCATCTGCAAATAAGAAAAATTATGACTGCTTTTCCAGTTAGGTCCTCTTTAAATTCCTTCTCTTTTCTTATTATTCTACCTATAGTTTCAAGCACTATATTGAAAAGTAGTGGGAATAGTGGATATCCTGATCTCGTTTCTGATTTTAATGAGAATGCTTCAAGTTTTCTCCATTTATGATGATGTTGGCTGTGAGTTTGTTATATGTAGCCTTAGTCATGTGGAGATATATTCCCTGCAGTCCAATTCCGTAGAATAAGGCCAATGTGATCTTGGCGGATGAGCCTCCTGATGTATGCCTACATATAATTTATAAGTATTTTATTGTGAATTTTTCTATATTGTCCCCTTTTTTCTTTTATAGTTGTATCTTTACCTGGTTATGGTATGTGAGTAAAACTAGCTTTGTAGAAGGATTTGGGGAGTTCTCCTTCTGTTTTTGTCTTTTTGAATAATTAAGTGTATTGGTTGTAGATCTTCTGTGAAGGTCTGTTAAAATGCTACTGTGAATCCATGTGGACCTGTACATTTTTGTTGGGAGGCTCTGTATTACTGTTTCAATATTTATATTTGTTTTATACCTAAGTTTTTTATCTTTTTTTGTTTGTTTGTTTAGCTTTGATGGTTCTGTTGAATGTAGAAATTCATCATTTTTTAAGATTTTCTAATTTGATGGAGTATAGGTTTTTAAAGTATTCCCTTAGAATACTTTAAATGTTAGAATGTTCTTACTTTGGTGTCCATGGTAATATTTCCCTTTTCATCTCTGATTTTGTTGATTTGGCTTCCTTTCTTTTTTGTTTGTTTTGTTGGTTAGCCTGGCTAAGGGTCTATCTATCTTGTTTATCTTTTGGTTTTTTTATATTTTGTGGATTTCATATAATACATCTTAATCATAGATAGCCTCCCCCTCCCTTGTCTGTACTCACCCTCCCAGGGCTGCAAGCATTTTGTCATATATGTTAAGGCCTATTGAATCAAGTTTTTGTTCCCAGATATTCCTTGGTGTGAGTCCATCCACTGGAGCCTGGCTGTCCTCTGTAGCATCACTCCCTTAAATAACAGCAACTCCCTCACCCAGCAGTGATTGGCTGCCAGTAGTTCCCTACCAAGTTGTAGCCAACTGAAAAATACCTGTAGAGTATCTGAACGTGTGTGGTGTGTGTGTGTGTGTGTGTGTGTGTGTGTGTGTGTGTATAGCTGAAGGCTATATAACAAGAAGCACAGTGTGAAGCAGGACAAATCTTCCTGTGATTTGTTGGTCAGAGTAGTCCAGGGGGCTCCCAAAATTGCACAGGCTATTGCCACAGCCTTGATTATCTTTTAGAACTTGAAGGTAGGACAGGATATATTTCTATCACTGGACTTGGAGCAATGGCGCTAAATAAAAGCTTCCTCCCTGAAGACTAGCTCTCATAGTTTTAGAGGAAACTATGTAAGCTGCTAAGCAAGAAAAATCTTGTTTACCTTTTAAAAGATAAATTCATTGATTGTATTGCTTTAGGTTTTTGTTTCTGTAGCATTTTTTTATTATGATTTTTATTATGTCGTCTCATCTGCTAGGTTTGGAGCTGGCTTACTCTTGTTTTTCCAGATTCTTGACTTCTATCATTAAGTAATTCATTTGTGCTTTTTTGTTTTCTTAATGTAGGTGCTAGAGCTCTAAATTTTCCTCTAGGAATTGTTTGTGGTGTCATGTTTTCATTATTTTCATTTAATCCCAGTAATATTTTTATTTCCTTGTTGATTTCTTTTTGTCCCATTCATCATTCAGGAGTCTGTTGTTTAATTTCCATGATTTTGTGTAGTTAGTAGAGCTGACTTTGGTGTTGATTTTAAGCTTATTGTGTTGTGGTCAGATACGACACATGGAATTGCTTCAGTTTTTCTGTGTTTGGTGAGGTTTATTTGGTGCCTAAGTACTCTGGTTTGTTGTGACAAAACACTCTGTCCAATATCAACTTGGGGAGGAAAGAGCTTATTTAGCTTATATCTCCTGGATCACAGTTCATCACTTCAGGGGCCCAAGGTAGACAATCGGGGCAGGAACTTGGAGGCAAGACGTGGAGCACAGAACATGGAGGAAGGCTGCTCACTGGCTTTCTCCCCTGGCTCGTGCTCAGCCTGCCTTCTTATACAATGCAGAGCAACCTGCTCAGGGCAGCACCACCCACAGTGGGCTGGGCCCTCCCACATCACTCAATAATCAAGAAGATGCCCCACAGACAGGGCCACAGGCCAATCCAATAAGGGAAATACCCCAACTGAGGCTCCCTCAACCCACGTGTGTCAAGTTGAAAACTAAAACTATCCTGCACACCCAGTGTGTGGTCAATTTTAGAGAAACTTTCATGGGCTGCTGGAGTAGAATGTGCAATCTTTGGTGCTTGTGTGGAATATTATGTAGATATCTGTTAGATCCATTTGATAAATAATATCATTTAATTCAGATGATTCTTTGCTTATTTGTTCATATAACCAGTCCATAGGAGACAGTTGGGTATTGAAATCACCTATTATTACTGAACTGGGGATAATCTGTGTATTAGTCACTTTTCTGTTGCTGTGATAAAGCACCATGACCAAGGAACTTATAAAAGGAAGAGTTTATTTGAGCTTATGATTGACGGTTCCAGGGAATTAGAGTCCATTGTGGCAGGAGGCGTGGCGGCTGTATCTGGAGCAGCAAGCCGAGGGTCACATCTCGCAAAGAGCACAGGAAGCAGAGAGAGCGATTGTAGACCATGAGGCTCATTAAAACTCACTAAGCCTGCCCCCAACAATGCACTTCCTCCAGTACAGCCACACCTTCTAAGACCTCCAAAAACAGTGCCACCAACTGGAGACAAATGTCTGAATACTTACAGCCTATGGGGGACACTCATTCAAACCACCACATTCCACTCCCTGGCCCCCATAGGCTCCTGACCATATAAAATGCAAAATGCATTTAATCCAACCTTAAAAGTCCCCACAGTCTTTACCAGTCTCAATGCCATTCAAAAGTCCACAGTCCAAGGTCTCTTCTGAGACTCAGGCCAATCTCTTAACTGTAAGCTCCTGTAAAATCAAAGACAAATTAACACTCCCAAGTACAGTGGAACTGAATACCATTCCCATTCCAAAAGGGGAGGAATAGAGGCATATGAGGGAAAATTATGGACCAAAACAAACCGAAAACACGCAGGGCAAATTCAAGTCCTGTTCTCCAATGTGCCAACTTCTTGGACTTACTTTCCAGAGGCTTGGATGGTCAGCTCTTCCACTTTGCTTGCAACAATACATCTCTTTCTAAGGCTGGTACCATCCCTTGATATGCAACTCTCCTTGGGCAAATATCTCCACAGCGTTACGGCATCTCTAAAGTCTCTTGGGGTCTCTGCTGCCCAACCAGACTTCACATTCTTAGCATCATGCAATGGCCTTCAGGGACTACTTTATGCAGGGACAACACTGCTGCGCTCTGCCTGACCTTGGCACTCTCTGAAACCATGGAGGAAAGACTGATGACCCTTCCTCTTGCAAACTTCATGCCTCTAAGCCAGCACCAGTGAATGAAATGCTGAGTTTGGCTGCAAATTGCGGATGGATTCTCCTACTTTAACCCGTTGCAAATTTTTCTCTGCCTGGACTTGTTGGAGGATTAACTGGGTGTGGTCTTGCCCTAAGGTACTGATTCTTTTGTTTACTTGTAAATCTCCAGCTTGCCTCTCCTTAACACTTAATCTCCTAAGAACCTGAGCTCATACAATTTCACAGCCACCTCATATTTGACAAGGGGCGTCAAGAGAACACAATGGAGCAAAGACAGCATCTTCAGCAAGTGGTGTTGGCCAAAAACTGGGTACCACTTGTCAGAAGAATGAATTTAAACCCCTACCTCTCAGCCTTGTACAAAGGTCAACTCCAGATGGACCAAAGACCTCATGTGAAACCCCAAACTCTGGAGGTGATTAGAAGAGAAGCTTTGGCGCAGACTACAAGACATAGTGTGGAAAAAGATCCTAAATCAGACAGCAGTCACAAAAATAGATCGACATGACAAGATGACCTCAATTGAAAACAGGGATCTCATTAAAACTCAAAAGCTTCTGTAACAACAAAGGAAACAAAAAGGAAGTGGAGGAGAAGACCCACAGAGTGGAGAAACTTTCACAGCAGATGACATCTGACAAAGCTAATTTCCAGATATACAGCTACTCAAAAAACAAGAAGAAAGAAAACAAAATGAATCACTCAAAAGAGGCAGCAACAGATCTGAATAGAGACTTCCACAGAGGAGGAATTAGAGTAATGGCTGAGAAACATCTTAAGGAACTGTTCAAATCTCTGATATTAAGGAAATGCAGATTAAAACTACTTTAGGTATCACCTTACTCCAATAAGCCTGGCTAGCATCAGGAACACGAATATACCAAATGCTGGAGAGGTTGCCGGGAAAGGGGAACACTCATCCATGCTGGTGGGAGTAAACTTGTACAGCCACTATGGAAAAGCAGTGTGGAGAACCCTTAGAAGAGACTCAAATGAGGCCTTCCATTTGACCCAGTCATACACTCCTGAGTATAATACCCACAAGACACAATTACCTGCAAAGAATACAGCACAGCTATGTTTATGCACTCTGTTCACAATTAGCAAAAAGCTGGAACCAGCCCCAGTGCCCCTCAACTGACGAGTGATAGAAAAATGTGTACATGTATACAATGGAGATTCAGCAAGCGGTAAAAGAGGCAACCACAACATGGAAACTTTGCAGGTAAAATTGGATGGAGCTGAAGACATATGTTAATGAAGTAACACAGTCCCAGAAAACAAACGACAAATGGATGGTCCTCATATTGGATGCTAGTACCAATAACCCAGATTATAAATTTTCCCATGGAGAAGGGATGCATAGCTAAAAGAACAACAAACAGGAAAGACTGCATCAGAGAATGGACTGAAATGGTGAATTGGAGGGAGGGATGGTGGGAAAGGACATGGGTGTAATATTCGGATCAAGGCATATGAATTGAACATGAGTTCAGCAAGTACCCCAGTTTCGCCTAGACACTGTCTACAGAAACATGGTTTAGCGATTTAGTAAAAGTAAATAATTTTATTAACAACATTGGAATTACAGACTCTGATAAAAACGGAATGCACTTCAGCCCAGTGGCTTCTGGGTATCCTGCTCAAATGCCAAGTACCTACCATAACTATTAGTGCTGCTAAATACCTATATATCTAATTGCTTGTGCTTCATTAGTAGGATCGAAAGGTTACTCCTGAACAAACTGTCAGCCCATGAAAGGAAACAGCCAGAATTGACCAGAATCCAAGTCAACAGCTCCAGAGAGAGAGGACAGTTTTACTTCTCATCCACCTGTGCCCCTTTTCTAAGCCTAGGGAACAATCTGCGGAAGAGGGGGCATGGTAGAATGTAAAGGCTGCGATTGGGGTGAACGGTGAAACTACAGCGATGTAGTCTGGACACTCATTTGATCAACTTGATTGAACAGACAACCTGTCACCCCCCACTGAATGGTGGGACTGTGGGGGTTTGGGCACAACAGTCTGTAGATTGGTTTTGCACGAAGGATGCTTATACTCATGGATTATCACTTATAGCTAAAAAATGAAAAAAACAAACAAACCTGAAAGATGCAGGACAGTTATGGCAGAATACATGATCTGGGATGGGGTGGGGGTGGGGGAGAAGGGAAAGGAAAATATGCCTGATCTGAATTGGAAAATGATGTATGAAATGCACAAACCATCAATAAAAATTAAATAAAAAAAAAAAAGAAAGGGAGCCTCTCCTTCACATGCCTTGGCCCCACCTTTAATCTTCCTAGTGCAGTTATCAGATCCAAACTGTACATTCTGCATTTCTTTCTGCCCCATTTGCCCTTTTTCACTGTAGATCTGTATAATATTCACCATTAAAAGCCATGCCACCATTTCTACATTAGGCTGTCTTGAAATATCCTCCACCAAAGACATCAGTCCATTGCTTTTCAACTTAGCATCAGGCAAGCATTTGAGCTGTGGGCAAACTGCTGCCAGACTCTTTATCAAAATATCCCAGTTGCTGCCTAAGTCTTTATTTTCCCCTGGAACCACATCTTTTGCAGCCAAGCTTTCTTCCAGGCCTCCACTAGAATGGCCCTTTAAGCTCTGCTTACAATAGTCAACAGCCTTTCTAGCCCAAAGTTCCAAGGTCTTCCACATTTCTCCAAACATCCACATGGTCAGGTTCTTCACAGCCAACAGCCCACTCTCTGGTACCAAATTACTGTATTAGTCACTTTTCTGTTGCTGTGATAAAGCACCATGACCAGGGAACTTATAAAAGGAAGAGTTTATTTGAGCTTACGATTGGCAGTTCCAGGGAATTAGAGTCCATTGTGGCGGGAGGCATGGCGGCTGGATCTGGAGCAGGAAGCAGAGGGTCACATCTCGCAAAGCGCACAGGAAGCAGAGAGAGTGACTGTAGACCACAAGGCTTGTTAAAACTCACTAAGCCTGCCCCCAACAACACACTTCCTCCAGCGCAGCCACATCTTCTAAGACCTCCAAAAACAGCGCCACCAACTGGAGACAAATGTCTGAATACTCACAGCCTATGGGGGACACTCATTCAAACCACCACAATCTGTGTCTTGAAGTCCAGTAGTACATTTTATAATGAAACTGGGTGTGTCAGAATTTGGCACATATATGTTTATGATTGTAATATCTTCTTGATCAGAATGAAATGGCTTTCTTTAGCTCATCTGGTTAATTATAGTTGAAGTCTATTTTGAGATATTGGGATAGAAATGCCTAATCGATTTTTGGTGCCATTTGTTTGGAATATTTTTTTCATCCTTTCACTCTAGGTGGCTTCTATTCTTGAAGGTAAATGAGTTGCTTGTAAGACAACAAAAAGTTGGATTTTGTTTTTAATCCATTAAAACTGTCTGTGTCTCTTGACTGGGGAGTTGAGGACATTGATATCTAAAGCTCTTAAAGAAAAATATATATTTGTTGCTGTCATTTTATTTCCTGTTTGTTTTCTTAGTCTTATTTTGTATTTCTATAGTTATAGCTTCATTTGATTTCTTTCCACACCTTCTTAGGTTTGATGGTTCTTTTCTTTAGTCCTTTGTACTGCTTATATACTCTCTGTAGTGCTGATTTTGTGGACACTAATTCTCTCAGCCTATTTATATCATGGAAGATTTTTCTTTCTCCTTCAACTGTGACAAACAGTTTCTCTAGGTAAAGTAATCTGGGTTGGTATCTATAGTCATTTAGAATTTGGAATACATTGCTCTAAGCTCTTCTGGCTTTTCAAGTTTGCACTGAAAAATCAGTTGTTATTCTGATGAATTTCCTTTATATGTAACCTGCTATTCTCTTGAAGCTTTCAGTACCCTCTCTTTGTTCTAAATATTTAGGATTTTTACTATAATAAGCCATGGGAAATTTCTTTACTGGTCCTATCTATGTGGTAGTCCGTATGCTTCTTATATCTGTATGGGTATGTCTTTCCTTAACTTAGGGAAGTTTTCTTCTCTAATCCTGGTGAAGATCTGGTCAGTTCCATTGACTGGAGATTCCTTTGCTTCCTCTATGCCTTTAAAGTCTTTTCATGGCATCTCATGGCTCCTGTATATTCCAATCCTGTAGTCTTTTTTTTAAAGATTCTTTTCATATCTTTTTGCTTGAGTTATCCAATTTTCCCCACTTTATCTTCAAGTATTAATATTCTGTTTTCGATTTGATTTATTCTGTTGGTAAGAATTTCTCCTGTTCTAATTAGATTATTGGGTTTTTCAATTCCATCTCCATTTCAGCTTGAGGTTTCTTCAATATTTCTATCTCTTTCATGGATTCAGTTTCAAATTTTGAATTGTCTTTGTCATTTCATTCAATATAAATATAAACTCTATGTTTATATTTTCTCATGTTTCTGTCAGGAGTTTATTCCTATCCTTTTGCCATATCTGTTTGTTCTTTAAAGGACTTGAATTCTTTGATCATGTTTATAATTGTTCTTTTACATTCTGTATTCTGGTGTTCCTCTGGGTAGATCTCATTCTACATGACTGATGGGATTTGGTGGGAGCATATTATCTTGAGTTTTCATATTATTTGTGGTTGTTTTTTTGAATATGACTTACAGAATTCTTTTGTTGATTGTGTGTCTGATATGCAATTCTAGGCTGCCTTTGATGTATGGAAGTTTGGTTCTGTTTTTATTGTTGTCGTAGATTTGTTGATTTATGATCAGATATGAATAGTTAGTATGACTGTGCTTCATGTTCTTGCTTTTGACTTTTATTGGAGGGACAGAGTGAATCCAGGCTGGTCGGGTTTGTGAAGCAGAAAATCACAGCTAGGACTGTGAATATGGAGATGGCAGTAAGGTGGACAAGTTCTAGCCAGCTCTCCAGCTGGTCCTAAGCAGAAAGCAGTGACGGACCTAAGCTAGAAGAGGAAGTTGATGACAAAATCCATTTGAATCTTCTTTTTAATTAAAAATTATTTTATATGCATGAGTGTATTGCTTGTATTTATGCAAGTACATCTGTGTTCTGCAGTGCACGTTGAGGACAGAAGAGCATATCAGATCCCCTGGAACTGGAGTTACAGATAGTTGTTAGCCACCATGCGGGTGCTTGAGCTCAAACCCATGTTCTCTGAAGTGCCCTTAACCACTGAGCAATCTCTCCAGCCCTCATTTGAATCTTATTTATTTATTCTTTTTGAGACAGGGTCTTCCTGTATCCCCCGCTGGCCTGAAACTCACTCTGTAGACCAGGCTGGCCTTGAATTCACAGAGTTCTGCCTGCCTCTGCCTCCAGAGAGCTAGGCTTAAAGGCGTTCATCACCACACCCACAGTCGTTTGAATCTTTTACTGCCAACAACTAGCATGAAATTTCATAACTAATTTTAACATTATAATTGTGTTATTTTTCAGAGACCTCATAACATATTAAAAATAGAAAGTCCTGGAGGAAGGTGATATCAATGATATAATTAAGCTTCTATTTTAAGACTAAAAATATGCATGGAGAAACTCTGAGAAGTTCCTCTAGTCCCTGTCAGTACAAGACTTCAGGGCTGTACACTTGGATGATTTAGAGATTATGTTACAATGTGCTGTTTAGGGACCAAGTAAGGCATTGTCTAGAAGGTGCTGTCAGTGTGACAAACATTTCTTTAAACTTGAAACTGAGTACTCAGTTTTGTAAGGACAGAGAAATCCTATCTACAATACAAATTTAAGCCTGTTTATGTGCTGAGCTGAGCCTCTGGTCTCATGAAATTTTAACTATGAGTTCTTCATATTCATCATTTTCACTTGGAGGGCATAATGATTGGTAATTAATAAAGCTCAATTTTGTTTAATATTTAAAATAAATTGCTATAATGTGAATTATGTGTTATATTGGTGCAGCATCATTTTAAAATACTTTATGGGTAAAGATGTGTGTGTGTGTGTGTGTGTGTGTGTGTGTGTCTGTCTGTCTGTCTGTCTGTCTGTGTCTGTGTGTTTGTGTTTTGAGATAGGGTTTCCTTATAGCCTCCAGCTGGCTTGGAGTTCACTATGTAGACCAGGTTGGCCTTGATCTCACAGAGATGTGACTTTCCTTGCCTTCTGAGTGCTGGGATTAAAGGCATGTTTCACTATGGTCAGCTTCATATATTTTTGAAATTAGATCCTAAGAACATTTGGATTACTTCATTCTTGCCATTTGTGAAGCTCCTATTAAAAAATGTGTGCATGTATGTTTGTATGTGTGTATATGTCTGTGTTTACATGTACAATCTCTTAATTGTGATAAAGAACATCTCTTCAATCATTTTTTGCTAGAAAAGTCTTGTATCAAACTGATATTTAATTTTCTTTTCTTTGGTATTTATTTATTTTTTTTTATTTTTAACGTGTCTGAATGCATTGCATGCATATATGTAAGTGCACCCATGTAGTGCAATGCCTGTGGAAGTCAGAAGAGGGCATTGGATCCCCTGGAACTGGAGTTACCAAACAGCTAATTGGTAACTGCCATATGGGGCTGGGAATCCAACCCAGGTCCTTAGCAAGAGCAGTCAGTGCTCTTGACCCTTAAGCCATCTCTCCAGCCACAATTTTCTTGTACTTTATCACGTATATAACTTTCACTTGAATTCAGTGTAGGTGAATTCAACATTTGTGTATTTCTCATGAAGCATATTAAGATAAACATTTAGGATCTTAGTTTAGGGATTTGAGTTTTTGCTCTCGACTCACAGGTTTCAGATTAAATGCTGCTTCCTCGCTGAGACATTCCCCCTAATCTACCAATGGAAATCAGTCCCTTCTGTAAATTTCATATCATATCACCTGTTTTCATCTGGCACTAACAAAATATTTAATTAGAGCTGTTGAAATGCAAATGCCCTGGGGGTGAATTCCATGTCTTTTTGCTCACTGCTCATGTTCATCAATTATTGCATCAGTCGATAGTGTAGTATTGTACATAAATATATGAAATTTCCTTGACAATTAATTAAGAATACATAAACATTGACCTGAAAATGGATGATTATTTGAATAAAGTGTTAGAAAGTGCTTGGATATGTGAGATAAATGAAATGGATTCAGTAAGTACACACACACACACATACACACACACACACACACACACACATACTCCACACATGCACATATGTATATATGAAAAAGTGGTCATGAACTTGAGTGTTTGGGGCATGGAGGAGTTGGAGGGGATGTTAATACAGTACTCATGTATAAAATTCTCAAAATTAAATTGAAAAGGAAAGGAATACTATATTCAACATATGTTTGCTAAAAAAAGCATTTTATAATACAGAAGAAAATATCAGCAAAGTGGGAAGAAAATAAGAAGTATATTTTAGAATAAATAAGAACACAAAAATAAGTATTCTAGTAGATGTTTGTATCTTTGCTAGGGGATACATAAGGTTCAAGAATGAGGCAACATACCGATTTGGTAACAGTCAATGCTATATCTAGCTAACTTACTGAGTTCTCAAATTAGCAAGGCTTAGGTATGGGAAAGCAGAGAGGAATAGAAGCTTTTTTTCAGGCAGTTCTACTTTAAGGAAGCAGGAGCTAAACAAACCTAGTTCTCCTCCAAAATTCATGAGCCAGATAGATATTATCACTTCCTCATGATTAGTCTCCTCTGGAAGGGATAGTTGAGAGCCCAGAGAGTTTTTTTTTTTTTTTTTCAGGAGTCTTCATGGGAAGATGTCCAGAGAAAGAACTGATGGCCACGAAAAAAAAAAGCAGTATTAGCTTTAGATCAAGTAGATATGCTATCTTGAACACAATGAGGAAAAAGTAATGAGATCTGGAGGGTATAACTGATAAATACTGAGACATTTTAGTACAGTAACATTAGGTGGCACAAAAGTCAGATTAAATATACTAAGGGGCAGGATATCCATGAAGAAGTATCAGCAGCTAATACAACTGCTTGTTCCTACCAAGAAGGGGCAAAAGATAATAATAATAATAATAATAATAATAATAATAATAATGTAGCAATGAATTTTCCCTCCTCAATTCCCAAACAACATTTTCAGATGTGAAACTATAAGGAAAGACAGCATTACAAGATGGAAGCTTGAGATGCTGTAAAGATGGAATAATTGAAATAGAAAGGGCTCCAAGAGATTGGGAAGTAATAAGGTCACGGACACTTCCCCATCAATTTCCTGCTCCTTGTAAAGCAAATTTGAGATTTCACACAAACTAAACCTTTTGTTGGCCCATTGCTTTTGGAAAATCCAAGCTTGTTCTCTGCTATATGACATGCATATTCAACAAGGAAGATGGCTTTTAGAAATAATAACACACTGACCTTTCACTGGTTTACATTTTTTCCCTATGAATATATTTTCTCAAAGAAAGCTTTTAACTTTCTTGAAGAGTGGCTTACCACAACTGATATATTTTTATGTTAAAAAAGGGCTTTTTATTTTGAAATGCTATTAGAGTGAATGATCTATTTTCCTTTGTGCATACAGCATATTACTGACATCTGAACAGCTGGGAGATTCCATTGCTTGCTGCTTTAGTGATGGGATCATCTGGGTTTGCTGGGCTTTTTACCTTCCTTTCCAATCTAACCACCTTAACTTGGTATAGCAATGCTGGCACCTAATAACATAGCTGAAGTCACTTAACATCGTTGGTTTCATTCAGTCCTTTAAGTATGCTGAAGGAAGGTCCGTCCACTAGCTAATATTTTATAGTTAGTTCTTGTTAAAATTTGAAATAAAAAAAATCTGCTTTGCTTCCATCCTTCATTGGTTATACTGAGATATTTGCTTTGTAATCTACATCTCTCTCTTTAAGCATGACTACCTCAGGGTCTTTAGGTGCACAGGGAGCTGAAAAGAAATACTGTGAATAGATGGACAGAGATTTGTAGTTCAAGCCATGTATATAGTCTCTTCCAAATAGACTGAAACTTCTTTAAATAACTAGACCCAGGGGCCTCTTCTATTTGCAGTGGAAAACACATATAGGTAGGTCTGTTTCAATTGTGGCTCAATTCTATTCTTTCTCACAAAAGCCTTGTCTATTAGTTTCGTGAATAAGCTCTGGTATTTTACAAATAAATGCATCCTTTGGCTTGGGTCATAAAAGATTTTCTTGGTGTGTAGTGAAAGATACATTTACCAAGATGTTTTATTACTCCTTCATTGGAATTAATCTCTCCTTGCTTTATGTTTCCTTAGCACGTCCTAAGTGCCTCTATTACAGTACTTATCACCATCTGCCTACTTTCAGACTGGTTAATGTATGTTTTTAGATTATGAGCTCTTGAAAGGCAAGGACCATACCTTCTTTGTTTTATATCTCCTCTAAATCTTGCATTTAGGTGGTGCTAAATAAATGTTTATTAGATTGACTGAGAGGGTGGAATATACTTAGAAATAGAGTGTTATTCTTTGGAAAGAATGTTTTATTTTAATCTTGGCTGGTAGTTAAGTTCGGGAAATTCAAACAAGCTGAAATACTATAGGATGATTTTGTAGAGCAAATGCACTTTCAGAGAGGGTTTTTTGTTGTTGCAATTTAATATGTATTGACATATATTACTTATGCGTATTATGGCATTAGGAGATAGAAGCTGAAATCAGGAAACTCTGAAATTGAATTCTTGTTACTCCATTCCTACACAGTGATTCTATGTGATTTACCTAACTTTTATAGTCTATGGTTCCCCATTGCAAACTGGGAACTGTACTCTCACTGTCAGAGAGTTCCAGTAAGGCTCAAGTGGAATCTGGATGGAAATCAGTTAGCATATTCTGGGTACTAAATACACTCAAGCATTTCCTTTTTTTCATCCTCTTCCTTAAATCCAGTGTTTGTTTATGAATTCTGGCTTTGCTGTCTGTTGAACACTATTGTCACTGCCTGTTCTGAGCACTGGGATAGAAAGATGATCACGCCACTTTTTAGGGGCTATGGAGCTTTGATACTGAGCTGCAGTCAATTTCACCTTTCCTTAAATGATATCATCTTTGTTTTGTTTTCAAACAAAAACAAGGAACTCTCACAAGATTAGGGGTTGGAGAGATGGCTCAGTTGTTAAGAGCACTGACTGCTCTTGCAGAGGACCTGGATTCTATTGATTCCCAGCACCCACATGGTGGCTGTCCATAACTCTAATTCCAGGGGATCCAGTACTTTCTTCTGACCTCCATGGGCATTGCATGACACAGGTCCACTTATATGAATGCAGGCAATACACTCCACTCATACACATGAAGAATAAATATAAAATTTAAAAAGAGTCAAGATTATTCAAAAACTCACATTTTTATTTCCAAGATTTATTAACATTTCCCATTTCCTAGAAGGGGCCACTGAGAAACTACAATAAAATCCTTGGGATTTCTGCAATCCAACTTGAAAGCATTGCTGCAGATGATGAGGTGTAGCCTGGGAATGTGAGATCAAGTAGGACAGAGAACGAGATGGACACAGAAGCAACAGTCTTCCTGACCTTGAATCCACGCTTCTTATTCTGAAGAAGTCTCTCTGTGGTATCCCATGTACATTAGTGTTTTTTTTTTCTTTTCCTGAGGTCACTGTCTTAGAAGATAAAGATGAAATTGTTGTGGAAAATCAAGCAGAGGATAAATCTAGCACCTCATCCAGAGAGTTGGAAAGCTCACTTTTTACTTACTGCTAATGCCCTGAGATTCTAGGCCCTGCCCAGTTTAGTTTGTAGGTTTTTTTTTAGAGTTTTTACATGTCACCTTTTAGCAAACATGTCATTGGTGGGTTTAAACTACAGTTTCCCAAAATTTATGACTCAGTTACCTCTATGTCATGATAGTCAAGATAATTTCAGGAAATTCTTTTTATTTTTAAGCAGTTAAAAGTTGACTATAAAGGCAGATTTACTGGCAGCTACTTAAACATTTTTGTAATGGAATGTAATAAACAAGACTATTGCAGACAGGTCCATCAGATAACTCTGGGGTGTCTAGTCTCTTAGAGTCTCCACCCTTGCTTCTGCTTTGCCTACTGGCTATGGTTAAGCATTTACTAAGTAAAGCAGTGCATGGCAGCTAATATTCCTATAACACAGAGAAATAGAAAATCAAGTAGGAGGAACTGGGCATACAAATCATAAGGTGAGCAATATTAAATGCACAGTATATATATATATAGTATATATATATATATATATACTATATATATATATACTATATATATATATATGTATACATATATATACATATATATATATATATACATATCTCCTCTTCAAATTTTGTCACATATGTCTGAATTCCAGACCATTTGTTTCCCAGAGTAGTTTAATAATATCTGCCTCTTTATGTTGCAATTTTAACTTCTGTGGCAGGATTTGAAGGCACTGATATAAGCATTTTCCTGACTTTTGTAGATCACACAATATAGGCAATGTGAGAGGATGTGGCAATCATTATGATATGTTATGGTAATTTGTAGAATAATATTAGGACAAGACAAGTGGTGCGGGGTGGGAAAATCCTACTAAGAGGAGGTGATAATGGAAATGAATCAAGAAGCCTTAGGGAGAAGAGGACCAGCATAGTCAAGTGAGAGCGGGTCAAGGGAACAGAGTGAACACAAGTGCTTATGAACACAGAATGCTCAGAGGACTTCAAGAACCTCAGTGTTAACTGAACAGTGTGCACCTGACATGCCAGTCAATTATTTAAGGTAGTGTGTTATGTCATAGTGAAGCCAGGAAGGAAAAGTAATGGTGGGGTTAGAGGAGGAATTAGAGAGGAGGGAATCCACACTGATTTGACCAAAGCATATTATATGCAAGTATAAAATTCTCTAACAATAAAAAAGCAGTGAAAAATATTATCAAAGAAATGACTTGGCACCATAGTAGGAGGTATCAGAGAGTCACATTTTCATAGAGGAAAATTGAAAGCTCAGAAAAAAACATTACTAACTGGTCCTGCTACAGAGCTGAGCAAACCCAGGCATTGGTAAGGACATCTGTGAGGGCAGGACAGTGTAAAGATCCTGTGGATATTGGTGCTTCATGCCTGCCATCAGTATTCATCACTAGAACTGGAATGGGAAAGGATTAATCTAGAACTTTCTAGCCTCTCTTCATTGCTTAAAAACCCCACAGTGACCCTCATCAGCCTCTAATCACCAATGACCTTCAGAAAGTAAAGGCGCTTGATATCTTGTGTGATTTCACTTCTTGTAAATTCTAACCTGTGACTGTGACTTTATAGGGAATTGGATTGTAGGGAGTACATTTTCCAGTGCAATAAAGGTGACAGAGCTTGGTGTTATATGAGGCTGAGTGGAAATGGTGATATGGACCAAAAAACAAGAGTCTATATTCCTAAGTGAAAGAATGTGGCTTTTACCATGGGCATTTGACATTTTATAACTTTTACTTAGGAAGATAAAATAGCTATTTTTGCATTTAGGCTGTGAAAGAAAAATTGCTGAGCCTGGAGATCTAAGTAGGAGGTCAAATTTTTTCTGTCTTTTCGAGACAGGGTCTCCCTGTAGCCCCAGCTGTCCTGGAACTCACTCTGCAGACCAGGATGGCCTTGAACTCACAAAGATCTGCCTGCCTCTGTCTCCCAAGTGCTAGGATTAAAGGCGTGTGCCATCACTATCATGCTGGGCTGGAGGTCAAGTCTTAAAGCAAAGATTCTGCTGTGATGTTGTTGTACTTATCCAAATGGGGGGCCATAAGTACCTGACTTATAGTAGTGCTAGTCAGGAAGCCAGGAAACCTGAGCTAGCTCTGTTTGTGGTCTGGAAGTTTGTATGGTTGATGATAATTTCAAAGAAAGAAACAGCTCTCATGTCAAATAAATAAAAGAGATAGTTTATTCTGGAGCCAAATGTGAGTGACCCTGGGCTAGGAACACAGGTTTAGTTAGGTCTCCCCAAATACTGTATTTCAATGAAGAAGCAGCTTCATCAACTTTTTTTATAGAAACAGAACAAAGACATTCATAAATAAGCACAGTTTCAAATACATTGGTGGGCTCATTTGGCAGGGTGGCCATAGCAGGGAGAATTCTGCTGTAGGCCCTAGATACTCTCTGACAGGCTTCTTAACTCTTAGGTTGGTGGAAGCTAGTGGTCTGCTAAGTTAATGTACATCAAAAGGTTTTGATCTGCTATTCACCAGATGCTAGATCAGCCACAGAGGTGGACACGGACTGGCTATTTAGGGAGCTAAAGATGGTCCCAAGCTCTCCACAATCATTTCTAATCCATTCTAAAATGTTCTAATTAGTTGATCAGCCTTATTGGAGGTTCAGTTGAAGATGCAGGTGTGTGTGTGTGTGTGTGTGTGTGTGTGTGTGTGTGTTGCTTTTTGTATTAAGATCTATTATGATGGAAGTTCCATAGAAAGAACCAGTTCACAATAAGGAACGTTGAGTGGGTTCACATTAGAGGAAAATAGGCAATTAGAAATTCAGACTTGGACCTAGTTGTCAGTGTAGAGATTACTATTGAAGTCACTAATGAGATGGGCCATGAATACTGCCTAGAATGGGAACATAGCAGGTCAAGTTAAAACTCAAGGCAACACTACCATTACCAATACCACAGAGGCAGGAGAGCAAGCAAAAAAGATACGAAGGCATGGACAACGAACAGGATGAGGAAGCAAGAGTCTGGTGTTTCAAAAGCCAAAATATTTTCAGATAGGGAAATCTGAGTGAATTAACATATTTAACTTTTTGGGATAGCGATCCTGAACTCAGATGTATGGCTTGGGCCAAATGCCAGCTACCAATCTGCTTAGCATACTAGGTGGAGGAAACCAAAAACAAAACCAAAAACAACCCTCCCTGTCTTCTGCTAGCACATGCTCAGAATTCATGAGCTGGTTTGCTTGCCAGCACACCCCATTTCTGAATACGTCCCACGAGTTGGATGACATTGATGGTTTGGAGGTCTAGGATTGGCCACTGGGAGCTGATGTCATGCAACATAGAGGCTGCCAACCCGAGACCTATTTAAGCCCCCGACTGTGTGGAAATAAAGGAGTTTACAGGTTTGCACCACTTGAGTGCTCTTTTTAGCCAGCTTGTTTGTGGCACTTAGGCGACTTTTCAGCTCGATTGGTCATGGGAACCAGCAACTCCACCACCGTGTGTTTGGCCTCAGGACCAGTGCCATGGCTGCATTTTTGGCTGCAGGTTCACCAGCTCCTTATGCATGCCCCCTTCAGCCTGTTCAACTACGGGGTCAGCAGCCCCACAAGACTTCACGTTGTGTTCAACTCCACATAAAGATTATGACAAGAGCTGGATGTTGTGGTGCATGTGGGTACTTCCGGTACTGAGACGGCTGAGGCAGGAAGATCAGGAGGAGTTCTAGGCTAGGCAGGGCTACATAGGGAGTGTAAGGGCAGCTTGGGCTAGATAACAAGATGCACTGTCAAATAAGCAAACACACACACACACACACACACACACACACACACACGCGCACGCGCACGCGCGTGCGCGCGCATGTGCGCCAAACAAACAAAATGAAACAAAAGTAGTAAGCAACGGCAAATGCTTGTTTTCAGTGAAGTGATGATGCCAGAGCACACTGGAGTTGTTACAACAATCTTCTCATGCACACACAACGGGTAATGTGAAAATGCTCCTTTTGGAACTTAGACACCATATCTGCTCTTGATCTAACTCTCTCTGTGGTCATGGACAATATCACAGTGCCGAGGGCCTTAGAAAAATGTGCTTGGTGGAGGTCTGAGACTAGATTAGCATCAACCTTTCAATCCATTATGATTTAACATGCTTTTTAGTTGAATCTTCATTATTTGCAATGATTAAAGTTATGGTTATCTGAATATTACAAACATGGAAATGAGCAAGACAGCAAATGTTCTTCATTTAGATATTACAGGATATGAATTGTTTTCCTTCTCACAAATGCAGATCAAAGTCTCTTTTCTATGTTGATGGAATTCTCCCCTGTGTCAGTTGGGCAATCTCAAAAGCACCATACTGAAGCAAAAGCAGTCTGCTGATGGCTCCTGTGCCCATGGCCAGACCACGCTCTGTTAATGAGGTGTGTGTCTAGGTTTAGTGTGATCTCTACCCATGACACATCAGTTTAGGGCTTTAATATCTATACTGTTGTGTATAGATCAAATATAAATAACTATCAAAATGCCAAATCATACTCTCAGGGAAGAGCTACTTGAAACCTATTATAGACAATTCAAAAGGACTCTTCTGTTATATTAGACTGAGATTTAAATGTTTTTCTTTGACATAGGTGAACTCACGGCTGGAATTGAGACATGCTTAGATTCTAGCTGAATTGCTATTTACCTGGCTAGGATTTGACTTGGTATCACATAACAGATTTTGGCTTAGGTAATTATGTTGGAAGCTAACCCAGAAATCTAGAGTTGGAAAAAATGAGAGAATACACTTTATTATTTTTTTTAATTTTATTTATTTATGTGTACAAATGTATGTCTGCATGTAGGTCTGTGCACCCATGTCATGCAATGCTGTGGAGGTCAGAAGAGGGCGTCGGATTTCCCTGGAACTGGAGTTAAAGACGGTTCTCAGCAGCCATGTGGGTGCTGGGGATCGAACCCAGGTCCTCTGCAAGAGCAGTCGGTGCTCTTAACCGCTAGGCCATCTCTCCAGCCCGAGAATTCACTTTAAAAACAACTTCTATTAACCTAATTCTTCTGAAGTAACATAAATGGGATTTCTTACTACTCAGTGTGTGTGTGTGTGTGTGTGTGTGTGTGTATTCACATGTGTGTATGTGCATATTCACATATGTGTGTATGCATGTCCCCACTTGTGCATGTGCATATGAAAGACAGAAGTCAATATCAAGTGTCTTAGTCTTTGGCATCTGCCTTATTTTTGAGATGGGATTCCTTGCTGAATTTGGAACTCACTATTGGTTAGACTACCTGGCTAGTGAAATTTCAGCATCCTCCTGTCTTTGCCTCCCAGGGCTGGGATTACAGGTGTGCCCTACCATGTCCAGCATTTGCTGGGGATCCAAACTCAAGTAGCACTGAGCCACCTCCCCAGACTCTAAAGAGGATTTTTCAATCTTATTCAGACTATTCTGTAAACAAGCAGCTTGGCCTGTAGAAATGAGCTTTCCTGTACCTGAATCTCAAATACAATGTTTATGTTTGGGCAGATGTTAGTTAATTGAATCTAATTACATTCCCAAGTAATCCTAGCATCTGGAATCAGCCACGCTGAAAAGGAAGGCTGAGCTGAAGCATGGTGTTGCCTCTGTCTCTTTCTACTTGCTGCTGGAAAGTAAAGATTAAGGCACTCTTACGAGAGAGAATCTAATTCTTTCATTCTATTGGTTTTTATTAAAGTGGGTGGTGACATTTAGGTTAAAGGAAAACGTCTTGAAGATATATAAATAAAGAGAAATGGATGGTGATACTTTTTACTACATTAAATGTTTCTGTTACTGCTTTGCCTACATGCTTGCAGGAGCATGGGGTGCTTTTCAGAAACATAGTTCTACACCATAGCCATCACAGTTTATATTGCAGAGAGGAAATGTGGGATTTTTAATTCCGAGTTTTGATTAACACTGGGTGAATATAGAGGCCCCCAACAAGAGCTTTAAATAGGCTTTTTAAAAAGATCTCAGATTGTTTTCATTAACTTCCAAATGGTAGGTTAAGTTAGTGATCCTTGGTCACTGATCATTTTCATGAGTTCATTGCACTGTGAAAGAGCTTTGTCAGAATGGGCTTTTGCCACTGGACAACAGTCTGACAAATGAAAGTAGTTGGCCTTATGATGAGAATGTGTTTATTCTGGGATGAATTAATATAGTATTAAACTTCAAATCTCCAAACTCCTAGTGTACAAAATGAATGTTGTAAAAGTCCTCATGCAATAGTGAGGGAGTGAAGGAATATCATAGCATCCTATAATGTATCTGAATATTATAATGCTGAGAAAAATTTGTGATCTCTCAAATAGAATAACAGTGTTTCCTGGTAGATCCTCCCCATCCATCCACCTATTATTGGAACTACCAGTAATTTATAGAAAGGATCAAAGCACCTGCAAGGATCCAAAAGCTGGCATGCCAGGCCAAGTCTGAGCAGAGAAACTGGATTGTTCCAATGGAAGCACAGCTTAGATAAAGGAGAAAATGACTTACAAATATCATGCGAGATCAGTTCCATTTAACCTAATGTTGGTGGGAAGTATAAGATAACCTTATTATTAAGAAAATATATTTGTAGGTATCATATGAACAGATGATTTGGGCAATAAGAATTTCTTGAATTGTGCTAGAAAACATTTCATCCAGTAGCGTATCACTTGCAATGATGAATGTATGTATAATGTGTACATAGAATATCCAACTATTTATTGCTGCTAATTTGATCATGCAGTTGCAAAATTTGTGTTGCTTATATAAGTGCTGTCATTTTGTAGCATCTTAACTGAACAGAGAAGGCTCGATCTTGATACATGCTAATTAGGAAGGGAGAATAAACAACATGATATTATGGTAATTTTAGTACATTTCTTTCTGTGAGCCACAAGAGTTACTTAAAGTAAAGGAATTATGAGGGATATGAAGAATAACTTGGGACAGGGCTAAAATATAATTTTACCTGATAATCAGGAATCTATAGGTCATAGATTGGCTTTATTTTCTGCCTTGATTTTTTTTTTTTTTGAGGAGGATCTACTATGTACACTAATCTTAAAAAATGACTTCTCTTCCACATTGGGATATCTATTGATAAATTACTGCTCACAGGAACAGCAGTCTTGTCTAGGCACGTAGATCTGAGCATTCATTCATTCTCTGATATTTAATGAGGACTGTTATGTGCCAGTGAATGTGTATCTCAGGAGGCACTGGATTTAATAGGAGCAACTGGGATACTGTTCTTCAACTTCTTGCTCTCCTTCATCAGCTTTAGAGTCCAGATCTGGTCAAGCAATTTTTTCACTCTTCTTCAGGCAAGGACAATGATATTGTCTGCAGAATAAAACAATAGCCTTTTGGACTCCTTATTTTTCATTTCTCCATTTTTACAGTTGTAATACTTTTATCTTATCTGCCAGTCTGAACCTGCTTTAGGTCAGAGCCCTCATCCACAGGTATTTTGAGAAATGCAATACCAATAGCAGAAAGACTGTATACATGTCAAATCCTCTGTGATGCAGCCAGGCTTGACCGGACTGCTACTTCGGTCTGTTTCTTACTTTTACTATTTCTCCTAAACAGTCTTATGTTTTGTACCTAAGTTTCTGAGAAAGGTCCTAGACTTTTACCTTGTACTTTTATCTCTGCTCTGATTTTTCATTGACAGTTCTTGGAGACTAAGATCTTCCCTTGTCCTTCTGGCCCTGAGTCTCCTACTAGAACTCCAGTGCATAGCAGTTACACAGTTTGCCACTGAAATGCCTCCCACAGGCATGTGTTCAAAGCCTGCACTTCAGCTAGTGAAACTGTTCAAAGGTGGTTAGATCATAAAAGCACTAACCTCATCCACGGATTAGCTCGCTGGTAAATTAGTTCACCGGTGAATTAATGGCTGAATAGACTTTTAAGAGTTGGATCTATACAGGGAGATCCTGTCTCAAAAAGACCAAAAAAAAAGAGTTGGATCTAGTTGGAAGAGTAAGTCAGGAGGGGGCATGCCTTTGAAGGTGTATCTTTTCTCTTTTGGACAGAATGGAAGTTTTTTTTTAGTGAACATGATTAATGATGTGGGGGATTTAGCATAGTGGAAGCTCTCATGAGTCCAGGCTCAGTATTTGTACAAGAGAGCATGATTCAGCAGACTTCCCAGCCATATCTGCAAATTCATCTGCTTCAAAGTTGATAAGGCCTCACTTCTTTGAGAGGTAGACAGAGTCCTGGTAGAGACACAGTACTGAGTACTGGTCAGGTTTTATCATAACAAGTTAATGCTCATCTCATTCAGAATCATGAATATCACTTTCAGATAATTTTCTTTTTTCTTTATTTTATTTTATTTTATTTTTTTTTGTTTTTTTTTGAGACAGTGTCTCCCTGAAGTCCCAGCTGTCCTGGAACTCACTCTGTAGACCAGGCTGGCCTTGAACTCACAAAGATCCACCTGCCTCTGCCTCCCAAGTGCTAGGATTAAAGGCGTGCGCCACCATGCCCCGGTCAGATAATTTTCACCACATCTAGTAACTCTTCTAGTTTCTGTGCTCGGGAAAATCTAGATCTGAGGGAGAGCAGCCGTTGAAGGCCCAGGAATGCATGAAACAGAGGCAGCAAATAATGTCTGGACAAAACCATGTCTCTCCTTGCTTCCTATGTCTGAGATCATAGTGGACTGCATTTTGCTGAGGAAAACCTCCTGTGTCTCTTAGTAACTGAAGACAATGTGGTATGTCTGCGCTCAGGTAGGCAGACCATCTCCTTATTAAGATGCTCTGGCCAGATTAGCTTGGTCAGTTATTTTATAAAACCATATAATTATTTGACTAATGAACATCTCACATTGCTTGGCTATTTGGGGTTATTACAGAGAATTCACATTTTTATTAAATGTAGCACATAATTATTGCTTCTGTTTGATTCCACCTGAAATCCATTTTAAAACTGTTGATTTTTAGAAGATTCTCAATAGAGCTTACCTGGGTCAATTCTGAAGAGGTTTCAATTGGGAAATATTGAATCTCCCCTACCAGCTTCTCTTCCTGTAGTGTGTATGAGAGAATAAATTTTATAAACTGCATCCCCACTCTGTCATTTACTTAAAACAAAACAAATAAGCAAACAAACAAAAATAAACAAACAAACAAACAGAAAAGCACAGGAGGATTGTGAAGCCTAGCTTTATTTTGAACTCATGCATTCACTTGTGAACTGAGTCACGTGCCTCTCCTGTTGGAGATGGCCTGTTAGACATTTCTGTCTGCAGGGGAGACCTCTGTGGAAGTCCCAGATGAGCCTTTTCCTACAAATCCCTCCTCTACTGCAATGCTTTGTGTAGACAGTCCACACAACATTACGTTTTCTCAAGAAGCATTTTCATCAAGCTTTTTCTTAATTTGAAGTAAAAGTTATCCATAAAGTTATTCATTTATTCAATGCCTAAAATCTCAGTATAATATCTTAATGCCATAAAAGAGAAGTGACGCAATTTGTAATAAAATGTGTATGCTAATACTCTTTTTTACTCTAATGAAGAATATAATGGGCAAACTAAAAGAATAGAACCCAGAGAAGTGATGTTTGTGTCACACCTGTGACAGGAAGGCTTTCTAAACAAGCCATGATGACTGGCATTGTTTTCTTTGATGTCCCATTTGTCTTATCTAGGTCAGAAGATTTAAGTTGTCTTTCTTGTTAGACTTAACAAAAAATTCACATAAATAAGACAACTGAGATGCCAACTTAACCCTTTCTCCCAGATGTTTATTTTTTGCCATTATTACTTTATCAGCTTATACTCTTCTATTTGATAACCCTTTTTTCTTTAAACAAAATAACCAAGAAAATTCCTTTGTGTTTTTAAGTGTTTATATATTTAGAAACAACTATAATATAATGAAACATATATTTCTTTTTTTTTTTTTTTTTTAAGACAGGGTTTCCCTGTAGCCCCAGCTGTCCTGGAACTCACTCTGTAGACCAGGCTGGCCTTGAACTCACAAAGATCCACCTGCCTCTGCCTCCCGAGTGCTAGGATTAAAGGTGCACACCACCACACCTGGAAAAACATGTATTTCTCAATGCATACATGTATTATGACTTTTGAAAACTTTTTCTTACAGTTGAGCAGTTGCAGTCAATGTTCAATTGGCGGCAATCAAATGAAATTCTGTGTACAAGGAAAGCCCGTATGAATGTCACAGCTATACTGCAGGATAAATCAGGTTCAGTATATTTGAAATAGAAGTGGCACAGTTTACTTTGAAAATAGAGTAGTGGTATGTGGAGGAGATGAAGAAGCTCAGGAGGGAGAGGCAGGTGAATCTTTGTGAGATTGTCTACATAGTGAGTTCTAGGCCAGCTGGGGCTATAGGGAGATCCTGTATCAAAAAGATAAATGAACAAATAAATAAATAGTCATACTTTACATGACATAACATTCAGTGTATTTTAAAACCACACAAAATGTTTATGTAGCAGGACTCAAATACTAAGCGGTATGATCACCCATCTGATTTAGAGTCATCTCCAGCAGAGCATTATAAACTACTGCAGACCACAGAGTAGAACTTTGTTAGTCTTGACTGTCTGTACATTGCAGATTATTTAAAATCCTTGCCCAATAAAGTCAAGAATCTTCTACAGTTATTGAAATATAAAAACAATGTCTCCATACATTTCCAAAATACCTGATGTGGGTTGTTTTGGGATTCACTCCCAGGGTGAATTGCTGCTTTCAGCATTAAGATCTTACTCTGCTCCTAGCTGAGTGAGGATCAACAGATGCACTAGAATTCTTGGTCCTTTGTTACTGGGGACTTGCCGACAGGGGTTTCAGATGCCCTCCCTGCCTTTGGTTTTCTTGTTGCCAACTTCCTGTGGCTCTCCCTTAGCCATTTCCCATCTCCTCTGGAGAAGTTGGATCACCTCCCCAATGAGCTACCCAACATAGAAATGCAAGTCTGTGGAGAGCCACTTTTCTAAGAATTCTCTCTATATTGTTTTTGATTGCCTAAGGAAACCAATCCTTGGAACATCACAGAATGTCACATCTCTGACTCCCCAGGGCTTCCTTTGCAGAGTCCTGAAGCAGTGAAGGAGTGAATTAATATTCCTTTAGCTCCAGGTGAATTCCATCCTCTCTATACTGGTAGAGGAGATGCCTTGTGCTATCTTGAAAGCATCTAAAGTCAGGTCTGTAGAACACAGCATTAATCTGTGGTTTATTTTGAAATGTTCCTTCAACACAGCCAAACAAAGATTTTTGCAGAAGCCGAAGCTTATATAATTTGGTGGATTCCTTTACAAGAAAAATAATATAAAATTATCAAAAGAAAGTTAAATTTTATTTAAAATGAAAACAATACCACCACAAATGCAGTTTTTGAAAACAGGACACATAGTATAAAGATAACAAAATCTAGCACTCAGGAGGCAGGGGGAGACAGATCTCTGTGAGTTCAAGGCCAGCCTGGTCTACATAGCAAGCTCCAGGCCAGCTGGGACTAAAGGAAGACCCTGTCTCTAAAAGACACCCCTGCAAAAAATCCAAAATCTAAAAAAATAGCATATTGGTTTTATTGATAAAAATTCCTAGCACACCTCTCTAGTATATATTTTACCTATTTCTTGGGTACATGATCTTTGACAACAATATTAAAATGATCATATTCCATAGAGAGAAAAAGATGTGTGATAATTGTTTATCAGGGTTGATATAAAGTAACATTTAATCTTGACAAGTAAGAAAGGTTTATGGTTTCTATCTGGGAAGTTTTCATAGTAATCATTTAACTATCCAGATAAGTCATCAAAAGCTACGCAAACATATTTCAGTAAATTCAAATGAATATATATCTGATTTAATTTACCTTAAGCCATTTCTACAAAGTACCAAAGACGCAATGGAAATTTTAATGAAATATTAGGTAGAATCAATAAATATAATATGGCAGTTTTATTGATTTTACAGAATACATGAGCAGGTGTAGACACTAACCAGACTCGTCCTAGAGTCTTGAAATTGACCTGTGCAAGTGAGAGGGCCTAAAACATAGCTTCTTTAATTTTAGTTTGAACCCACGTCCCTCAAAGAACACAGGAATGTGTGAAAACAGTCCCTGGAACAGCAACAGTATCCCAGAGATTCTCAATCTATGCAAAGTAACTCTAATTATAATCCTAGGGAAACAATAAATACTGACATTCTCTTCACTGACCGCAGGCTGACCTAGAAAGCTACAGATAGACTACTGATGGGTGTGCCAACTGGATGTCAAGCATGATTAGTGAGAAGAGAAAGAAGCCCTCCTTCCCGCCACTGACTTCAGGGGCATGCAGAGCAGAGTGTGACAGAGGTCCAGACAGCAGCTGCCACCTGGTCTGGGAGGGGTGTGCATCCCTGTAGAATTACAATGATCTCTTTCACTTTGAAAGATTGTCCACCTTTGCCGTTTCATAGACTCCCTACATTCCACGGTTATTTATTTTTATTTATTTATTTATTTATTTATTTATTTATTTTTTACTGCATATAGATTTGTTTCACTGGAAGGCTTGTTTCTAAGAGATTAAGTTTTGTTCAGCAGTCTCCCATTTTGTGATTAGAGCTATTTGGCAGCAGCTCAGAGTAACCAATGACAGGTATCTTTAGTATTTGTTTGCTTATTGTTTTTTTTTAACTTCCTAAGTAGACAACTCTATGAATTCATTTGAACCTAAAGGGCTAGCTAGAAAGCAAATTTCTAGGGAGAGTGGAAAGGAAATGAATGGCTTTGTTTACGTGGTGTGTTTTGGGCAAGTCCACCCCTATGTGCTTCAGTTATTCTTTCTGAATCTTGAGGAAATGAGACCCACAAAATAATTTTGGAGATAAAGTAAGATGCTTTGGTGAAAGATAAATGTTCCACTCTCTTGCCTTGATAACTCCCTGTTCCGTTACTCAGTGGTTGAGTCTTAACAGTGAGTCACTAAGGATGCCTAAGTAGGAGTGGAATAAATGAGTAAATGTCTCCACTGTATCCATTATAGTGTTCTTCTAAAAAAGATTTTGAACAAGGAACACATAATTTGGAAAATAAGGTATCTGGTTGGATAACAAGGAATGAATATATACAGAGAGTTACAAAGCAAAAACATCAAGCTATGATCTGTTTACCTGATATAGACAGGATTAACAAAGAAAATGTTATTTAGTGTCCATTATATAGCAGACAGGGTTCTGAGTACTTAGAATATATGATTAAACCAAACAAGTAAATGTACTGGTTTTGTAGAGCTGATAGTCTCATGATGGAGACTATGGCAGTGCTTTAGCCAGCTCACACAGAAAATTTGGCAAGTGTTAACAAAAATAATTGACAGGAAAAATGAAATGAGGAGGAAATTCTTTATTATGACTTAACTGATGATTCAGCACACTTGTGGACTTCTATGCTAAGACAACTTTGGGGTTAGAATATATTCCTTTGAAAGATATAAGAGCTTCCTCAGAATCAAGTTGTTGTGGGAATATACTATATTGTTTTCTTTAGGCTGCATATTTGTTAATAATGACTGGCAAAGAGGTGATGGATATGTGGAATTTGAAGTTCCCTATTCCCTGAGCTAAGTTACAACCTTACTTTCCTGCCAGAGATAATTCTTTCAGGCCCAAAGTCAGTTCATTGATGTACTAATTTCTTATATAATTCATTGGTTTAGTAATTCATTTACTCATTCTATTCATCAATTTATAATATATATTAATAGTTCTTATATTATATAATAGTAATAGTCAGGTATGGTGGGCCAGGCCTACAAACTCTGTACCTGGGAGGTGAAGGCAGGTGGATCTGCAGTTCAAGCCTTACCTCAGCTGCACAGTAAGCTCAAGGCCAACCTTGGATACATGAAATCCTATCTAAAAATGAAAGCAGAAAAACAAACTCAAAATTCTACAAAAACAAAAAGAAAACCCAGACAAATAAGAAAACACAAAACAATACAAAAATCTCCAATCTCCAGTGAAAAACGCCTACAATATACCAACAATTATGCTAAATGGCAGCATCAACAAAGTTTTGAAAACTGGGAAAACTTCCGGTCTTAGAAACAGTTAATAATTATGTGAAGGTCAAGACTAAACTATTCTGAATTCCTGAGATGTGAGTAAAATAGAAATCACTTTATACACTTTTTGCAGGATACCCACTGCTCTATGTGAATGATTCACTAGTACATGAAGCTTTTAGATTGAACCTTCTGTACTGCTTAGGGAATGAGTCAGACCTGGAGGATATATTGACATTGGAAAGTATAGGCCATTCAGCCATCACAAGATAAATGTTTAAAAGAATCCCAGTGTGTCAGCATCAGCCACCCATCTATGAATTATTTCTCTGCAGATAGAAGGAAATAGAGGAATGGAAATATGAATAAGCAAGGATAATGGCTTACTGAAAGTCTCATAAAACTTATGTCATGGTAGAGGAGCAGCGAATTTAGTGTTTAGATCTGTCATATAAAGGAAGAACAAGGAGAAAAATTTCCCAGTACTAATTAGACAGCCATGTGAAGATGGACGCTTGCCCCTTACTTCTGGCATTGTCTGTGGATAAACAGATTTTAGTTCGCCTAGGCATGTCAGCTCTTCTTTGGATTGAACTTTTGGTTGGTAGCTGAGTAATATTTTGTCTTTTTCTTATGATCCATTTTGATGTTTACCAAAGCCTGTTGTCTTTATGGAAGAGCTTCCGATCTCTTCTAAGTGAAAAGCTCTGCCCTGAATATCAGCAGCCTTCCCCATCTTGTCAATCCATTCAACTAAGGGAATCAGTTAATGATAGATAAGGTAACAGTGAATACAATGACTAGGAATCCTTTCAGAACAAATGTTTTTAATAATTTGGTGTGCTTGTTAGTTTAAGTGTATGCATAATGTTTGTATATTGATTCCGCTAACAATGCTTCCTTTGCATTTGGATTTGAGGATCCTTCACTACTTCACAGAGACTTTCTATGGTCACAGCTTCCAGGATAAGTAACAGCTTCGTGTCTCCTGATGGAATATTTTAGAAAAACAGCCATTTTTTTTTATAATGACTATGGAAAAAAATCATCACTGGTATTTTATGTCCCTTTCATTTTTTCAGTAGTCCATGGAGACTACTGGCTAGGAAGCACCCAGCTTCTGATCTAGCCCCTGGGGTTCTTAGACTTCAGAATTCCCGGAGGTTCTGTTGTCTCAGACCTAGGATGAAAAGATAGCTACAGCTTAATTTATAAAAGCACAGATCTACCACCCAGTATCATGGTTTGACCATGTCCTGGGATGTTCCTAAATATATTCTATAAAATATTTTCTGTTCCTTAGTAACTTGTAAACTGAATATTTATATTTGAGAATCTCAGATTATGGCAAGTATGTAGGGAAGGTAAGTTACATTTAATTAGGAGAGCAGTGAGAAAAGTGGATCAGGAAAATGTTATTGTAAAGCACTTGTAAAAGACAGTGGTCGTCCTAACGACCCTTACATGACTATGGTATACTATGAAGATTGAGAAATCATTGCACCTCTGAGAAAGCACACTGGCAGCATAGATCTCACCGTGGTTCAGAGAGAGGTACTACGGTAGTCTCCTAATGTTTAAAAAGCTTCCTAACCCAACACAGTAAGTTCCTGATTCCATGTAAGGACAACGTGCCCTTAGCAAAGTCTCTGTGAATTGAGGGGATTTTGTTTAGTTACTATACCTTTCAGAATCTTATCTGTCTTTCTGGTTCAGAAATTTCTCAGCTCAACTAAAAGGGAACGTGACAATAATTGGAAACAAAATGTCTTTGTTCCTTTCCCTGTGACTACCAGCCTGCTCCTTACAAATACCATATTGGTGAGGGCAGCTGCTTTATTGAGCCTGCTGACAGAGACATTCGGCATATTTATAACAGCCAAGAAGAGCTTGCCCTGAAGAGTGAACTTCATTCTTAGCCTGCCAGGTAGCCTTCTGCAGATGACAGTGATTCGTCCCTTGTGATTCTCTCTCCTTCGCGCTGACTATTCATAAAGTAGGATTTGACAGCCTAATTTTATATAGCTAATAACACTAAGGAGCAAAGTGATTTCAGAATGTCCATTAGACTTGTCCATATTAAGCCATTTTTAATAAACAGTTCTTTCCCATCCCTCTCTTTTATAGCTTACTAAGATGTGATTACAATTTTTATGCTTCTTGCTAAATAATCTTTCAGACTCAAACTAGAAATCATGTGGAGGATCCTGGATTCAGTTTGCCATTAAGTAACACAGAATCCAAGTTTGTTTTAGGGAAATTCTTGTGTGATTTGGTGGTTATCTTGAGGTCATAATTTATTCTATATTTATTTATTGTTAAATAAAGTATTTTATTTTTATTTTATGTGTATAAGTGTTTTGATTGCATGTATGTAAGTGCATGCATGTCGTGCAATGCCAATGGAGGCTAGAAGAGGGTGTTAGATCCCATGGAACTGATGTTATAGAGAGTTGTTAGCTACTATGTAGGTGCTGGGAACTGAGCCCAAGTCCTTTGGAAGAGTAGCCAGTGCTCTTAACCTCTGAGCCATCACTCCAGTCCCCATTAAGAAGTATTTTAAATATACCAGAAATTCTACTAGAAGTTGAGGATGTGAAAATCCACCCATGTAACCTTTTGCAGAACTCATGGTTGAAGAAAGGGAGAAACATCGTTCTTATCTTGCATGCCTCCTATCAGTGTTGATATAGTTTCCATTTAGCAGATGGGAACACTGAGAAGAATGGCTTGTAACAAGTCGCACTGCTCATCCATGGCTGAAATAGGATCAGTTCTAGACTGTCTACTGCTGACACCTAGGCTCTTCATCCCAACAGCACAATTCCTTTTCTAAGTGCATTTCCAGGGATGTATTGCATTCATGCCCATCTTTATTCCATTTTTACACATAAGTCAATTGTATCTTTCCAATCGGTGCCTTTATCTAGTCAGTATTTTGCTGTCCATAGGTGATGCTTACACTCAGAGGTAGTGAGAACAGAATGGGGGAGATAAACCATTTGATGTTCTTTTTTTTTTTTGAATTTTTGAGACATGGTCTCAAAAAAAAATTAAAGGGATGTTATTTTTATTTCAAGCTAATAAAATGTTTTCTCACACGGGGCATGGTGGCACATGCCTTTAATCCTAGCACTTGGGAGGCAGAGGCAGGCAGATCTTTGTGCGTTCAAGGCCAGCCTGGTCTACAGAGTGAGTTCTAGGACAGCTGGAGCTACAGGGAGACCCTGTCTCAAAAAGACAAAAAAAAAAAATGTTTTCTCACACTGGAGTTATGCCCAGGGGCCACAGGTCATCTTTTCATCATCAGTAGTTTTCACTTTTATGTATTGTAGGCTCCCTCAGGCATGCTTCATGGGATTTGTTTCCATTCCATGACATGATTTCTACAAACTTTGCCACTCAAGACAAAGCTTCTATGTGTGATAAATAACCTTATTTTGCCATCCTGATTTTCTTCAAAATTTTGTTTTAACTAGTCTGTTTCTAAAACCAGATCTTGCCTTTGATCCACTTAACTACAGCTGTAAATGTGAATAGGAGTAGTTTTGCCTTTAGCATACATAGGACTTTTTTTCCAGGACTGCTTAAGGGAAGCTGCTAAGCAGGGTCACAACTCATGATTCAGTGGCTAAGTTTAGAGTGTTGGAGGGCTAAAGGCACTTTCTCCAGAGTTATTCTCCAAGGCACTTGAGAAATGGAATTGCCTTCTCTTCCTTGGAATTTTCTACAAAGAAAGAAAAATATTTTCTGAGGGCCATTTTGTTCCACAGCAGGCCACAGAGTTAGCAGCAACAGCACCACGTCAGGCTGCCTGTCAAGCATTATGAATAACCCAGTTCCAGACTGAACCACCTTATCAACCAGCTACAGAGCTCAAGGATGTTTTCACTCCACAGTCTCTACAACATAAATAGGGAATTTGTTTTTGTACTTTCAAGTTAGAGGCATAGATCCTGGATAAATCTGGTGTGACTCTCATCTTCTTCTGCAGATGACATACATCTTTCACCCTTCAGACTACCTCTCAAGTTATTGTTGTTAGTACATACTCAGAGGCAAAGTTTAGTAAGCATTTCCCTTTGTACTTTTAAGCCACAGGATCTCCAAACACTTTTAAAAGAGGATAGCATAGCTAAAATTTCTCATATGACTTCACTCTAGTAAATAACAAGAAGGCAAGAATCGAAATGATGCCAATGATAATGTGGGTCAAGGTCTCTAGTTTGAATTAAATATTTACAATGTAACAAGCACTGCACTGAATATTTTACATACCAAGAAAAACTTCTAATACCCATTTGTCAGATGAAGACTGGGATATTAATAGGTTTAATAATTTGCCCAAGGTCACAAAGCATAGGCAATATGATTTGAAAATCTACGGTCTTATCCTCCATCTATTGCAGAGATTGAAGAATTTCCTGCTTCCTGTGCAGTTTTTCTAAACACATTCTCTTGCCATTCAATTTCCCTAGTCAGTATGGTTTTTAAACTGCTTTTGCAGACCTGTTTTCTTCTTCTACACAGTATTTATAGCAGCTGACTTTGATAGCTGAGAATGGTACCAGATAAATACTGATGTAAGACCTCAGGCTAATCACTTAACCCCCTGAACTTTAGCTTCCTCATTTGTAGGATGATGAAATAATAATACTTGCCTCACAGGATTATTCAAAGATCAAATGCAATAATGCAAGCAAAGTGCTCTCGATTAATAAATGTTAGTCAATTCCCTTTCTTTCCAACCCTTTCCTTCTGAGCACCAGTGTAAGGAAATGTGACAAGACTCCAGGCAAATTTGAATACTATAAGGATTCTTATTTGCTTAAGAATTAATCTCTCATCCTTAAAAGAATTTGCTGTTCTGTCATGAACCTAAAAGCAAAATCATCAGTGGAAATATGCCTTGTGTTTCCCTAATTTCTGCTACCAGCTAGGCCACCTCCTTGCTTGTCTCCTTCACTCATTCTGAGAGATATTCATTCAAGAAATATTGATTAAATCTGATGCTTGCCAGTCATTATTCTGTGTGTGCAACCACTTGACCTAACAGTCTTCCTTCATTGTCCAATTGTTCTTTCTGACTCCTGCCTTTCTGACAGGTGCCACCTGCCTCCTTTAACCTTGTGTTCACTTCTCAGCCAACTGTAACGTGACTTCTGACTTGTTGCTGTCCTTCCCAAAAGACTCCTTAAATGCTAAACCTAACAGGTGCTGTTCCCTTCTTTACCTTTCTTGACCTTTGTTGCATTTCGCCTTGACCATTGCTTTGCTTCTTCCTTCTTGGAACTTTTGGGCAATTTCTTTGATAAGACACTCTCTGTGTGCTTTTTCTCTCTCATATGTTATTTTCTCTGACTCTCTCATACAATTCTTTTCTATTCTCATAATATATAGGTCTATGTAATTCAAGTTCAAATAATCTATGTATCCCTGTTTATTGTTTGCTAAAATCCTAGCCACCATATATATGTTAGCCATGTTGAATACAAATATCTAGATATACTTGTCTAAGTTTCTAAAACTCAGAGTGCGCACTCACGTGGGACACACACAAACACACACACACACACACACACACACTGCTACACTGCTGCTGCTATTGCCATGTTACTCATAGTCACATTTCATAATAAAATATTTGAGGCCTGAGATTTATTTTGGTTTGTAGTCTAAATTTCCAGTTCAGATAAGGTGTCTACACTTAGAGGGCTATGACAAGGGCAACACAGAGTAAACCACTCACACAAGGAAGCAAGAAAGAAAAGAAAGAACGAGGTTCCCAGCTCTCTGTAAGAACATGCCCCCACTGATTACCCAAGGGACTCCCCACCTCCCAACAGTACCACCCAGAGGATCACACCCTCACCACACAGACTTTTGGGTAATATTCACTCAAATAATCATGCTAACTGAACAACTGAGGCACCCCAAACTTAGAAATAACTACAGTTGGATTTAGTCCCCCCTCACACTCACAAATGTACCACTTATATTTCCTAAAATCTCCACCTACTTATGGGGCCTGGAGCTAGAGTAGACTATATTCTAGAATCCTCTGTATCCTCGAATTTGCTGTCTAATCCATTACTAAGTCTTCTCAAATTGCAAGTGTATCTGCATTTCATTCTGATGATGTCAACTCTAGTTAGCCTTTTCTATTTCCAGGCAACCTCCATGGTCTAAATTCTTCCCTGCCCTCAAGTGCACAAATTCAGATCCAGCCTCTTCATTCATCTTAAACTGGTGCTTGGCATCTAAATCATGGGGTGTACATACTTGTCTTTTGCTGAAAGCCCTTGCGCTGTGTGCAGAGTTAAAAATGTTCCTCTGAAAGCTTGAAGGTTGTGGACAGTGACTCTGGACCCCTTGAAGACCCCGAAGAGGCGTTTGAGCCATCCCTGATGCTCCATTGCACTCTTGCTCTGTGCATCTCCACTTAACCAATGCACGTCTACTTCTGTCACTTTACATTTTAGGTTCACAAAACACTGTTGTTGTTGTTGTTGTTGTTATTTTTTAATAAAAGGATGGAGGAAATGGAGAGCAGAAAAGGAGTTGAGTGCATTTTCAAAGACTAAAGGCCACCATGCTGAGTGACAGCAGACAGCATAATCTAGAGGCTGACCAACATGATAGCCTCCTCTTTTAAAACTTGCTTACCTTTTAATTTATGCCAAGTCACATCCGTCTAGCCATTTACTTGCTAAAAGAAAGATGGGGTTTTACTAAGTCTTTGACCTCAAAAGAACATTCATGTTGGATTAGGCTAATTCTATTCCTTACTTCTTGAACTTGTGAATCTGTTTTATGTCTTACAGTTGTTGCAGAGAACAGAGATATGGAATTCTAATCTTTTCAGTTTTTCATGCTAATTTCCAGGACGCTGGCTTTTCCCCGTGCTATTCAAAGCAATCCCACCCTTTTCAGTAGGACAGCAGGTGGCCTTACAAAACTGAACATCTGTGAGTCTTCCTAAGAGACCCTTTGGGGAGGGGTGAATTAAGAGCCACATTTTGACCTGTTTATGTTTTGGGTAGTTTTTTTCAAATCATCTTTCTAGATTACTTCAGAAATTAACTTTATGACTCTGCTCCTTAACTAAGCAAGTATTTTCTAGTGAGGAAACTCAGCTTAACATGAAGCTGAATCTAAAATTAAAGTAACTTCCATTGCTCGAGTACCATTCTCAATATAATATGCTTTTTCAAAAGGCATTCATTAACATACATGTGAAGACTTGATTTAGAAGCAGAACCTGCCATTGACTGTCGCTGTGTTTACATTTTAGCAGTCTGCTGAGAGCACACTGGCAGATTCTTTTATAAGTTGCTTTTCCTTCTTTATTAGCCTCAACACCTTCCTCTGGGATCTTTATTCAAGAGATCAAGAGTACAAGTTTTAGACCTCATAAATATTGCAACAGTTCTATGCTCTTTGGTGAGTGCCTTCTTTAGATGAAAATGTCTTCCTAGGAGGGCAGAGAGTGTTTCGAAGCCATCAAACATGAAGAAAGTAAAACAAAACAAAACAAAACAAAACAAAACAAAATTAATTCCCCTCAGTAAACATGAGAGCATATTAGTGTATAAGCCAAATAAGTGTTATTATTTAAGTGATAGTTCTTTATAAAAGAAAACTTGAAACATGCTATAGTCTCTGGCCTAGACAACTTCTGATACTAAGATAATTTTGTTGAAATGTTAAGGGAGTTCTGTTAACCTTTTTAGACATTGAACTACCGTCATAAAAGTATTTGATGAGGAAATATTCCATCGTGATGAAGTCTGTTATGTTTTAGAACAGTTGACTAGTATTCATTTCTTTAGCTTATTAAGCCTTGAATATTGCATGTGTGTCCCAGTGTTGATGCCTTTTGGTGGCATGGGAGAGGAAGAGCTGGGGACAGGATGGTATATAATAAATGGTTGGGGCTGGAGAGATGGCCTAGCGGTTAAGAGCGCCGACCGCTCTTGCAGAGGACCCGGGTTCGATCCCCAGCACCCACATGGCGGCCGAGAACCGTCCGGAACTCCAAATCCAGGAGAACTCCAGTTCCAGGGGAATCCGACGCCCTCTTCTGACCTCCGCGGCATTGCACGACACGGGTGCACAGACCTGCAAGCAGACAGTACATTCATACACATACAGAAATAAATAAAAATTAAAAAAAATAATAAAATAAAAAAAAATAAATGGTAAACTCACTATAATCTGTGTACACAACTGTGATTGGATTTCTTTAGAAAAATCTTAGAATTTTTCAGAGTTTGAAAATTAATTAATATAGTTGGCCCAGTTACATATTTGGATAACTGTTTTAGAAGTAACTGAAACAAATTACTTAACCTTTCAGTCTTTTCTGTTGTGGCAAAATACAGAGTGTAAATATGTGGAATGGAATACAGGGGAAGGCTGGTGTAGACTGGATTTTCATCTTTCACGTGGAACACTGAGTTTGCAGAGGCGATTTTTTGAAAACAAAAAACAAGACAGGAATACAAGCACCTCAGTTTGATTCTTCTTGCTCTGATGGGAAAAATTAAAAATTAGAAAGATCTATTTCCTTTTCATCTTTCCCACTCTAGCCACTGAACAAATTAAGCAAAATCCTCTTGGCTCTAAAAGAGTGTCATGTGTTATTCTCATAACTGGGCTTCTAGAAGCTCTGATCCCCGAGTCACCAGGTATCTCACTGACTGTTTCAATTTAGAATAATGATCAGCTCACTAATTACATTAGAAGGAAGGAAGAGCCTCCCCATTTGTCTTTAATGCACAGTGACAGTTGAAAACCACTGTCTGGACTACTATTTTATAAATGACAGAACCAAGCATTTTTATGGTTTTAAAAATGTTTGTGTGCATGCATGGTCATACATGAGTACGGGCAAGTGTGTGCCAGTGTGTACATTCACAAGCCAGAGGAAAGCTTCCGGTGTTGTTCCATGCCTTCTGCCTTGTTGGAGGTGGAATCTCTTGGTTTGCCAGCTTCCTGTGATGGGTACCTGGGCAGCAAACTTCCAGAGATCCTCCATCTCCCATCTCCCCATTGGAGCCCTGGGATTACACATGCTAAATTACAGGACCTGAGCCAGGGATTTTCCTTAATCACTTCTTTAATCATTGACTCATAGTTTAACTTTGAATGATATCTAATTCTACCCAACTTTCATGCATACTCACTAGTTCTTGATTTTGTAATATTCTACAACTCCTACTGGCTATAAATACACAGAGTCTATGTTAACCTTGTGAATGTAGTTTTCCTTGCCTGCATATACAGCTTTCTTTTGTCTATTCCACTTCGTGAACTCTCAGTCATTATCATTGAAGCTACTCTTTTAAAAACCTTTATTTATGTACCTATTTTATTTTATGCATGTGAGTGTTTTGCCTGCATGTATATAAGTCCACCATGGGCATGCTATGCTTGTAGAGGATTGAAGAGGGCACAGAATTCCCTGGACTGGAATTACTGACAGGTGTGTTAGCTGTCATGCGGGTGCTGGGAACTGAACCGAGATCCCCTGCAAGAATACCCAGTGCTTTTAGCTGTCTAGAGTCATCTTTCTAACCCTAGAGCTCTTCTTCCTTCATTATTTCCAAGTTGTAATTTTGTTACACATTTGAGCACCTAATTTCAAATGACCTTTCGGTATGTAGTCTTCATAGGAAGTTTTTTTCAAAAAAGAATATTGAAAATGTGCAATGTTCCACCTTAGTAAGAAAAGAAACTTAAAATTTTAAATTTTCAGTAGTTCAATGAACAAAAGGTTATTTCTTTTTAATTATTTATTTATATGTTAAGGTTGACATAAAATCCAAGGTAGTTTTGGAATTTCAAATCTTCGTAAAACTTATTTTGACAATATCTACCCCTATGTTTTTATGCCAAGACACCTATACATGGTCGCATATATGTGCATGCAGTCCAGTTCTATCCCTGCAACTCTTTGAAGATTGGTTAAGGAATCACTTCAAATTAATAACAGACAAGAAGTTTAGGTAATATGTATAACTAGGTATTCACTGACTCCATTAGGTTCAACATTCATTTGAATATATCTTTTCAATTATTCATTTTTATGTCAATTGAGAGAGAAAGACATAAACACAAAGAGAGAGGGGGAAGGAGGAAGAGAGAGAAATCAAGAGATAGATAGAAAGATAGAGAGATACATAGATGGACTGACTGATTAGGCATTGGTATAGGAATTGGTATAATAAAGTTTCCTAAATGATTATTTTCTTGGGAGAAAACAGGTACAAAGATAGTTAATAAAATATATAATATTCTAGAATATTGTGTGGGGGAAAAAGAGGGCAAGAAGTGAAAGGAACGTGAAACTGAGAATGCTGAGCGATGGTGACAGCAGATGGGAAATAATTTAATAGTAGATAGAGTTGCCTTTACCCATGGAGAAGATAACAGTTCACCAAATTCCTGAAATAAGTTCCTGAAGTAATCGGGGTTTCAACCTGCGATTACACAAGAAAAGTGTTCCAGGTAGCAGGGACAGCCACTGCTTGCACGTTTTAAGGCAGAGTGGAGAGAGCATTGTGGCTGAGGGAACTGAAAGAGAATGAATGGGGGTTAGAGCTGCCTGGGCGTGGCAGGAAGGCAGAGGGTGCAGGGCCCTGTAGGACTCACAAGGCAATGCTTACCTGTTTATAAAAGAAGCCAGTAGATAAAAATCACACAGTGAAATACCTTCATAGAATTACCAAAGAGAACAATGCATTTCAGAACCTTGTTACTTGAAGGAAGTGATAACGGTTTTTCAGTGTAAATCACAGAATATATATTTTTACAGGAAAAACTTTTGCCTCAGAGAGTAAGTTGCTTTGCTGGCCATGGAGAATTAGAACCTTAGAATTTGTTGTTATTCTGATATAAAACACTTCTGTTGAGAAAAGAAGCTTCATAGTTCTTATAATTAAATTTTTTAAACATTAATAATCACTTTTCACTTTAAAAAAGGCTTCCTAAAATATTTTGCTGTGTTTGTTTTTAATTTCTGCTGTGTTTTTCAATATATTTTCCCATAATCAGGACTCAGTGGAAAAGAGTAACATCTGGCCAACATCTTGCATTTCATAATCTATCAAGTATGTGATAATTATTGGTAATTTACCTAGAGAATCGTCTCTTTCCTCAAATAAAATGGACTTTTCTGTCTTCTGTTAAAAGTCCTCTTTCACATAATTTTAGTTCTTTTAGAAGTGAAGTTGCCACCTACATTTAATAAATATCTACCTGACAATTAAAATTTTAAACTTATACTGATGAAAGACCCCCAAAAACTGGAGTGGCTCTCACTCAAATCTCGGGATAGAACGACTCCCAAAAAATCAGCCAAGACCAATCTCGCTGCAATTACACGAGGTTTATTCGGGGAAAAAAACAGTACACTGGGGTCGAACTCATAACCCACACAGCAGGGGCAGAGGAGATCGACCTCCAGGGACTGGGATAGGGAACTTTTAAAAGCAGGGACCCCAAGGTATGGGGGAAATGGGGGAAGGGTTGGGTAATAGTAAAAGAATAAAATCTCGGCACGCAGGCCAGTGACACACAGGCGGGCGTGACTCAGTTAAGCACCGCAAGGTATGAGGAAGCGGGGAGGGAAACCTTATCTTAACACACAGGCGGGCATGACTCAGTTAAGCACTGCAAGGTATGAGGAAGCGGGGGAGGGAAACCTTATAGCTTATGTGACTTGGAAGCCTTATAAGATGGTGGTACCATGGTTCCTATTAAGGGTGCATAAAACCTTGGGGCAGGGGTCCTTCACTGAATAATATTAAAGAGAATTACAGTGAATCATAAAGAGAAAAATCTGATAAACTATCTATATGACTCAATAAAATTACTAAAAGACAATTCTGAGTGCGTTCTTGAAATTACCAAAGTCTTACAGTAGATAGGGTAATTTCTACAACATAGTGCATTTTATTCATGGTCAAAGACACAAGAAATATATTGGTTATTCAATGCTATGTAATCAACTAACAAGCAAATTCACAAATTAGCATAAATTTTGAAAGATTTATAATTCCAAAGTTAAACTATGGGGGCTGGAGAGATGGCCTAGCAGTTAAGAGCGCCAACCGCTCTTACAGAGCACCCGGGTTCGATCCCCAGCACCCACATGGTGGCTGAGAACAGTCTGAAACTCCAAATCCAGGAGAACTCCAGTTCCAGGGGAATCCAACACCCTCTTCTGACCTCCGCGGCATTGCACGACACAGGTGCACAGACTTGCATGCAGACAGTACATTCATACACATAAATAAAATAAAAATAAAATTAAAAAAAAAAGAAAAAAGAAAAAAAAGACAAAGTTAAACTATAAATTTGTTACACTATTATCTGAATTAGTGGACAAAAATGATAGAATTTAGGGGAGGGGAAGTGCAATTTCTATGACATGCCTTAGGATCAAGATTGTGGGGGAAAGGGCCTCTGAAGATCAAAGTGTAGCTTGCATCCTATCATCATGGATGATAACTGGCAAATGTTAAGAATGGAGGCCAGGCTTCAATGGCACTATGAAACATTTGCTTTATTATTTATTGGAATGTGATGAGGCTCCATATATTTGGGGTACCTAAAAACTCAGTCACTTTTCCTTAGAAGTTTTCAATTTGGATGGGTCTGAATAAAGCATGTGGCTTTGTTCAGTTGCTGTTTTAATTCAGTAATGTGATTGGTGATGTAATTAGGGGAAAAAGAACTAATTATCAGAAAGCTGATCATAGATCATTTTATCATCTAAATAAGTGTTTGTACAAAAACTATTATTAATTACTAAGTAAAGAAAATTAGAAATGTTATTTAAAAACTGAGATCAGTGTTTATTTATAAGGAACAATGGTGAGTGGGGGGCAATACATTTTATTAGTCATGTAAAGTTTTTTCATAAATTGAATCTGAAGATTTGACTCTAGCAGAAGTATGCTTTGTTCTTTGTAAACTCAAAGGACTCACAGTATCTAGTGAGAAAACAGAGAAGAGGAGAAAGGGGAGAGGAGGAAGGAAATAGTGAAGAGGGAAGGGAGAGAGATATACAAATATACATGGTTTTTATGTCTCTTAAAGTTATTTTATTTTGTGTGTGCATGTGTGTGCTCACATGCAGATGCTGGTACACAAGTAGAGATTAGAAGACAGTTTACAGGGGGAGTCAGTTTTCTTCTTTTACCATGTGAGTTCCAGGATTGAACTAGGGCCAATAGGCTTGAGCAAAGGCCTTATCCACTGATCCACCTTCCTCCCCTATATTTCTTCTTAATGTATATTTTCTATTTGCTTAATTATAATATGAGGTCAGATGAAAAATAAAGACAGTAAAAGGAGACATATCTTTTTTTTTTTTTTTTTTTTTTTTTTNCAAGACAGGGTCTCCCTGTAGTCCCAGCTGTCCTGGAACTCACTCTGTAGACCAGGCTGGCCTTGAACTCACAAAGATCCGCCTGCCTCTGCCTCCCAAGTGCTAGGATTAAAGGCGTGCGCCACCACGCCCGGCTTAGGAGACATATCTTTTGATGGAGAAAAATAAGAGGGGAGCTTTTGTTCACCCCTTAATCTGCCCCCCTTTAACTGAATACTTTGATTATGCTACTGGATCATGTAGTCAATACTGAAGAGCCAAAGATGTGTTGGTCCCTGCTGAAAAATATTAACAGAGTTTCAGAAAAGTCAATATTTGTGAAAATAATTATATTCTGTCTAAAAATACTCTTTATACATCTTTCAGCTGGACTTGCTGAAAATAGTCTACGCTTAAGGATTGATAATCATCACACTTGAAACTGACTGAAGTCTACTTTGTTTTCTGTTATTCCTAGCACACCATACCAAACACAAAATCCTCTACTACAAATCCAGGTGATGAGATTCATCTCTCAGCTTCCTCTTCAATTCTCCTGGCAGCGCTTACTGGAGTGACCTTCGAGGGAACTCCAGGCTCTGCCTGATGACTTTAGAAGGAGAGTGTGGAGGCTTTGATGTGTGTGAAGTTTTATGTTAAAATTGGTGTTGTTTTTTAAAATATTTATTATTTTTTAAAGTTATGCATACGAGTGTATTGCTTGCATGTAGGTAGGCGCACCTGTGTTCTGTAATGCCTGCGGAGGTGAGAACACGGCACTGGATCCCCTGGAACTGGAGCTGCTGATGGCTGTTGGCCACCACGTGAGTGCCAGGAACTGAGCCTGGGTCCTCTGCAAGAGCAGTCTGCACTTAACTGCTGAGCCATCTCTCCAGCCAGATGTTAAGTTTGTAAACTAATTTTCCATACCTATTTTTATTTATTTGATGTTGCATCCCTAAATTCATCCCTTCAAGTAGAGTATGTGTCTGCTGTCAATTTTAGCTACAATCCACTGTTATTACACTGGAGTCTTGTTGCTATGGTGGTAAGATTTGGAGGAAGCAAAATTTTAATAGATCTGCGTTTCTGGCCTGTGAACTTCAATTGTTTCTACAGAACTTGTTTCCCAATTAGATGAGGTGGAAAGACTACAAGGGACTGGAATGGGAAACATGTCATTCCCGTATTGGATCAGAGCTCTTTTCCATGAAGAACATGTTTCTGTTATGAGTAATTATCTGGCTTTATTTCACAGTGATTACACTCTATCCTTTGTGTGAGCTACGAAGGAAATCTTGAATTTTCATCACAAAAATTTTGTGAGTTCTCTAGAAACAAATCCTATGAAAATATTTCAGATCGTCTACCCTACCCTCTGAGCATTCATCACAACGATCACAGCACTTACTGGTCTGTGGCTCCAGCAGCTTCCCTGGACAGGCACACTGGACCTGTCTCCTGGATTTTGGCTGTGCCCTGAGGCCTCAGTGCTTTAATGTGTCCAAGAAAAGTCATTGGCTTTTATTCCATGCCTGAATTTTGTAGGGAGAAGAGTAACAGATGCTAAACTTTTTTATGTGGGAGTACACAACAAAGTCTATAGCTGGGATTTAAACCTAGGAAGTGCAGCATTTTGTTTTTTCTTTTCTTTTAAAAAAGTAGTAAAGATTTATTTTTCCAATTAAATATATTTAAATATTTTATTTGTTGTTTTATTTTATGTGTATGAGTGTATTGGTTGCATGTATATAAGTACACCCATGTTGTGCAATGCTTTTGGAGGTCAGAAGAGGTTGTTGGATCCCCTGGAACTGGAGTTAGGGACAACAGTTGTCAGCCACCATGTGGGTGCTGGGAACTGAACCTGGGTCCTCTGCAAAGGCAGCCAATGCTCTTAACTGCTGATCCATCTCTCTAGACCCCCTAGTAAATATTTTAACATCACATTTTATTTCCTTCGAGTTAACTCAGATAAATGAGTTTTTTGAAACTATATAGTTATATGCGATAAAATAGGAAGTTGGATATAACTAAGATGAGATAAATAAATTATGGCTTATCTTGACCTTAAAGTCAAGATTGTTTCATTTATAAGCTTGAGACCTCTTGCTTTGCTTTCAGATTGCCCCAATAAACACCTCTGACACCTGTGAATATTGAAATACATACAAGAGAAAGGTGAATGGCATCAACAAATGACAGTCCAGCACAGGTAAGGCAAAGCTGTCTATTTAAGTGGGTCCTTAAAAGAAGACACAATTTGGCTGTATGACTCCCCAGAGAGCTTCATGTTGTGGGTTTATGATCTCTGGGAGAAGGTCCAAGTTAGGCCTAATTACGTTTAAGATTAACTCTCCAATTCAAACACCTAATCATTTTTAGGTTCTTTTTCCTTCTTTTCTTCCTTTCTATGTTTCATTTGTAGTTAATTTTTAAAATCATGGAGTGAGTTCAAAGGTCCACAATCACTGATATTTGTATTATGAAGGTACTTTGATCTACAATCTTTTTTTTCTAGCTTTACTTGAAAATTAGTAGATTGTAATCTATTAATTCATCTGCTTAAAAGAAGATATTCATTTAAATATTTAATAAACAAACATGTTGTACCAAATACAAATGCTCACCATAACTTCTGCTTGCTTGTCCCCTCTGGCATTCAGGTGACACATTTCCCTTCAAATGAAATCCAGACCATCTGAGAATCATATAATTTGGATTACAGAGGGAATAATTCCTGAGAGAGAATTACCTTTCTTGGAGACTGTTTATTCTGAATGTTTTTGTTTTCTAACAAGTACTTATTCATTTTAATTTTTCTTTGCTCATGATAGCAAAAGCTACTTTGCTTTCCAGTGTGGCCTTCAAAGGTACTACAAATATGCCTTTCTTATGAATGATAACACTGTCTAGAAATTGTTAACCTTTTCTAGAGGAAGGAAAGTCCTTGATGAAAGTTGAGAAGTTCTTTAGGGCATATATATATTTGCTCTAAATATGTGTATTTGAATTATATATATGTATACATGCATATACATATATGCAATTTCAAGAAGTTTATTTATCTTTTAAAGGTAATTAAGACCTCTTATCTTCAAGTTAAGAACACGTCACATGTACATCTATCACAAATAATCAATTCCCAGCTGTCCTGGAACTCACTCTGTAGACTAGGCTGGCCTTGAACTCACAAAGATCCGCCTGCTCTGCCTCTCGAGTACTAGGATTAAAGGTGTGTGCCACCACGCCCAGCCAATTCTTTAGAAGAAATGCTGTGTATTAGATTTGATCCATTTTATAACTAAGTATTTTATTCATCATTGAACACTCTTTCTTTATATGATGTCCTGGCTAGATTTTATTGTCAACTTCACATAACCTAGAGTCACTTAGGAAGAGAGAACCTCAATTAAAGAATCGCCTCCATCAGATTGGCCCATGGCTATATCTGTGAAAGGTTGTCTTGATTAATGGTTACATGGGAGGACTTAGGCTGCTGTGGACAGCACTGTCTCTAGGCAGGTGGGCCTCCGCTGTATAGGAAACCTAGCTTAGCCTGCACCAGTGAGTGAGACATTGAATAACTTTCTCCTGTGGTTTTCTGCTTCAGTTTCTCCTTGCACTCCTGCCCTGACTTCTCTCAATGATGTACTCTGACCTGGAAGTATAAGCTGAAATAAATCCTTTATTCCTCTTCTACTAAGTTGCTTTCGGTCATGGCGTTTATCACAACAGAAAGTAAACTAGGACCCATTCTAATGTTCTTCATCTATGGCCTCTATAGGGAAATCAGGGTTTGTTGACTATCTGGACACAATGTATCTAATAAGAGCATTAATGAGCTTATTGTGAAAAATACATCCATGCTATAAAGTGTAAGGTGTTGTGAGGTAGTCTGCTTTTCTAAGGAACTAGTAATTGTCCTTAACTGATATGACTAAGGGGGCAGTCTTGCCTTATTTGTGACCCTTTTTTCCTCCTCTGTGTGATATTATCTACAGGAGAGGTAGCCTTTTTGCTTCAGTAACATTATTACATCTTAGATTTTGTATATGAATTTGCTCAGATATAGACTTTGACCCGTGGGAATTGATTTTTTTGAAAAACAGCTTTGCTTTCCTTTCTATGCTTAGTAATGTAAAGACTAAAGCACAGTGTGAGCATAGCCTTGTGTCTTTTAAACAGGAGTTCCTGGTCCTGGTGACTTTATTCTTTAAAATAGCCATTTAGGTCTAGCACAAGGCATTGAGACAAAACATCATTGTCAGAAGCACTGGAGAACTGATCCCATTCTGCCATTGTGAAAGTGGGCAAAAGCAGATCCATTACAACATTACAACACCAAAAAAAAAAAAAAAAAAATGCCATAGGCCTTAGAGAGCTAGGACTAAGCTCACTAAATTTTTATGAGTCTTGAGTTTATGTATATGCATTTTTATTTGTAATTTGCGTGTATGAATGTAGTCAATGTCTAGTTAGTTCTCTGTAGGTTATGCAAATTAGGCTGTGATTTGAAAAAATGGTTTGATGAAGATGTCCGCAAATTGTAAGGGAGATGATAATATACTTGTGATTGACATGAAGTAATTAAGCCATAATGTCCCAGGCTATTGTTTGCTAGGCAGTTATTGAGCAGAGTGAGGGAAATGTCAGCACACAGCTTTATGATGCAATGGGTTTTCATCAACAGAAAGAAGAAAAGATGGCAAGGCTTTCTTTATATCATCATGCCCATTGTGTACTTCCACTGGATCAAGAGATCATCTAGTGATTACATGATGCTAAGAATACAACGTTTGGAATTAAGAACAAAAAGGGGAAAACTATGTGTGGAGGGAGTCTTATGTCTACAACTAATTTGCTGTGAGATCTTTATTACCCCCAGGATCTTATCCTCTGAAGAGGGTAATAATAAGATTCACTGGCTTGCTGGGAATTAACTGAGGGAATACATGTGAAGTGCTCTACTAGAGACCACTCGCCTAATAAAGACAAGCTATTGGCGTCACTGCAGAGATGACCCCAAAGTTGGCACTTCTCACCTGGGGCTATTCACAGAGTGAGACTGCAAGAGCACAAGGGGCACTAAATCCCCAAGGTTTAAACTTAGCTCTCTAAAACGTTCAAGGCAAATATCTTCATTTCCTTGCTTGATTCTATAAACAGACCCAAAACAGCTATTTTTGTTCTCTTAGGAAATTTTATTTGCTAGAGCTCTCTCACCCATGTCTAGAAGTCTTTACTATTTTAGCAACTATCTTTTTTTTGTTTGGCTTCTTAATTTAAGTAGTCAACAAGGAGTATTTCACCTTGAGCCTTAATATGTTCTGCCATTGTCTCTGGAAATGGTGCAGCTTTTAGAGTCCTTGTCAGCATAAGTTGCTGATGATCCACGAGAAACCATGTGACTCAATGGCGAAGCCCTTAATATAGACCCAAGTACTAATTAGAGCTTGGCATATTTCCTCCTTTTTTTTTTTTTTCTTTTATAAAAATCTGTATTTCCCAAGGCACTGATAATTTCTGCAGGATTTTCTCAATTATCTCTTAGATATTTGAATATATTTTCTGAAGAATTTTGAATTGAAATGGGAACATAGATTAAGCCTACTTTTTAAAGTGCAGATGTTATCATTCTCTGGGAGGAATATCTACATAAACTTAATGAAGTAACCACTGTAGACCAAAATACTTATGATTCTCATAGCATCTATTTTATGCGCTTGTGTGCGTGTGTGTGTGTGTTGCGTGTATGTGATATATGTGTATGTGTAGTTGCACTTGCCAGTGTCTGTACATTTAGAGGCTAGAGCAGGACTCTTGAGTGTTTTCCTCTATTGATCCCCACCTTACTGCCTTGAGACAAGTAATCACACTGAACCAGAAGGTTATCACTTCAGTTAGGCTGGCTGGTCAGCAAGTTCTGGAGATCTGCCTGGCTCTTCCTCACAGTGCTGGGGTTAGAACTACCCATAGGCATGTTTGGCTTTTTACATAGCTACTGAGAGTTTGAACTCAGGTCTTCCATGCTTGCAGAAAAAAATGCTTTTATCCAGTGAGCCATTTCACCCCAAAGGATCAATTTTTAAGATTAAAGATATTTTTTTCTTTTTCTAAAAGTGTGGGTGTGTATGTGTACGTGTGTGTGTGTGTGTGTGTGTGTGTGTGTGTATAAGCACACATATATGGAAACCAGAGATTGACCTCTCATGTCTTCCTCAATCAATCTGTGCTTTGTTTACTGAGACAGGGCTTCTCCCTTGAACCTAGTCTAGCCAGCTTGCTGCAAATTCCCTACCTCTTTCTCTGATAGCATTGGAATTACAAGCAGGCTGCCAGGGTCACCTGGCAATTGATGTGGGTGCTGAAGATCTGAACCCTGGTCCTTAAACTGCTGGGGCCCTTTATCTACTGAGTGACCTCCAAACTCCCCAAACAGTTTTAATTGGTACTTTTTTTTGAGCTGAGGACCAAACTTACTAGGCAAGCCCTGTACCTCTAAGCTAAATCTCCAATGACCCCTCCAAATAGTTTTAATTGTTCTAGTAAGATTTTATTCTATTTATTAGTTTTTTTCTTTTCTTTTTGCACTCAAAATTTACAATATACAGTTTCTGTAACCAACACCCCATTCTGTCAAAATCAGCTGGAAAACTCTTTCTGATTATAGGGATAGATTATGTTTTATATGGTAATTTCATTGAGCTTATTCTCTCTAAAGGAATTTTAATTATTTTTATATGAATGAATGTTCTCCGTCTGTTATATAGGTGCACAGGTGCATGCCATGCCCTCAGAGACCAGAAGAGGGATTAGATCTCATGAACTAATGGTTGTTAGCCACTATGTGGGTGCTGAGAACTGAACCTGGGTCCTCTGCAAGAGCAGCCAGTGCTGTTAAACACTGAGCTGTCTCTCCAACCCCTTAGTTATTCCTTGAAGAGACATAAGATTTGATCCTTAGTGATTCTTGGTTTCTTTCATGTCACCCTGAAATTCTATTCACCTTGTTCTGCTTTTCTGCATATTAACTAATTATTTTTAAATCTCTGGAAAAATATTTCCCATATTTTCTTGGTGAAAAAAATTAGTAACAGAGAAGTACGGTAGTTTCCCATTGTCTTTGACGGATTCACACTCAGCACTTCTGAATTTAAAGTCTTCACTCTTTCCAATACAGAGCAATGAACTTAGAAAAGTGACATCTATGTTTCTAGAATGAGTGTACAGAAACTGCAATGAAATGATTGACTTTGAACATGCACATCAATTAACATCTGCCTTTCCGGTCACTGTCACAGATCCTGGAGAATGTCTTGCATACATCTAGGCATCAAAGGCTGTCATTTCTAAATGACAGTAATGTTAAAAATAACATTTTCAGCACTGTCATTCCAGGGACTAAACTATGGTGTAACAGCCATTTTTAGTCTGATGTTTTCCATGCTGTGAAAAGAAAGCACAGGCTTTCGTACATCACGATGTCTCTTTTATTCATTTCTTTCAACTTTTGGTTTAGTGCATATAAATTACTTATAACAGATTTGCTAGTGATGCTTTGGTCATCAAATTTGGTGGCATGATCTAGGAGCCTGTTGAAGGATTTTATGCTATGTTTTACATGATAAAAATTTCTGGTCGTAGAAGTCTTTATGTACCTATAAACCTTATAACCTGACAGGTTTTTATCACTGCTACTTCAAAGATAAGGCTAATTCACACTCACAGGCTGGCACTACGGGTGTGTTTCACCATGTCAAATACCTAAAAATTTTGTTAGTAAACTTACCATTAGTCTTTTATTTGAGTGCTTCTTTGTGTTTAATAAAGTCAGTACAGCAGATTCTGGAGACAGGAAACATGTGGTCACCTGCCAATACTGAGTTTTTAATGTCAGGATGGGTCAGGTAGTCTCAATTATGCTCCACATAAGACAACTGCAAAATCTCCATGATTTGGTAAGCCCGAGTTTCCTTCTGGTTTGTCGACCTGTTCAACACAGGTCAGGATGGGCGCCATGCTTATCACAGATAAGAGGAACCCAGGCTAATGGATTCAGTCCACACTTGTGTGCCATAATTAGTCTTTGCGCCCAAAGCAAGCACTGTCAATATTGGATTACATGTAATTGCTCCTTAAAACTTGCACATATTGGTGGCCCGCCTCACTTTTGCTCATGTTTTGTTAACACATTATGTTAATCAGCATAGCTAACTGTAAAGTTGGTGAGGAAGTATATTAGACTATGAATGTAAAAGAAGGGAACATAGAATATCTGTGAATGGTCCTGTCATCACAGTTAAGCATTGTTTTAGATGCAGTTCTGATACCTGCTTTGATGCTATAGCTAATAATGACTTACAGATATTCAACCATTTTACACAGTGGAAGTATCATATCAAGCATGATATGTGCTATCAAGTTTCTCTGCTTTGATTTGTTTGATGCAGGGTCTCTTTATAGCCCCAGACTGGTTTTGAACTGCAGATCCTTTTGACTCAGCATCCTGAGTGTCAGAGTCACAAGCATGTGCCACCATGCCCTGAAGAATTGGATTTTTGTCCTTATGCTGGTTACGAAACTTCTGTAACCCTACATCACACATCACAGTTGTATACGGCTGCCTCCAAACCAGGAAGGTGACACATACTCCCACTCTTACACTCTTCCTCCCTCCCTTTCCCTAGTTAAGAGGCAAATCTTTCTCAGGAAAAAACCATTCTTCTTTCTTGGCCAACTTCCCTTATTTTTCCTCGGTCAGATCCCTGTCACCTCACTGCCGTCAGCTGTGAGGAGACTGGTAAACTATTCACAAAAGAGACAAGAAAAGTGAACCTTGTTTAGAAGATGATCATCAGCTGGGCGTGGTGGAGCACACCTTTAATCCTAGCACTTGGGAGGCAGAGGCAGGCCTGATCTTTATGAGTTCAAGGCCAGCCTGGCCTACAGAGTGAGTTCCAGGACAGCTGGGGCTACAGGGAGACCCTGTCTCGAAAAGAAAAAAAAAAGAAGATCATGACTCCAGTATCTTTTTTTACTCTGGAGTTAAGCACATGACTCTTGATAAAAAATTGTAGCACAGTTGCCAGGTGTGGTGGCGCATGTCTTTAGTACCAGCACTCAGGGGGCAGAGGCAGGCAGACCTCTCTGAGTTGAAGGCCAATCTGGTCTACATAGTGAGTTTCAGGCCAGCTGGGGCTAAAGGGAGACCCTATCTCAAAAATACAAAAAAAAAAAAAGGGAGCACTATCATTAAAAGAGAAGTGGAGCCGGTCATTGTGCTGCATGTCTTTAATCCTAGTACTTGGGAGGTAGAGGCAGGCAGATCTCTGTGAGTTCAAGGCCAGCCTGGTCTATAGAACGAGCTCCAGGCCAGCTGGGACTAAAGGGAGACCCTGTTTCAAAAAGACCAAAAATAAAAAATAAAAAGAAAAGAGGAGTCTGGCATGGTGGCACAGGCCTTTAATCCCAGCACTTGGGAGGCAGAGGCAGGAAGATCTCTTCAAGATCAAGGCCAGTCTCATCTACATAGTGAGTTCCAGGCCAGCTGGGACTATAGGGAGACTCTGTTGCAGAAAAACCAAAGGAAAGGAAGGAAGGAAGGAAGGAAGGAAGGAAGGAAGGAAGGAAGGAAGGAAGGAAGGAAGGGAGGGAGGGGAAGAAAGAAAGAAAGAAAGAAAGAAGGAAAGAAAGAAGAAAGAAAGAAAGAAAGAAAGAAAGAAAGAAAAAGAACAAAAGAAAGAAAGAAAGAAAATACCTAAAGTGAAAATAATAGAATACCTTGACCAGGAAAAGAATTAGAAAATAGTCCTGCCGGGCATGGTGGCACACGCCTTTAATCCTAGCACTTGGGAGGCAGAGGCAGGCGGATCTTTGTGAGTTCAAGGCCAGCCTGGTCTACAGAGTGAGTTCCAGGACAGCTGGGGCTACAGGGAGACGCTGTCTCAAAAAGACCAAAAAAAAAAAGAAAATAGTCCTAAGATAGAACTAGGAGATGATTTAATAATTTGAGATAATTACAAGCAAGGCACATTTTATACATATATATATATATATATATATATATATATATATATATATATATGTGTGTGTGTGTGTGTGTGTGTGTGTGTGTGTGTGTGTGTAAATGATACATTCTGTATAAAGTTAAATAGCTGGCTATGAGCATTTCAGCTAGGTGCTAAACCAGTCATTAAGGTGGTGACATATGAGTGTATCCTTGACACACTAAAGGACTTCAATGTCACAAAAGGGCATACTAGGTTAAAATCCCCAGAGATCAGAAGCCAGGAAGATGAAAAGAATGGAAAATAAGTAAGCAAAAGTAATATGGAAACATGAATACTATATAAGATCCTGGTCAATGGAAGGAATATTATGACTTTGAGACATTGTAATATGATGTTATGAAAAACGACTTTAGGTTTAGAAAAATCTCAATTTCATGTTAATTCTACCATCTCCAGGTAACATGTCCTCTTGTGTGATAGAGAATAATAAATACTCACATTCATATCATTAGAGAGTGTGACATCTTCTATAATTAAAATAGCAAAGATGTGCATATAACAAGATAATGGGTAGGGTCTGCTCCATGCAGTCATTCAAGGACTCAACTAGCTTTCTCCTCTTTCCTTTTTATTCACTTGGTGACCCCACTCTATGGAACGGTGCCACTTAGAGGTAGGGAGTCCTTATTTAATCTCTGAACACACACACATACACACACACACACACACACACACACACACACACACACACGGTATTTCTTAGTCCAATCAAGTTGCAATAAAAATTAATCATTACTAGCATAACATTTGACACAGAGTAAGCAATAAATAAAATTTGATCTTAATAATATTGGATATAGTGGTGGCTGAGAAGCCAAGTAACTTAATAGGGACTGAAAGAAATTTAAATAGCACATAGGTGACAGAGGCAAGGCAAGAAGGATTACTGCACATTTGAGGTCAGCCTGGCCCACACAGTTAGAGTCTGTCTCAGAAATAAACAACCAAAAAAGCAAACAAAGCAAAATAGAAAAAAGTCTTGGACCCCTGTGGTGGCTTGAATGAGGACCGTCTCCACAGGATCATGTCTTTGAATTCTTGGTCCCCAGTTGGTGGCACTGGTTTGGGAGGTCCAGCCTTGCTGGAGAAAACATGCCCAGAGGCAGGCTTTGAGATTGTTGATCCTTCCCCTATTTCTGGCATGCTCTCTCTGCTTGTGTTTGCTGTTGAAGATGTGAGCTCTCAGCTCTCAGCTTCCAGCTTTTCCACCATGTCCATTACGTTCCTCCACTCCAGGATGGATCCATCCATCGGGAGCCCTAAGCCCAATAAGCTCTTCCTTCTATAAGTTGCCTTGGTCGTGGTGTTTTATCACAGCAACAGAAATTAATTAACACAACCCCAGAAGAACATTGTAGCACATCTGTGGTAGGATTTTGACTTTTATGATCTTGTGTATGTTTTGGCAGGTTACTGTCAGGAATGGGAGGAGATGGAGGCACAGATAGAGAAAGAAGGCATCCAACCTCAACAACCCAAACTGACCTTTATTTGTCAATGAAGGGGTGGAGCTGACTGGCAGGAACTGGCACAGCAACCACACTTATTTAACAGGCAAGAGAGTTCATGTTTATATTTGAGGATAGGGTTATGAGGATTGGTGTTTGTAACCGGCCTAGGACTTGATTAAGGTAGAAAGACCTGTTTGCAGAATGTGAATCCTTTATGGCTGGGGGTGGTATGTTCTAGTGTCATAGTTTTGAAACAGGGGCTAACAATGCTCTGATAAGGCCCCTCAGTGGGAATGATGGTTTAAGACCAGTCAGCATTTTTACTTTTTTAGTTACCATAGGAGCTCTGGGTTCATGATTGTGATAGTCATATCATGTCTAGAGGACAGCATTTCACAGCACTCCCCCGACACTCAGCTCTTATATTCTAGCCTGCTTTTCTCCAGTTTTTCCCCAGCCTCTCTCCCCATAGTGATGAGCTATTGATTGTAGGTGAGTGTGCTGGATAATTTCAGTTGTCAGCTCGTCAGGTGGAGAGAACCTCAACTGAGAAACTTCCTCTACTGGAATGGCCTGTGGCCATGTCTGTGGGGGATTTTATGGGTTATTAAGTGATGCGAGAGTGCCCAGCCCTGTGTGGGCAATGTTACCTCAGGCAGATGGTCCTGTGTTGTATAAGAAAGCAGGCTGGACACAGGCCAGAGGAGCAAGCCAGTAAGCAGCAGCATATCTCCATGGTCTGTACCCCAGATTCCTGCCCTGAGTTCTTGTTTCTGTTTCCTCTGATGATGGACTGTGAGCTGTAAGCCAAACCCTTTCCTCTCCAAGTTGGTTTTGGTCAGTATTTTTATCAGAGCGATGGGAAAGCTAACTTAGAAAAAAATGGGGATGGAGAGAGGGGTCAGAGGTTAAGAGTACTGGATGCTCTTGCAAAGGACCGAAACCCACATGGTGGTTAAGAACCATCAGTAATTCCAATTTCAGGGGATCTGATATCCTCTTCAATCCTCAGTGGGTATTGTACAACATGAGTGCACTTACATACATGTAAGCATAACAATCATACACATAGGATATAAATAAATAATTAATTAATTAAAAATTTTTGAAAAGGCAGAGAAAACCATTCCTGATTGAGGGTATGACCATGGACAGGTCTTCCATGCTCCAGGGGATGATCCTACACCCATCCACATATGAGCCTCAACAATTCCACTTAATCTGCTAGTGTCTTAGTCACTTTTCTGTTCCTGTGATAGAACCAACCTGATCAAGAGAACTTATAAAAGGAAGAGCTTATTTGAGCTTATGCTTGTCGGTTCCAGGGAATCAGAGTCCATTGTGGTGGGGAGGCATGGTGGCAGGAGCTGGAGCAGAAAGCTGAGGTTCACATCTTCCAATGAACACAGGAAGGAGAGAGAGAGAGAGAGAGAGAGAGAGAGAGAGAGAGAGAGAGAGAGAAACTGGAGACCTGGCAAGGCTTGTTGAACTCTCTAAGCTAGCCCCCAGTGATATATTTCCTCCAGCATGGCCACACCTTCTAAGACCTCCTGAAACAGAGCCACCAACTGGGGACAAAATGTCTGAATACTTGAAGCCTATGGGGGACATTCTCATTCAAACCACCACAGCAATCAAAAAAAAAAAAAAATCAGGAAGTTGAGAGGTGGCACATTGAAGGGAGGAAGTATGGGGTATTTATTATCGTATCTCACTGTATATATATGAGAAATACTCAAATAAAAATGAAAGAATATTGTATAGATCATTTAAGCAAGAACACAAAAATTGGAATTGAGGACTATTCTGGCAAATGTAAGTAAGATGCATGCAGGAGGCACGTGATGCTTATCTGCAGTGTGATATAATTACCATAATCTAGGCAGGAAATAATGAAGTCAAAAGGAAGCTGTGGATGAAATAGAGGAATCAGAGCCAATAATATTTTCAATTGAAGCTTATGAGAGCCTCAAAACCTTGGTATTTTTAGATGTCCTAAATTCAAATTTATGGTTGGCATTCACATTTACCACTGGGAAAAATCAAAGAATTTATTCTATAATCTCAAAATAATTTTATAATAATAATGTTGATTTGCTGGCAGAGAAATTAGAATGTGAAAGTACTCTAGGCAAGCTGCTAGAAATCTGAATATGTGTTTAAAATAAACCCAAATAATTTTGTGTTAATTTTCTGGTTTCCTTAAAGAATGTATATCGATTTATTTCTCACAATTGAGCTTTGTGTGACTTAACATACTGAATTCCCTTAGTTGCTTCCTTAATGTGATTTTTCTCCTCTTTTCTTATTTATTTCATAGTGCCTAGAATAATATGCAATTTCTATGATTGTAATATCAAAAGATACTAAAAATGATACATTAAACTTCTACTAGCTTAGAATTGTATCAGCTATTTTGTTTGGTCTTATACATTATCACATTCTTCACTAATACCATAAGTTATAGACTTATGCTTCACTCTTAAAAAGGGACAGAAGATAGCTTTTATAAAACACAGTCCCTATATATGTCATAGACTGAGTGATCATGCTTGCAGCAATTAAGAATTCTTTACCCTGTTATTTTCTCTGGCAGCATTCATAAAAATAAAAAAAAAATATATTCTTTCTTTTGTTGTTAAAAGTCCTCAGCCTTGAAACTTAGGCAAAGTTTTGGCCCCCTTGAATTTATATGCAGGCACGTCCTAAGTTTCTTGGACGCATTCCACCCCAAGGAATCAGACCTTAGCTTGGGCTATTTTTTATAAGATGAGAACTTTAAAATAGACTCTGAAGGAACCAAATTACATTTTGCAAAAAGTTAGTGACATCATGAATAAGTCATGTTTCTATAAACAGGACAAGTTCTTGACATGGTTTAAACCAATAGTTCTTGAACTTTATTGTTTATACTGGCAGAAGAGCAGGGGGGCTAAAATTCTGCATGATGAAACAGCTGGTCTGTGGTCCATGCTGTGAACAGAACACAGCAGGGCTGTGTTGGTACCAAGAAGCTGAAAGCTAACAGAATATACTGGTTAAAAGCTGAGGTGGTGCACCTAAAACTCAGTGTGTTTTAACTAGGACATTTCTTTTTTTTTTTTTTTTTTTATTTTTTTTTGAGACAGGTCTCTCGAAGCCCGCAGCTGGGCCTGGAACCACTCTGTAGACCAGGCATGGCCTTGAACTCACCATAAAATCCACCTGCCGTCTGCCATCTCAGTGCTGTGATTTAAAGGCATGTGCCACCATGCCCCAGGTTTTTTTTTTTTGTTTGTGTGTTTGTGGGTGTTTTGTGTGTGTGTAGGGTGTGGTGTGTGTGTGTGTGTGTTGTGTGTGTGTGGTACATGCGAATGGTTTGCAGCAGTATGCCATATTGAGGATGTTGTTGTGATAAACCAGAGCCTATTCATAGGAGAAGATTATATGTTTATGCTGGTTAGTTACCGGATAATAAGACCCCAATGAGGGAGTTTAAGGTATTTCAGAAAGTAGTAAGAATGTTTATTTGAGCGCTTGCCTCCTTTTTCCATATGAATTAAAGGGATCAATATAGATTTGTACGACACCTGCTTCTGGCTGAGATTCAGCTGGAGTGCCATCCTTGCAGGACTGTTATTTATAATTGAGATCTACATGTACTGGGAAGTGCCTGCATCTGATAGGGAGGTGCCATGGTGCTGGTGAACATTTGGCTGCCCTCTCTTAGAGCTTCTAGTTACAACAGTCCTTTCCTTTGCACTCAGCTAATACAAGCAATATGTAGGAGGCAAGATATTCAGATATAGTGCATTGGGTTAAAATGCAAGCAAGCATTCCTTTGTGCTCACCTAGCCCTGCACTTCCTCTAGACTCTGCCCATCTTGTCTCTTTATCTTCTTTTCGTCTCTTTTCTCCTGGAACACCAACACAGCTGTCTCCATGAGATAGCCTTCTGCCGAGATGGGAGGATTAGTTGTTTATGAGAAGTCTACTTTTACTGAAAACACAGAGCTGGAGGCCATGGGATACAGTTAGAAATCATGACTTCATATGGCAGCAGCATCTGTGTGTCTCCTTGGCACCCCTCTTTGATATGCTTCATGTCATCCTGAAGCGAGGACTTGTGGATTCTGGGCTGGGGCTTTCCTTGTATTTCCACTTTGACTTCTCAGCATTGTCAGTGTCCAATTTGTTTAAAAGAAAATTTCTAGATCGCCCTGCATACTATTTCCTGCTGTCATGTTGATCTATTCCTTTTTTTTTTTAAATTTTTCCTTTTTTTTTTTTTTTGTTTTTTTGTTCTTTTCAGACGAGGTGTCTCCCATATAGCCCCAGCTGGCCTGGAACTCACTCTGGGCAGGCTGGTTTGAACTCACAGAGCATCTGCCTGCACCGTCCTGCTCCCAAGTGGGTAGGATTAAAGGTGTACTCACCACACCCAGCCATGTTGAGAATCTAGTCTAATGAATTCCTGACTCTCTTGTCTATGACACCATGTACATTTCTTATTTGGGGTAAAAGAATTTGATGCTTACCTCAGTGGTACCTTATGTTTGTAAAATCTTTTTAAAAAATCTTCTCAGGGAGTCGTTCTTTCCAGCTGACAAACACTGGGTCTTTCATCTCCAGAGTACCTGGGAGAATGAAGCCAGAAGGTATTCCATAAACTACTTCTAGTTTATAGAGGCACAGGGTTTTTTCTTTAATTTGGCATATTTCTTTATCTTGTTTAATCTGTGATTTCGATCAATGATTGTGTAAGTCATTCATCTTTGAACTTCAAATTTAGATAGGTTATTTTGATTTATGAAGCATCATTGTTATCAGAGCAGCTTCCTGCGAGTGGCTAAATAACACGTAATTGTACAAAATTAACATCTTTACAATTGATGTTTTACAATCCATGAACATTATGTTTTCACCATCATTTTAATTCTTTTATTAAATTAGCTTCTCCATTTTTAAAAATATTTCTAAAGAGTTTTTATTGTCATTTATTTTGTATGTATATAAATGGGTACTAGTCTGTGGCAATGGTGCACAAGTTTGTGCACCTGTGTCGTGCAATGCCGCGGAGGTCAAAAGAGGGTGTCGGATTCCCCTGGAACTGGAGTTCTCCTGGAATTGGAGTTTCAGACGGTTCTCGGCCGCCATGTGGGTGCTGGGGATCGAACCCAGGTCCTCTGCAAGAGCAGTCGGCGCTCTTAACCGCTAGGCCATCTCTCCAGCCCCTCCATTTTTTCTCTTAGGATTTATAGTTGCCTGTGTAATTTCCATCACTCTTTACATTTGTTACTGAGTTTGGAACTTATTGCTAATGTCAAGTGTATCACTTATTGTTTTATTTTTCTAATATATATAAATGTAATTGATAAATATTTTTATGTTGAATTTGTATGCAGCAACTTGGAAGGCTGCTAATCAATGCTAACTGCTTCTTTGTATGTATTTGGGGCTTATTATATTAAATCATGTAATTTGCAAATCTGCACATAAGAATTTTATTGCTTTTTGTACATTATTTTTCCAATTACACAGTCTTTCCACTGACTTATTATACTTCCCAAATTTCATGGTCAAATACTGAACAGAAGACAAGGAAATTATTGTATCTCTACTGATGGCAGAGGGAAAGTTTTCAGTATTTTATCTGATATAAAATTGCTCCATACATTTCATATACATACTTTAGCTGTGTAAGGAATGTTGACTTTATTAAGTTTTCCCTTTTCTTTTCTTGAACAGGTAGTTGACTTTTATCAAATGTACTTCCTGAATTTACTGGCATGATCATATGATTTTTCTATTATTCGTCTAATGTTATGATATTCACTGATTTTATACTGACAAACCAACCTTGCATTTCAGAAATAAATCATGGCATTTTTTAGACATTACTTTTAGTTTTCTGGAAGTTTTGTCTAGAATTGTATCTGCATTCATACAAGTGACTATGATGTAGTTTCCTTATCTTGTAATATTCTAGTCAGGTTTTCAGAATAAGTTGCTCCCTTTTCTTCCATTCTGTGGAAGCTTTAGCTAGCTTCATATTACCACGGAATAGAATCTCTTATTGGAGAGGATTTCTAGTTAAGCATTTTATTTTATCCTTTTGTGTAATATTTACTTATTTGGGCAATTTGGGTAGTTATGCTTTTCCTAATATATGCTTGGTTTATCAATTTTTTACCTTTTGAACTTTCTCTGAGCTTAATTTGGTCTTTTTTGAGCCTTGTACAGTAGTTGATAAAGATATTGGTTTTTAAACTTTGATGCCTAAAACATCGAAGTCTTATATAGATTTTTCATTAGGCATTCCTTTGGTTTCATCCCAATTTTTTTTTTCATCCCCCAAATTTTGACTGGCACATTGTATAGCTTTTGTCACATTAAAGACACTTTATTTCCATCCTGCTATCTTTAGTGATTTAGAAGTTTTTTGCTTGCTTCCCAAGGAATTGGAGGTTTTATTCCTTTGCCTTTAAAAACTGTTTTTATTAGCTGGGTGAGGTGGCACACACCTTTAATCCTAGCACTCGGGAGGCAGAGGCAGGTGGATTTTTGTGAGTTCCAGGCCAGCCTGGTCTATAGAGTGAGCTCCAGGACAGCTGAGGCTACAGGGAGACCCTGTCTCAAAAAGACCCCCCCCCCAAAAAAACCAAAACCAAAACCAAAAAACTTTTTATTGAGTTGAGAATTTTGCATAATATATTTTTATTTTATTTAGACACCCCTCTTCTTTCTCCATCCCCAACTAACTACCCCCATTTCTTCATGTTTATTATTATTATTATTATTTGCATTTTTTAAGGACCTATGAAGTCTAATTGATGTCTCCTAAATGCTCTTGGGTAGTTGGCATTTGGTCAACCTAACAGGTTACCGACTTTCCCTCTCTCGGCTTCTATCAGTTTCTAATAGATGTTTAGCTAAGGCTGGGGTCCATTACCTGCCTCCCCATTCCATACTGGGTCACTGTCTGGCTTGGGTTTGCACAGGTCTTATGTGTGTGGTAGTAAGTGCTGCAGATTCATACGGCAACCACTCTGTGGTGTCCAGACAGCAGTTTCCTTGTAGTTGTCTACCAACTCTGTCTTTTACAATTTTTTTGCCCCTTCTTCGACAGTGTTCCCTAAACTTGGAAGGAGAGGGTGTGATGTCAGCATCCCATCTAGGGTTGAGCCTTCCACATTCAACAAGTGGTACTGGTCAAACTTAATAACTACATGTAGAAGAATGAACCTACATCCCTATCCCTCACCCTTTGCAGTCTTGCTGTTTAATTCTAATTTAGTTTCACAACTGTTGGAAAGCGTACCATTTATTTTTATATAATACTTTTATTGATGTTTTGTGCATTTCACACATCACTTTTCAGTTCAATTTAGACATATTCCCCTTTCCCTTCCCCCCACCTCACCCCAGATCATGCATTCTGCCATAACTGTCCTGCATCTTTCTCTCAGTCTTCTTTTTATGTTTAGGAATTTACATTTTCCTCCTTTAATTTTATATTACTCTAAAATGTGAATACATATCTTCCACTCATATACAGTAATTACAGAGTTTGAAAATAAGTGGTGGGTCGATTCTAGAGCCTGTTAAGAGATTTACATTATAACAACATAGTTGTTTTCAGATAAACAGAACTATAACAATAATGTTGTTCAGCTTGCCTTTCAACTGGGGATTTGGTGTTAGCATCCACAAATTAGAAAGACCATTAACCACTTGTTTCTCTGGGACTGTGTTACTTCACTTAGCATAATGGCTTTAAGCTCCATCCATTTACCTGCAAAGTTCATGATGTCATCCTTCTTTACCTCTGAGTAGTACTCCATTGTGTAGATGTACCATATTTTTGTCCAACCCTAATGCCCCCGTTGAGGGGCATTTGGGTTGGTTCCAGCTCTTTGCTATTGTGAAGAAAGCTGCAATAAACATGGATGTGCATGTATCTCTGCAGTAGGATGAGTCTTGTGGGTATATACCCAGGAATGGTATGACTGGGTCAGGTGGTAGGCTCATTTTTGAGCACTTTAAGGGTTCTCCACACTGCTTTCCATGATGGTTGTACAAGTTTGCATTCCCACCAGCAGTGGATGAGTGTTCCCTTTTCCCCACAACCTCTCCAGCATTTCGTGTCTTTTTGTTTTCTTGATTTTAGCCAGTCATATTGGAGTGAGATGATATCTGAGAGTGGTTTTAATTTGCATTTACTTAATTAGTAATGATGTTGAGCACTTTTTAAGATGAGAAAGCATATCACTTAAACTTGCTTTGAAGCTTGTTATTTTGCCCTTTTTAAAATGATGAACAGTTTCTTGGAAATAATGTATATTCTAGAGTTAGTGCAGTGATAATTTCCATAGTATGTAATATGCTGCTAAATTCATATACTGAATTCTTTTTCTTTTTTTTTTTTTTTTTTTGAGACAGAGTCCCCTTGTAGCCCTGGCTGGCTTGGAAATTGCTATGTAGACCAGGCTGGCCTCAGTCTCACAGATCCACCTGCCTCTACCTCCTGAGGGCTGGGATTAAATGTATATACCACCAAACCCAGCTCATCTACTAAATTCTTAAATTTTGAAATATCTATCCATTTATAATCTATGTCTATCATCTATCTATCTATCTATCTATCTATCTATCTATCTATCTATCTATCTATCATCTATCTATCTCTATCATCTATCTATCATCTATCTATCACCTATCTATCATCTGTCTATCATCTATCTATCTAGCATCCATCTCTGTACGTTCTACACATATATGTGAAAGATATTTCAATTATAAATATCTATTTTGTGTTTTTTATAGATTCTTGCTCTGGTCAAATTATACTCATCTGTTTACCGAAACTATTACCACACTTATTTTACATTCTGATCTCTGAACCACAGTTGCTTGTCCTTTACTTGCTTTGGGCCATTTCTTCCTGTTGTTTAACATATCTTGTAATTTCACTGGCTTCCAGGCACTGTGCTTAGGAATCTTGCAAGCGATACAAGGTCCTGATTGATCTTCTCCCATCCAAGACTCTGACTTCATGTCTGGAGTATGTTCCATGGATGCTCTTCTCTGATTGACACTGAGAGTCAGTTTTGTGTGTCTTGCACTTGGGGTTGTGGAAAGCCGCTCTCATCTTAGTGTCCTCAGAACCATGGGCTTACATCATTGGATTTCCTTTCTGGTTTGTATCTTGGCCTATTCTGGGCTGATCTGAGAGTTGCAGACTCCAACTTTTGCATTTTTTTCTCTTTAAGCCTGCAGAAAACTGTTCAGATTTTCAGACTTTCAACCAGAAATATCTATTCATCAGTTTATGACACTTACTGTGTTTTGAGCCACAAAGTGTCATGAGCATTAAATTCAGTTTACTCTTCTCTCTCTTTCTCACAGAGCCTGAACTCCTTGGTCTAGGTTGCCTCAGCTACAGTGCTGCATGAAGCCTCCCAACCTTCTTTGAAATTTCTGTACAGCTTCTCCACCATCTCACAGATTTATCAGAAAGAGAAAATTTTTTTGGTGAAATAAAATTTATTTGAATTTCTGTTTTATAAAATAAAGACATAATATACAATACAGTACAGTTTGCATATTTTCAAACATTAAAATTCAAAATTGTGAACTCTGTGAATTAATACTATGCTTTATTGGGGCTGGAGAATGGCTCAGTGGTTAATAGCACTGACTGCTCTTGCAGAGGACTCAAGTTCAACTCCCAGCACTTATGTGGTGTTTAACAACCATCTGTACCTCCAGTTCCAGGGGAACCTGATGCCATCTTCTGACCTCCGCTGGCAGTGCATGACATGGGTGCACTTATATACATGCAGGCAATATACTCATAGAATTAAAAATATAATTAATAAAATATTTTAAAATATATTTAAAAACATACCTCATCATGTTTAACCTCATTACTAAGTTATTTTTTCTGAATATAGCACATGGTTTTAAAAGAACACTTTCTACACTGATATCTTAAAATGATATATTAGTATTGTTATTTTTGAAAAGAAAGCCATGGGGAATTTGCAGTGCTCCTCATATCTAAATTATAGGTATATTTTATTCTATTGAATACACACTGGTAAGTCATGGGAAATGAGAATTTACACTTTTATTTCCTTTTCATTTATTTTTCTCCCTTGAATATGAAAGGCTTTTCCTCAACTTGTCTTGTTGCTTGCTTTCTATGGAACGAAGGTTTCCATTGAAGCCGCTGCATTCACACAGTGTTCTAGTGTCTGAGGATATGTCCTCTGTGCCCTAAAATAACAATTTCCTCACTGTTTTCCAGACCTGGCATGTTTTAATGAAACTGCTTGCACAGAAGCTAGCGTGTTACCGTGCTTCATGCCTCTCTGACACCGAGGCTTTCTGCTCTGTTTCCCTGTTCATCGAATGTCATTCACAGCTTTCCTTTCTTTCTGTTTCTTAACTGTGTGTTACTTCCTCTGAGAATTGTTGTGAACATTATGTAATCATCTTTTGATAGTCACTAATCTATTGTGTTTTCAGTGGAAGCAAATCCTTGTAAAAATGTGTGTGTGTTTGCATGTGTGGGGTGAACATGTGTGTGCATATGGAGGCCAGAGGTTGACATTGGATATCTTTCTCTGTCACTTTTGAGATGATTGTTTTTGGAGACAGAGTCTCTCACTGAATGTGGAGCTCCCAGATTCAGCTTGACTGGCTTCCAACAAGACCTAGTCATCCTCCTGTCACTGCTTTCTCAGTGCTGGGATCACAAATGTGTGCTACCATGCCTGGATGATGATGGACTGACTCAAGTCCTCTTGTTTGTAATTCTAGCATTGGGGAGATAGGGATGGGGGAAACCATGGAGATGGTAGGCAGCCTAGCCAGAACAGTGAGGACACCCTGTCCCTGGCTCCAAGAATGCATGTGTGTGTGTGTGTGTGTGTGTGTGTGTGTGTGTGTGTGTGTGCGTAATCTCCTCTGCTTAGCTCCAAAATAGTGTTTAAATATAGCAGCCGGGCATGGTGGCGCACACTTTTAATCCTAGACTTGGGAGGCAGAGGCAGGCAGATCTTTGTGAGTTCAAGGCCAGCCTGATCTACAGAGTGAGTTCCAGGACAGCTGGGGCTATAGGGAGACCCTGTCTCGAAAACACCAAAAATATATATATAAATATATATGTATATATATTATATGAAATAGAACGGAGGTAGTAAGAGAGTGCAGATAGAGGAAGAGGTCTAAGTATGATCAACATATTGTATAAACCTCATAGAAAAGTTTTTAAAAAAATTTAAAAGTATAGACGGATACTATCATAAGCATTGATGATTCACATAGGCAACTGTCTGTGCTGTCTGGAAACACAGTTTCCTTGTACTTATCTGCCACCTCTGCCCCTTAAAATAATTCCATCTCCTCTTCTGCAATTATCCCTGAGCCTTAGGAAGAGAGAGTATGATATTAGTGTCCCATTCAGATTCTAATTGATGGACCCACACCCAAGAGCATTTGAGGAATACAAATTTGACTCTATCAGCCTTTAAAAGAAGATAGTAATAGAGGACATGAAATTGAGGGGGTGGAAATGGAGTGGGGTAGAAATGGGGGAGGGGTTCTGAATATAATCAAAATACATTGCATGAAGTTCTCAAAGAATCACTAAAAATTCAGAATATGGTGGAGGGTGATTGAGGCAGACACTATATTCAATCTCTGTCTCCCACAGGTGCATGCATGAGCTTATGCCAACCACACACTCATGTGCACATCCACATACACTATACATACATATCCTTAATTTGATATCTATTCACTTTCCTTCATGACAAGCCCCTCCATGATGCTTCCTGATTATGCTTTATATATCCCCTTAGTATGTTATCGTTATTTACATTGAAAATAATTGCCATTGAGTCCAATTACTTTAAATGTGGATTTTCCTTGGAATCAGCATTGTACTTTGTTCATCTTTACTAATGCTGTAAACACTGGATTGCTTTAGGAAATAAAGTAAATATTGTATTCCATTTCCAGAAGTCCCTTCAAAGGTATATAATATATATATATATTAGACAATCCCTTAAATTCTGAGCAATTTCTGAGAGTGAATGCAACTTGACAAGGTGCTAAACCTCTACACTTTGTGCCAATATTAAAAAGGGCAGCCTTTATTTTTAATTTTTATTGAATTTTTGTGTTCTTCATACAGAGCATCTTACTCATCTTTATGCCCACTTCCCCATTGGCACCCTCCCATAATCCCCTGACTGGAATCCTTGCATTTTGTCACTTGTTTTAAGGCCTATTTAGTCAAGTTAGTGCCCCCAGACATCCCTCAATGCAAGCTCATCACCCTTGGTGAAGTCAATGGTTGTGTGCTTGAAGCTACTTGCATTAGTCAAGGTTCTCTAAAGAAAGAGACTCAATAGAATGAATATATATATATATATATATATATATATATATGCAGATTTATTGATTTGCTCATGGGATAGAGTCTGAATAGTCCAACGATAGCTGCACTGCACAGGAGAGGCTGAGAGTCCAGGCAGTTGCTCGGTCCATGAGACTGGATGTCTCAGTAGTTCCAATCTGGTGCTGGAGGCCTGATGGATTCCAGATCTGCCCGTCTTCAGTCTATGCTGGGATCCAAAGAGTTGACCATAGCAGTGAGACAAACTCACCAGTGAGAGAGAAGGCAAGCAGCAAAAAAAAAGAAACAGCTTCCTTTTGCCATGGCCTTTTATACTGGCTGCCATCAGAGAGTAACTCCCACATTTAGGGTGGGCCATCTGGCTTGAGATAATCCAGTCTGAGAATCTCCTTCTCATATTTGTTCATCCCAAATCCAGTCAAGTTGATACCCAGGATTAAGAGGATTAACCATCACACCACTGGTCCCCTTAATCTAGACCTTAGTGAAGAAATATATTTAGCCTAAGTTTATTTATTTTTATGTAAAGACAAAATATTTTAGTCATAGGTTGAGTACTTTTTATTTTGTAGATATTTTCTTGTTCTAATGTAGCATCGAACCACTCTTCTTAAAGTAGAAATTTAGTCACTTTCCAGAGGTGTTCAACACCATGCACACACGTGGCCCAAGGTCACCCCATTGGCATTTGCTTTTTGGTTGTTATTTGTTTATAGTAAGTAGATGGCCCTCGTATCAGGGGATATCTTGTAAGTTTATCATTCTTTCTGGGCTTGAGCCCTTACTTCTGGCTTTCTTTTTTTAAATTTTATTTATTTTCTATGTGTATGAATGTACTGTCTGCATGCAGGTCTGTGCACCCGTGTTGTGCAATGCCACAGAGGTCAGAATAGAGTGTCGGATTCCCCTGGAACTGGAGTTCTCCTGGAATTGGAGTTACAGACGGTTCTCAGCCGCCATGTGGGTGCTGGGGATCGAACCCGGGTCCTCTGCAAGAGCAGTTGGTGTTCTTAACCACTAGGTCATCTCTCCAGCCCCCTGGTTTTCATTTTTAAACCTCTCCTTCAAAAATGAAAATAATAAATGCAAATTTAGACAAGATTTGTTATGCTAAGCCTAAAAGTCTGTGAGTAATTGGTAAATTAAAACAGTTTTTTTTTTTTTTTTTTTAATGAAGACTTGAGTGGGAGAGATGACTCAGTGATTAAGAGCACTGGCTGTTCTTGCAGAGGCCCTGTGTTCATTTCCCAGAACTCACATGGTGGCTAACAATCATCTAAAATTCTGCTTCCAGGGGGATCTGATGCCCTTTTCTGGCTCCCATGGTGGAGACCTTACATGCATGTGGGCATATCTGTCACTTATATGCATGTAGGCATAAATGTCACTTACATGCATGTAGGCATAACTGTCATAAAATAAATATTTTCTCTCATATCCGTGAAAAATATAAAAACAAAACAAAACAAGAAAGTAGAAAAGGTAAGTGCTGGACTGTGGAAGCCAGGCTCTGCCTTGCCTTCACTTATTCCATGTTATATAAAACAGTGGATTTCTGGCTGTGTTTACCCCTGAGGGATCACATTTTACAAAAGGGCAGTTTTCTCCATTTTTAGCTCGTAGGTGGAGGCAGAAGGAATCTGCATCTTGCTTGTGCAAATGAATAGCCACAACCTTTCCAGCAAGAAGCAAGAGACACAGACTCAATAGCTAAGTCATTCACAGGAGGAAAACTTTGGCAGGTAATGAACTTACTGAAGTAAGCCAGGAGCTACGGACAAGTGTATCAAACCATGTCAGAAAGATCAGGTGTGTGAGCCTATTGAACACACCAGGGTTAACCTCCTCAGGATGAGCAAAGAAAGAGCACCCCAAGACTGAGACTTGGCAGGACACTGAAGCATGACCTGATCACCCAGGAAAAGTGCCACACCGAAGGACACCACTTCTGTCCCCAGGTTCTAATCAGAGCATGGTCTTTCCTCTCAGCCCAATTCAAACTGACTCTCAACTGTTTGCTACTAGGGCCTACATTTGACAAGTCTGTGCCTTGATTAGCTCCACCTGCCCCAAAGTTTGCATACCTCTTTTAAATTTTTTTAAATTTATTTTTAAATATATTTTAATTGAATTTTTATGGATTTTATACAACTTAACGCATTTAGTTCCCCCTTTCCCTATCTTCACCCCCTACATAGCCTGCCTAGAGAACTTCTTACATTCTTTCATGTATGTTAAGGCCTATCGAGTCAAGTTTGTATGCCCAGATTTTCTGTGGTGTGAGTCCTTGCACTGGAGCCTGTTCAGCCTGTCTAGCGTCACTTTCTTAAAGATCAACTCTCTCCCTCAGGGAGACTATTACAGAGTTTCATAACTGGTCACACAGCATAAGTGCCCAATCCTAAGTGACACATCTATAATGGAACCTGTACACCTAAGGCTCACACATGGAACACAGTGGAACAAGAGGTAGAGAGAACTGTAAAACTTCTTATCTGGTCCTCTGGGGAGACTGTCCTTTCTCCGTGTCATCTGCTTTCAATGCATCTCTGAACTTGCTTGCAGTCTCTTTTACCCTCTCGTAGCCTCTCTTCACTCTTTTTCCATTTCCATCTCCACCATGTGTGTATGTACTACTTGTGTCAAGAATAATACGTGGTCCTATAATTAATATCAATAATTAGGATTCGAATAAAATAATTTGTGATAGCTTGCCAGTGGCCATTAGATGAAATAAAAATTACTTGATGAATTACAACCAATGAAACCAACATGTCTTGTGAATTTCCTTTTATTCAATAAATTCGGACATTGTGGAAAGGCAAAACTTTGCCTATGTTTCTGACATAACATATTCATGACAGGAATAAGACGGGGCCCAGGGGAGAGAAGATGTGGTGTGTGTTTGCATTAAGGTGGTAATATGACCACAGTACATGTGTGAAAGTATAATAATGAAACTGACTATGAAAAATAGAGGGTTAGAGAGATGACTCAGTGGTTAAGAATGCTTACTGCTCTTCTAGAAGACCCAAGTTCTGTTCCCAGCACCCACATGGCAGCTAAGAACCATCTGTAACTCCAGTTCCACAATGGTCCATAACTCCAGTTCCAGGGAAATCCGATGCCCTCTTCTGACCTCCACAGGCACTGCATGACACATGGTGCACTTAAATGCAGGCAATATACTCATACACATAAAATAAAAGTAATAAATATATTTTTAAATGTGCCCTCAAGAAATTTACTTGTTTGCACTGCTATATCTGTATCTTTTTTAAAAATTATTTATTTATTTATTTATTTATTTATTTATTTATTTATTTAGTTAGTTAGTTAGTTAGTTAGTTAGTTAGTTAGTTATGTGTATGAGTGTATTGTCTGCATGTAGGTTTGTGCACCCGTGTCGTGCAATGCCGCGGAGGTCAGAAGAGGGTGTCGGATTCCCCTGGAGCTGGAGTTCTCCTGGAATTGGAGTTACAGACGGTTCTCAGCTGCCATGTGGGTGCTGGGGATCGAACCCAGGTCCTCTGCAAGAACGGTCGGCACTCTTAACCGCTAGGCCATCTCTCCAGTCCTATATCCGTATCTTGATTAATGAAATATCTCCCAGATAGTCTCTGTTCTTATTTTGTTTCTTCTTACTTGTTTATACTGGCATAGAAATTTATTTTTCCAATTAACAATTTTTTAAATTTATTTTTCAAATGAGACAGTTAAGATGGGAATATTAATAGTAAAGTACCATTAAAATCCCAACATTATATAGTATATAATAGACTGTAGCTTTAGTTTTCTTTTTCTTTTTTTTTTTGGTCTTTTCGAGACAGGGTCTCCCTGTAGCCTTGGCTGTCCTGGAACTCACTCTGTAGACTAGGCTGGCCTTGAACTCACAAAGATCTGCCTGTCGAGTGCTAGGATTAAAGGCATGTGCCAACCACGCCTGGCAATAGTTTTCTTAAAGACCTCTCAAAGTACGTGTTAGGTGATCTCTGAAAAAGATGATACTTTATCACAGCATAATTTCATTTTAAGTACAAAACCAGTTGAGAAACATAAGTATCTGACAGAGATTAAAAATCAGTTTTTAGGGTATAAAGTAGGGCTTGATAAAGTAACTGCAAATGACTTTCCTAGCACAGTACTCCCCCCTCCTCTAGAAATTAAATAATGTTCATTTGCAGGCAGGCAAAGTACTCAGAAGAAACCAGGCCAGGTGCAGGAGAGAATTCCAGTCTATTCTATAACTCTGAGTTCAGACACTTCTATGTTCTGAATGATAGGAGACCCCAAATCAACTTCTAGAAAGAAAGTAGTCCCCCTGGCCAAGAACACTAACACCCTTCCCAGGATGTATCGTCATCATAATGCCCAACTTTCCCTGCTTCTTCACGCAGATAAATGACTCTTTGAGACCTGTAAGGGAGTGTGGGTGAATACACAGAGTCCTAAGTTGTTACTTTAAACTATTTCTTCCAACCCTAGGATGATGAATGATTCCCTCAAGTAGAACGTATATTCCTTCAATCTGTAGGTAAGAACATTGAGACTAAAACCCTCCCAGGGAATGAGCAGTGGAATAGAGACTAAATCCAAGTTTCACAATTCCATATGCTTTAAAAGTAGAGACACAACTGATATAAAGCTTGGGATAGGAAGCTACATGTGACCAGTAAATACATATCAAGATCTACTTTTTTATGATCATTATATAAATAAAACTAGCTAATATATAGGAAAGTAATTTGTGAATTTAAAGTTATTAAGAGCTGCTGATGAATATTTCTGTGTATCATCCTTCTATAGTATATGGTTAATGATTTTTTTTTTCATTCCCTATGTCTCAGAATGCTTTGAGGATTAAATACAATGTTATACCTGAAAGCTCTTTGTAAGATATAAAGTACCATACAAATGAGGATTACCTTTATTGATGTTGTATTAGTCACTTTTCTATTGCTGTGATAAAACCACCATGAGCAAGGGAACTTATAAAAGGAAGAGTTTATTTGAGCTTACTATTGACAGTTCCAGGGAATGAGAGTCCATTGTGGAGGGAAGTATGGTAGCCAGGGCTGGAGCAGCAAGCCGAGGGTCACATCTCGCAATGAGCTCAGGAAGCAGAGAGAGAGTGACTAGAGACCGAAAGGCTTATTAAACTCACTAAGCCTGCCCCCAGTGACATACTTCCTCCAGCACGGCCGGCCACACCTTCTAAGAACCACACCTCCAAGAGCAGTGCCACCAACTGGAGACAAAATGTCTGAATATTTAAAGCCTATGGGGGACATTCTCATTCAAACCACCAGAGATGTGTACCTTAATTGTTAGTGCCAAACACAGTTAATGCTCCAATGATGAAAATTTGAACTACAAAATCTGTAAGAAAAGGTTGGAGTAAAGTAAACAGAGGTTGCGACTGTAATTTCCAATGAACAAAATACCATCAAGAGACTGACTATACTAATTGAACATTCCATGGTATCGATTTTGTAGTTTCTTTCTACTTTCCAGCTCAGAATGCAGATGAACTAAAAGGTGTAGAACTAGAAAACACTGCTCTTAACCTAACACAGCAACTTGATGGCTCTCTTGCTACTCACAAAGGTGATCTTTGGGACTAGTTGGCATGGGAATTATCTAGAAGTGCATAAACAAATACAGAAGCTCAGATCCCACCCCAGACCTACTCAATCATAATTTGCAGTTCAACAAGTTGCAGAGATGCTGCATTTTAAGATTCTATAGCAAGCTGAGAAACTCCCTTTGATATTATTTATATCATACTTAATATATTTAACATATAACTGCCATTGCTATTTAATAATCATACAGAACAAATTTTCAATGATTATACAGAAAAACACATTTGTGTATGTTTTAAAGTTTATGTCGTGCTTGCACTATATTTTTCTTAGTTAACAGATACCTTCAATCAGTGTCTTCTTTGGATTTGTTAATTTAGTCAATAATTCGGATTTGAATGTTTTGCTAAATTCTCAGTATATAATGGAAATGGAGATAGTATGGTTTTTTTACATCACAGTGCAATCTTTTAGTGATAATAAATAAGAATAAGTAACAAAGTAATAAAAACAGTGAAAAGATGTTAAAAGTGGTAGGTAGCATTAGGGCAATAAAGAGGGGCTACTTTAAGCAGTTACCTGGGCTGGCTTCCCTAGCTGAGGGCAGTTTTGAGGGTTGAGAAGACAGCCATTCAAGAGCTGAGCAGGGCCAATGTTACCAAAACTTTAAAAGTGAAAAGAGCTTGGTAACTTGCTGAATTGAGGCTCTCCAGTTGGTGAGCTTGTTAATGGATTGACTATGTGTAGATCAGGCAGAGTCTTGCAAGTTTGATCTTCAGTGTCTGTCACTGAAGGGCAGTGAACAGTCATTAATGTATATTAGATAGACAGCAGTGGGGAGTGAAGATGGACAATTGTCTCTAAAACACAGCCAATGTACATGAGAAAAATTAATCCAGTGGCTTTGTGGAGCATGAGTAGGAAAAAATATGTTACTAAGATAACATGCATGGATGTGTATTTGTGTACCTTAGCCATGGCTTTGGGAAGGGCAGGACCAAGGTGGCTAGGTCACCAACCCTTTGGGCAACTCCATGCCATGTTACTGGGAACCTGAGAATAGTTTTTCTCAATGTGTGGTTCTTAGACTATATGTATCAGAAACCTTCATGAAGACAAAGTCTAGGACATTTTATTAAAACTTTGGAAATCCATTTGTTTGGAGTAGAATCTAGTGCTTCAAGCATCTTAAGACATTTTTATTAACATGAAAAGTAGAAAACAGCTACTCCTGGAACATGAGTTTATCTAGAGTCACAGACTCAGTGTTAAAGACTTGGCAATTTCCTTTACAAAGACTGAAGGAAGACACAAATTACTTTGTTTCTAGTACTTTCATGAGAGCAGAAACAACCACGAAAGGAGACCCAAATTATCCCTCATAGTCCTGTTATCTTGTGACATCTCTCCTGAAATTTCAGATCAATTCAATGTGTACTTACAGAGGAATATAAGAACAACATTTAAGTGCATTTTTCAGTAGAATGTTCAAAAGAATAACTTGTTCATTATTAAATGCTCTTTCTAGTGCTTTCTTTGTAGACATTTCTCCCAGCCCCTCCCTGCCCTAGACCAGTGAGGCCCTCTCTTGAGAGCAATCTTCAGTGGTCTTTCCATGCTAGCAGTGGCCTTGTGGTCATGTTCTCCAGGGCCCCAGCTCTAGTCTCTATTTGTTTTGGTCTCTGGTTTTCTTACATTGTTTTATGCCAATCTCACTGGAATGAGCACAATGCTAGATCCTAAGCCCAGTTCTCATCATCGATGTAGTGCCTGGCTGGGAGTAGGCAATTTGCATATTGTCTTTATAAATAAACATAGCAACCACTTAGAATTGGGAAATTATCTGTCTCCTTTCAACTTTGCTTATGGGATGAATATTCTTAGCTGTGGTGATGTCACAAGTGAGACTTGCTTTGGGATTGAGTTTGGGCATATTTTGGGAGACATCGGCAGAGTTTTGACATTTCCATGCTCTTCCTCCCCTACCCCTGCAAGTAGCTGATGGCCTTGGCAGAATGGAGCAGGTGCTTAGGCATCTCTGGAAAGCATTTCTTGTTAAATAATTCAGGATTTGGAACCACAGAAACTTCTGGGATGAGTGATTTTTTTTTTTTTTTAGTATTTTAATTACTAATTTGTAATGAGGACCCATGAAAGTAACCTGGTGTTTGCTCAGTGTCTCTGAGGTGCTCCACCAGAGTGCTCCTGTGCCTCCCTAAATTGATGCATGTCAAGAAGGGGGGGGGGGATAAAACAGCCATTAATCCTGGAAGATATTTGTCCTCTTTTCCTTTGACATTTTATTGCCCTTTAACTCAGTTGTGCAAGATATCAAAGCAGAATCAGGCTGGGGAATACAAGTTCTTTTCATTAAAATCATAGATCTGCATCAGACCTCTTTGTTCTTCCCTAAAGGAGTCCTAGATCAGTGTGTGAGAAGAGATTTGTGAAGAAGGATACAGGTAAATTTTAAGTGAACAAATAGAAATACCACAGCAATAATAGCCAGATTTCATTAGGGAGATAAAATTGTTTCCAAGCCAATGTTATAAAATTATTCTTAGTCGAACACCTTAACGAGGATCAAAAAGGAGTGTCTGCGAGTGGGAACACAGGAAAATAGGCTCACTTCTACTTTGGGGGGAAGGGAAAACAATAAATAGATTCTCTTTTTCTCCATCAATTTTAGTTCTCTTCCTTCTACGTTGCTTCTTCTGATAAGAGACTCCATCATTGTTTATACAAAAGAATCATGCTTGTGAATCAGGGTGTGGAAATTGTGGTATCACGGGATTTTAAAATAAGACATTTGCAATTCTGACTTTCTAGCAATTTATGTATTTTCATTTAATTTCTTTAAGAAGCAAAGTATTCATTAGGATATAGTTCTGTGAAATTTTAATTGTATTCCTTTTCAGAGCATTAATTAGTTTATATAATTAGGTAAAAATTAACTTACAAATGCAGAAAAATATGAGGAAGAAAAAGATAATTACTTGTAATTGCATAAACTAAGGATAAACATTGTTAATATCTTAGTATGTTGTTTTCTATGTTTGTTTCTTTTATTTTTGTCTTTTTGACACAGGGTCTCCTTGTTCCCCAGCTGGCTTGGAACTCACAGAGATCTTCCTGCTTCTGCCTCCGAATGGATAGTAATTTTCAAAGCCAGAGATCCAAGTGCTTTAGGTCCTAATCTTAGTATCTTCAAAAGCCGCCACATTTTTTTTTCCCAAGGAGTCAGATTGTATTCAGAGGTATGATCATTGTCTTCCTCTCTTCCAGTCTCTTTATCCCACTCCATCCCTGCAATTGTAGCTGACAGAATTGCCTTTGGAGAATGGTTCTGTGATGGACAAATCATAGAACTGCCTGGGTCCCACCATGGCTTCCCCCAACTAGGCTCAGCATGGGGCTGCCTGGGGCAATTCTGCTATCAGATGCCAGCTGATTATTTCTAAATATTTCTAATTTGTGCATGAGACTGAACACTACTGCAGAAAGTGATCTATATACATTGCCCAAGTAATTTCAACTCCAGCCCAAACTCTCCTACTCCATTAGATATTATTAGATACCAGTATTAGATACTATTAGATACTATTATTATTATTAGATACATTATTATTATATTACATACATTATTAGATACTATTAGATACCATTAGATACTGTTTACCTATAGCATCATCTTTACTGGGTAGCTTAACATCCTGTTGATTTGCATGTATTCTTTTTTTTTTCGGGTTTTAGTTAATTTTATTTATTATTTTTATTTTATGTGTATGAGTGGATTGCCCATATGTATATGAATGTATCTATGTCATGTAATGCCTGCAGAGGGCAGAGTCCCTTGGAACTGGAGTTATGGATGGTTGTTAGGCATCATGTGGATGCTGGGAATCAAAACTTGTTTTTTTGCAAGAGTAGCTAGTGCTCTTAACCACTGAACCATCTCTCCATCCCCAGGTTTTCTTAATAGCATTCTGAGCAGGCACCGCATGTAAGAGGCATCTGACAAGTAACAGATTTGTGGGGGGTGTGGCTTTTTTTTTTGTGTGTGTGTGTGTGCTCCGTGTGTGTGTGTGTTTTCCCCTAAGGACTCATTATCTACTTATTTAATCGACATTGCAATTATGGTAGAACTCTTAAACGCAACTTTGACTGATCAACGCATACGCAGAATGCATTTGTTAAATGACAAACAAAAAAAACTTCCACACAAATAAGGGACTTAATAATCCTATCAAGTCACTATAGATTTTTTTGAGGTGGGACTTTTTGGAGGCAGGGTCTCCCTGTACTCCAGCTGTCCTGGAAAATCACTATGTAGACCAGGCGGCCTTGGAACTTACAGAGATCGACTGCCTCTGCATCTTTTTTTTTTTTAATAATTTTTATTTATGGTTGTGCATTTCGTACATCATTTTCCAATTCAGATCAGGCATATTTTCCCTTTTCCCTTCCCCCCACCCCCACCCCATCCAGATCATGTATTCTGCCATATGTCCTGGATCTTTCAGGGTTTTTTTTTCATTTTTTACTATAAGTGATAATCCATGAGTATAACATCCTTTCGTGCAAAACCAATATAACAGGAGTGTTGTGCCAAACCCCCACAGTCCCACCATTCAGTGGGGGGGGGTGAACAGGTTGTTTGTTCAATCCAAGTTTGATCAAATGGAGTGTCCAGACTATACCATCCGCTGTAGTTTCACGTTTCACCCCAATCACAGCCTTTTACATTTCTACACGCCCCCTCTTCCGCAGATTGTTTCCTAGGCTTAGAAAAGGGGCACAGGTGGATGAGTAGTAAAACTGTCCTCTCTCTCTGTAGCTGTTGACTTGGACTCTGTACAATTCTGGCTGTTTCCTTTCATGGGCTTGACAAAAAGTTTGTCAGGAGTTAACCTTTCGATCCACTAATGAAGCACAAGCAATTAAGATATATAGGTATTTAAAGCAGCATTAATAGTTATGGTAGGTTACTTAGGCATAGGAACACATTATGTTTGGATGATATGTTAATCCAATGAATTACATTTTTTTCCCCTGTTAAATATAACAGGGTCCTACTGTGGCTTATAACATTTCTTAACCTGTAGAGGATGTAGGCCTGTGGCATCAGCCCATGGGTTATTCTTCTAGGAGAGAGCCAATAGCCAATTAGATTTGGGATATACAGGCACATGGCTATCTCTGCTGCACAGTATTTCCAGGCAGGTGAGGTGTAGCTGGTGCTGACGGTGGAGTCTTGCTTGACTCAGGGAGACCCGTATTTGCTTTATTGGTTTAGTGGCCTTTGGTAACACTCTCTGGCATTCCAGAGGCCATCTGTACACTTGCATGTGCGGTCTCAATACATCCCTCCCATGTTAACATCAGGCCTTCGGCAGCAGGGTCTTATCACCTCTCCTCCTGCAGGTACCCCAACTTAGGGGCAAGGAGCCCTTACCTTTTGTGGGGCCTTGGATTTGCATGTATTCTTTAGGGATGTTAAAATTAGCTCTAGTGTGTTCTCAAATTATTCTTTCAAGATGTATAACTCTCTCATTGGATTTTATGCATTTTAGCTTCTCTGTTAGAGAAGCATTCTAAACAGCTGCCCCAAAGTCCTGTCTCTTAATTTGGCTCTTCTGTCCTTGTCCTTGTCCTTAAAAAGGGGAAGTTTACTTTTTCCCCTTGTCTTTCAGTCCAAAGGCACTGTGGGACATTTTCCTTGATTCCAAACAGTACTGTAACGACTTGACACAACTGACTACTGGAGCTCAGAAAGGCATGCCTCAGTGTAGAAACAAGGAAGATGATTATAAAGTCCTGTTGGATTTGGTTACTGTAGGATTCCTTTGCGTACTTCAAAGAAAAGCCTGGGCAGGAGATAATTCTTCTTCCTTAAGTGGGGTTGACCTTAAATCTAAAATCTCCGCAACTTCCTTAAAAATGAGGTTTCTTTCTTACTGACCCAAATTTATTTTCACAATTATAGTTTTCTATGTGTTACATCTTAGGATTTAACAACATCCTAAGACACACAGTCTGTAAATATAGCCATCCTTAAATTAGAACTGTTGTGCACATGGTAGGGCTCCAATTCTCTGACCATCCAGAATAATCAAGAGTTATCTAACTCCAATATGTACAGAGTCCCACATCTTAGACAAAATTGAGCATAGGAAGCCTCAGTGCTCCAAGGAGACTCCTGCAATCAGTCTCATGTTTCTGCATGAAATGGTTATCTTGTTACTGGATATTCAGTTCTACCATTCATCTTCTTGTGCCTGTTTCCAAAAGAAATTAGAAAGTTACATTTACTTACAGTTTGGCCAAACCACAGAAAAATAATTTAAATTCTCTTCACTGTGTGTGTGAGACAATGTGACAGTCTTATAATTGTAGAAAGCTCCAGGAGAAGGTAGAACATTTATGTAGATTTAGCCTTGAGGCTGATTAATGGTCCTTTCTTGAGTGTAAGCTGCCCTGGCCTTAGGGTGTCTCCATGGTCTCTGATATCAGCAAAGGGGGGAGTTAAAGTTTTGGAAGTTATGCCATTTTAGCACTGGATCTCGGGGTCCTTTTCATCTTCAATACTAAACTGCCCGTGGGCAATGAATAAATCATATGTATAATTATAGGTTTGTGTACATGTGAGCATACACACACAGAAACACACACACACACACACACACACACACACAATTTCTAGGAGACTAGCCAGAACATTCAGGCATAGAATATGCTAAATCTTTAAACAGCAAAGAACAATTTTACCAAAGCAACAAAAAAATTAAGGACAAAACTACTAAAAATGTGCATAATTTTCATTACATTCTCAGTATACATATTACGCTCAGCAGTCAGGTAAATATTGGCTACACACATTTCTCTAAGATTTGCACTTGCATGAAACTGAGTTCACATAAGTGAATTTCACAGCTTAAAAAATTAAGGTTTTTATTGCATGTATTCGCTTTATAAAATTAGTTTCTATTTATTGAATTTTGTACAATGAAATGTAATTTAATGAATTTCCCTATGTTATTAACTATGTTTAAAAGTTATCAAGAAAAAAATGAAAATAAAAATAAATAAAAGTTACCCAGAGGCTGTATACCTTTTCTTTTGTTTGAAGGCAATTCCTTTATTCACCTCATTTCTACTTAAGACAGGTTTTCCTTGCCTTTCCAATTTTCTTCTTTAATGGCATGTTCTTTTGAGTAGAAGTGCTGTGCCATAGGATGCCATAATTAAACTTCAGAAAATGGGTCTCTGCCTGGTTCCCCTGCATAGCAATGTGTCCTTTTCTGTGAAGTTGAAAGAATTAATGAATTATGATTATTGTTACTAAACACAGTCTGTTTGGCCTACCAAACACAGTCTGTTTGGCCTATCATGATTGAGGAGGGAAACAGGACACTAAAATGTTTTTCTAAAACTCCTTCTATAAAGAAGAGTTTACTCAGCAGTTGGTATTTATTAATAACATGCAATTTGGGTTACATAGAATCATAACAAAATATGAAAGGTTGAACTCTAAACAACTATGACTAAACCTTGTATGCTTAGGAGGACATGTTGATCTCCATTACTGTGACTCTTGGGAAGAATGGTACATCCCTGCCAGGCTCTGTGCCTCTCCACAGGAACACTCACAAGAGGGATCATACCTTTGGGAGGTGTCTTCTGCTGGTAACCTTAGTATCTGAGGAGGTATAGTATGTGCAGCAGTGAGGGGAGAAGCCGGCCCACCTGTGCTGGTAGAGGGAATGCATTCCCTACATGATGCCATGCTGTGCTGATGGCAGTTGATGATGCTTACATCTGGGACTTGAGCAGTTGCCTAGTGTTTAGCTCTTCTGATTTCCAATCTTTGTCCTTCCTCAAAGTTCTACAACTTTGTTGCCAGAGGATTTCATGTGTCTCTGGTCAAAATGATGGCTTCTCTAACGTTTCATCAACATTTTGATTTCTCTGAGTTATTTTCCAAGGTTCCACTATGTTTGCCTCTTCTAAATTGTCTGAAGCTTTGATTGACTAGGTAATTGCTCAGAAATAACATAATTCTACAGTTGCGCTGTTAGCAGTGACAGTGTTTGTAAATGAATGGGTGTCACATCATCTCTGCCTGTTTCTCCTGCATTAGATTAGGTAAAGTGACTAGAGGAACACCTTTCACCTTTGACCACTAGTAACTGTGATCATTCCAATTTTCTTCATGTAATAATGTCATGTAGAATCACTTAATGGTGAGCACTCTGTTCTGATTCTTTCTCTATTTTGAAACTTTTACATTTTAAATTATTGCAAATTTTACACCTATTGATACATTAACATATAGGTTAAAAACCTTAATAGCACTGAAGAAGTGATTAAGTGCAAATTTTTATGTCACTGGGCTCTGTGCACATCAATATCTTCATTTTATATTTTAAACCCAAAATATAGGCAAGATTTCATACTTACTAACATAACTCATTTTATATTTCTTGTGTTGACCAGACATAGATTTTTAAAATATCACTTGCTCAACCAAGATGTGCTGATGAGAGCTGACAAATAAGAATTCTTACCACTGAGGACAAAGGATGACATATGGCATATGAAAAGACAGTGTTGTGTAGATGAAACAAACACTAATACGATTAACCCTCAAAAACACGACAAAGCTTCATAATCTCAAATGCACATAGGTTGCACTGTTTAGCATTTAATGCCCAGAGGCTTAGAGAATTTTATTTTATTTTATTTTATTTTATTTTTTTTTTAATTTTTTTTATTATTTATTTATTTTTGTATGTGTATGAATGTACTGTCTGCATGCAGGTCTGTGCACCCGTGTCGTGCAATGCCGCGGAGGTCAGAAGAGGGTCTCGGATTCCCCTGGAACTGGAGTTCTCCTGGAATTGGAGTTACAGACGGTTCTTAGCCGCCATGTGGGTGCTGGGGATCGAACCCGGGTCCTCTGCAAGAGCGTCGGTGCTCTTAACCGCTAGGCTATCTCTCCAGCCCCGAGAATTTTAATGTGTTTTGAAATTCCACTCATTCTTTTTTTTTTTATTTATTTATTTATTTTTTTTTGGTATTTTTGAGACAGGATCTCCCTTTAATTCCCAGCTGGCCTGGAGCTCACTCTGTAGACTAGGCTGGCCTTGAACTCACAGAGATCCAACTGCCTCTGCCTCCCAAGTGCTAGGATTAAAGGTGTGCGCCTCCACGTCTGGCGAAATTCCACTCATTCAATGACTGAAAATTGTAGATTGGAGAGGAATTGAAGAAAAAACAAATACCACAAGCAACTAGCCAGTTATCTTTTATGTAATAATTTGTGCAATAAATATATTTTAAGCATGATTACTTGGCAGACATTTTATGTATTTATGCTACATCATTAATCGAAGCCAATCAAACTCCTTCTTTTATACAACTATTTTACTGTATGTTATACAGGTTCAAGAATGGTTTTTCTCTGACTCTGCATTTGTACTCATGATGCTAGGCCCTGTCATGTATGTTACAAGATATATGAGTTAATATAAATGCTTTGGGATAAAAGGGCACTCTCTAGAAAGCACAGTTTACTGTGTTACACAAAACCAATGGAAAATTATTGGTACCAATGATTATAAACATGGAAAAAATATTATTGATATGATTTTATGCTGCATTACCAAAGAACTAATATCCTGTGAGCACAGATCATTTCCTTTCCCCAAAGACACTTGCAATGTCTTGTCAGGAATATAATCCATGTTTTGTAAAGTCATCAAAGTCAACATAATTCCTTTCATTACTTTTGTTGAGGGGGTATTGGCAGGAGATTTTTACAGTATTTTATACACACACACACACACACACACACACACACATCCAGATCATGGTTAATCAAAATGAAAATAAGGACCAAGTATATGAACTAGAGTGCTATTTTTCTATTTGAAAAATATTTCTTTTTCTGTATAGGAAAGGAGTTATACTATGATAATTTGTATTTCTGTCAAAGCAAATAAAACAATCTATTGATTTAATTCAAATCTGTTAATGTAAAAGGACTGAATTCTTTAAAAGATATCTCACATAAACTTACAAATTTAAGTGGAAGCTGAATATTATTTAAACTTTGAATTCTATTCCTTGATTTATTTGGTGTGTGGAATGAGGAGGAGTCGGAAACAGAGGGAGATGATGATTATACCTCTGAATACACTCACATTCCTTGGAGAAAACTCCGAGGCCTTTGAAAATACTAAAATTGGGGCTGGAGAGATGGCCTAGCGCTTAAGAGCGCCGACTGCTCTTGCAGAGGACCCGGGTTTGATCCCCAGCACCCACATGGTGGCCAAGAGCCGTCTGAAACTCCAATTCCAGGAGAACTCCAGTTCCAGGGGAGCCCGACACCCTCTTCTGACCTCCGCAGCGTTTGCACGTCACGGGTGCACAGACTTGCATGCAGACAATACATTCATACACATACGGAAATAAATAAAATAAAAAAAAAAAAGAAAATACTAAAATTAGGACCTAAAGCACTTGGATCTCTGGCATTGAAGGTTACTAGCCAATCTCCATGTAAATTCTATAAAGACATAGAAGAAAGAATTTTGCCTAGTGTTCAAGAGTCTGAAGTACTACTTTGTGCAAACTAGGCCTTGAATATTATTATTTTTTCTATCTTTTTGACACAAGGACTCCCTTTAGTACCAGCTGCCATGGAGCTCCCTCTGTAGACCAGAACTCACAGAGATGCACCTGCCTCTTTAATCCCGAGTGCTGGGATTAAAGGTGTGCACCAGCATGCCTGGATTTGAGAATTGTTATTATTATTTTTTTATTAATTTTATTTATTTCTGTATGTGTAGGAATGTACTGTCTGCATGCAAGTTTGTGCACCCGTGTCGTGCAATGCTGCAGAGGTCAGAAGAGGGTCTCGGACTCCCCTGGAACTGGAGTTCTCCTGGAATTGGAGTTTCAGACGGTTCTTGGCCACCATGTGGGTGCTGGGGATCGAACCCGGGTCCTCTGCAAGAGCAGTCGGCGCTCTTAACCGCTAGGCCATCTCTCCAGCCCGAGTATTATTTTTGATATTTGAAGAATACCTATTTTATATTTATGTGCTAGAAGCTTAGACATGCATGCTTAATATGTGTGAATAAAAATCTATATGTGGGGCTGGAGAGATGGCCTAGTGGTTAAGAGTGCTGACTGCTCTTGCAGAGGACCCAAGTTCGATCCCCAGCACCCACATGGCTGCTGAGAACCGTCTTTAACTCCAGTTCCAGGGGAATCTGACGCCCTCTTCTGATCTTCACGGCATTGCACGACACGGGTGCACAAACCTACATGCAGACAGTACACTCATACACCTAAAAAAATAAATAATAAAATAAATAAATAAAAATCTATATTTATAAGATATGCAGATGCAAGCTAAAACTTATGGGACTTGGTTCCTTCTTTCCACCAACTGGGTCCTGGGGATTGAACTCAGATTGTCAGGCTTGGTGGCAGGCCTCTTTCATCCATCTTGCTGTTTCAGGAGCTGAATGTTTTGCTTTTTTTTCTTATTTGCCTGTTTTCTTTTATTGTTGTTTTTGAGACAAGGTCTCCCTGTAGTCCCAGCTCCATAACTTGCTATTCAGACCAAGCTGGCCTCAATCTCACAGAAACCCAAGTGCTTTTGACTCCAGAGTGTTGTGCATTGCCTGAATGATTTCATTCAAGAAATTGATACAATTTTCATTTTTCTCCAAGATACTAATTAAAAAATTGCTGTTTTATCTGTCACCACCATAATTTGATAAGCTGACATGGTCAGTAATGAAACAGCTCACCATGTTTCAGCACCTAATCTTTTGATAAATAAAATTATTTGGTTTGGTATTATGATTCCTTTACAAATATTAATTTTTATTTTTTCTTTAAAACTCTGTATATAAATATATATGTACATGTATCCACATATATTTACATTTTCTAATTCTTTTTATTTTTTTCATCTTTCTTGAGACAGGGTCTCACTTTTAGTCCCAGCTGGCTTGGAGCTCACTATTTAGATCAGGCTGGCCTTGAAGTCACAGAGATCTGCCTGCCTTTGCCTCCAGAGTGCTGGGATTACAGGCGTGTGCCACCATGCCCTACGTTGATTTCTAATTCTTTACCAACTCTTTTCTCAAAAGAAAATTAAGAATATCAGTATTTTTCACTGGGAATAAGCACAATATCTATTTTAAGTTTCATTAAACTGCTTGAGACTCTTTTTTTTTTTTTAACTACTTGAGAATCTCATGAAAGTGATTTCACCATATAAATTAAATAAAAATAATGTATAAAGATCTTGCTGTATTCATTTCTGTGATCACAGAACTCAAGGAGACATCCAAATACATTCTACTTTACTTGCCAAATGCCTTTAAAGAATGAAATAAAAATACTTGACCATGCAAACCTTTTGATCCACAGTCCCAATATTGCCTGTCACATATGCAATGATTGGTACCAATGATGGTAAAAATGGCAAAATTATTATTGATATGACTTCATGCTGTATTAGCAAAGTAGTAATATCCTGTGAGCTTAAGCTGCTTGATTTGCCCAAGGACATGTGAAATGTTTAGTCAGGAATCTAATCCAGGTTTTTAAAGTCAACGTCAACATAATTACTTTAACTACTTTTGTTGAAGTTAGATTTCCTGCTAGTTTCTGGAGCAAAGACTTTCCTTTTGCTTTGAAGTATTTTTCTGATTTCATATCATATCTCCACAACTGCCCTCCTCCCTTTGAAACCTTTCTTACTTGAGGATGGCCTTCGTTATTGCTCTTTTTTTTTTTTTATACCTCCCATTCTCTTTAAAGAGTCTTTTTGATCCTAGTTATTTTTTTTTTTTCCTGGAACATTCTGACATCATTTTTGTACTCAGTCCATTTAAATCCAAAAATATCATGCCAGTGGCCTCTGCAGTTGTCCACAGTTTTGCTAAATGTAGTCACATGCATGACTGTAAGGTTTTGGAAGTCTGCCTTCCAAGCTTTCCATCTAGCTGGGTCCTCTCTATAAGGCTGTCCCATGACATGGCAGCTGCTTGGAACCAACTGACCATCAGAGAAGAATCAAGAGTGAGCGATTTCATACAGACATAATTATAGAATGAAAGGCCATTTTAGAGTGTCATGTGTTCATGAATGTGGCGGTCATGTCTTATCCAGAATGACTGAGTTTTATAGTTCTCATCTCCGTCCTCCAGTTCTTACATTCTTTCTGCCATCCTCCCCCCTTCTGTGATATTCCTGGAGCCCTGGAGGGAGGGAGAGTGATAACTCTTTTAAGAATGAACAGTTGATTGTTAATAAATATAAATGTTTAGGAGGAAGTTGGTTACATGGGCATTTAGCAAAGCGTCGGTAGTACATTCTCCTCTAAGGCATGTCCTCCTTTACCCATAGGCTTTTGATCAGGTTCCAGATACCCGGTATGTATTACCTTCCATGGAGCAGGCCTCAAATACAATCAGGAGCTGAGCATTCTCATATGAGCCATTCTCACTGTACAGAGAGAAGACAGGCATCATTGTATCAAGCTTATGAATCTTCCTGAAATTATCACCTGATAGTTATAGAAAGAGATAATTTTACTTTTCATCAACAGGATTTGATATTATCATTTGGGTCCCTTTATTTCCTGTGGGAAATCCAGAGTGCTATTCATAAAATTTAAATTTGTTACGGCTCTGCCTAAAGCTTTTATGAGGCTTTCCATTTCTGTAGCATCAAAAATCCTAAATGTGGTCCACAGAACTTGTGTGGTCTATAGAGAACTACTTCCTACATCCCAGCCTCACCTAGGGCCACCCTTCCCTAAGTTGCAGGTACAATTTATTCTTTCATTCTTTGGGATACTATATCTTTCATCCTGTCAAGGCTTCTTCTAGGTTTTCTGAATCTCTAGAAAAATCTATTGTCCACCATCTCCACCATATCTACCATGTACTTGTCCTTCAGACCCAATTTTCTCTGAATTACTACTTAACTCTCCAAATACCTGTCCTAATCTATCCATTATAACTTAGCCCTGTATAACATTTACAACAATGCAGCCACTTTGTGTTGTAAGTCTGTAAACATCCATGGGATCTTTTTCCTCCTACCAAATACCTATACCTACAATACAATGTAGAGCAGTGTGTGTGTGTGTGTGTGTGTGTGTGTGTGTGTGTGTGTGTGTTCAATAGATGCATTGATTTATCCTTAAATATATGTATGTATTCATTTCAAATCATTGTAATAAATGTATTTGCATATTCCACTCATCCTCAATTTCTTATCAGTTTTTGTCATTCTAGATTAAAATTTTTACGGCTAAGAAGTAAACAAGACACATTTCTATAAATAAATGTGTAAGAATGACAAAGGCCTAAGCATACTTGATAAATGTTTTCAATATTTCTGAAGCTGTGAAAAAGAATAAAATTATTCATAAGAAATATGTTTTTTTCTTTTACAGCTACAGCTCAATCTATTATGGCTATCATTGTATCTTTAGTTTTTAGAAGTAGGCATTCATGGCAATGAATGAGAAACCAATATATTTGTCAGAGTAGCACTTAATATTTAACAAAACAAAAAGAAGCATAGAATTCCTCCCCTGATTCTTTCAACCCTTGCCTATCCCTTTTTCTAATACTTTCTTTAGTCTTAGTGCCCTGTTTGCATCTGAACTCTCAGAGTCTTAAGAGTCCCACACAGTGTTTGGAAACAATAACACAATCCCATTCTCAAAATAGAAGAAAGAAAAAAACATACAATCTGCATTTCCCACTCTGCCATGTTCCGGCTGCTCTGGTGATTAATGATAATGGCCACTTGCCCAAAATATAAACTCAGTTCACAAATGGGATTCAGAAACAACTTTAGGATAAATGTGAAAAATATATTATTCTTCTTCTGTGGTATATACCTTTTTATACAGAAAGTGGAAGGCATTCTTAAATTCCATTTGCACATAATAATGCATGAAATTACAGCTCTCGTAATGCTGGATATTGAAAGGAAGTGGATTGATTTGGCCAACCAAGGAACACAGCCTTTTTTCAGAACCATGAGAGTTATGTTTGTTGATACCTTACAACCAACGGAGTTCTTCCAAAGGAAATATTATATGTTGGAACATTTATGGTTGTTTCATGGTGATTCTGCTTAATGGAAAGAAGGAAGTTTGAAATTTCCATCCTGATGGTATATCCCACTACCTCTTTACATAGAGTTCAGGAGGATGAATTTTAGACCAAAGGGATGAACTGGATTGAAGGGGAAATTACAAGAGGAACTGGGCATGGCAGGGAGTGACACATTTCAAATTGTGTTTTAACTTCTCTTGGTGAGGAACTAGCTCTCTGTGTGACTCATTGTGTATATGATGAAACGTTCCAGGCCTTCATTCAGGTAACAGAGGAGAATCAGTTCCCAATATTTGATGTGCATCTGATTGTGCCTCTAATAAACTAAATGTAATTAAAAATAGAGCAGGGCTATTGCATTTTAATATCTTGGAGACTTCCCTGTGGAAAAGTCAGCAAACAGTGAGAGAATATGAAGATTCAGCTCCCTAGCACCTGCCACGCAGCCTTCTTCAGGATTAACAGCATCACACCAGGTTATTAGAGGAAACATAAATACTTTTGAGGCTCTGTGGGTAGTTACGATATCACGTTTTATTATCTTCTCCTAAAATGGAATTACTCATTGTAATTGCTTGCCAGTCACAGGCCAACAAACACGCCAGAAGCAGTCCTACATTTTGGGGAGAGAGGGTTATAAAGGAAAGGCAACTGACCTAGAGAATGTTTTTAAGGACACTCTATTACATATCTGTAATTACCCTAACTGGAGTTTTATGACACTTTACATCTTCAGGGATAGCTAGGATAAGCATGTCCTTGCACCTTGCAATTTGAAGTGAGCATAACAGAGATTTAAATTCCTGGGTGAGCAAGAAAATGGGATGTGAAAGGGTGGAATGATTTTCTCAAGAACGAGAAACTAGGAAGTCTTAGTTCAGACTGATCCACAACTTTCTGGCTTCAGAGTCTGTTCCTTCTGCCATTCCATGCAGTCCTGCTGAAATTCAACAGCAAACCTAGACCATTTGCTGCTCCTGTCAGACAGAACACTTCCTTCTTGGTGAAAGAGCTGTTTTGAAGAAATTGAAATTTCTTTACAGAATTAATACAAAAGAATTGCAGCTTAATATGTGACCTCATAGAAACCAGGAGACTTGAAGTCAGGTCTACAATAGTTGATTAAATCTGGGGACTCACTATCTCTGTGAGTAGATGAGAAAATGATAGATTGGGAAGGACTTTTTGATTCCATGGTCATTACTATTTATAAACCAAAGTTGATTATCAAAAAGTAGGATAGGGCAATAACATGGCTTGTGGAGGAAGTGGTGGCTAATCGCTACTCTAAGCAACTCTGTATGTGGCCAGGAGGGAGAGAGCCGATGATTACATGTTTTAACATCTCTTTGAAGTCAGCAGGAAACACAAGAAATTTAAGTCAAGATTTGTAGATGTTGCACTTTGCCAGATGAAATGAATATCCTGGCTGAAGTTCAGCTTGCACCTAAATAGTACAAGGGGGCTCATTATGCTCATTAACATACAAGCCATCACTGCTGGAACAATGGACTCTGGAGTGTCCAGAGGGAAATGATTGATTATAGTCCAGTTAGTCCAACAGAACTGCATCTGGGAAAGTGCTCAAATTACAAAATTTCTGGCAGAAAAGTTGCCCTGTGCTGTAATCCAAAGAAACAAAACATTTTGGGTGTTGCATTCCTGTTCTTGCTCTCTTGCATGCTAAAATGGCAGAGATGGGGTTTCCCAACCCTTTCCTACTACCCCATTGGAATTTAGTGGGGATTAAGAAACTTTATTAGCTTCCTTGCTTATTTTTCCATATTTTCAGCTGACATATATCCAATAAAGTTCAAACCAATTATATCGTTGAGCTCTGAATGGTTTAATACTTTCGTTTCTTTAATCTTTTAACTGGATGTCATCACAACTCCAAGTCCAAGTAAGTCTTGAGTTTTCTTTGGCTATTATTTTTCCAACCATAACCTGGACAATTCTTTCTGAAAGCTATTTGCTCTTAGAATCCCAGACATCCAAACTTACATTTCATTGTGGTCTAGTTTCCTTTCTGTTCTGTGATAAAACACTCTGACAAATAAATTAACAAACAAATAATTACATAAGTAATGCTTTAAAAGGAACTTAGGGGATGAAAGAGTTATTTCATCTTACAGTTCAAGTCATACTCCATCACTGAGGGAAGTCAAGTAGGACCCTCCAGGCAGTGCTGGTTGTTGGCTTGCTCTCTGACTGACCCAGGCTCCTTAGCTAGCTTTCTTTTACAGCCCAGGAAAAGAAGATCTGCCCAGGAAGTGGCCCCATTCACAGAGGGTATGCCCTCCTGTGTCTATTAAGGCAGTCAAGAAAATCAGTCACAGACATATCCACAGACCAACCTGATTAAAACAATGGCTCGATAGCACTTTTCTTTCTGGTGATTCTGTGCTGTAGTAACTTGAGAATTTATGCTAACTAGGATACATTGTGACCAACTTGTCAAAAATACTCACCTCACACTGCTTATCTTTGATGAACAAGCACTTCTAGAACTCTGAGTCTGGTGTTTCTGGAAGTTCTTGCATATGCTGCTTTTGGGTTTGTGAAGACTCTTTCTACCACCTTTGGAAGCTATAATGTACTTCATGCTAATTTCAACTGATGACCACAGCTAGCAAAATTACTGATCTCCTGTTTACCAGCAGTACTGCAAGGAGTATTCTCTATCAAGAAACTGATATTTGTTCCAAGAATGCTGCCTCCTGAATTTACTTCCACTCTGTACATTTTCTAGACCCCAGAGCTGTGTATTTATCATCCATCAAGGCATATTTCCACTGGAACTTGAGAGTCTTGTATCGCTGGGTACAGAGAGGAACCTTTGCTTGGAGCCCTAATGGACCACTTTGAGAATGCCAGGTTTTCGTCAAGTACCAGTTTCCAGTCAGTCATCATTTCGTCCTCATTCTTACCTCTCTTCTTTCACACACACACACACACACACACACACACACACACACACACACACACACACAGAGAGAGAGAGAGAGAGAGAGAGAGAGAGAGAAAGAGAGAGAGAGGTATTTAAAGGTAGCATTTATAGAAATATTGATTTGAGGGGCTGGAGAGATAGCCTAGCGGCTAAGAGCACTGACTGCTCTTGCAGAGGACCTGGGTTCGATCCCCAGCACCCACATGGCGGCTGAGAACCGTTTGTAACTCCATTTCCAGGAGAACTCCAGTTCCAGGGGAATCCGACACCGTCTTCTGACCTCTGCGGCATTGCACGACACGGGTGCACAGACCTACATGCAGACAGTACATTCTTACACATAAATAAATAAATTAAAAAAAAATTAAAAAAAAAGAAATATTGATTTGAGTCTTTTTGTCTCTTCTAAAACATTTCTCTTTCAATGTCTGTCTTCGGTTCACACATATAGTAAGTCATTTTAAGTGAAAAATCCATTTTATTGAGTGTCTTTAGATGTATAAAAGATGTTCAGAAAGGAAATATTTTCTTTTAACATACAACTGGTCTAAGAGAGTGACAGGTGTAGTGGGGATGTAGTCACTGGCTAGGTATTGTCCACTGCTAGAACTCAGCAGTGGCAGTCACACGTGTCCATGTTCATGCAATCATGCCTGCCTGTGAAAGAACACCTTCTATTGTTCTCTTCCTCTTTTCCTTGAGACAAGGTCTATCACTGAACCTGTAGCTTGGCATTTCAACTAAGGTGGCTGGCCAGTGGTAGTCCTGAAAGTTGCCTGTCTATGATCACCAATAGATATTAAAAGGCATGTGTAGCCATGCCCAGATTTTAAGTAGGGGTGGAGGCTTTGAACTTAAGCCTTCATGATTGGGCCATGAGCATGGACTAGCATGGACTAAGTCCAAAGGAATCCAGGACCCAAATATTATAATACGATTTAATTTTATTAGTTCCCACACAGGTTTGTTCTATAATTCTAATAGTCCTGTCCTGTTCCTAGCCTAGTTTCCCTATGCTGCTCACTTACATGGTGTATTAGTCACTTTTCTGTTGCTGTGATAATGACAAGGAACTTGTCATTATGCTGTGATAATGACCATGACCAAGAAACTTATAAAAGAAAGAGTTTATTTGAGCTTACGATTGATGGTTCCAGGGAATTAGAGTCCATTGTGGAGGGAGGCATGGCAGCTGGAGCTGGAGCAGCATGCAGAGGGTCACATCTTGCAATGAGCACAGGAAGCAGAGAGAGCGGCTGGAGACCATGAGGCTTGAGCCGTCTGAAACTTCAATTCCAGGAGAACTCCAGCTCCAGGGGAATCCGAGACCCTCTTCTGACCTCCGCAGCATTGCACCACACGAGTGCACAGACTTGCATGCAGGCAGTACATTCATACACATACAGAACTAAAAAAAAACAAAAACAAAAAAAAACAAAAAAAACTCACTAAGCCTGCCCTCAGTGACATACTTCCTCTAGCATGGCCACACCTTCTAAGACCTCCAAAAACAGTGCCACCAACTGGAGACAAATGTCTGAACACCCAAGGCCTATGGGGGACACTCATTCAAACCACCACATATAGCATTCTCTTAGCCCCTTGGAAGCAATGGAGGGGATCCTTGCAAGGGAGTTCCAAGAAGCCGTCTGATTGGCTGAAGCAGATCTCTCTTGGACAGGGCACTGGGGCAGATTCCAGGCCAGCTGGTCTGGGCAGCATCAGTGGCTAGCAGGGTCAACAGACTCTCCAGAGAAACCAGTGTCATGGGGCAGCATGTCTGGGTGTTTTCAGCTGAGAGGTTCTTGGTGTCATCTCAAAGCAGGTCCCCTGATGGGGAGTGAGAGCAAAGTCCTTCTGCCCTTCCCAGGTAAGTAGCTGGCAACCAGACAGGCAGAGTGAACTTGGTTCCAGATGCTAATCTCAGGCTTGTGCCTGGGGGTTCCCATTCACCTCCAGGTGGTAATCTCCTGTATGAGTTCATGCATAGGTCCTGAGCCGGCAGGGTCTGGCTTTGGGACTGTCTCTGGGCACCTAATCAGCTGTGTACAGTCAGCTTTGGGCTCTCCTGGGGCCCCTTCCCTTGCTAGGTTCAGGGTCCCTGCTGTGCTCTGGCCTGGTTAGTACAGTTTCTAACTAAGCTAAATTACCTTTCCTATTCTCTAAATGCTGTAGCATTTCAAATGCACACATTTACGAATGTTATTATGCTCCTTACAGTTTGCCTCACAAGTTCTCTAAGAGATTGATCCATTTCCTTGTCTCCCTCCTTTTTTTTTCTTTTTTCAGGAAGCTTATTTTTATTTTATTCATTTATTTTCTATTTCTTTCTTTTTAATTTAATTTTTATTGATGCTTTGTGCATTTCATACATTTTTTCCAATTCAGTTCAGGCTTATTTCCCTTTCCCTTCCCCCCCACCCCCACCCCAAAAGTATATTATAGATTTATGGTAGAAGAGCATACTTTTGCCTTGTGTTCATTTTCTGACTTCTGTAATTAATGTCACCTCTATTCCAACAAGAGACATGCCGGAAAGCAACGAACAATAGTGCTGATACAGAACCCAGTAGCTATTGCTATAAAAACAGTACCAAGCATGCATAAATGTGCCACTTTTTAAAATCTGTTATCCAATAATTTATGCACTGTGATAAGCAGGTTGTGTATATAAGTGTATGGTTTCCAGTTAAGATTACTGGGAAACCTTTTGAAGTCCCAGAAAGTATTCAGAATGTAGGTACACTGGAGAGCTTCCTGTCTAGAAGAGAAACATATCACCATTTATTTTTATAATCTTAAACTGTGTCCTTACTAGTAAAAATCAAAACATATATATTTTTGCATAATTAAGCTTCAGAGCAAGTAGTTTTTGATAGAACTCATAATTTTGATTAAAACAATGAGATGACTCATTAAGTTAGACTGGCATACTCAGTTCTGATTGTCTACTAGGGACAGTTTGGGTGGGGCACACCTGTAATCCCAGCACTATGGAAAGTGGAGATAGAAGGATTTGGAGTTTAAGAGTCACTGGACTGTGTAGTGAGGATGTAAAGGTTTAAATCCCTGGTAAGCAAACTGGGTCCCTGAAGAATGAAAAATGTACTATACCCCCAACCCCCTTTTTTTTTTGTCTTTGAGACAGGGTCTCCCTGTAGCCCCAGCTGGCCTGGAACTCACTCTGTAGACCAGGCTGGCCTTCAACTCACAAAGATCTGCCTGCCTCTGCCTCTGCCTCCTGAGTGCTGGGATTAAAGGTGTGCATGATCATGCATGCCTGGCTTCATAATCCTCTTTTTATGCTCTAAGACTAAGTCCTGAATGCTTCTGCTCTAGCTGTCAGTGGTCTTTCTGGCCAACTAGTTCAAACTGGTTCAGATAAGAGAAGCCCTAGATACGTCCTCAATTAAAGCTATAAAACCATCTGCCTTCTTTTTGTTTAAGCTGACTAACTGAAAATTAGGGAGGGAAACCACTAAAGCAGTTAAATTCCAGACCCTGGGGGTTGAGGGGGGTGGATTCTTAATTTCTTAGGTTCCTCTCTTCTTTGGAGAGCTTTCTCTCCCTGGGTGTGTATAGGTGGGTGGGATTTATAGTTATTTATATTTTTAAAAAGCTATTTATTTATTTTCATTTCTTATGTTTAGGAGTGCTTTGCCTGCATGTAAATGCACCTGTGTCATGCAAAGCTGCTTGAGGCCAGAAGAGGATGTCCAATCACCTAGAACTGGAGTTATGGACAATCATAATCATGAGCTGCCAAGTGGGTACTGGGAATTGAACCTGGGTCCCCTGTAAGAATAGCTAGTGATCTTAACTGCTAAACCATCTCTCCAGCCCCTTTCATTCTTTTTAAACAGTCTTTGCTATGTCTGAGATTTTTTTTAACTGTCTCTAAATTTTTTTTGATTGGTGGAGAAAGTGAACCTAACTATAACCCCCAGACTGATAGTGTAGCTGCAGCAAGGTGACCCTCCTGGTTAGGGACTCCCGATGCTGTTTCCAATGTGCTTTCATTATCTGCTTTTGATTTTTGGTTAGTGATTCATTTCCTTTTAATCCAAAATTCATAGATGTTCCCGACTGAGTTCTAGCCTATATGTAAAAGAATGAATAAAAAGGCAATCAAGATTTGTCACCAAAACTCAGCATTTGTAAGTCTGATTTGGTTTCTGTCTACTACTAAACTATACCACCAAACTAGATTTTAATATGTTTGATTTTCCTTGAGTATAGTCTCAAGGAAATTCTTACAACACATATTCTAAAAATAACAAATATTCTAAATACAAAACTTTATAAATAATGTGTGTGTCAACTGAATGTTGAATCTGTGTAGTAAAGTAGTGTAAACCAGACCAGCCGCCCCTAACAAAAGCAAGTGTACTAACAGATGGGGCACACAGTATGAGATTAGAGAGTAACTGGCAGGGGTTATTTTACTGATCCATCTGGAATCCAGGGGTCAAGATCATCAATTCTGATGCTTACATAGGGCCACAGCCTTACTTTACATTTAATTTCTAAGGTGACTTTGTTTTTTTTTTAAAGAAAATCTTTGTTAAAATTGATTTAAAAAGTAAACAATAATTATAAATTATACTTATCATCATGGCTTACATATAAACAACATTTTATGGATTTCTGTGGTTAGTCACATCAATAACTCTAAATAGTCCATGCCATAGTATATAAAACTAAACTGTAAAACAGATATATTAATTTAGAATTATGTAACAAAGTGATCACTGTACACAAGTACCAAACCCTGTGGTTTACCTGAATAAAGAAATGTATCTTTTCCTACTCATCTTCAATAACAAAATGAGTTTTCTTTTTTTCATTATTTTTACTTTTTTTTTTTTTTTTTTTTTTTGGTGTGCTTATTCAAGAACAGTGTCTCCCTGTAGCTCCAGCTGTCCTGGAACTCACTCTGTAGACCAGGCTGGCCTTGAACTCACTGCCTGAAAGTGGGTAGGTGCACCCTTGTCCTGCAATGCTGCGGAGGTCAGAAGAGTGTGTTGGATTTCCCTGGAACTGGAGTTAAAGATGGTTCTTAGCCACCATGTGAGTGCTGGGAATCAAACCCAGGTCCTCTGCAAGAGCAGTTGGTGTGCTTAACCACTGAGCCATCTCTCCAGCCCCCAAAATGGGTTTTCTTACCTTGTTAGTTAGGTGGCTCAGTTCTGCAAGGGCATGTAAGGAGCACTTTAGGCTGTTGAATGCTTTGGTAAGAAAAACATTGCCCCTCTCCAGAGATGTCCCTGGAACCTGGCTGTGTGTTACTTTGCATGCAGAAAAGAATGCTGCAGACCTCATTCATTAGGTTAAGGTTCTTGCAGGAACACTATCCTGAATTATTCAGATCAGCCCAATGTCATTACCAAGGTGTTATCAGAGGAAAGTAGGACAGCCAGAGTTAGAGAAGTCCAGGTGACAATGAGACCAGAGGTCAGATACTGAAAGGCATTTGAAGATGGTGTGCTATTAGCTCAGACACCAAGAAAAACAAATTGTCTCTGTGGTCTGGAAAGGCAAGGAAATTCTTTCTGCCTTCAGTGTCCAGAAAGGACCAGCATTGAGTACATCCTGACTTTACCTAAGAGAGGTTGACTGTACATATTTGATCATAAGGTCTGTAAACCAACAAGATGATATAGTTTCAACTCACTAAATTGTGGTGATCCGCTGTAGAGCTAATACAATGACTTTCCTGGTTGTAAGCCATTACCACTTTAGCTAACAGGAAAGGGAGGAAGCAAACAATAGGCTGGACATCCAGACAAGGACCTTATTCTTTGAAGAACCTTGCTGCGAAGTTTTAATGTCAGTATCACATCTGCAGAATAAAAAGGCTTTGGTTGTCTACCGGCTGGAGCCCAACACTGAGTACCTGATAGTCATTTTGAGGGAAAGAAACATATTACTATGGAGGAAGAGGATAAGAGATTGGGGGTAACAGCTAAGACTCTGCCATAGTGGCAGGGGTGAGACAGGGTCATTGCAATGCATAGTATGTATGTAATCTATTTTGTAATCTAAGTGAAACTTGAAGTTGGTAGGGAACAAATGAAAATACCTTTATAAGAGCCAATGATTAGTTATCTTTGGACTGTATGAAGAAATAGTCCACAAAACACAGTTTTAAAAATCTACTAGCTGGTTGCTGGGGAGATCCTCAGTGGTTAACTGCACTTGCTGCTCTTGCAGAAGACCCAGTATCAGTTCACAGTACCCACATGGTAGCTCACAACTGCTTATAACTCCAGTTCCAGGAGATTTCATGCCTTCTTCTTCTGGTCTCCATAAGCACTGCATGCAGGTGGTGCATAAATATACATGTAGGCCAACATTCATACATATAAAATAAAACAAAACAAAACCTTTTTTTTTTTGGTCTTTTTGAGACAGGGTCTCCCTGTAGCCCCAGCTGTCCTGGAACTCACATTGTAGACCAGGCTGGCCTTGAACTCACAAAGATCCACCTGCCTCTGCCTCCCAAGTGCTAGGATTATTTTTAAAAATATATCAATTGGTTTTCTACTTATGATTTTTTTTATTATTTTTTTTTTATTTATTTATGTATGTGTATGAATGTACTGTCTGCATGCAAGTTTGTGCACCCGTGTTGTGCAATGCCGCGGAGGTCAGAAGAGGGTGTCAGATTCCCTTGGAACTGGAGTTCTCCTGGAATTGGAGTTTCAGATGGTTCTCGTCCGCCATGTGGGTGCTGGGGATCGAACTGGGGTCCTCTGTAAGAGTGGTCGGCGCTCTTAACCACTAGGCCTTCTCTCCAGCCCCAGCTACTTATGATTTTTAAGTTGAATACATTTTTCATTTTGTTACTTGAACTATACTGTTGATCACACTCTAAATAAGTATATACTTTTTCATCTATCTTATGCAGCAATTTTTCACTCTAAATAAATTTTCAAATGGAGATATTAAAGAGTTTTGTATCAAATCTCCAGCATTTAGAGTATAGAATTATCATGCTTGCTAAGTTCTCCCATTTGCTCAGTCATTCGTTTATTGATTCATTCCTAGTATTTATTAAGCAACTACTATCATACACTGATGAGAGATTTGGCTATGCATTCATTAACCTCAAAACCTAGTGTGGAAGTCATTATATATGTATGAATTAGAAAGTCTTATTAAAAACTAAAATAAGAATCAGGTGTGATTTCCCACACCTAAACTTAGCACTGGGGAGGCAGAGGCAGGCAGATCTTTGTGAGTTCTAGGTCAGTCTGGTCTCTATAGTGAGTTCTAGGCCAGCTGGGGCTATAGGGAGACCCTGTTACAAAAAGACAAAAAAAGGAAAACAAACTAAAGTAAGCCAAATATAATATATTACAGAAACACAGAAACACATATTAGAACATTTTCCTTATCCAAAGTAGTTGCTCAGTGTTCACTAATGCAGGTGTCAAATTTAAAAAGACTCTTTGTAAGAGATTACAGTTCTCTCTTGGCACATTTGTTTATCCCTCTCTGCTGATTATATATGTCTGTTGTTTATTTTTGAGACAAGATCTCCTAATATTCCCAGGTGGTCTGGAACTACTATGTAGACCAGGATAGCCTCAATTGCATAAAGATCTGCCTGCCCCTGCCTTTTGACTGCTGGGATTAAAAGTGTGTATTGCCATGCCTGGCTGATAATACTATCCAATAAAAGAAACTTGGTCATGACAACAAAATTTAATTTATCCCTGCTTAAAAGAAAGTTATGGCCCTCAATTTTATTCTAATTGTCATTCCATGTATGTGCTCCCCACCAATTTTGTAATGCAGCTTTAAAAGAATTCTCTATAGAGAAATAAAACTATGATTTTATATTACATATTCTACATACTACATAAATTTATATATTTTAGTGACAAATTTCACATGACTATTTACATTTATATTTACATATGTGCTACTTTACACATAAGTAAAAGGGATTCCTTTCCTGTAGATTTCTAAACACTGTTTTTAGAAAGGCAAGGGATAGTACACACACATGAAGAACTCACAAAATGATGTGTTAGGACATGAGATGACATGATTTGTATTCTTTTAAAATGTTTTGTTTATTTTCATTTTATGTGTATGAGTGTATTGCCTGCATGTATGTAAGTGCATTTCTGTTGTGTAATTCCTGTGGAGGTCAGAAGATGGTGTCAGATCCCCTGGAACTGGAGTTACAGACCCATGTGGTTGCTGAGAATCAAACCCGGGTCCTCTGTAAGGGCAGCCAGTGCTCTTAACTGCTGAGCCATCTTTCCAGCCCATCTCTTGAATTCTTACTGGTGGATGTTTTTAATTTTTTTTCTCTGTGTAAACATCACACTTCTCAGAGTTCCCACAGATAGACACTATCACACTGAGAACTAGATTTCAGCAAACAAATTTTGCCAGGATACAAACATTTATTCCATGACAAAAAGTATAAAAATTTGGAAATAATTTTGTGATCATAAAAACATGAAGAAATTATAGATCTTAACTGCCCATGTGGATGTAGAAGAAATGTCATAGATTTTTTTTCTTAGAAATAGAAGTGTGACTGTAGATCCTTAGAATTCACAGAGACTAATAAAGAAAGAGTCCTTCCATATTTAGTCCCTCTTACAGCTAATAGCATCTTCGCTCCTCAGCTCCTGTGCTACTACTCAATCCAGAGTATATGGTTCCATCAAGCCATCATCCACTATGGATGCCTGATATGCCTGAAGAAGCTGGAGGCCAAACACTCAAAACAGTAGCCTATGGATGAAGAAGGCCCATAGTTCCACAGCTAAACCATAACAGGCAAGCTACCAATTCATTAAGACGTTAGAAAAAAAAAAAAAAAGGAAACACAGCCAGTTTTGGTGGCTCCCAGCACTCCAAAGACAGAAGAAGGCAGATCCGTGTAAGATTAAGGCCAGACTTCTCTACATGGTGAGTCCCTAGACAGCTGGAGCAAAAAGATTTAGAAACAAAATGGAAAAGGGAAATACAGACTAAATGATCATTTAAATCATTCTAATTATGTTGTTTCATCTGGAAAATATCTCATATTATAAAAACCAAGTTCCTTGAGGCTTAGTTTTAATATATGAGCCATATAATAATCCTTAATATTAGCCACATGCCCAATAGAACAATCTTAAAATATGCTATTAATGTTAGGTGAAGCAAACAGGCTGATATTCAAAGAAAGCTAATGCTAAAGTATGTGGGTAAAAAAAAAGTAACAACAATTCTGGAGAAAAATCTAAGTAGTCACTAATCATCCTAGCATGGAAAGCCTTTGAAGTCTGTTGATAATTCTCTACCAAAGCTTCTTTGCTGACTTCTTCCATTAATGGTCCATTAACAAGGAAATAATGGGAAAAAACCTTCAGCTATTCATTTTGGGTATGGCAATTTACTTGGTGCCTATAATATATTCAATAATATTTCAGTCAGGAAAGAAAATGTTAATGGAATAAGGTCTTTTTATTCTACAGAAAGGGCATATTTTTGCCTCTGAATGTGTTTTCGAAAAGCACTAGAAATAAATGATCACAGTGCTACACACTGAGCTCAATGAACAGGTGTGTGTACTCCATCTTAGATGTAAATGACTAGAAACACATTTTGATAATTTTCTTATGTAATTGATGACTCACCAGATTTAAATGTTCTTCATCTTTGTTCTGAAGGAAATAAAGAAGAATTGAAGGGAATGACTTAGGGGAACAATATGCTGCCTTATAGTCAGAGAATGGTTTCTTGTCTTTTGTTTCTGCTGCAAAACTTTCTTTCTCCATAAGACAGGCCCCAGGGAGGGATGGAAAGGTGGCTCATTCAGGAAAGAGCTTGCCTGGAGAGCATGAGTACCTGAGTTTCTTCCCCAGAATCCATGTGAGAATAGTGGAATATAGTGGTACACATTTATAATTCCAGCTCTGGGGAGGTAGAGACCAGCAGATTCCTTGGGTTCACTGGCCAGGCAGCTTGGCCTAATCTATGAGTTGTAGGCCATTGAGAAACTGAAAAGCAAGGTGGAATCCTCCTGAGGAATGCCAATCAAGGCTGCCTTCTCGCCTCCTGCACACATACAAACATTCACAGATAGATGGCCCACATGACTGGTTCTATTGAACCACACTGTTTATCCTGCACAGTTAGTTCATATGGAGTTGAGGATCCCTAGTTTTAGTATTTTTAATGTCTGTTCCCTTCCTGCCTCCAGCTCTATCAACTATAACACACACACACACACACACAAACACACACACACACACACACACACACACACACACCATAAATATACTCAAAGCTACCTATAGATAATTTATTAATACTTTCTCATAATTCTGTCAGTATTCTTGATACAATAACTTAAGAGAGAAAGGTATATTCTGGCTCATGATTTCAAAAGTTTGATTACATCATGACTGGAAGCTGCAGAAGCTCCATCAGTAGAAGGAGTATGAGGGAGCTGGTCATATCACAGGCCCACCCAGAAACACAGATCACCATGAAATCTGAACGTGGACATAATCTTGAAGCCCCATACCCAGTGGCTGACTTCCTTCACTCAGGCCTCACCTCCTAAAGGTTCCACAGTGTTCAAACTAGGATCTTCATACACTGGGTACCAGGTGCTCAGACTATGTATGAGCTGTGAGAGACATGCTATTGTCAACTCTTAGCAGGTGTGCTCTCTAATGCATTTAAATCCTTTTTTTTTTTCAAAAGAAAAATGTGGAATTAATGCTTCTTTAAGGACCACGTAACTCAAATACTTAATGATGTATTTCATTCATATAAAAATCTCTGGCAAATGTAAAATAGATAATACTATTTTTATTTCAAGACATACAAAGGAAGTTCCCATTTCTTGCTCAGGATCAACAATGTCTACGTGGAGTACTGCTGTTGTCTCTTTTCTTTTATTTATTTATTTATATATTTTATTTTTATTTTTATTTTTTTTTTTTCGACTTTTCGAGGCAGGGTCTCCCTGTAGTCCCAGCTGTCCTGGAACTCACTCTGTAGACCAGGCTGGCTTTGAACTCGCAAAGATCCTCCTGCCTCTGCCTCCCAAGTGCTAGGATTAAAGGGACCCAAACTGAACTTTCCAGCTTTTAGAAAATATTTTTCTACATTTTCCAAGTATCAGGGAGCCCTTGATATCAATATGACCTAAAAAAGAGTTGATGTTAGTTTATTCATTCTAAATTGTATTTCACTCTTTAATAGAGGCAGATCTCTATATTTAGCCCACAATGAAGGAGATATAAAGGATATAAAAATATGCTAAAATTGGCACAATGATAAATTTGAGAGGAAGGTATTTTGAAGCCATGTAGCTATCCTGATTTTCTTACTAATATTTACTAATAAAAACTAGATTGTATCAATAACTCTTACCTATAGGAATTATTACAGTGATACTATAATGGTGATTGTCTATTTTCCTTATTCTCATAAGTACTAATGAAGAGGGACCAAGTAGATTTTCTTCCTCTCTTATGAATAAGGTTTACTGTGTATTGTTAACAAGCTTTATGAATCCAATTAGACACAGAATGCCTGTATACACCTAGTGATATGAAACTAATTGATTCCTTACAGATAGGCAACAAGCAACTTAACCCTACAATGAATTTTGAGCTGGTCTCTCAAGGCTTGAGAAAGCTGCCCTGCATCCAGCTGAGGGAACTTGAAAAGTGCCTACCCTAGCTCAGGGGTCACATGACTCACAGTAACATTTCAGTGGACTCCTGCTTCAGGAGAGAATTAAATACAGCCTGGGCTGCCTGAAGCAGTTCAACCCTAACTGTCACATTTCATATAAGGGGCCAAAATCAGACATGAACTATTTCAGGCAGTTCTTAGCTATTCAGTACATTGCATCCTTAGTGCATTCTATATTATTTCCTAAGAATTATTAGAAAGAAAAGGGCAAGAATTGGGTGGGTAAAGTCAACCTGGAATATTACTAATTTACTTATCTAATCATGGATTTATACCAGGATGGACTCATGGATATTTATTGCATCCTTTCCATCATTATAATTCTATCATGGAGTTCCTTATTTATCAATGTGTTCAATTATTGCAGCTTTGGCCATTGGGAACCACTGCACTGACACCTTTGTCCTTCTGACACACTCTCATTCACCCCTACTTTTTAGAACTTCCCTTTTAGCACAACAAGATACTCTAGTCTCATTTTATGTTGTTCCCTTTCCTAATACTATATCAGGTATTTTTCCAAGAAGCTCTGTTACCTTTAACAGAAAACTTTTATTTGTAAATCAAGACAGGAATGTTTGGAATTGTTAATGAATTTAGTTTTTCCTCATTTGTTATGGAAATACTTCATTTTTATGTAACAAAGCACTTCTTAGATTTTGGGGGTGATTAATTCTTAAAAAGTATTTTCTAAATCCAACATACATGAATTGCCACTAATATGTCTTTAAGTAGAAGTATTAACAATGTCACATACTGTTATATTAATAATAAGTCTACAGTAATTATTGTTCCTCTCCTTTCAAAATGGCTAGGCATGTTGTATTTGATTCACTGAGAAGTTAGTGAAACTGCCTAGGTCAGATACACCTTCAAATTCTATGTTCAAAGATAGTGACTTTGCAAAGAAGTCTTGATTACAATGGTGGCCAGACCTGTGATTTCTCCAGCCTTATCATTCCCACTGTCTGTCATCTCAGCTCCCAAGCTTGGCTTCAATAGCATAATTACTCCCCCATTTCCATCTTCCAGATCTATGAGTTTCCTTCATCTGTCAATTCATCAACCCCTGCATTCTCTGGCCACTATCCCCACTCTCAGGTCTGCCTCAGGTCTTGAACAACCACATACATTATGAACCCAACAGACATGTGAGTTCCCTGGCCCCAGGGTTCCTTGTCCCATGGCCTGCTCCCTTGGGCCTGGCTTGTGTTGTACAATCTTTACACTGGCCCCGCTTGGTTAGCTGTACATAATCATGCCTGCACCTGTTGCCATCCCACCATCTCAGGAATAACTAGGTTGTGAGCTTGTGCATTAACCTAGCCATAACTAGTTTGGAGTTATATTTGTACATTTTCTTGGTTACCAAAGAACTGGAATTACATTTGTCCCTCCACTCAAAAGCCAACGTTAACCTATCTGTACTATGACCTAGAACCTCAGGCTTAGATGTTGCACTTATCCATGAACTAAGATCACATCTTATTCCCCATTCCCACATCAACATAGAATAGACCCAAGACTGAACACCAAGCATCACTGAGCAGGGTCACAACCTGACAAGTTGGGATAATAGCAACAAAGATCCAAACACCCACTCGAAAGAGGTAAGATCAGATATCCATAGCAAGAAATACTAGCAATGTCATAAATCCTGAGGACTAGGTCCCATCCTCCAAATGAAAACAACATGGGTAACAAAGATGATGTGTCTCCTCCAGAAACAAGCACCCACTTTGTAATGTTTCCTGAGAAAGGAAAATTAGCTAACTCACAAGACAATGGTTTCAAAGTAAAAATTATAAATATGTTCAAGGAACCCAAAGAGGATCTGAATAAAAGACCAAATGAAGACCACAAACCCACTAATACTTGAATGAAATAAAGAAATTTAAGATATGAAATTAGAATTCAATAAAGTGATAGATTCTCTGAGTAAAAGCCAAACTGAAATAAAATGGAATGGAATATGAAGGAAGTTGGACACAAAGCTCAGAATAAAGGCTGACCAACACATCAGATTGAGAGGAAAAGAGAATGCCAGACTTTGAAGACAAGGACAAGGAAATGGGTCCCTCGGTAAAAAAAAAAAAAACCTAAAATAATCAAGGAATGGGACATACAGGACTTCTGGGACCCTCTAAAAGGACTGAAGTTATGGATAATAGGTGTAGAAGGAGGAGGAGCACATGAATTTGAAGGTACAGAAAAGATTTTCATCAAAATCATAGAAGAAAACCTCCCAAGTCTAAAGAAAGATATCTATCAAGGTTCAACAGACATACAGAACACCACCTGGACTAGAATAGAAACTTCATATGTATGTAATAGAATAGCCAAAACACTCAATATATAGAACAAAGAAAGGATATTGAAAACTGTAGGAAAGAAAAATCAAGTCATGTATAAAGGCGGGCTCATCAAAACTACAGCTGACTTTTCCATGGAGACTGTGAACGTCAGAAGGGCTTGGATTGATAACCCACAAGTCAGCAAAGAATACAGATGCCACCCCAGACTACTATCAAAGGAATAAAAATATCCCAAGATAAAAATGACAAATTCAATAAATTTATATCAGTTAAGCCAGCTCAACAGAGAATACTAGAAGAAAGACTTAGGTCTGAAGAGAAGATTAAACACACTCAAGAGGGTATAAGGAATAAGTAACAATTCCACAACAGTTAGCCTAAAGAGGTCTAAGAAATACCAACATAACAGCAATTAATAAACATTGGTCAATAATAATTTTCAATATTAACAGTCTCAAGTCCCCAACAAAAAGACACAGATTAACTGATTGGATTAGAAAACAGGATCCATCAATTTGCTGCCTCCAAGAAACACACCTTGCCATCAACAATTTACATTATGGTAAAAGGATAGGTTTTTTTTTTTTTAACTAAGTAGGACTAAGAAACAAGCAGGCGTTAATTACACAACTTATAAACACTTTATTATTGAAATTGGCTCTAGATAGAGAATTATCCTTTCACAGTTCCTATGCCTATCAGTCAATTAAAAAAGGGTAATTATGCCTGTTTTATAGGAAATTACCACTGTAACAATTGGCTCTAATTTACAGTTGGGAGTGGTTTCATTACCATCATGTTTTTCTTTTTCCTATAAAGGGGAGAGGTAGGAAGGTTTCTCAGTATCTGGAAGGTAAACTTCATTAGGGCCCATTATAAACAGTTAACCCCAATAGTATTCAGAGAAATTCTCAGTGTCTGTGACTCAGGCAGTCTGAGGTTCCTCTTTCTTTAATGTTCAGATGGGTCAACCTCTCTGCTGGCATTTCCCAGTCCATCCTGCATAGCCATAAGTTGTATGTTTTCAGGCATTTAAATTGGTGATTTTTACCCGTGGGAACATAAAATTGTCCCATTGTTAGTTTCAAGATCAGAAAAATTGAAAATTATCAATAGGATTGGAAAACACAGAGTTTCCATTTGTATCCCAGAAAGGGATACTACCACCTCCCACCTCCCTCTTTTTTTTTTTTTTTTTTTTTTTTTTAGGTTTTTATGTTTTGACCTAAGATGCCTAAGTTGTATTACACATACCCATAAACAGGAGCCAAGGCATAAGCTTCATTAAATTTACCCAAACTGTTTCTCATTGACTGTATGCTACTTATTTGGGAAGGAAAATTTAAGCTTATTCCTTTAAATTGTCCTACAAGTAAAATAAAGGGTTATAATGTGATGTTGTATAATCAGAAAAATATAGAGGCCATTTGCATACAATATAAATAAAAAATTAATATTTTATATTCCCAATTAGTCAATTGTATTACCATTTCACAAAACCTACACCTAAATTTAACTAATCTAAACAATTCACTAAGCCTTAAAATATCCTATACTTTGTGGATAAAGCTTGGGCAGAGTTGAGTACCTGCTAAATAAATTTACCCAATAAACCTTTGCTCTTTAATGCTATAGACTGGACTATGACTTCTACTATTTGGAAGTAAAATTTAAGCTTAATTCCTTTAAATGTCCTACAAGTAAAAGAAAGTGTTACACTGTGATGTTGTAAATTCAGAAAAATATAGAGACCAATCCAATACAAACTATAAAAAACAACTAGCATTTTATATTCCCAGTTAGTTCAAATAGTAAAGTGTTTATAAGTTGTGTAATTAAGCAAAATATATTGCTACAGGAAAGCTCTGACATCAGCAATGAATTATTCTGCCTAGGAGATGTTGGCTAGGGGATTCAAACCTGCCCCCCCCAAATTATAAAGGCCTTTTGCCTATAAGTGGAATATATGCAAGGAGAAAGGCAGTAAGTCCCTGTTGTCGAAGACCTGGTGTGAGCATGAAAAAATGTTATGAGACGTCACTTGCTAGCGATACAACTGCCTTGAAATGCCAGAGAGCGTTACCAAAGGCCACTAAAGCAATACAGCAAAATATTGGTCTCCCTGAGACAAGCAAGACCCTCTGTCAATAGCTACACCTCAACAGCCTGGAGATACTGTGCAACAGTGGCAGCCAAGTGTCTATATATTCCCAATCAATTGGCTATTAGCTCTCTCCTTGGAGGAATAACTCACAGTGGAAGCCACAAGCTTATGTCCTCTAGTGGTTAGAAGATGTTATAAGCCACAATAAGAACTTGTCACCCTTTATAGAGAAACCACAGTTTGGGATTAGCATCCATCCAAGCATCTGGGTCTATGCTCACAGCTTAGCTTGACATAATAATTAGTACTGCTTAAATGCCTGTACATCCAATAGCTTGTGCTTTGTTAGTATGACTAAAAAGGGTATCACTGGAAAAGCTGTCAATCCATGAAGGGAAACAACCTGAACAGACTAGAGTCCAAAATGACGACTCCAAAGAAATTAGACTGTTTTCTTCTCTCACCCACTTGTGCCCCTTTCCCAAAGCCCAGGGACAAACTGCAGAAGAGGAGGCGTGGTAGATTGGAAGGGCTGTCGGAGAGACAGAGGTGAATCATGAGACCACAGGAATATAGTCTGGACTCCTAATCGATCAACATGCCTGTGCATACAAGCTTCTCCAACTGGACTATGGGAACCCTAGGTTGTTCAAAATTTGGACATAGATACTTGCAAAATGCACCAATTACCTAATTGTATGACATACTGAGTAACATCAATGTTATCTGCAAACAACTGTGTCATTATATTGTAGAATCCCTTAAAAATAAAAAATAAAAAAAACATACAAAAAAATCCCAATCAGGTTTCATATAGATTCCAGCAGCTGACGAAGCTCTTTGAGAAGTCAAAATGTAGATAAGTTGCTGGATTCCTTGGAGTTTCATTGATATGTCAGTCTGCACAGAAAATTTTATCCCTCATTTTTTAGATGGGGACCTAGAAGTAATTTTGTCTCATTTTGTATTAGATAGTACCTGTATTTTCTTACTTACCTGGACAGCATTCTTAGCTTATTGGGGTCAACAGTCTGATTTACTTTAATATTATTGGTCAAAATATTTATTTTTAAACGTTAGATGCTATCAAGATAAACCAGGCATGTGGTGCATGCCTTTAATCCCAGCACTTGGGAGGCAGAGGCAAGTGGATCTCTGGGTTTATGTAGTTCCAGGCCAGCTGGGGCTACAGGGAGAAGCTGTCTCACACTGTGGGGGAAAAAAGGAAAGAAAGAATATAATAATATGGATATAATTTTGGAACCTTAGTTTTGGTATTTCAATGAAATAACTTCTCTAGATTTTTAAAAATAGTTTTGTAGCATCTTAAATGTAATGATTATGTGGTTAACCTTTTCTTTCATTTTAATGTTTTTATACTGCCTCATTTTGGAAAAGTGAAAAATAATTTAAATTGTATACTTGTAAATATGTGTAATTATAATGATGTAAAATAAAATAAAAAAAGAAACAAGCAGGTGTAGCTACTCTAATATCTCAAAATTAGACTTTAACTTAAAATTACTCATAAAAATTAGGGACGGTCACTTTATACTCATAAAATTAAAAGCCTCTAAGATGCTTTTATAATCCTAAACATATATGCACCAAACATAGGGGATATCAATTTCATATAAGAAAAACTATATCTAAAATCACAGACTGTCTCCAACTCAGTGATAGTGGGTGACTTCAGTACCTCAATATCACTGATTGATAAGTAATCCAGACAAAAACCAAGTAGAGAAGCCCTGGAGTCAGATGATATCACAAATAAAATAGATAAAACTGACATTTAGAGAACATCTCACCCAAATAAGTTTCTCCAAAACCAATCACATAATAGGACCCAAAACAGGCCTCAAGAAATCTAGAAAAATTGAAATGACAACCTGTATTCCATCCATAAAGGAATAAAACTGGACATTAAAAAACAGTGGAAAGAGCAAAAAGTTCACCAAACAACATACTACTGAATAAAAATTGGGTCGAGGGAGAAACTCAGAGGAAACTTAAAATTCCTAGAATTGAATGAAAGTGAAAACACAACATACCTACATACATGGGAGACAGTAAAGTCTTAAGAGGAAAGTTTATAAATACTAAGTGGATACAACAAAACACCAGAGAGAACTGATTTTAATAACTTAATACTGTACCCAACAGCCTTGGTAAAACAAGAACAAACAACACTCAAAAAGAATAGTTGGGAACAAATGGTCAAAGTCATGGTTGAAATAAGTGAAATAGACATGAAAAAAATTACAAAGAATCAGTAAAACGGAGAATTGCCTCTTAGAAAAGATTACCAAGATTGATAAGTGTGGTGGTTTGAATATCTCCAGTTGGTGGCACTATTCTTGGAGGTCTTAGAAGGTGTGGCCATGCTAGAGGAAGTACGTTATTAGGGGCAGGCTTAGTGAGTTTAACAAGCCTTGCTGACTCCAGTCGCTCTCTCTTGACTTCCTGTGCTCATTGTGAGATGTGAACCTTGGCTTGCTGCTCCAGCCCCAGCCACCATACCTCCCACCACAATGGACTCTGATTCCCTGGAACCATCAATCGTAAGCTCAAATAAACTCTTCCTTTGGTAAGTTACTTGGTCATGGTGTTTTATCACAGCAACAGAAAAGTGACTAATACAATAAGCCTCTTGCCAATTTAACCAAAAGAAAAATAGGATATAAATCAATAAAATCAGAGAAGAAAACCGAAACATTACAATAAATATCTAGGAAATTCAGAAAATAATAAAATATACTTTATAAACTTTATAAGCTGGAAAACCTTAAAGAAGTTGATAAATTTCTAGATATGTATGACCTACCTGAATTAAACCGAGATGAGGCAAAAATTTAAATAGACCCATAACAACCAATGAACAGAAAATTTAATTAAACATCTTTCAATTAAACAGAGCCCAGGATCAGTAGATACAACCCCAGGTTTTACCAGACCTTTGAACAAGAACTAGTATTAGTGTTGTTCAAGTTGTTCCATAAGATAGAAATGGAAGGAACACTTTCAAATTCTTTTTACAAAGCCAGTATTATTCTTATACCCAAACAAGAAAAGATTAAAGAAAAGAAAGGAAAAGAAAAAAATTAAAGGCCTATCTCTCTGATAAATATAGCTGCAAAAATTCTCAGTTACTTGCAAACTGAATTCAAGTGCACCTTACAAAGACTATTCACACATGATCTGGGATGGGGTGGGGATGGGGGGGAAGGGAAAGGGAAAAATGCCTGATCTGAATTGGAAAATGATGTACAAAATGCACAAAGCATCAATAAAAAATTAAATAAAAAAAAAGACTATTCACCACAATCAAGCCAGCATCATCTTAGATGAAGGCAGGTTCCAGGTGCTAAACTATGGCTCTATGTGGTCAGCCCAAAGCTGTTCTTGGGTTAGCTAATGTAAATGTTTGAATTTTCTCCCTTACCTGGCCACTGATGTACCCAAATTATGGGTCCATCTATCCAGGAAAATTTGAGTAAATATTTTTCAGTAGCCCTTAGGAAAAATGATATTCAGGTTCCTAGTGTTACAACCCTATTGAGCAGGAGGTCTCTACCCTAAAGGAAAAAAGTAAGGGTAAAATATAGGGTTAAAAATGGCAGCTTGATTTTGGAAAATTGTACATAAGGTTTGAATACTTCAATGGGGACTACTTTTGTCATCAAACCCTTCAATGTCTAAGTGTGTCAGTTAGAGCATGTCTATAATCAGTTTCTGGGGATCTGGATGACTAAAACTTTAATAGAAGGATTATCAAGAAACTTCTATATGGTTTATTTAGAGTCTTCAATGGAGTCCAGTATACATCTCTTTAATTTGGTGATCATCACCAAGGGTTTGTGCTGTTGGATAAAAAATAATAATTAATTGTGACAAATCATCTAAAGCTGGGATTTCTTTGATTAGCTAAGAATAAAACCTAATATGAATTTGACTAGAAGTTGCTGGTGATCTTTTTTATTTATCACATTACATCTAATTTTGTATTTTTTACTATCTATATATCTAATCTTATATTGCTTTTTGTATTGATAAGCAAATCTATTGTTTTAGGGCTAGGAAAAGAGCAGGGTGGAATGCATGAATATTTGAATTCTGACCTGGAAATGTAGGAAGACTGGTTTTGTATCACCATACTGTTCCCTGAAATTGGAGTCAAATTTACATGGACATTTATTGGCTAAGTGAAAATCTTTTTAACATTTTTGGCATGCTTTAGATGGGAATTTAGTATGTAGAAATTTATTAGTATCCTTTTATTTACACTGTTTTAGGAAGTGGCCCGCTTTTCCACATTTGAAGTATGTAGGAGGCTTCAAACCTGCTGCTAGAATTTGAGCTTTATATTGCTTAGTGCCGACATTTTGGCATACTTTCACCATATCAACAACAGTGTGGAAAGGAGTAGCAGCTACAGAATGAACAGATTTTGCAGTCAAAATGTGCATTTTTTTTTTACTTTTTTGTATTGATGCTGTGTACATTTCAAACATCATTTTCCAATTCAGTTCAGGCATATTTCCCTTTCCCTTGCCCCCCACCCCCACCCCATCCCAGATCATGCATTCTGCCATAACTGTCCTGCATCTTTCTCTCAGTTTTTTTTTTTTCATTTTTTAGCTGTAAGTGATAATCCATGAGTACAAGCATCCTTTATATGAAACCAATTTGCAGGCTGTTGTGCCAAAACCCCCACAGCCCCACCATCCAACGGGTGGTGAGGGGTTGTATGTTCAATCAAGTTGATCAAATGAGTGTCCAGACTACATTGCTGTAGTTTCACCATTCACCCCAATCGCAGCCCTTACATTCTACCACGCCCCCTCTTCCGCAGGTTGTTCCCTAGGCTTAGAAAAGGGGCACAGGTGGATGAGAGGTAAAACAGTCCACTCTCTCTGGAGCTGTTGACTTGGACTCTGGTCAATTCTGGCTGTTTCCTTTCATGGGCTGACAGTTTGTCCAGGAATAACCTTTCGATCCTACTAATGAAGAACAAGCAATTAGATATATAGGTATTTAAGCAGCACTAATAGTTATGGTAGGTTACTTTAGCATAGACACATGTTTGGATATGTTAATCCATGAATTACAATTTTCCCCCCTGTTAAATATGACAGGGTCTTACTGTGGCTTATAACATCTCCTAACCTGTAGAGGATGTAAGCTTGTGGCATCAGCCATGGGTTATTTCTCCAAGGGGAGAGCCAATAGCCAATTAGATTTGGGATATACAGGCACATGGCTGCCTCTGCTGCACAGTATTTCCAGGCAGGTGAGGTGTAGCTGGTGCTGACGGTGGAGTCTTGCTTGACTCAGGGAGACCCATATTTGCTTTATTGGTTTAGTGGCCTTTGGTAACACTCTCTGGCATTCCAGAGGCCATCTGTACACTTGCATGTGTGGTCTCAATACATCCCTCCCATGTTAACGTCAGGTCTTCGGCAGCAGGGTCTTATTGCCTCTCCTCCTGTAGGTATCCCAACTTAGAGGCAAGGAGCCCTTACCTTTTGTGGGGCCTTGGATCCCCTGGCCAACATCCACCTGGTAGAACAATCCATTGCTGATGTCAGAGCTCCTGTATTAATATATTTTGCCTGAGTGCATAGCCCTAGGACTTTAGTATTATATTTGGTTCTGAACAGAGAGTAATCCCTTCCACAGTTCCCATGTCTAGTAGTCAATTAAAGAAAGCAGTTTTACCGGTTTTATAAGAGATTACCTCTACAATAGTTGTCTCCAATTTACAGTTGGGGAGCGACCTCATCATTGTCATATTTCTCCTTGTTCTATGGGTGGGAAGGCAAGGAAGTCTCTCATATCAGAACCTTTGTGGCACCTAGAAGGTAAGTTTCATTAGGACTCATTATAACTAGTTGTTACATGTAGGATCCACAGAGGGGTTCGATGTTTATGGCAATCTGAGGCTTTTCTTCCTTTGAATGTTCAGACGGGTCAGCCTTTCCGTTGCCACTTTTTGGTACATCCTACTCAATGCAAACCTGTATCTTTTCTTTCTCAGCCGTTAAGTTGGTGACGTTTTGTCCTGTTGGAACAAACAAATCTTTTCCCATAGTTAGTTTTAAGATTTGAATTGCAAGGGTTTGATGAAAAGGTTTCATGTCTTTCTGTATCCCCCCCCCTTTTTTTTTGCGTATGAGTCTCCAGAAGACAGTTGTATTATACATGACTATAGGGTGGAGTCAAGGCACAGATTTCATCAAATTCACCCATGTTGTTTTGGGTGACTATATATGATTAACTTGGGAAGCAAACTTAATTTTTACGTTAAATCATCTTAAAGAGAATGCTACAAGGTGATACTGTACAACAGAGAAATTATAGAGAACATTTGTATGTGTCAATCCCAAAGTTCTTGCTCTACAGATTTTATGTAAAGCAAATGTGGGCAACAGCGAATTATATCTCCATTTAATTCAGATGCATTACCATTTTTATCAGATTCTGTAAACCAATGTTGTTTAATATACACATGTTTACTTTTACTTTTACTAAGTCCTAAAACACCATGTGTCCTGTAGACAGTGTCTAGGCGAAACTGGGTACTTGCTGAGCTCACGTCAATTAAATATGCCTTAATCGAATATACACCCGTGTCCCTCTCCCACCCATCCCCCCTTTCCAATTCACCATTTCAGTCCATTTTCTGATGCAGTCTTTCTGTTGTTCTTTTACTATGCCTCCCTCTCCATGAGAAATATTTATATCTGGGTTGTTGGTACTAGCATCCACATATGAGGGACACCATTTGTCGTTTGTTTTTCTGGGACTGTGTTACTTCACTTAACATAATGTCTTCCAGCTCCATCCATTTACCTGCAAATTTCATGATGTTGTCCCTCTTTACTGCTGCATAGTATTCCATTGTATACATGTACCACATTTTCTCTATCCACTCGTCAGTTGAAGGGCACCTGGGCTGGTTCCAGCTTTTTGCTATTGTGAACAGAGCTGCAATAAACATAGCTGTGCATGTATCTTTGCAGTAAGTTGTGTCTTGTGGGTATATACCCAGGAGTGGTATGACTGGGTCAAATGGAAGGCTCATTTTGAGTCTTCTAAGGGTTCTCCACACTGCTTTCCATAGTGGCTGTACAAGTTTACATTCCCACCAGCAATGGATGAGTGTTCCCCTTTCCCCACAACCTCTCCAGCACTTGGTATCATTCATGTTCCTGATCCTAGCCAGTCTTATTGGAGTAAGGTGATATCTCAGAGTGGTTTTAATTTGCATTTCCTTAATTATCAGAGATGTTGAACACTTCTTAAGATGTTTCTCGGCCATCTCTAACTCCTCCTCTGTGAAGTCTCTATTCAGATCTTTGCTCCATCTTTTGAATGATTCATTTGTTTTCTTTCTTCTTTGTTTTTTGAGTAGCTTGTATACTCTGGAAATTAATGCTTTGTCAGATGTATCTGCTGTGAAGGTTTCCTCCCACTCTGTGGGTCTTCTCCTCACTTCCTTTATTGCTTCCTTTGATGTACAGAAGCTTTTGAGTTTAATGAGGTCCCATTTGTCAATTGTCGATCTTATTTCTTGTGCAGCTGCTGTCTGATTTAGGAAGTCTTTTCCTACACCTATGTCTTGTAGTCTGCTGCCAAGCTTCTCTTCTATCACCTCCAGAGTTTGGGGTTTCACGTTGAGGTCTTTGGTCCATCTGGAGTTGACCTTTGTACAAGGTGAGAGGTAGGGGTTTAATTTCATTCTTCTACAAGTGGTGATCCAGTTTTGCCAGCACCACTTGCTGAAGATGCTGTCTTTCTTCCATTGTGTCTTCTTGGCCCCCTTGTCAAATATGAGGTGGCTGAAATTGTATGAGCTCAGGTTTGGATCTTCAGTTTTATTCCATTGGTCAACTGGTCTGTTTTTGTGCCAGTACCAGGCTGTCTTTATGACTATAGCCCTATAGTATAGTTTGATGTCTGGTATAGCGATCCCCCCTGTATTGCTCTTTTCACTCAGGGTTGCTTTGGCTATTCGGGGTCTTTTGTTTTTCCAAATGAAATTGAGGATTTTTTTTTCCAGGCCTGTGAAGAAACTCTTGGGGATTCTGATTGGGATCGCATTAAATCTGTACACTAGTTTGGGTAGGATGGACATTTTTACTATATTTATTTTCCCAATCCATGAGCATGGGAGGTTTGTCCATCTTCTGATGTCTTCCTCAATTTCCTTTTTCAGGGGTTTAAAATTTTTGTTGTAGAGATCCTTGGTGTCTTTGGTTAGGTTTGTTCCTAGGTATTTTATTGTTTTTGAGGCTATTGTGAGTGGGAAGGTCTCCTTGTAGTCCTTCTTCAATTGCTTGTTGTTGGTGTACAGAAAGGCTACTGATTTTTCTAGGTTTATTTTGTATCCTGCCACTTTACCAAAGCTCTTAATCGTTTCTAGGAGTTTTCTGGTGGAGTTCTTAGCATCCCTTAGGTAGACAATCATATCATCAGCAAAAAGGGATAGCTTGACTTCCTCTTTTCCAATTAGAACTCCTTTAATTTCCTTTTCTTGCCTTATTGCCCTAGCTAGGGTTTCTAGCACTATATTGAAGAGGAGTGGTGACAGGGGGCAGCCTTGCCGAGTTCCTACCTTTAAGGGGAATGCTTCTGTCATTTCCCCATTTAGGATGATATTGGCTGTGGGTTTTCTGTATATGGCTTTGATTACATTGAGGAATGATCCCTCCAGACCAATTCCCTCCAGGACTTTAAACATGAAAGGGTGCTGGATTTTGTCAAAGGCTTTCTCCGCATCAATTGAGATGATGGCGTGGTTTTTGTCCTTCAGTCCATTGATATGTTTGATGATGTTTATTGATTTTCGTATGTTGAACCATCCCTGCATGTCTGGTATGAATCCAACTTGGTCATGGTGGATGATTTTCTTGATGTGAGTCTGTATGCGATTTGCCAGAATCCTGTTTAGAATTTTGGCATCTGTGTTCATTAGGGAGATGGGTCTATAGTTCTCCTTTTTGGTTGTATCTTTCCCTGGTTTTGGTAGTAGCGTAATGCTGGCTTCATAGAAGGAATTTGGGAGAAGTCCCTCCATTTGTATCCTTCTAAACAATTTAAGTAGTAATGGTTGTAAGTCTTTACGAAATATTTTATAGAATTCTGCCGTGAATCCATCCGGGCCTGGGCATTTTTTGGTTGGGAGGCTACTTATTACATCTTCGATTTCTTCCTGTACTATTGGTCTGTTTAGGCTGTCGATCTCTTCTTGGTTGAGCTTTGGTGATTCCCAGGATTTCAGATATTCATCCATTTCTTCTAGGTTTTCAAACTTAGTAGAATATAAGTTTTTGAAGTAGTCCCGTATGATTGTCTGGATCTTTTCATTGTCTGTTGTGATATTTCCCCTTTCATCACAGATTCTATTGATTTGGAGTTGTTCCCTCTTTCTTTTGGTTAACTGGGCTAGAGGTCTGTCTATCTTGTTTATTCTCTCAAAGAACCAACTTTTGGATTCATTGATTTTTTGTATGGTTTTCTTTGTTTCTATTTCATTGATCTCTGCTCTGATTTTTGTTATTTCTTCTTGTCTGCTCCGTTTAGGGTTCATTTGTTGTTGTCTCTCAAGTATTTTTAGCTGCAGTGTTAGATCGTTCACTTGTGCTCTTTCTGTTTTTTTAATGTGGGCACTTAGAGCTATAAACTTCCCTCTTAGGATTGCTTTAAGAGTGTCCCATAGATTTTGCTGTGTTGTTTTATCATTGTCATTCAGTTCCAGGAATGTTTTTATTTCTTTTTTTATTTCTTCCTTGACCCACTCATTATTCAGGAGAGTGTTGTTTAGTCTCCATGTGTTCCTGTAGGTTGTAGGGTTTATTCTGGTGTTGATATTGAGTTTTATTGCACTGTGGTCTGATAGAATGCATGAGATTATTTCAACCTTTTTATATTTGTTGAGTTTTTCCCTGTGTCCCAGTATATGGTCTATTTTGGAGAATGTTCCATGAGGTGCTGAGTAGAAAGTGTATTCTCTGGTGTTTGGGTGAAATATTCGGTAGATGTCTGTGAGGTCCATTTGGTGTATTGTGTCATTTAGTTCAGATGTCTCTCTGTTTATCCTTTGTCCTGTTGATCTGTCTAGAGGACTTAATGGGGTATTGAAGTCCCCTAGTATTAGTGTGCTGGGGTTAATCTGTGCCTTGAGATCCTGAAGAATTGTCTTTATAAAGTTTGGTGCACTGATGTTTGGTGCATATATATTTATGATTGTGAAATCTTCATCGTCAATTGTTCCTTTAATAAGGATGTAATGGCCCTCTTTGTCTCTTTTGATTTCTTTTGCTTTGAAGTCTATTTTGTCTGATATTAGAATAGCCACACCCGCTTTCTTTTTGGTACCATTTGCTTGGAATACTTTCTTCCAACCCTTCACCTTAAGTTGGTGCCTATCCTTGAAATTGAGATGGGTTTCTTGTAGACAGCATATAGATGGGTTTTGTTTCCTAATCCATTCTCCCAGTCTATGCCTTTTGATTGGGGAGTTTAGCCCATTAATATTTAAGGTTACAATTGAAAGATGGATGTTGCTTCCTTTCACTTTATTATCCATTTGGACTTCTAGCCTTTGATTTTGCTCCTATGGTTATGTTTTTGTTAGTTTCTTTTCCTAGGTGTTTGAGGATTGTTGCTCCTCTCTTCTGCCCTTTGAATTGCTTCAAGTATTTTATGAAGAGTTGGTTTTCCAGACATGTATTCCATCATCTTGTTTATGTCATGGAAGATTTTTCTCTCTCCTTCAAGTATAGTCGACATTTTTGCTGGGTAAAGTATTCTGGGTTGGCATCCATAGTCCCTTAACACAGGGAATGCTTTGCTCCATGTTCTTCTTGCTTTCATGGTTTGAGGCGAGAAGTCAGTTGTAATTCTGATGGGTTTCCCTTTGTATGTGACTTGTTTTTCTTTTGTGGCCCTCAGAATTTTGTCTTTGTTTTGGGCATCTAGCATTTTAACTATGATATGGCGTGGGGTGTTTCTTTTCTGATCTTGTCTATTTGGGGTCCTATGTGCTTCTTGTATTTGTATGGGCTTGTCTATTTTTAGTTTGGGGAAATTTTCATCTATTATTCTGTTGAAGATCTGATCAATACTATTCTCTTGAGATTCTTCTCCTTCCTCTATTCCTATGATGCGGAGGTTTGGTCTTTTCATAGTGTCCCATATTTCCTGGTTGTTCCACTTTTGTGTATTTTTAAATTTTTCATAATCTTTATTTGAGCTTTTTAATTGCTCTGTGTTATCTTCCAGGTCTGATATTCTTTGTTCTGCTTCCTCCATTCTACTTCTGAGGCTTTTTCCTTTTCTTTCTTCTTGATTGACTGAGTGTTCTAATTCCTTTTTTGTTTCCTCCTGTGTTTTCTTTAGTACCTCCATTTCCTTTTTGAGCTTCTCAATCTCTTCTTTGTGCTTCTCAATCTCTTCTTGGTGCTCCTTTCTTCTTTGGTTGGCTTCCTTTTTCAGTGTTTCTACTTCCATTCGGAGTTTGTTTTTTTCTCCCTCTAGTTCTTTCTGGAGTTTGTCATTCTGTTCCTTTAGTTCTTTCCGAAGTTTGTCATTGTATCCCTCTAGGTCCTTTTTGAGTTTTTCATTCTCTCTCTTTAGTTCTCTATATTCTTTATTTTTTTCTCCCTCTAGTTCTTTCTGGAGTTTGTCAATCTGTTCCTTTAGTTCTTTCTGATGTTTGTCATTGTATCCCTCTAGGTCCTTTTTGAGTTTTTTATTCTCTCTCTTTAGTTCTTTGAATTCCTATTTTTGTTCTTTAATTTCTCTGCATAGGTCTGCAATTATTCCTCTGAGATCTGTTCCTTGGGTCTCCTCCAAGGGGTTCCCATTGTAGCTATCTCCTACAGGTTTGCTAGAGCTTGGTGCAGGATTATCCTGTGCCTTTCCCATGTTGTCCCTTCCTCGTCTCCCTGGCATGTGGGCTTCCCTTTTGTGGTTCAGATCACAAATAGCGGATGGTTTTGCTTTCCTCCTTCAGATGCTTTTTTTTTTTCTTTCCTCCTCCTTGTTTATGGAGTATTGACTTGTCTACTTTTCAATTTTGTTTATATATTGGATATTGGAAGCCAAAGCACTCTTCTCTTCTTGTTCTGAAGGTTCTCCAAAAAAAAAAGTCCACTTGGATTCTAACGGATCTGGGGGGGGGTAATATGCCTGATCTAGCCAGTGCCCTGACAGCCCGCCCAAAGGTGCAGAGCCACTGGCCCTGGCCCAAATCTGCACACCCTCTGGCCCAGCACCTGGGTCCCACCCAAAAGGCCTCAGAGACATGAACCCCTAGATGCAGCCCTGGAAAGAGCACACCTCCAAAGCTATTTGCCCAAGTGACTTCCGGGCAGCCCGCCCAAAGGCGCAGAGCCACTGGCCCTGGCCCAAATCTGCCGACCCTCTGGCCCGGTGCCTGGGTCCTGCCCAAAAGGAAAATGTGCATTTTTCAAAGACTGTAAAAGAGATAGGGTAGCAGCAACATTGTTATTGTCTATTTTTCTTTTTATAGCTTGTTATAGATGATTAACAAAGTCCATAAGTTCTCAGATAGTGGAATAAGACTCTGAGGGTAATTAAAATCAGGGACTGCAATCCAAACCTTTGCAGTAGCTTGACTGGTCTGTTTGTTATCCATTGGAGGCTCCACAAAATGTTGATCCACTGTTCCAAAAGTTCCTTTTCCTATTAGTTAATTATAGATAATATTTCTATTATGTTGCCACTTTGGGTTGTAAGTAGTAATGGAGTATACCATTCATGAGCCAATCCTGGAGCCACAGACATGTTTGAAGTAAAAGAATATCCCCACAATGAAAACAGAAAGGTGAGAATAAAAGTAAATTTAACAAAGCTCTAGTGCTAGCTATCAAGAAAAGCTTCATGCTTGTCATAGAAGTCTCAATCGTGTGTGACTGGAGGGGTCTTATAATTCCCTTTTCTTCTCCAGGAGCCAATCTGTGAGTTCAGAGTACAGAGCATGTCTCTTACATAAGGCACCACAATGCTGGGTTTTGATGCCTCTTTATGGCAATCTCTGAGTAAAGGCTGCCTGACTCCTTACAAATCAGATTCCAAAATATTGAATGATGTAAAGACACTTGAGAGATACTGTGTTGTTTTTATTTTTTATTTTTATTTTTTTTATTAATTTTTATTTATTTCTGTATGTGTACGAATGTATTGTCTGCATGCAAGTCTGTGCACCCGTGTCGTGCAATGCCGCGGAGGTCAGAAGTGGGCATCGGATTCCCCTGGAGCTGGAGTTCTCCTGGAGTTGGAGTTTCAGACGGTTCTCAGCCGCCATGTGGGTGTTGGGGATCGAACCCGGGTCCTCTGCAAGAGCGGTCGGCGCTCTTAACCGCTAGGCCATCTCTCCAGCCCAATACTGTGTTGTTTTTAACAAGGGGCATTGGCACCTCACATGCTTCCTCGTGTATTTTCTTAACATTTCCATCCCCACAGCACTTTTATTTCCAGTTACCTTTTAAATAATTTGTACTGAATAATTTTCAAAGGCAGAGAGCTTTAGAGCAAAAGACAGATTTGTTTCCCACTCAGACTAGGAAATATTTCCATCCAGCATAAACCAATAGATTTGCTTATATCTAATTACAAAAGATTACTATGCTTTAATACTGAAAATTTTTTCCTATGAAACATTCCTGTAACTAAGCAGGCATTATTAGGTCCTTGTGATGTCTCTCTGTAGGAGTTGTGGCTGAGAAAGATGGTTTAAAATGACACCATGGCTATTGTTTTGTGGGTTCAGAAACTGTCCATCTCTGGCTCACTCAGGGGCTTCATGTGGATGTTCAGGTCTATGGGAGGAGGTAGGCTTATTTGACAGCCTGTAAGTGGTGATACATCTCAGGGCCTTCACACTTTCTGACATCCTCTTTCCCACCTTCAGCCATTGGATGATGTCCTGTGATAATATGAAACCACAGTAGTGGCTGTCATCGCACAATCAGTAGGCCACAAATTCAAAGACAAAATTGCATCACAGACTAGAGAGAACCTGGGGAACTGAAGATGCTGTTGATTCTATAGTAACTGCTTTTGGGATTATTCAACATCTATATTCATTTCAGTTGAGATGATATATTTTCTCTCCTTTTTGTAAATTTTTATTGAATTTTTATGTATTTCATACAGAACATCTTAACCATCTTTATGTCCCCTTCCCTGCTGGTACCCTTCCATACTCCCCCTACTGGAATTCTTACATTCTGTCATTTGTATTAAGGTTTATAGAGTCAAATTATGTCTTGAGACATTCCTCAGTACAAATTCATCCATTGGAGTCTAGTCAGCCTATCTAGAGTCCCTCCCTTTAAGAAGTTCAGCTCTTCTTCACCCAGAATCATTCAATTGCCAATAATTCTTCCAATAAGATTGCCAATTTCCACAGTTCTCTGCTGGAGTTTTGTCTGCTTGAGCTTGCATAGGTCTTGTGCATGCTGACACCATTGCTATAGCATGGTGTTCATAGAGCAAATTCCAGGAGCTTCTAGGAGTCTATTTCTGTATGATAATGCACCTCCTAAATGGCCCTTATAATCTTCCTGCCCCCTCTTGTACAATGGTCCCTGAGCCCTGTGTGGGTGGAGTTTAATACAGGAATCTTGTCCAAGGACCCACACTCTGCAGACTTTTACTGTTTATGCTTTGGCCATTTGTGACCTTTTGTGTTCCTGGCCCTCTGTTGAATAAGGGAGATTCATTAATGAAAACTGAGAGATTCATTAGTGTCTTCTTTACCTCTTGCCCTATGCTCTGTGAGCCATAGGTATAGAGGTTGTATTGCAGATGTGGCACTTACGATTGGGCAATTCATAGATCTTAGAGAAACTCCACCAAGACTGTCATAACCCTAGGCAAATGTAATTTCTTACTATGTGCAAAATATATATTCTTATATTTATAGACAAGTCTCCCAGTCACTACTCATCAAAGAAGTTTCTTTTAGACCAAACTGAGACTATTATAGAGTACCACAACTGGTCACACACAGACACTGTCTACTTTTCTCTCCTACCCTGACCCACCAACTAACCAGACCAGCCTGCTTCCCTGCAAGAACCTGAAGCACATACCACCTAACATTTCATACCTGAGCAAAAAATCAAGAAAGCTACAGAAACAATATAAACAAAATTCAAGCAAAATTAAAATAAACAAAGCCAGAATAGAATCTCCTACAAGAGACACAGCCAACAAAAAATATCCATATGCCTAAACAACAATGCAAAAACACAAAACATATGAAAAACCAGGTGAATAGATCTCCAAGGAAAAACACAAGTCTTATAGAAGTGTAGTTCAGTGAGAACCACCCTTAGAAAATTCACAGTGCAGAATTTAAAACAGTCATAAATATGATCTAAGAACTTAAAGAAAACACAAACAACACAAAGACATGAACTTATGATGGAATCTCAAGGAAATACAAATGTGTGGCTGAGTGAAATAACAGAAACAATTCAGGACTTGAAAAGTGAATTCACAAAAGAGAAATATTGAAGAAAACCCAAACCAAAATGAATGCAGAATTTAAAAACTCAATAAGCCAATTAAATAAAGTAGGAGAAAGCCTCACAAGTAGAATGAATGAAACAGAAAATAGAATATCAAGACTAGATGACAAAGTTGAATATCTGGACTCCTTAAGCAAAGTTTTTTTAATGAAAAGACATGAAAAGACCAAATCCAAGCATCGTAGGCATTAAAGAAGGAGAAGACTCTCAGGACAATGGCATTGTCACAGGATCATAGAAGAAAACTTTCCTAAAGTAAAAAAAAAATAGATACCTGTACATATTGAAGAAGTACATAGAACACCAAATAGACAGGACCAGAACAGAAATTCCTCATAGCATATCATAATAGAAACATTAAATGTACAGAATAAAAGAGAGGGTACTGAAAGCTGCTGGAGAACAACAAGTTACATAAAAAGGAAAACTATAAGAATTACAGTTGACTTTTCAATGCAAAATATGAAAGCTAGAAGAGCCTGAACCAAAGTACTCCCAGTTCTAAATGACTATGGGTACCAACATTGAAAACTTATTCCAGAAAAAAAATATCTATTATAGTCAAGAGGAATGGCATGTCTACCAAATCAGCCCTACAGAGACTACTTGAAACAGCACAAAGGAATGAAGATAGGAATGAACATACCAAAGTGGTTACAGAAAGAAAACAGAGAGCAGTATAATAACAGAAGCACAAAATAGAGCCCCAAATACAAACAAGTTAAAACGACAATAGCCAATATACATCTTTCAACAGTAACTCAAAATATCAATGGCCTCAACTTCCTTGTCAAAAGACATAAGCTAGTGGAATGGATTGAGAAAGAAAATCCATTTTATGTCATCTTCAAGTAACTCAACTCACCTTCAAGGATAGGTATTGCCTTAGGGTGAAAAGATGGAAAAAATATTTCAAGAAGATAGAACTAAGAAGTAAGCAGGTGCTGCAATTCTAATATCTGAAAAATAGACTTCAAATTAAAACTAATCAGAATAGGTAAAGATGATCACTTCATTTTATTTTTTAAATACTTTTATTGATGTTTTGTGTATTTCATACATCATCTTTCAGTCCAATTCTGATACATTCCCCTCTCCCTTCCCCCCAACCCACCCCAGTTCATGCACTCTGCCATACATGTCTTGCATATTTCTCTCAGTCTTTCCAAAGATTTTTTTTTTCTGTAGAGGCTTGTAGTTTGGGGCAGAATTAACCATATCAGTTAGTAGTTTGATCCAGTCTTTATGTTATTGTTGTTCCCTCCCCTTTGTGTTGCTTCAAAATATACCTATATAAATATTACATATGTATCAAAATTGTGACCTCTGAGAATAAACCGTATGTTAATTTCAAAGTAATTTTGGCATTCGCATTGTTCCCTATAATTTTATATTACTCTAAAATATGAATACATACCTTCTTCCACCCATATCCAGTAGTTACAATGTCTGAAAGTAATAGGTCCATTCTAGAACCCATTAAGCAAATCATATTATAACAGCACAATTGCTTTCAGATAAAATGAAGTATAAAAATAACCTTACTCATCTGGCATTTCAAATGGGGGTTTGGTGTTAGCATCCACAGATGAGGGATACCATTCATCATTTGTTTTTCTGGGACTGTGTTACTTCATAATAGCTTTGAGTTCCATCCATTTACCTGCAAAGTTCATGATGTCATCTTTCTTTACTACTGCATAGAATTACAATGTGTAGGTATACCATATTTTCTCTATCCATTTGTTGAGGGGCACTTGGGTTGATTCCAGCTCTTTGCTATTGTGAAGAAAGCTGCAATAAACATGGCTGTGCATGTATCTCTCCAGTAGGATGAGTCTTGTGGGTATATACCCAGGAGTGGTATGACTGGGTCAGGTGGTAGGCTCATTTTGAGTATTTTAAGTGTTCTCAACACTGCCTTCCACAGTGGTTGTGTGAGTTTACATTCCCACCAGCAGTGGATGAGTGTCCTCCCTTCCTACAACCTCTCCAACATTTGGTGTCTTTTATTCTCTTGATCTTAGCCAGTCTTATCAGAGTGAGATGATACCTTAGAGTGATTTTAATTTGTATTTCCTTAATTATTAACAATGTTGAACACTTTTTAAGATGTTTCTCAGCCATATTTACTTCCTCACTGGTGAAGTCTCTGTTCAGCCCTTTACTCCATCTTTTGAGTGAGTCATTTGTTTTCTTATTTCTTTGGTTTGAGTAGCCTATATATACTGGATGTTAATGCTCCATTGGATGTATCATTGGTGAAGTTTTCCTCCCAATCTGTGGGTATTCTCTTCACTTTCTTGATTGTTTCTTTTGCTGTACAGAAGCTTTTGAGTTTGACGAGTTTCCATTTGTCAACTATTGACCTTATTTCCTGTGTGGTTGCTATTTGATTTATAAAGTCTTTTCCTATGCCTGTGTTTTGTAGGTTGCTGCCAAATATTTCTTCTATCATCTTCACAATTTCAGGTTGAATGTTGAGATCTTTGATCCACTTGGAATTGATTTTTGTACAGGGTGGGAGGTAGGGATTTAATTTTGTTCTTCTATAAATGGTGATCCAGTTTTGCCAACACAACATTTGCTGAAGATGCTATCTTTCCTCCATTGAGGTTTTTTTGGCACCTTTGTTGAATATGAGGTAGCTGAAGTTGTATGAGCTCAAGTTTGGATCTTCAGTTTTGTTCCATTGGTCAACGGGTCTGTTTTTGTGCCAGGCTGTATTTATGACTATAGCCCTGTAATATAGCTTGAAGTCTGGTAAAATAACACCCCCACCCATTGCACTTTTTGCTCAGGGTTGCTTTAGCTACTCAAGGTCTTTCGTTTTTCCATATGAACTTGAGGATTTTTTTTTCCAAGTCTGTGAGGGGGATTTTATTTGGGATTTCAATGAATCTGTATACTAATTTTGGTAGAATGGACATTTTTACTATATTAATTTTTCCAATCCATGACCATGGGAAGTATGTCCGTCTTCTGATGTCATCTTCAATCTCTTTCTTCAGGGTTTTAAAAATTTTTTGTAGAGGTCTTTGTTGTCTTTGGTTAGGTTTGTTCCCAGGTATTTTATTTTAATTTACTTTATTTTTGAGGATATTTTGATTGGCAAATCCTCCTTATATTCCTTCTCCAGTTGCTTATTGTTAATGGAAAGGCTACTGATTTTTCTAGGTTAATTTTGTATCCTGCCACTTTACTGAACCTTTTAATCATTTCTAGGAGTTTTCTGGTGGAGTTTTTAGCATCCCTTAGGTAAACTATTATATCATCTGCAAAAAGGGATAGTTTGACTTCCTCTTTTCCACTTATTACTCATTTAAGTCTTTATCTTGCCTTATTACCCTAGGAAGCATTTCAAGCACTATATTGAAGAGGAGTGGTGACAGGGGGCAGCCTTGCTGGGATCCCACCTTTAAGGAAAAATTTTCATAATGTTTACTTGAGGATTCTAGTTGCACCGTGTTATCCTGCAGGTCTGATATTCTTTTCTCTGCTTCATCCATTCTACTTCTGAGGCTTTTTTTCATCCTTTCCTGTTGATTGGATGAATGTTCAATTTCCTTTTTCATTTCATCCTGTAATTTCTTCAGTAGTTCCCCTTCCCTTTAGAGCTTGTCATTCTCTTCTTATAGCTCCTTGCTTCACTGGTCAGTTTCTTTTTTCATTTCAACCTGAGATCTTTTCAGTGTTTCCACTTCCTTCGAGAGTTTGTCATTCTCTTCCTCTATTTCTTTCCGGAGTTTATCATTCTTTCCTTCTAGTTCCTTCCCGAGTTTTTCATTCTCTCCCCTTAACTCCATGATTTGTTCTTTATATTCCTTGATGTCTTTGAATATGTCTACAATTGTTCTTCTAAGGTCTGTGTCTTGGTTTCCTTCCAGGGAAATCTCGTTGCAGTAATCTTCTATAGGACTGGTAGAGTTTGGTGTGGATTTATTATGAGCTTTCCCCATGTTGTTTCTTCATTGTGTCTTTGGCATGTGGATTTGTTTTTCCATTTGTTTGGATTCTGGTGCTAGTCTCACATTTTAATGTGGAGGCCTGGTGTGTCACTCACTCTGCTTCCTGCCAGCTTGTTCCTCTACATTGGCTATGAAGCCTAGATTCATTAACACTGTGCCTGCTGGATCATCCCCACCACAGCACCAGCAGCTTGAGTGGTGGGAGTGGGAAGGGAAGTTGCTCCTTTATCCTGTGCTCCAGTACCCTGCCCTTGAGATGGGGGCAGGGGGGTTGTAAGGTTGTAAGGTAGGTCCACCACATCTGACCAGACTCCTTTGCTCCTGTCTTGCTGTCTGGCTGCCTCTCTAGCTCCCATGGTCACTTCATTTTAATTAAAGGGACAATTGACAAAGAAGATATTACAACCATGAACATATATTCACTAAACTCTGGTGTACCTAACTTCATAAAAACAGTACTCCAGGATTATAAAACACAAATTAACCCCCAACTCAGTAATAGAAGGTGACTTCAATACCCCAGTATCTCCAATAGACAAGACAGCTGGACAAAGAATAAAAGACACAGACATTTGAATTAAATGACATCTTAGATAAAATGGGCCAAATAGACATGTACAGAATATTCCACCCACACATTAAAGAATTTACTTTCTTTTCAGCAGCCCATGCAAGCTTTTCTAAGATTGGCCACATTCTGGGGGCACAAAATATACCTCCACAAATACAAAAATTGAAATAATTCTGTGCATTATATCATACTACAATGCAATAGAACTGATGAGTAACAGCAAAAGAAGCTCTAGCAATTGTAGAAACTCATAGAATATCACTCAAATGTGAAAACCAGGCAAAGACACAACAAAAAATAAAACTATAGGCACATATTCTTAATGAACATAGATAGAAAGATTCTCAACAAAATACAAATTGCATACAAACACTCATCAAAAAGATAATCCATCATGATCAAGTGAGCTTTATTCCATAGATGCAAGGATGGTTCAATATATGTAAGTCAATAAATGTCATAAATTATACAAATGGACTCAATTACAAAAAACACACAGTCATCTCAATAGATGTAGCAAAGGACTTTGACAAAATCCAACATGAATTCATGTTAAAAGTCCTAGAGGGAATTGGACTGGAGGGAACATACCTCAACATAATTAAAGCTTTATTCAACAAAACCACAGCAAACATCATTCTAAATGGAGAAAAACTGGAAACATTCAAGCATGGAAGCAATCAAGCTATCACTCTTTACAAATCATATGATAATGTACCTAAGATATCCCAAAAATTCTACCAGAAACTATTAAATATTATTAATACTTTTAACTCATGGCAAGTTACATCAACTTACAAAACTCTGAAGCTTTGCTATATATTAATAACAAGCAATCTGTGAAAATAATTCAAGGAAACCCATATATTCACAATAACCTCAAAAATATTGAGGAATTAACCTAACCAAAGAAATTAAAGATCTCTACAATGGAAAAATTAAACCTTAAAGAAAGATGTAGAGGAAGGCACTAGAAGGTGGAGAAACCTACATTGCTCATGGATTAGTAGAGTTAATATTATGAAAATGACCATCTTACCAAAAGCAATCTATAGATTCTTTGCAATGCCAATCAAAATATCCATGGCATTCATCACAGTGCTAGAAAAAAAATCACCCTAAAACTCATATGGACTCACAAAAAACCCCAGACATCCAAACCAATCTTGGACAAAAAAACACAAAAAACAAAACAATGCTGAAGGATCACCATATCAGATCTCAGATCATATTACATAGAAGTCATTAAACAGCATGTTACTGGCATATAAATACACATGTAGATCAATGGAACACAACAGAAGATCCAAACATGAGTACATGAAATTTCAACCACTTGATATTTGACAAGGATGCCAAGAAAACACAATGGAGGAAAGACAGCATCCTCAAAAAATGGTGCTGGCAAAATTCGATCACTACGTGTAGAAGAAGGAAACTGGACCCTTTCACCATGCACAAAAGTCAGCTCCAGATTTCCGGACTGCCCGAGAATGCCTGAATCTGCACTCCACACGGTGGTGAGCTTCCCAAATTGTGCCATGCCCATCCCCCTACCTTGGGAAAATCTGAAGACCCTCTCAGTGCTGCAGGGCCAGACTCTGCCATTTAGCAGGGGTCAACTGCCTGAGCGTGCCTGAATTAAGCCTTTATCTAGTGACCTTCCAAAATTATGCTATGCCAGTTCCTTAGTAGGGGCCAGACCTTAGAAGGGAGCCTGGCATTTTCTGATTGGTGCCTGACTTGGGCCTCTGCAGGAACTCCTGAGTAGCTGATCCTTCTGATCCTTCCAATGCAAAATCAAAAGTGAGAACTTGAAGCCTAGACCAAGCAGATTCTTTTTTTTTAATTTTTAAAAATATTTTATTTATTTATTTATGTGTATGAATGTAGTGTCTGCATGTAGGTTTGTGCACCTGTGTCGTGCAATGAAGAGGGTGTCAGATTCCCCTGGAACTGGAGTTCTCCTGGAATTGGAGTTACAGACGGTTCTCAGCCACCATGTGGGTGCTGGGGATCAAACCCAGGTCCTCTGTAAGAGCAGTCAGTGCTCTTAACCGCTAGGCCATCTCTCCAGCCCCGGCCAAGCAGATTCTTATACCTATTAAGAAGACAGCCAAGGCTCATCAATAATAAAACAAATCAGTCTTCAACTCAACAAATGAAGACTTGAGTTTCATATCAGAAACAATAAAGGAAATCCACATTCCAAAATCACAATGAAAAATAATAATATGAAAATACTAAATAATATATTCCCACAAAACACCACCAGTTTTATGAAAGAGAACCCTCCTAGAGATAACTCAGGACACAGACTAATAATAAAAAATGGAAACATGATCAAAGAATTCAGTGGATTTGGAGTACACAGAAACAAATGAAAGAACTAGAAGATAGGGATAAACTTTTGACTCAATTCTCAAAAGAGAACTATTGAAGATAACTCAGGCTGAAATAAAGAAGTGTAACATTCAATAAACTGATTGGAAATGACAGGAGATAGCTTCAGCAATGGAATGAATGAAATGGAAAACAGAATATTAAGACTGAACGATAAAGTTGAAGAATGGATCACTCAAGCAAATATGAAAAATTAAAAAAAAAAAACTCAGGAAGGGAATATTGGAAGAAATATGAGGTACCTTGAAAAGACCGAAGTAATGTATTATAGGCATGGAGGAAGGAGAAGAATCTCAGGATAATGGTAATGACCAGATCTTAACAGGACTGTAGAAGAAAATTGCCAAAATTTAATGAAAGACATGCCCATATGAATACAAGAAGCAAATAAAACACTGAATAGACATGACCAGAAAAGATAAACCCATGCCATATCATAGTGAAAGCACTAAATATCCAGAATAAAGAGATAATAGTGAAAGCTGCAAAAGAAAAAGAACAAGTCACATATAAAGGAAACACATCAGAATTAGAGTTGATTTCTCAGTGCAAACAATGAAAACCAGAAGTCTGGACCAAAGTATTCCCAGTTCTAAAGGACCATAGATGCCAAGTCAGAATAATTTACCCAGCAAAAATGTCTATTATAATTGAAAGGGAAAGAAAAACTTCTGTGACATGAATAAGTTGAAAGAATTCATGACCAGGAAACCAGTCCTTCAGAGATAAAGTGAAGCAATACAAAAAAGCTGAAGAAAGGAATGAGTATACCTGAGGGGCAACAGAAAGAAACTAAATGAAGGTATAATAACTATGGAAACACAAAGTTAGACCAAGAATGCAAAGAGAAATTAAAATGATGGCAACAAATATGCATCTTTCAATAACTTTTAATATCATTTGTCTAAACTCCCCATTCAAAAGACACAGGCTACTTGAGTGGATTAAGAAATGAGAAAAAGAGGGGTATGCACTACCTGTGCCCAACCACCAAGGCCAGTCTGTATTGTGCAGACAGTCAGCTGGCAGCCAACCTCAGCAGGCACCATCTAACTCTAGGACCATAGAAATGAACTGCATGCGTGGATAGAAGGTCATCCAGGGGAGCACACTGTCTGTGCCCAGCCTCCCAGGTGGGGAAATGATTCAACTCCCCCTCCCCCCAAGCTACTGATACTGAGGTGGAAAGTGTAAATTGCTGCTGCTGTGGTTTAAAGCTTTTGGGAGGATACAGCAGTGTCAGTGATTGGAGGCTGCATAGCCAAAACTGTGGAAGAAACCAACAGGAAGCAAACTGAGTGACCAACCAATCTCCCACATTAACATGTGAGATTAACAACAGAAGGCAAACAAATAAACAAAGGGGGAAAAACAACAACAACAACAATACACATGCCAAAAGCACAATGGATAAACAAGAATATGGGAAAAGCTCAAAATAAATCCCCACCAAACTCAACCACTCCTGTAGTAGATCCTAACAATGAGATCTTCCTGGAAGGGAACCAGGATACTGACCTTAGAAGAACAATTGTAGACATATTCAAAGACTATAAAGAACAAATCAGAGAACTAAAGGGAGAGAACGAAAAACTCATGAAGGAACTAGAAGGAAAGAATGATAAACTCCAGAAAGAACTAAAAGAAGAGATCGATAAACTCAGAAAAGAACTAGAGGAAGAGAAATACAAACTCTAAAAAGAACTAGAGGAAGAGAAATACAAACTCCAAAAAAAAAAAAAAACTAGAGGGAGAGAATGACAAACTCTGGAAGGAAGTGGAAACATTGAAAAGATCTCAGGCTGAAAGGAAAAAGGAAACTGACCAGCAAAGCAAGGAGCTACAAGAAAGGAATGAAAAGCTCCAAAAGGAAGTGGAAATACTGAAGAAATTGCAGAATGAAATAAAAAAAGGAAATTGAACATTCATCCAATCAGCAGGAAAGGATGGGAAAAAGCCTTAGAAGCAGAATGGAGGAAGCAGAAAAAAGAATATCAGACCTACAGGATAACACAGTGCAGCTAGAAACCTCAAGTAAAGATTATGAAAAATTAAAAAAAAACACAAGAGTGGAACAACCAGGAAATGTGGGACACCATGAAAAGACCAAACCTCTGCATCATAGGGATAGAGGAAGGAGAACAATCCCCAGAGAATGGTACTGATCAGATCTTCAACAGAATAATAGAAGAAAACTTCTCCAAACTAAAAAAGACAAACCCATAGAAATACAAGAAGCACATAGAACTCCAAATAGACAAGACCAGAAAAGAAATTCCCCACATCATATCATAGTTAAAACACTAGATGCTCAAAACAAGGACAAAATACTGAAAGCCACAAGAGAAAAACAACAAGTTACATATTAGGGGAAACCCATCAGAATCACACCTGACTTTTCAGTGCAAACCATGAAAGCCAGAAGAACATGTACCAAAGTATTCCCAGTACTAAATGCCAACCCAGATTACTATACCCAGCAAAAATGTCAATCATAGTTGAAGGAGAAAGAAAAATCTTTCAGGACATAAACAAAATGAAAGAACACATGTCAAAAAAACTAACACTTCAGAAAATACTTGAGGCAATTCAAAGAACAGAGGAAAGGAACAACTATCCTTAAGCAACCCAAGAGAGAAATTACCAAAAGCATAACAAAGTAAATAAATACCTAGACCAAGAATGCAAACAAAACATAAGTTGAAAAGAAACAACACACATCCCTCAATAATAACCTTAAATATTAATGGTCTAAACTCCCCAATCAAAAGACATAGACTGGGAGAATGGATATGGAAGCAGAATTCATCTATATGCTGCCTCCAAGAAACCCATCTCACCCTCAAGGACAGACAGTACCTTAGAGTGAAAGGATAGAAAAAAATTTTCCAAGAAAATGGTACCAAAAAGCAAGCAGGAGTGGCTATTCTAATATCAGACAAAATAGACCTCAAAGTAAAATTAATCAGAAAAGACAAAGAGGGCCACAATATCTTTATCAATGGAACAATTAACCAAGAAGATCTCACAATTTTAAATATTTATGCATCAAACTCTGGTGCACCAAACTTTATAAACACAATCCTTCAGGACTTCAAGACACAGATTAATCACAGTATGCTAATAGTTGGGGATTTCAATACCCCACTGAGCCACCTGGATAGGTCAACTGGACAAAAAATAAACAGAGACATCAGAACTGAACAACACACCAAATGGACCTCACAGATATCTACAGAATATTCCATCCAAACACCAGAGAATATACTTTCTACTCAGTGCTCCATGGAACATTCTCCAAAATTTACCACATACTGGAACACAAAAGAACCTCAACAAATACAAAAGGATTGAAATTATTCCAAGCATTCTATCAGACCACAGTGCAATATAGCTCAATATTAACACCAGGGTAAGCCCTACTAACTATAAGAACACATGTAGACTAAACAATACAATCCTGAACAATGAGAGGGTCAGAGAAAAAATAAAGACAGAAATAAAAGCATTCCAGGAACTAAATGAAAATGACAAGTCACACAACAAAACCTGTGGGATACATTAAAGTCAGTCCTTAGAGGGAAATGTATAGCCCTAAGTGCTCACATTAAAAAAAACAGAAAGAGAACAAGTAAACTATCTAACACTGCAGCTAAAAACACTTAAAAGACAACATCAAATGAATCATAAGCCCAACAGACAGGAATAAAAAACAAAAATCAGAGAAGAAATCAATGAAATAGAAACAAAGAAAACAATACAAAAAAAATCAATGAATCCAAAAGCTGGTTCTTTGAAAAGATAAACAAAATAGACATACCTCTAGCCCAGTTAACCAAAAGAAAGAAAGAGCAACTCCAAATCAATAGCAATTGTGATGAAAGGGGAAACATCACAACAGATAAAGAAAAGATCCAATCATAATGAGAATACTCTACTAAATTTGAAAACCTAAGAGAAATGAATGAATATCTGAAATTCTGGGATTCTCCAACACTTAACTGAGAAGAGATTTACAGCTTAAACAGACCCATGACACTTGAGGAAATTGAAGATATAATAAAAAGCCTCCAAATTAAAAAAAAGCTCAGGCCCAGATGGCTTTACAGCAGAATTCTATAAAACATTTAAAGAGGTCTTACAACCATTACTACTCAAACTTTTCAGAAGGATACAGACAGAGGGAAATATCCCAAATTCCTTCTATGAAGCCAACATCACTCTAGTACCAAAATCAGGCAAAGACACAAACAAGAAAGAAAACTATAGACCCATATCATTGATGAACACAGATGCAAAAATTCTCAACAAAATACTTGAAAATTGCATACAGACCCACATCAAAAAGATCATCCATCATGACCAGGTTGGATTCATACCAGAGATGCAGAGATGGTTCAACATACGTAAATCAATAAATATCATAAAACACATAAATGGACTTAAAAACAAAAACCACACAATCATCTCAATTGATGCAGAAAAAGCTTTCAACAAAATCCAGCATCCCTTCATGCTTAAAGTCTTAGAGGGAATTGGACTGGAGAGATCATTCCTCAATTTAATCAAAGCCATATACAAGAAACCCACAGCCAACATCATCCTAATTGGATAAATGTTGGAAGCATTCCCCTTAAAGGCAGGAACACAACAAGGCTGTCCACTATCTCCACTCCTCTTCAATATAGTGCTTGAAATGCTTGGTAGGGCAATAAGGCAAGAAAGCAAAATTAAAGGAGTACTAATTGGAAAAGAGGAAGCAAAACTATCCCTTTTTGCAGATGATATGATAGTTTACCTAAGTGATTTTAAAAACTCCACCAGAAAACTCTTAGAAACAATCAAAAATTTCAGTAAAGTGGTGGGATACAAAATAAACCTAGAAAATTCAGTAGCCTTTCTTTACACCAACAATAAGCAACTGTAGAAAGAATACAAGGAGACCTTCCCAATCACTATAGCCTCAAAAAAAAAATACCTAGGAATAAACCTAACCAAAGACACCAAAGACTTCTACAACAAAAATTTTAAAACCCTGAAGAAGGAGATTGAAAAATGACATCAAAAGATGGAAAGACCTCCCATGCTCATGGATTGGAAAAATTAATATAGTAAAAATGTCCATTCTACCCAAATTAATATACAGATTCAATGCAATCCCAATCAAAACCCATGAACTTTTTGACAGACTTGGATAAAAAATCCTTAAATTCATTTGGAAAAACAAAAGACCCTGAATAGCTAAAGCAACCCTGAGTGAAAAGTGCAATACTGGGGGGATTGCATTACCAGACTTCAAGCTATATTACAGGGCTATAGTCATAAAGACAGCCTGGTACTGGCAAAAAACAGAACCATTGACCAATGGAACAAAATTGAAGATCCAAACTTGAGCTCATATAACTTCAGCCACCTCATATTTGACAAAGGGGCCAAAAAACTCAATGGAGGAAATATAGCATCTTCAGCAAATGGTGTTGGCAAAACTGGATCACCATTTGTAAAAGAACAAAGTTAAACCCCTACCTCTCACCCTGAACAAAAATCAACTCCAAGTGGATCAAAGATCTCAACCTAAAACCTGAAACCCTGAAGGTGATAGAAGAAAAAGTTGGCAACAACTTACAAGACATAGGTGTAGGAAAAGACTTTCTAAATCAAACAGCAGCTGCACAGGAAATAAGCACAACAGCTGACAAGTCAGACCTCATCAAACTCAAAAGCTTTTGTACAGCAAAAGAAACAATCAAGGAAGTGAAGAGAAAACCCACAAAGTGGGACGAAACCTTCACGACTGATACATCAGACAAAGCACTAATGTCCAGAATATATAAGCTACTTAAAAAACAAAGAAGTAAGAAAACAAATGACCTACTCCAAAGATGGAGTAAAGAGCTGAACAGAGACTTCACCAGTAAGGAAGTAAAGATGGCCAAGAAACATCTTAAAAATGTGTTCAACATCATTAATAGTTAAGGAAATGCAAATTAAAACCACACTAAGACATCATCTTACTCCAATAAGACTAGCCAAGATCAAGAAAACAAAAGACACCAAATGCTGGAGAGGTTGTGAGGAAAGGAGAACACTCATCCACTGCTGGTGGGAATGTAAACTGGTACAACCACTGTGTAAAGCAGTGTGGAGAACCCTTAAAAAACTCAAAATGGGGGCTGGAGAGATGGCCTAGCGGTTAAGAGCGCCGCTCTTGCAGAGGACCCATGTTTGATCCCCAGCACCCACATGGCAGCCGAGAACCGTCTGAAACTCCAATTCCAGGAGAACTCCAGTTCCAGGGGAACCCAATACCCTCTTCTGACCTCTGCAGCATTCCACGACACGGATGCACAAACTTGCATGCAGACAGTACATTCATACACATACAGAAATAAATAAAATTAATTTAAAAAATTATTAAAAAAAAACCCTCAAAATGAGCCTACCACCTGACCCAGCCATACCGCTCCTGGGTATATACCCACAAGATGCATCCTGCTGCAAAGATACATGCACAGCTATGCTTATTGCAGCTCTCTTCATAATAGCAACGAGCTGGAACCAACCCAAATGCCCCTCAACTGATGACTGGCTAACAAAAATGTGGTATATCTGCCCAATGGAGTTCTATGCAGCAGTAAAGAAAGTTGACATCATGAGCTTTGCTGGTAAATAGATGGAACTTGAAGCAATTATACTCAGTGAAGTAACACAGTCCCAGAAAAAAAAAAAAAAAGACGAATTGTCTTCCTCATTTGTGGATGTTAACACCAAATCCCCAGTTGGCAAGCAAACTGAGCAACTTCATTATTATATTTCATTGTACCTGAAAGCAACTGTGCTATTACAATGTGAATCTCTAAATGGGCTCTAGAATTGTCCAAACACTTATACTCACACATTGTAATAACCATATATAGATGGAGGATATGTAGTCACATTCCAAAAAAAGAATGTGAAGTTACACGCCTTTATACCTGCATGCAAATTTACTGTTAAAATGTGAATCTCTAAATGTGCATAGGAATCAAACTATAGTTCATTTTCAGAATTTTTAATTTTGACTTATGTGTGGAGTGTATGCATGCATATTTTGGAATAATATTAAAAAATTTAAAAAATTTAAAATATCTGTCTTTTTGTTGTCTGCAAGAAACGCATCTCACCTTCAAGGACAGGCACTACTTTACCCTGAAATGATGGAAAAATATTCCAAGGAAATGGCACTAAGAAAGAAGCAGGAGTTGCAATTCTAAAAAAAAAATAGACTTCATACTAAAATTAATCATAAAAGATAAAGAGGGTTGCTTCATTCTGATCAAAGAACAATTGACCTGGAAGATATTACGGTCATGCCCCAGACACGGGTGCACCTAACTTCATGAAAACAGTAGTAGAGGAGTTTAAGTCACAGATTAACACCAATTCAGTAATAGTAAGGGATTTCAATGCCTCACTATCTGCATTAGACAGGCCAACCAGACAGAGAATAGAGACATCTGACTTAAACAATACCATACATCAAATTGACCTACTACACATCCACCAAATATTCTATCCAAGCACAAAAGAATACACTTTCAATTCAGCACCCCAGGGAACTTTCTCTACTTTTTTGTTGCAATTAATTAATTATTAATTAATTAATTAATTAATTTGTATGAATATACTATCTGCATGTAGGTCTGTGCACCCATGTCATGCAATGCCCTGGAGGTCAGAAGAGGGCGTTGGATTCCAGTGGAACTGGAGTTAAAGATGGTTCTCAGCTGCCATGTGGGTGCTGGGGATCAAACCCTGGTCCTCTGCAAGAGCAGTTGGTGCTCTTAACCACAAGGCTGTCTCTCCAGCCCATGTTCCCTTTAATTTTATATTACTCCAAAATGAACATATATACACTCCACTCATATATCAAATTTACAAAATCTGAAAATAAACTATAGGTTCATTTCAAAACACATTTAACACATTTCAAAACACTTTAACAATTTAACAGTAAACTTGTATGCAGATAAAAAGAAATAAACTTTATATTCCTAAACTGCATAGCAGTTTCAATGTACTTTTGAAAAAAGATTTATTTTTTCTAATAAATCTTATACTTGAATAAAATAGAGACATAAACTTCTAGCTATATATTTGACCACGTACTAGGGCATAGAACAAACCTCAACATATATAAAAAACTGAAATAATTCTATGCATTCCAACAGATCACAATGCAACAAAGCTTAAAAATCAATGTTGAAGAATCTGTAGTAAACACACAAACTCTTGGATATTAAACACCACATTCCTAAATAATGAATGTGTCAAAGAAGAAATTAAGAAGGAAATAAAAATAGTCCTGGAATTAAACTAAAAGATAATACAACACACTAAAACCTCTGAAACACTTTAAAAGGAGTTCAAAGATGGGTGTTTATAGCTCTAAATCCCTACATGAAAAAATCAGAACACAAATAAATGACTTAACATTGCAACTCAAGACTGTGGAAAGGCAAGAACAAACATAATATAGACCCAGTAGATGAAAAGAACAAAAATCAGAGCAGAAATGAATGAATTAGAAATAAAACAGTACAAAGAATCAATGAATTTAAGAGGTGGTGCTTTGACTATATAAACAAGATAGACAGACCCTTAGCTCAGTTAACCAAAAGAAAGAAGATCTCCAACAAAATCAGAGATGAAAGGGAAACATCACAACAAACAACAAATAGGTTTAGAACATTATCAGGGAATACTTAAAAAAAAAAAACCCTGTATTTTAGGCATGTGTGGTGATACACGCCTTTAATCTCAGCACTTGGGAGTTAGAGGCAGGTGGGTCTCTGTGAGTTCAAGGCTAGCCTGGTCTACAAAGCAAGTTCCAGGCTAGCTGAGGCTACAGAGAGACCCTGTCTCCAAAAGACAAAAACAAAACAAAACTCCCTTTACTCTATTAAGTTTGAAAACCTAAAAGAAATGAATGAATATGATAAATCATGGGAATCAAAAAGCTAAGCCAAGAAGAGATCAACAGCTTAAACAACCCCATAACAGATAAGGAAATTGAAACAGTAACACAAATCCTTCTGAGTAAAATAAGCCAGACCCAGATGGATATACAGCAAAATTCCACAAGACATTTAAAGGAATCTGTAACCAATGTTACTTAAATTATTCAAAAAGATAGAAGCGGGGGGAGGGGGCAGTGACTCCCAAATTCCTTATATGGTTCTAGCATCACTCTAATACCAAAACCAGGCAAAGATACAACCAAAACAAAACAAAAACAAAAGCCATACATGGTGGCAAACACCTTTAATCCCAGTCCTCGGGAGGCAGAGGCAGGCAGATCTCTGTGAGTTCAAAGCCAGCCTGGTCTACAGAGTGAGTTCCAGGACAGCTGGGACTACAGGGAGACCCTGTCTCAAAAAGACAAAAACAAAACAAAACAAAACAAAAAATGAAAACTGTAGATCTATGTGTCTTAGTTTTAATGAACATAGATGCAAAATTTCTCAAAAAATACTTGTAAATTGCATATAGATACATATCAAAAAGATCATCCACCAAGATCTAGTTAGTTTTATTCCAGAGATGCAAGGATGGTTCAATATATGTAAGTCAATAAATTTCATAAATTATATAAATAGACTGAAAGAGAAAAATCTCAATAGATACAGAAAAGGCCTTTGACAAAAGTCAATATGCATTTATGTTAAGAGTCCTAGAGGGAATAGGAAAGGGAGAACATTCTTCAACATAATTAAAGCTATATAGAACAAACCCACAGCCAACATAATTCTAAAAGGAGAGAAACTGGAGGAATTCTAATTAAATTTAGAATCCAGAAAAGGCTGTCCACTATCTCTACTTTTGTAATATGGTGCTTGAAACTCTTGCTAGAGCAATAAAACAAGAGAATAAAATTAGAAAAGAAGAGGTCAAATTATTCCTTTTGCAGATGATATGATACCTGTGATCCCAATAAATCCCCCAGAATTGATTAACACTTTCAACAATATGGCAGGTTATAAAATTAGCCTATAGTAATCAGTAGCTTTTCTATATACCAGTAGAAAGCAATTGAAGAAAGAGTAATATTCTTCACATAATTAGAAAAATAAATATCCTAACATTCATTTGGAAACACAAAAGACCCTAGTTAGCCAAAGCATCTTTGAACACAAAGAGCAATACTGTATGTGGGGATTACTGTACTAGATTTTAAATGATATTAAACAGCTACAGTCATAAAACTGCATGGTACTTGGCAAAAAATAGACACATAGATCAAAGGAACATAATTGAAGACCCCAATTTGAGTACGTGCAATTTCGGCACCTGATATTGGACAAAAGTACCAAGAACACTCACTAGAGGAAAGAAAGCATCTTCAACAAATGGTCCTGTCAAAGCAGGATCTCCACCTGTAGAAGAATGAAATTAGACTCTTATCTTTCACCTTGCCCAAAAGTCAACTACAAATGGATCAAAAACCTCAAAACATGATAATCTCAAACTTTTAGAGGAAAACATTGACAATAACTTACAAGATATAGGTGTAGGAAAGGACATTCTAAATCAGATCCCAGTTGCTCAGGAGTTAAGGTAAACAATAAACAAGTGAGACCTCATTAAACTAAAAATCTTCTGTCTAGCAAATGAAACAACCAAGGAATTTGTAGACAAAACCCGTGGACTGGGAGTAAATCTCCACGAACAACACATCTAACAGAGGTTTAACATCCAGAATGTATAAAGAACCCACAAAACAAAGAATCAAGAAAATAAGTGACCTACTTCAAAGATTGGCTAAGTTTCTAAACAGAGAGCTCTCAAAGGAGAAATAAATATAGTTAAGAAGCATTTTTAAAACTGTTCAACATATCTGGGCATGGTGGCAGATGCCTTTAGTCCCAGCACTAGGGAGGCAGAGGCAGGTGGATCTCTTTGAGTTCAAGGACAATCTGGTCTACAGAGCAAACTCCAGGCCAGCTGAAACCTTGTCTCAAAAATACCAAAAACAAAAAACAAAAAACAAACAAACAAAAAAACCTGTTCAACATCTTCAACATCATTAGTAATTAGGAAAATGCAAATTAAAACCACTTTAATATTTCTTCTTATCCAAATCAGACTGGCTAAGATAAAGAACAAATGACACAAATGTGGGAGAGGATATGAGGAAAGGGGAATGCTCATTCATTGTTTGTGGAATTGCAAACTCTTATAACCCCTAAGGAAAGAGCCATGGAGAACTCTTAGAAACTAAAAACAAACCTACCATTTGACCTAGTTATACCACTCCTTGGGACTTACCCAAAGGACTCATCCTATTGCAGAAATAATTGTACATCCATATTTGCTGCTGCTCTTTTCACAATGGCTAAGGCATGGAAGCAACCTAAGTATTTCTCAACTGAGGAGTGGATAATGAAAATGATACATTTATACAATGGAATTATACTTAGTGGTAAATAAAGATGATATCATGAAAATTTCAGGTAAATGGATGGAATTAGAAACTGTCATAATAAGTGAAATAACATAGATCCAGAAAACTAAATGGCATATTGTGGGGAAATCCAGCTTGAATTGCAGGTTGGATTTCCAACTAGCACTGCATAGCCAAGATCCTGGCTCTGCCCCAGGGAGGAGCAAGCAGCATGGCCTAGGTGCGTGATGCTGGGTGGAGCAAGGTGTGCAGTGCCTTGGAGTTGGGTGGCTCATGATTGGTCCTGGGAATTGACGTCATTTGGTTTATAAAAGCAAGAGACCCTCTTCTGACCTCCGCGGCATTGCACGACACGGGTGCACAGACCTGCATGCAAACAATACATTCATACACATACAAAAATAAATAATAAAAAAAATAAAAAAAAAAGTAAGCTGTGGCAACGAGTAAATTTGAATTCCATATTAACATCATAACAGAGTTCCTGGCCAATATTTTTATTAATTATTGTGCACATACAGGCTAATGTAGGCCCGAGTTTCGTTTGGGTGGCCAGTGGACTGCAGAAAGGTTCCCTTTGCGGACCACCAACCTGGGTAGCTTGTGTTGTGAATGTGATTACTGTCCCGGCTTTGGGCAGGTGGGAAGTCATGGTCAAGAGTGGAACACGTGTCTCGTGGGTCCAGGCTAAGGGCCTAAGTTGGAGTTACCACTTAGGTTGGGCAGAGGGAAGTAGCGGGCTGGTCTCTGCGCCGAGGGGCCAGCTCCCCACAGTGTCCGCAAAGCAGATGGTGTGTCCCCATCCCCCTTAACAGGGCGGCGTGGTCCCTGTTCGCCATAAAAAGAAAAGCTTCCTACAGCATATGTTCTCCCTCATATGTAGATCTCAGCACCAAACCCTTATACATGAATGTGTAGCTTCAGAAACCAGGAAATTGGAAATAAGCCAGGGAGTTAAAGGGAAAGAAGGAACCTGGGAGAGAACAGTAGGAAACAGAAGTTCGTAATGGAGAAATGGATAAAATGGGGGTATGTAATGGGAGGGAGGAGGAAGGGTTATACAAGGAACTTTGGGGATAATGGTGAAGGTGTAACTCAAGAGAGGTGGGGCCCTAGGAGACTGGTATTATCAAGGGAGAAATGGGGAACATAAGGACACTTTAAATGGGATGGGCATGGAGAAAGGGTTAGACAGGGAGAGAACAGATATAAATAATGACTAGCTAGTGAAAATTATATTAGTCCAACAACCTACTGACAAATTATGCATACAATATCTCTACATGAGTCTATGTGTACAGCTGAATGTTACTTTTGAAGAAACAGTGCCAGACAAAAGAAATCTTGCTTTGATTGTTGGCCAAGGTAGTCCAAGACACTCCCATAGCTACAGAGGCTATTGACACATATATTGCCACATCTTTTATTGCCTCTCAGAGCTTGAAGGTAAAATGCTATTGCTGAAGACAGGACATACTTCAGACACAGGATTTGGAGCAATGAAGCTGGAATTGACTTGGAAGCCACTCGCCCTGAAGGCTAGCTCTCATAGCTTTGGAGAATACTATTCAAGCTGCTAAGGGAGAACAGCAATTGATCGGAAAACACCAGCTTCTAGGACAAATAACCACATCAGTGACCAGCACAGAAAACATTGGTGTAGTTAGTGGCACATTTATCTTGGAGGTAATCAACAGCTACCTAATTGGACTTAAATATGACTCAATGGGAGGAAACTCATGTGTGATACTATAAGCATAACCAAGTAAACATGACTGGAGAGGTTATAGACCTTAGAGAAAGCCCCAAATCTGTTACATGCTTAGAAAAGTATAATTTCTTATTATGTGTAAAATGTGTATCCTTATATTTACAGACCAGAATCCTAGTCACCACTCATCAAGGAAGCTTTCTTTTCACCAGTCAGAAAATATTACAGAGTACCACAACTAGTCATACATAGACATTGTTTGTGAATTGTCCAAGCTTAAGTGGCACATCTACAATGCAGCCTCTACACCTAAGGCTCACAGAGCATCTAACAAGGGTTAAAGAAGATACTAATGAATCTCTCAATACTCATTAATGAAGCACATGGCTAGGAACTTGCAAAGTCACAAAGCAGAATGTGGGATGTTGAACAGGATTCCTATATTAAACTTCACCCACCCAGTGCTCAGGGACCATTGCAGAATAGGGGTCAGAAAAGTGGGAGGGAGACCAAGCTGAAACTGTTGTATGAACTGAACAAAAGCTCAATTTTAAAAAGTGAGAAAAAAAATTGACACAGATTTTCTGTTATCTGGCAAAAACATTCCATCTAAATAAGCAAAAGTGCAAAAAAAGTTGATATCTTATTTGGTACCAGAACCTACAGAAATACCTAATAGTAGTTTTTAGATGCAATTATACTAATGAATATTCAAAGATTTAAACCTTATAGCAAGAATTGGAATGGAGGGGCATGCTGGAGAGATGGCTCAGTGGTTAAGAGCAAGGCTGCTCTTCCAGAACACCTGAGCTTGATTCCCAAAAACCACATGGTGGTTAACAACTCTTCCTAACTCCTTTTCTGGGGGATCTAGAACTCTATTCTGAACTCTGGGGGTAGTGCCTGCATGGGCACACTTATATACACACAGGCATAACATTCACTCATGTAATATAAAAATAAATATATAAATAAATATATAAACAACAATTTAAAAATAATTCATTATGATCATTTATTATTATTTTAAACACAAATAATCTGATATTTGAAATATTAAGAAATCTAAGATAATTCAAGATAATAAATGATCAAGGAATGAAATCCAGGTCCAACTAAGAACAAGACCTATGGTCCTTAATCTCATGTAATTTTGATTAGGGTATTGTGGGGAAATTCAGTTAAGTTGACTAACCAATAGAACCTCCCTGGCTACACCCATGGAGTGTGATATAGTGATGCAAAGATTTAGGATTTGGCCCTGGGATGTGAGTCACACTGGGTATATACAGCAGCCATTTTTTGAATAAAGTTCTCTCTACGTTTGTACACCATAACTATGCATTTCTGTGTGGTGCTTTCCTGCACATTTTGCACACATGGCTCACCCTGTGAATAAATGGGACACTAATGGCACCCAGTGTTGGGTGCCAGAATGTGAGATGCTTCTCTTGCTATAAGCAAGAGAAGCACAGTCCTGCTAAGGGAAGGGGAGCACACTGGCTGCCTGCAGTCACTGAGGGGAACTGACCCCTTGGGCAGAGGTCAGTTGGTTACTTTTGTAACCCAACCTGAGAGGTACTTACAACACAGAGCCTTAGCCTGGGAAGTGAAGTGCTTCCCATCTGGCTATGCTTTCCCACCTGCCCAAAGACTGCTGGTCTCTGGACAGGAATTTCAGGCTGATGGCTGATGGCCTGTCTTCAGCCTACACCCACTCACAATTCGTTCCACAGATTGCTGACCTGATTGGTCTCTATCAAACCCCAAGCTACCTTACCAGGCTGGTGATCTGACAGATTCCCTGTCCAACCCTCTAACCACCAACACTTGAAATCCAAGCCTGCTTTGGCCTGTATACATGCAAAATAATGGACCGGAGATTCTTGTCTGATAGTGAAAAGAATCCATTTATTCCCTCACAGCACTTTGTTTTTATTTTTTATTTTTTATTTTTTTTTAATTTAATTTTTATTGATGGTTTGTGCATTTTATACATCATTTTCCAATTCAGATCAGGCATATTTCCCTTTCCCTTCCCCCCCACCCCCACCCCATCCCAGATCATGTATTCTGCCATAACTGTCCTGCATCTTTCAGGTTTTTTTTTTTTTCATTTTTTTAGCTATAAGTGATAATCCATAAGTATAAGCATCCTTCGTGGCAAAACCAATCTATAGACGTTGTGCCCAAACCCCCACAGTCCACCATCCAGGGAGGTTGACAGGTTGTTTGTTCAATCAAGTTGATCAAATGAGTGTCCAGACTACATCGCTGTAGTTTCACCTTCACCCCATCGCAGCCTTTACATTCTACTACAGCCCGCCCCTCTTCCGCAGATTGTTCCTAGGCTTAGAAAAGGGGCACAGGTTGATGAGAAGAAAAACTGGTCCTCTCTCTCTGGAGTGTTGTCTTGGATTCTGGTAATTCTGGCTGTTTCCTTTCATGGCTGACGTTCCAGGAATAACCTTTCGACCTACTAATGAAGACAACAATTAGATATAGTATTTAAGCAGCACGATAGTTATGGTAGGTTACTGTGCATAACATATGTTTGGATGATGTTAATTCATGAATTACATTTTACCCCCTGATAAATATAACAGGGTCTTACTGTGGCTTATGACATCTCCTAACCTGTAGAGGATGTAGGCTTGTGGGCATCAGCCATGGTATTCCCCAAGGAGAGAGCCAACAGCCAATAGATTTGGGATACAGGCACAGGCTGCTCTGCTGCACAGTATTTCCAGGCAGGTGAAGTGTAGCTGTGCTGATGGTGGAGTCTTGTTGACTCAGGAGACCGTATTGCTTTATTGGTTTATGTGCCTTTGGAACACTCTCTGGCATTCCAGAGGCCATCTGTACACCTTGCATGTGCGGCTTCAATACATCCCTCCCATGTTAACGTCAGGTCTTCGGCAGCAGGGTCTTATCTCCTCCTCCTGCAGGTATCCCAACTTAAGGGGCAAGGAGCCCTTACCTTTTGGGGCCTTGGATCCCCTGGCCACATCCCCCTGGTAGAACACCTTGCTGATGTCGAGCTCCTGCATAATATACTTTGCCTAAGTGAAAGCCCAAGGACTTAGTATTATATTTGGTTCTGACAGAGTATAATCCTTTCACAGTTTCCTATGTCTTTAGTCAATTAAAGAAGGCATTTTCCGGTTTTATAAGAGATTACCTCTATAATAGTTGTCCTCAATTACAGTTGGAAAATGACATCATCATCATCATATTTCTCCTTGTTCTATGGGGGGGGAGCAAGAAAGTCATATCAAAACCTTTGTGGCACCTAAGTAAAGTTTCATTAGGACTCATTATAAAAGTTATTACATGTAGGATCCACAGAAGGTTCATGTTTATGGCAACTGAGGCTTTTCTTCCTTTCAGTGTTCAGACGGGTCAACCTTTCATTGCAACTTTTTGGTACATCCTACTCAATGCAAACTGTATCTTTTCTTTCTCAGCCGTGTTTAGTTGGTGACTTTTGTCCTGTTTGGAACAAACAAATCTTTTCCCATATTTAGTTTTAAGATTGAATTGCAAGTTTTTTGACTAGAAGGAGCAAAAAGCTGGAACCAGCCCAGGTGCCCCTCAACTGACGAAGTGATAGAGAAAATGTGGTACTGGTATACAATGGAGTTTCTATGCAGCGAAAGAAGACAACATCAGAATTTGCAACTTGCAGGTAAATGATGGAGACTGGAAGACATTATGTTAAGGTGAAGTAACACAGCCCAGAAAAACAAACGACAAATGGTTTCCCTCATTGTGGATGCTAGTCACCAACAACCCGAATAAATATTTCTCATGGAGAGGGATGCATAGTAAAAGAAAACAACAGAAAGATGCATCAGAAAATGGACTGAATGGTGAATTGGGAAGGGGGATGGGTGGGAGAGGGACACGGATGTATATTCAATCAAGGCATATTTAATTGATGTGAGTTCAGCAAGTACTCAGTTTCACCTAGACACTGTCTACAGGATACATGGTGTTTTAGGACTTAGTAAAAGTAAATATGTGTATATTAAACAACATTGGTTTACAGACTCTGATAAAAACGGTAATGCATCTGAGTTAAATGTAGATATAATTTGCTGTTGTCCACATTTGTTTTACACAAAATCTCTAGAGCAATAACTTTGGGATTGGCACATACAAATGTTCTCTATAATTTCTCTGTTGTACAGTATCACCTTGTAGCATTCTCTTTAAGATGATTTAAAGCAAAAATTAAGTTTGCTTCCCAAGTTAATCATATATAGTCACCCAAAACAACATGGGTGAATTTGATGAAATCTGTGCCTTGATTCCACCCTATAATTATGTATAATACAACTGTCTTCTGGAGACTCATGGGTTAAAAAAAAAGGGGGGGGTACAGACAAGCACTTTGTTTTTATATCCAGAGTGACGACATATCTCAGGGCCTGCTTTTGGACTCCCTACCTCAGGTTCTGTGAATATCATGAGTTCTTGTTAGGGTTTGATTCCAGGGGGCTGTCTCACAGGTTTGCTAATGCAAGCAGATCCCACCTAGGGCCAGGTTTTGGTACAAACAGACAAGCAGGTAATTCTTTCTACCTACAGGGTATCCAGTAAAACTGAGATTTCCTTTCCTCCAGACTTACTCTAAGAAGTTAATTAATTCCCTTATAAATGATGGGATGAATTTGAACCAGTTATGTGACTCTCCATGCAATTTAAAGCCAGGAAACATTTTGCCTGAAAATGGACTCCTTAATACATTCCCAAACAATAATTTCAAATATGATGTCAGCTTAGGTTTTCAGAACACAACTCAGAATTAGGCACCTGGCAGCTGCTGGAGAGAGTGAACATATACCTCTTACTGTGGGTTAATTTAATCAACATATTACCCTTGGCACTGGAAAAGATAGTTTGTTATTATGATAGAAAAATATAAAGGAGATAAATTCACCTGTAATGAATCCTTCATTCAGCATTTACTGTGTGGAAGCAGGCCTAGCCCTGTTTCAATGCTGAAACCAGAGGTAGAAAGGACTCCTATGTCTGTTAGATTCTGAACTTTGTGTGTCAGGAATTGGGTTAGACTAGAACATTGGGAATCATAGTACCTTAATCTTAGTGATCCCAAATTCTATACCCACAACCCAAATAATGGAGGGAGAGAACTGGCTCCCATAAGTTGTCCTCTGGCTAAGGCACACATGGTATAAAAAAGAAGAAGGAAACATATTAGTTCGAAACCATATAAAATTATACCTACAGTATCTCTACATGAATACATGTATATAGCTGAAGGCTATATAACAAGAAACAGACCTTACAGATACTTTCCTTCAAATTTTTGGCCAGGGTAGTTCAAGATACTCCTCAAATTACACAGGATATTGTCACAGCCCTTGATTGCTTTCAAGAGCTTGGCTGTATGACCCTGTTGGTTAAGACAGGTGTCCTAGTTTGTCTTCAATTGCTGTGATGAAACACTCTGACCAACACCAACTTGGGGAGGAAAGGGTTTATTCAGCTTACATCTCCTGGGTCACAGTTCATTACTTAGGGAGCCCAAGGCAGGAACTCAGGGAAGGAACCTGGAGGCAGGAGCTGAAGCACAAGCCATGGAGGAATGCTGTTTACTGGCTTGCTCCCCTGGCTCATGCCCAGTCTGCCTTCTTATACAGTACACAACAACCTGCCCAGGGTGGCATCACTCATTGTGGGCCGGGCCCTCCCACACTGCTTGACCATCAACACAATACTCCACAGATGTGGCCACAGGCCAATCCAATGGAGCCAATTCCCCAGTTGAGGCTCCCTCAACCCAGGTGTGTCAAGTTGACATTTAAGCTATCCAGCACAACAGGACATACTTTGGACAGAGGGCATGGAGCAATGGAGCTGGAACTGACTTTGAATCCACCTCTTTGGAGACTAGCCCTCATAGTTTTGGAGAACAGTATGTAAGCTTCTAAGGGAGAACCATCAATTGATGGTCTATCACCATTTTAAGACTTAATAACCACAATAATGACTGGCACAGCAAAGTATATTGATATAGTAGTGGAAGTTTATCCTGGGGATAGTTAACAGCTACCTAGTTGGATTTAAAGCCCACACAATGGGAGAGAACTCAAATGTACTGTAAACACAGCCACATAAGGATGGCTGGAGAGGTCATAGATCTTAGAGAAAACCCCAAGGCTGTCACATCCCTAAACAAGTCTAATTTCTTAGTATGGGCAAAATAAAGATTTTTGTATTAATAAATAATTATGCTAGTTACCATGCATCAAAGAAGCTTCTTTTGTGGCAGATGGAGACTTTTACAAAATTTCACAAGTAATAATATGTAGAGATTAAGTGTCTGTAAAACGTCCAACTCTAAGTGACACATCTACAGTAGAATCTCTACACCTAAGGCTTACAGAACCTAATGGAACACAGGGAAGAGAGAATACTAATGCATCTTCCAACTGCCATCAATGAAGCTCCCTCCTGAAACAGAGGGCAGTGAACAAAAAGTGCCACCTATGTCCAAAGTGTATAGTACACGAGTCTGCAGAGTGTGGGTCCTTGGACAGGACTCCCACATTAAACTTCACCCATCTAGGACTCAGGGACAATTGCAAAAGTCAGGGATTATAACAGCCACAGGAGGAGGTGCATAACCACATGAATAAAGAGTCTTATAAGCTCCTAGAAAATTGTGCGTATGAACTTATAGTGAAGGAGACCAGCCACAAGATGTGTGCAAACACAAGCAGACAAAAACCCAGAATAGAACTCTGAAAATAGGCAGCAGGCCCCAAACGTAGCTTAAGAGCTGTTGGAGAGCTGATTACTATCTGAGAAGAGATGATCTTTAAATGAGTGACTCTAGATAGGCTGACTAGACTCCAGTAGATGAACATTCAGTGAGGTACATCAGGGGATACTACTTGATGTACCTTAACATAAATGACAGAATGCACGAACTCTGGAGGTATGGCAGGGGGAAGGGGTTATAAAGATGATTAAGATGTTGTATATAAGATACAATTTACTCATTGTCCTGTAATTGCTTCATCTAAGCTATTCAATAGGATCCATATAATTTATGAATATGACAGTCCATTAGCTCATCTAACTTAGTCAAAAAGGTGACTATAGGCAATGAAAGTTTGCCAAATGTGGCAAAGAAAGAGATTTAGTGTGTCTGTAGTGCTAGGAATGACCTCAGAAAAAACCTACTTCTCACTTCTCAATATAATATAGTTTTTATTATGAAAGTTATTTGTTATCACTCACTACCAGGGCCCAGAAGTGAAACATAATGCAAATACATTATCCTTTGTAATATAGGCTTGACATGTACTTCCCTAGTGAAGTTGTTTTCTAGGGAACTAAGTCTTAATTATTTAATACTTTCAAAGTCAATAAATTACTGGAGAGGAGGAAAAGGCCTTGTTTGTGAGTGAAATTTCTTGGTTAAATGAAAGTTGTCTCATGCAGTAAGAAATTACAACAAGGTATCATTTAATAATAGGATGTAATATTTTAAAATTACTGTTTAGAAACATATTGCTTGATATTAAAATGACTTTATATAAATGCTGTGTCCTCAATTTAAAAGGACACTGCTAAACCCCTTAGGATGGAATAGGCCTTTTCTCAACCTAATTAAATTAAATACAGTATACAGCATCTCTCTCAAAGATTAACAGAATGCATTTCTAGTCAGTTTAAGTGTTGCCTATGGCAGTATTTTTTTCTAATTTAATTAAAACTGTTCCTTTATGAAGAATAAGCTTGCAGCATAATCCCTGTTACATTTATATTACATTTATATTTCTAAATCCTGTATGGCAGAAAGCAAGGAGTGACGAGAAAGAAGAAAAAGGAAAAGGGGGACAAAGGATTAAGTTCTAAGTATTTAAGATAAAGTTAAGGTCATATTTAATGAGAAGAAACAGTTCATTTCCAAAATGAGATTGAGTGGAGATAAATACTGGATCCTTCGAAGTATGTGATTTCCTATAAAGGCTGATAAAGTTTGTTCAGTTTGGTATCACATACAAAGTCAGATGTGACTCAGAAGTATGATATTGCAAGCAATTAGCACAAGCACATGGCCTATTCAATAGCAAACAGCCTGAGGATATCTACGGACCCATGGGAAAACTTTGATATCCTTCTAACTCTCTAAGTCTGGTCTCTTAATCAGTATTACATAGCATCATCATCTTGAATTATTCATAATTTTTGTCCTTAATGTAGACTATCCATTTGTTTTATTCAGTCCTTATCCCTGCATATATTAAAAGCTAATATAATCCGAATTAAGAAAAGCTGTGTAAAGAGGACCTAGAGGGTAGAGGAATAAGGAGCTAGTAGAGAAAACATTTAAAATAGGGAAGAATTAGAAGTAATCAGTTGTAAGACACATGTAAAAGAATAATACGTAGTCGAGTTGTGTTCAAAAAATGTACCAGAAATTCCAATTCAATAACCAAAGCAAGTTTTTAAAAGATGCATAATTTATAAACATAGAAAAGAAAATAACAAAACTGGATAAAACTGTTGGCAGAAATGGACATGGTCTGAATGTGCATCCTCTCTCCAGATTCACATGCTTAAAACTTTACCTCCCAAGATGATGATGGTCTTAGGGGAAGAGCTCTTATGATTGGAATTAATGTCTTTATTTTTTTAAATGACTTTGGAGAGCATCTTTGTCCCTTCTATCATGGCTGTTTATGGATGAAGAAGCAGCCTTCCTTGAACATTGTAACCGCCAGTGTCTTGATTTGTGGTTCTTCGCCCATAGAACTATAAATCATAAATTTAGGTGGTTTATAAAGCTTCTGCCTATAGTACATCACTACAGCAGCCCTAGCAGACTGAAATAGCCTTAAAAATAAATATGTAGCCATAAAAACTGTTGTAAGTTAAAAGAATCAATAAAAAATCTCTCACAAGACTCATCCTATCTCACAGATACACACACAGCTGTTTATTGCAGCTCTCTTCGCAATAAGCAAAGACCTGGAAGCAACCCAATCTCCCTCAACTGAAGCCTGGATAGAGAAAATGTGGTACATCTACACAATGGAATTCTACGCAGCAGTAAAGAAATATGACATCATGAACTTTGCAGGTAAATGGATGGAACTTGAAGCCATTATGGTAAGTGAATTAAGTCCCGGAAAAACAAACAAATGGCATCCCTCATTTGTGGATGCTAGCACCAAATGCCCTAGTTGAAAGGCAAGATGAGCAAAGTTATTGTTATATTAATTTTTATCTGAAGGCAGCTATGCTGTTATAATACAAACCCCTTAATGAGCTCTATAATTAACTGATCACTTATTTTCAGACTTTGTGTTTGTGGTATATGTATGAAGGGTATGTATTTATATTTTAGAGTAATATAAAATTAAAGGGAAAATATGAACTCCAAAATATTCTCTGTATATACTATGATTCCAAGTGTATGATATTCGAAATTTAATAAAAATATGAGATGAAATTATATCAGTGGTTGACAGGGAAACGGGACATGGGTATGAGGTGAATATGTGTGGCACAATGGATTTGAGGGTGACAACAAGACTATTTTATATAATATTTTATGATACTTTATATGTAACACCATAGAGTTAAAATTGATTAGTATAGAAACTTTATATATAACATTTATATATAAAATTATATATATGTGTGTGTGTGTTTGTGTGTGTGTGACATTAGATGTCCTTCACCCCATATTATAGGCTTCTCAGCTCAGCTCAGTGCACAGACCTGTGAGTTACCTATTCCTAGCATTCCTCTGTCTACCCCAGTTGTACAGTTGCATGCATCTGTCAGACCTGTAAGTACTGTCACACTTGTGGGTTTCTCCGTACCTGTGAGTTCCCCAAATCCAGTATTCATTCTCTACCATCACAGCACCCAGGCCTGTTCTGGTTCTGTGGCTTCCTGCAGCCAGAGACCTTGGGTTTCCGCCAGTTCTGTGAGTTCTCTAAAGCCAACATTCAGTGTCCACTGTCCCAGCTCCAAGCCTGCTCTTGGGCAGCATTCTATACTTTTCAGATTTGTCAGTTCCCCCGGACTTGTGAGAACGCCAGCCCCAGTGTTCTCTTTCCACCATCCTACTCTCCAATGCCTCACTGCATGGTCCAACCTTTGCACTGTCCCATCTTGGTCAATTCTGGAGAACTTCACACGCCTTCGAAGCCATCTGCACACTCCCCCACATAGCTGGGATTTTGGAGCCAGTACATCATCCCAGGCAGACCCAGTCAAGAGTTACATTGTCGTGTTTTCTTGAATACCATTGGTCTGGAATTGTCCTTTGTCCTTCCAATAACAAGTCAACACTGATTTGTCTGCTATCCTGCATCCTTACCAGTCACCCACCCTATTTGCTGCTCTAGGACCATGTGGCATCTGTCCTAGAACCTCAAGCTCATAAGATAGCCAATTGCACAAAGACTGCTTCTTACACCCCACTTGCATCTCAGTACAAACTGGCCACAAGACAGAATACCAAGCACTTCTCAAGTAGATCAGAACCTGACAAGTTAAGCTAACCAGCAAACAAAGATACAACAGAGGAGATCACCTTCCAATACCAAGAAGTACCACCAGCACTGACAGATGCCTAGATCTCTTTGGAAACACACAGACATGAATATCCAAGATAGTAAAAGTCTCCTCCAGGTACTAGCACCCCAATTATAATGTTTCCTAAGAAGGGCAACCTAGTTAATGAGCAAGACAATGATTTCACAATAGCAATTATAAATTAGTTAAGAAACTCAAAAAGGATATGAACCAAAGACTGAATGAAGATCATGAAAACAGTTGAAAGAAATAAAAATTCAAGGCATTAAAGTAAAATTTAAAAAGTGATGGAGTCCTCTAGAAAAGTAAGACAAATAAAACTTGAAAGGAAAAATGGAGGAAGACAGACAAAAAGCTCATAAGAATAGCTGAAATACATTGGATCAGGTAGAACAGAGAATATCAGATCTCAAAGACAAGGTCAAGGAAAGGAATGGCTCAGTCAAAGAAAAGGACAAATCTAAAATACCCAGGAATGCAATATATAAGACCCCTGGTACCCATTGATTCCTCCATTCATCCGTTTGCTTAGTGACTTTGGAACCTAGCTACCCGCTGGAAATCCAAAACCGACTTCCAACCGATGTGGGGACGTGGAAACCCAGCAGCCGGTTATCGAGCACGACGCCACGACATGCATCTCGGCTGAAGGCCTGCAGACCCTCACCCAGTTCTCAGCACGCCTGGGAGCCGGGTCTGCTGATTCTCTTAGAGACCAGAGGACCGAGGTGAAAGGAAACGCATCGAGTCACTGGGCAAGTCAATGATCACATTAGAATAGGCCTCCACGTCTGGCCCTTCTGTCCCGTTCTACAGTTTTTGCTCCTTCCAAACACTGAGACAGTGTGTAAAGGCCTGTAAAAGCAGAAGTGATGTGCTCCTTCGGGGTGAGGGACTCAAACGGCTTCCGGAAGATCTGTAAAGCTCGGTGGCAGTGAAGTCATCCTGTAGCAGGGTCCAGCCTGCTGCGGCCTGGACAGCCTGACCTGCCGCCTCCAGTGACTCATCTGCTTAAGAACATGTGGCAGAAAGCTCAGCCTTGCTTGGCCTCCTGGCTTCAACTGGTCTGCCACAATGCTGCTTTTCTTCTTTGACCTAACCAGAGTTAATTCCCAGAAGCCTTTCCTGTCTGTTTCATCCATTTGCCCTGGGCCGCCTCCCTGAACCCTTGTGAGTAGTAATAATGGGTAGCAAAATGCAGTGCCTACTGGACTCCAGACACGGTATTCAATTCAGGTACACACAAAGAAGAGAAGAGCCCAACTGTGGGGCTGGAGAGATGGCCTAGCGGTTAAGAGCGCCAACCACTCTTGCAGAGGACCCGGGTTCGATCCCCAGCACCCACATGTAGACCGAGAACCGTCTGAGACTCCAATTCCAGGAGAACTCCAGTTCCAGGGGATTCTGACACCCTCTTCTGACTTCCGCGGCGTTGCACAACACAGGTGGACAAACTTGCATGCAGACAGTACATCCATACACATACAAGAATAAAAAACCAAAAAAAACCAAAAAAAAAAAAAAAAAACCCAACCAAACCCAGGAATTATAGGTGAAGAAGAGGAGAAATCCAGGTAAAGGCACAGAAAATATTTTCAACAAAAATCATAGAAAAAGGGGCTGGAGAGATGGCCTAGTGGTTAAGAGCGCCGACCGCTCTTACAGAGGAACCGGGTTCGATCCCCAGCACCCACATGGCGGCCGAGAACCTTCTGCAACCCCAGTTCCAGGGGAACCCGACACCCTCTTCTGACCTCCGCGGCATTGCACGACACGGGTGCACAAACTTGCATGCAGACAGGACATTCATACACATACAGAAATAAATAAAATAAAAAAAAATCATGGAAAAAAAAAATCCCCAAATCTTAAGAAAGAATACCTATCGAGGCACAAGAGGCATGTGGAACACCAAGTTGACAGTCCCAGAAAAGAAACTTCCCACATTGCATAATAGTCAAAACACTAAATGTACAGAGCAAAGAAAAGATATTGAAAGTAGTTATAGAGAGATCAAGTCACATGTAAATGTAATTCTATTAGAATAACTGATGAGTTTTAGACTGGAGATTATGAAAGCCAGAACGGCTTGGAATGATGCCCTATAAGTCATGAAAGAACGCAGATGTCAGCACAGACTACCATATCTAGCAAAACTAACAGTTATAATCCAAAGATAAGGAGCAACTTTTCATGATAAAATCACATTCAAGGAATTTATATCCACTAACCCAGTTCAACAGAGACTATGAGAAGGAATACATAGGTCTGAAGAGAAGATTAAACATTTCAAGAGGGTACAAGGAATCAGTAACAATTCCATTACAGTTAATCAAAAGAGTTCTTGGGAAAAAATACCAAAACACCAACATAACAGGAATTAATAAACATAGGTCAATAATAACTCTCAGTATTAAAAGTCATAATTCCGTAAAAAAAAAAAAAAACGCAGGTTAGCTGATTGGTTTAGAAAACAGGATTCATCAATTTGTTTCCTCTGGGAAAGACACCTCACCATCAAACATTGACACCACTTAGGGCAAAAGGGTGTATTCCAAGCCAATGAAACTAAGAAACAATCAGGCCATATATATACATATATATATATATTATATATAATAAATATATATAAATATTAATTCATAATATATATGTACATAATATATATTATAAAATATATATATACATATATTACAAAATATATATAATGTACATGAATATTAATTTATAATATATGTGTATATAATAGATTATAAAAAATATATACATATATTATAATATATATATAAAATATAAAAAATATATTATATATAATATATTTTATAATATATAATAATTTATATATAATATATTATATATTTTATATATAAATATATTTTTATATATAATTATAAAAAATATATTATATATATATAAATATATAATATATATTTTATAATATCTGAAAAAATAGATTTTGAACTAAAAATAATTAGTTTTACAGTCATTAAAGGAAAAATCCAACATGAGGCTATTACTCACTTATATGTACTCAAAACAGGGGTAAATAATTTTATAAAAGAAATCATTAGATCTAAAATTACAGATTGATCCCAAGACAGTGATGGTGAGTGAATTCAATACCCAGCTCTCAGCAATAGATAATCTAGATAGCAACTAGATAGAGAAGCCCCAGAGACAAATTATATCATAAATCAAATGAACCTAAGATATTTACAGAACATTCTAAACATCAAAGAATACACTTTCTTTCCAGAAATTTGTGGAACTCTCTTCAAATTTGATCACATATTAAGACATTAAAACAAGTCTCAACAACTTAAAAAAAAAACTGAAATAACCTCCTGCATTCTATCTGATCACAAATCAATAAAGCTGAATATCAACAACTGTAGAAATGAAAAAGAGTACACAAACGTGGAATGTAAGCAACACAAAAGTGCATAAAAATGGGTCAAGGGAGAAATAAAGAAATAAATAATAATTTCCTAGAATTGATTGAAAATGAAAACACAACATTTGAAAATCCATGAGACAAAGTAAAGACAGTCCTAAGGGAAAAGTTTGTAACACTAAGTGCCAGCATTAGAAAATTAGAGATATCTAATATTAATAACAATGATGTACATACATGAAGGCCTTGGAAAATGAAGAGTAAACAACACAGAAAAAGAGTAGACAGGAAGGGATAAGCAAAACCAGGGCTTAAATTAATTAAATAGAAATGAAATACATAATACTCAAAATTAAGAGTTCTTCATTTGAAAAGATTAACAAGACTGACAAACCTATAGCCAAATTAAAAGAAAGAGAGTGAAGACCCAAATTAATATCTCATAGATGGAAATAGAAACATTAAAACAGACCCCAAGAAAATTCAGAAAAGAGTAAGGACAAACTTTAAAATTCTATATTCCACTAAAGTTAAAAATGTAAAATAAATAGATTTCTATAAAATTAATTTTACCAAAGTTAAATTAAGATGAAATAAATAATTTAAACAGACCTATACTAACCAACAAGGTAGATACAGTAATTAAAATCTCTTAAGTAAATAAGAACCCACAAGTACATGGTTTCAGTTTAGAATTCTGTCAGACCTTCAAAGAAAAATATTAATAGCAAATACTCTTCAAACAACTTATATGCTGATCTCTTTGATAAGCATAGATGAAAAAATATGCAAAAATTCCCAGTAAATTATAAACTGAATGCAAGAACACATCAAAAATATTAACTGGCATGATCAAATAGACATCATACTAGAGATACAGGCATGGTTTAGTATTTGTAAATCCACCATATAAACAGACTAAAGGACAAAGTTCACATGATCATCTTAGCAGATACAGAAAAGGCCTTTGTTAGAATCTAACATCTATTCATGATAAATGTCATGGAGAATGTAGGAATACAAGTAACATATCTGAATATAATAAAAGCAATATTTGGGGCTGGAGAGATGGCTCAGCAGTTAAGAGCACTGACAGCTCTTGTAGAGGACCCAGGTTTGATTCCCAGCACCCACATGGTGGCTAAGAACTGTCTTTAACTCCAGTTCTAGAGGAATTGGACGCCCTCTTCTGACCTCCATGGCATTGTACAACATGGGTGCACCAACCTACATGCAGACAGTACACTCATACACATAAAAATATAAAAATAAAATAAAAGCAATATTTAACAGGGCCCCTCTGTGGTTCTGTCCATTTATTTCCATGGTGGGCCAGGCCATGCAGGAAGCACATGTGTGAGAATTACAACACATAGACACATGGTGGGGTATGAATTCAAATACAGAATGGTACTTTATTTAAAATGAGCAGATTTTATAGGCAGTGTGACCTCACCTTCCAAGGTCCCATCCCAGACCTTCGCAGCATCACATCCCAATCCATGGGCATAGCCAGGGAGGTCTCTTGACTCTCACATGTGCCTCTGGGAGGCACTGGATGGGAGGCTAGCCCATGCATACCTAAACTCAAACTGGATTTGTCTACACCCCCCTCCTTTTGCATTAGCCTCCACAAGCTCAGATCGTATTATAAAAATAGTGCTCAACTATCTTTGTTTGGCCTCAATGGCCATGACTCCTCTGTAAAAAATACTAAGACTAATTTATGCCATAATAAAAACTTAATATGGAGAAAACCAACCAGTAAGTACAAGTAACATTTACATAAACCCAATTAGCAAACATCTGTGTCCAATTTTACACAGATAGAGAATTTGTTTGTATTCCAAGGTCTCAAGTTGGGCTGGAAAGACCTCCACATGTAATTATGCTGACCAAATGAAAGTCCAGTTTGTATTTGCTGTGATCTCATGAATTACCCCCATCTCCTCAGCCGTTAGACACCGATTTGCCCCCTTTTCTGTGAGTGGTTGCTAGGACTTGGGGAAAAGTGAAGGAAAGGGTGGGAAGTAAAATGGTCCACTTTCCTTTGAAGTGACACCTCCATCAGACTCTCAGGTCTGTCCAAGATTTGCTTTCCATGGGTGGTCAGCTCATTCAGGGGTCTGTTTCTTAATTCTACTAATAAAACAGAAATAGCAAGAAGTACAGGCACTTAAACAAACATTAATTATAATGACAAGTCATGTTATGGACATAGGCATAAATGTTCAGATGGTATGTTAATCTAAGAACTGAGGCATTTGTACCAAGGGATGACAACAAATTTCTATTGTGGCCTATAATGTCTCTAAGTCACTAGAGAGTGCAAGCTTATGGTAACAGCTGTGTGCTCCCCCCACACACACAAGGAGTGGGCTAATAGCTAACTAACGTTTGGGGTACACAAATATTAGGCTGCCACTCACTGTACAAATCTCCAGGCATGTGAGTTGTAGCAAGTCTTGCTTGACTCAGGAGAGCATTACCATTCAGTGGTCTTCGTGGTTGTTCTCTGGCACCATGGAGACCAACTAACTGTCCATTTGTAGGCTAGGTCTCTAAAAATCCTTTTCATGCTAAAGCCACGTCTTCAATAGTTGGGTCTTACCACCTCTTTTTGTGTGCATCCCAATATTATAAGAAAATAGCCTTTGTTTGGGGGCGCTTTTAGGAACCCCCTAGACAACAGCTCCTTGTTAAAGGTAGTCTGTATCTGGTACTATAAGCTTTTATCCATCCATATGTCTCACCTGACCATGAAGAAAAATCTAGAGGTAGGGCAATTATCCAAAGAGACAGGCACAATTGTCCATGCTACCCTACCTTTTAGATGTATAGACAAATCAACTCCCCTACTGGTACTAAATTCATCTTTCATTAGTATGACTAATTTAACCATTAAGCTTTTAAACATTTTATAATTACACTTGGTCCTGATACCCCTTTAATTAAGTTTAGGGGACAAACGACATCCCTCCAACAGATCTCTTGCCTGTTAATCAAAGGAAGCAGACAAACAAATCCTATAAGGAATCACCGCCATAATAATTGACTCTTAACCCAGAGAGATGCTAGCAGGAACACTTATGTATCACCCTGTTTGTTGGTTCCCTGAGAAGTAGCCTTTTCTCAGAATTTTCCCATTGTTTTTTGATGTTTAGATAGGCCAATTTTTCTGTTTGTGGCTTCTGGTCCATTTCTATGGTCCAAGAACAGACGCATCTTGCAGGCACCCAAGTTGGTCATGTCTCTGTGGGAACATACAAGCAAACCCTCTTCCCATATTAGCAAAAGATTTGGGTTGTCATTTTCCACTTTAAAATAAAAAAAAATTGACAAAAACGTTTAAAATAGAGAGTACTGTATTTAACTGTATCCCATAGGGAGCCATATTACCCCCCCTTTGCATTAGCACTACAAATAGGAAAGTATCTTTTGTTTTACTGACTTTTATATTTTGATCAATAATTTTTTTAATTTTTTTTATTATTTCTGTATGTGTATCAATGTACTGTCTGCATGCAGGTCTGTGCACCCGTGTCGTGCAACGCCGCGGAGGTCAGAAGAGGGACTCGGATTCCCCTGGAGCTGGAGTTCTCCTGGAATTGGAGCTTCAGATGGCTCTCGGCCGCCATGTGGGTGCTGGGGATCGAACCCGGGTCCTCTGTAAGAGCGGTCGGCGCTCTTAACCGCTAGGCCATCTCTCCAGCCCCTTGATCAATAATTTTTAAAAGGCATTTGTACTACATACCCATAGATAGGAACCAAGTTGCAAAGGTCCACTAATTCCATTTAAACTGTCTCTTATTAGACTGTATGCTGTTGGTTCAGGGAGGCAAAACCCAGTCTTTCTTGAGCCAAATTATCTTGTAGGCAAAAGAAATGTTACAGGTAGTATTAAACAATACAGAAAAATATACAGAACATTTCTGTACATTAAATCCCAAATGTCTCATTGGAAATCTAGTACAAATTAGGAGTAAACAAATATTCATAGCAATTTGTATTTCCAATTAGGTTCAGTGTATTACTAATTTTATATTAAAATATTTAACCACTTTTATTTAATATAGACATTTTAATTTTTACTAACACATTAAATATCATATAATGTGCACATAAAGCTTGGGCAAAAGCTGAACATCTGTTAAATAAACCTTGACCAGACATACAATTTGTCTTTTAAATTACTTTATTGAATTATGACACTAGAGAAATTAAGCTTATTTATGTAAATTTGTCCTTTACCTATTATAATAAATCCCTAAACACATTATTTTAAAGTATAAACATTATAAAGCAAATTTTAAATGCCCAATTTTCTTTAAACATTTTGAGATGCTTTCTTTAGATTTGGCATAAAACTCTGTTTGATTTAAAGATGTTTTATCTAGTGGTTAAAATTTTTACAGATAAAATACATTCAAATATATCTTAGAATTGCATTTGGAATAGAAGTAATTATTTTTTAAACTAACTTATATCCTTAATGACTAAAAACTCTATTACACTTTAACATTATGAAAACCCATTTGTCTTTGTCTCAGATGTTGAAGGAGTATAACCAGTAGGTGGCAGTACAAACCCACTAAAACATTTAATTTTTATTACACATTTGTAATTTTATGAGTTACCCTTAATAAAGACAAATAAATTACAGACACAACCATAACCTTTGTTGAAATCAATTTATCTGTTAGCTTTTGATTGTATTAACATACTTGAGTCTGCAATGGAAGAGCCAGTTCCAATCTAGAGTCAGCTTTCTCTTAATTTAAACAAGTACATTCTAAAATTTTATATAAAACAATTAAAAATCGTTAATACCAAAAGGTATAAAACAAATAGCTTCTACGATTTGAACCTATTCATCCTTGTTTACAGTTGTCTCTTTAACAGACATAAACCTGGGCTGGAAAAATGGTCTAGTGTTTAAGAGCACTGACCATTCTTGCAGAGGACCCGGGTTTGATCCCCAGCACCCATATGGTGGCTGAGAACCATCTTTAACTCCAGTTCCAGGGGAATCCAACACCCTCTTCTGGCCTCTGTGGCATTGCATGCCATGGGTGTACAAACCTACACGCAGACAATACATTCATACACATACAAAAATACATTTAAAAATTAAAAAAAATAGACACAAACCTATAAAGTTATGAGATTAAAACATGCATTCACACACATGCATACACACACATGCATTCACACACATGCATTTACACACATATACACATGTGGGGATGAAATTATACTATTTGATACTTAAAGATAAACATAAAACAGTTTTTTAAATTTTTCATTTAAATTGAACCAAGATCTTAATTTATATTGTTAATGAAAATTTTTACTAACAGTTAGCAAGAAATGATTTATCAGAGCCAACACTTTTTGTTAGACCGGACTGGCCTGAAACTCCCATAGAAATCCACATTTCTCTGCCTCCTGATTGCTGAAATTAAAATATTTTGATATTTCAAGTAAATTCTAAAAGGCAGTTCAAAGTAAATTCAAACATGATTTAACATAAATTGTTACGAAGGTCAGTGAGGAAGCCATGTGCTCAGTTCAGCTGTCTGTGTGCACACAGCAAGTGAATGAAGCCTTTAAGGTGAAACACATTTGAAAGATCAAATTGAATTTTAATGCCTAGGATTTCAATTTACTCAACTAATTAATTAATTGTGCACATATTTTTACTTATAAGATATTTAGCATACCTGGGATTTAAGTAAAATTTTACATCTTAATCAAACAGCATATAAAGACAATACAACTGTGTGATCAGGTTAGACAAAGACACAAATCCAAGAGCTGATGGCTCCTTTCAGGGCCTCTCACACCACAAGCCAGGAGGCTGGTGCCCTCAGCGCTAAATTCCAGACTGGTGGCTGTTCCCCTATCTCCAGTCTCACCAATCTGGGAGCTGATAATTTTTATCCAGATTGAATGGCTAGCCGACAACCACACAATAAGCCAAGGGGCTGATGTTCCCAAGGCATGATTTTTTCAACTGGTGCCTGTTTGCCACCTCCAGGATAAATCCCAATGGATTTAAAATTATGCTGGCAAAAGAAACCCAAGAGGATGAAAAAAGGATTAGGTTAGATAGTCACAGAGATCCAAAGATAGGTACCCAAGAAACCCACAGAAAGCCAAGAGTGCAACACAATCCCATCTAGAAACAGGTTGAAACAATGATAAAAGCTTTTAGAATGACGACCAAGACAGATAGAGAATGTTAGAACATGTTAGAAAAGTTTTTAATACTAAGCTTTAGTTTTCAAGAGGGTGTCTCCAGGTGGAAAGCCCTGAATTTGCATTAAGAAGCATGACCCCTAGCCTTTCAGCTGAATACCTGAGCAAGCCTGGGGGTAATTTGCATATGAAGAGGTCGGTTGGAGCTGAGCCTGCCATGTTGAGAAACCAGTTTTTCACATTGGGGTAAGGTAAGGGTGGGGGTGGGTGGGATGGTTGGTCCTGAGGTATAACAGACTAAGAAAACTTCTGGTTTTTCAGATTCTCACACAAGCTACTAGCTTTGTGGGCAAACTTGTGGTTGGGGAGCTGGGGACCCCCCAGCCCCAGGAGGATAGGAATGGCCTGCACACAAACCAATGAGTCGACAGAAAAACCTGTGACCAGCCAGGCCAGGGATATGCTGGCTTCCATGGATCCCATGTGGGCAGAAGTCTTCAGCAACCAGGCCAGGAATAGGCCAGTTTCTTCCATGAGTCCCCAGGTTGGCCTCCCATCTGTCCAACCAAGCAGTACAGCCAGCTCCATGGCACAAAGTGGAAATTAAGAAGGAGAGAAAAAGGTTGATAGCAATGAGGCAGGATTATGGGGTTTGCATACCAAATATCTCCAGCATTCCTTCCAGCTGCATGTTCAGGTGCCATTTGTGGTTCAGCCCATTTATTTCCACAGTGGGCAAGGCCAAGCAGGAAGCACACACATGAGAAGCACAACACACAGACACATGTTAGGGTATGAATCCAAATACAGAATGAAGTTTATTTAAAGTGAATGAATTTTATACATAGTGTGACCTTACCTCCAAGCATCCAATCCCAGACCTTTGGGTCCTCACATCCCAATATGTGGGCATAGCCAGGGAGGTCCCATTACTCTCTGTGAGGTGCTGGTTGGAATGCTAGCCGTACATACCTAAGGTCAAACTGGAATCCCCTACACCCCCTGTTCTAGTTTCTCTTCAATTGCTGAGACAACACTCTGACCAATACCAACTTGGGGAGGAAAGGGTTTATTTGCCTTACATCTCCTGGGTCACAATTCATCACCCAGGGAGCCCAATGTAGGAACTCAGGGCAGGAACCTGGAGGCAGGAGCTGAAGCATAGGCCATGGAGGAATGCTTCTTACTGGCTTGCTCCCCTGCCCATGCCCAACCTGCTGTCTTATACTGTACATAACAACCTGCCCAGGGATGGCACCACCCACAATGGCCTGGGCCCTCCTACATCACTCAACACAGGCCAGGCCAATGGAGCCAATTCCCTAATTGAGGCTCCCTCAACCCAGGTGTGTCATTGACACAAAAGTTATCCAGCACCCCCCCCAACATCAAACAAAATGGAGAAAAACTTCAAGCATTTATGCTAAAATCAGGAACAAGACAAGGATGTCCACTGTACATTCCTTTGCAATATAATGCTTAGTTTCAGCTAGTGCAATAAGATAAGTAAAGGGGATAATGGGAATAGAAATTGGAAAGGGAGAAGTCAAAGTATCTTTTTTTCCCAAATGTTACAGTTTTATACATAGAAGATCCTAGTTCCACCAGAAAATTTATAGTAGAGCTGATCCATACCAATTCTGAGGGATAGTTTACCTGTTACTTGACCTGAAACCCTCAAAGTCATCAAAGCTATTTACAAACAAAGAAGTTTCAGAAATTCACAGGCACAAAGAAGTTAAAAAACAGGGCTGCCAACACAGCAACATCTGGTTGGAATCCTAGGGCAGAAGACACCTAAAACTAGTGAAATTTGAATAAAGTATGAATCTTAGTTAAAATTGTTTATCCACGTTGTTTCAGTAATTGCAACAAATGCATTAGACTTATCTAAGGTATTTAAGCAAATGGAAACAAGGTATTAGCTATGTACCCTCTCTGTGCTAATTTCAAAGGTTTTGTGTAAATACAAAATTGCTACAAAATTTATTAAAATTTAGCTTAAAAAGAACCGCTATGTTGTTTAACAATTAAGAGAAGTGTTTGGCAGACTCTGGCTCAGTAATGGTTACAGCTAATGCATTTCCTGATATTTGGTAGTCAAAAATATGCTTGTTGAGAAGATGGAAGAGGTGAAAAGAGGAGAAAATGTTTAATAACCAGTGTTTTGAAATGCCATCCTTCTGATCCAGCTTCTGGTTTATCAATGAGTAACAGATGTGGGGCTTGGATACCTTCCAGTATTAAGGAGCCTGTGGTTTTTGACACAGTTTTCAAGTAGTTCTTCTAGTCTGCCAAAACAACCCTAAAAACTGTTCAAAAGTGGGGAAATATTTTCGGTAGACATGAAAAGGAGGCAGTGACAAACAGTGTGAAGATAAGAGAATGAACAGTTCAGTCTCTAGAGGCTGGTGTAGTCACAGGGAAGCCCTGCCTTTACTCTCATGAGGTGGGGAAGTGAGTTGCCCATTTCTTATATGTATTTTGAGCTTCACTGGTCTTGTGAATTAGACCACTAAGGGTGGCAGAGCTGGGTATACATTATTTTAATTTAAAAAAACTTTTCTTTTCAAAAATAAGAAACTAGCATCCGTGAAACAAACATCCATCTACTATAATCTATTATGTTATGATGACTCACTATCCAAAATATTTAATAATGACAAACTTTTAATCTGATTTGGTCCCATGCTAGTCTGCCACAATCTAAGGAAAGAAGAGTTTTCTTGAGAATAATTTTGCAACAATGAAGGCCACCTTATGGAAGGTCAGTTTACTACTTGTTTCTTGTAAAATAACCTTCATCAGCTGGGTGTGGTGGCATATGCCTTTAATCCTAGCACTTGGGAGGCAGAGGCAGGTGGATCTTTGTGAGTTCAAAGCCAGCCTGGTCTACAGAGTGAATTCCAGGACAGCTGGGGCTACAGGGAGACCCTGTCTCAAAAAGACCCTCCCCCAAAATAAATAAATAACCTTCATCAATAAAAGTTCAAAGGTTGAGAAGGCCAGGCACAGTAATCAGAGAAAAATTATTTTCTGTATTGGAAATAGTCTTACACATTTGAGCTTTAATAGTTCTTTGTTAAAATGGTTACTTGGTGCATATTGCTTCCTGGGGCACATATGTTTTTTAGCTATTTTTTATTGCTTTGATGTACTACATGAAAGAAGCAATTCAAGATTTATTTTGGCTCATGGTTTAAGAGATTTCAGTCCATGATTATTTGGCCTCATTTGGCCATTGGGCTGAGCATCATAGTGCCAGGAAGCTATAAAAGCTCAATAAATGGCAGTCCAGGGAGGAAGTATAGAAAAAACAGGAACACAGGGAAGAGCCAGCTAGGAATGGTTCCCAAAGATACAGTACAAGTGACATTTGCAGGTCATCCTACCTCCTACTTTACACAACCTCCCATTAATGGCATGAATTGAAAGATTAACCATCACACATACTATACATTTGTTTCTGTTTTAAGAACAAAAGTAATAGCCATGTTAGTCTCTCATAGTTTATAGGTTTTAAATGTAAACTACAATATTTTTCCTAATAGACTTGATCTGGTATTAATTAAAATGCTTCTATCATCATTGGTGTAATTCCAAAAAGAACCTCAAATTTTACCATTAGAATCAATAGGTTACTCAGGATCTTGTTGCTTTTAGAGAATTTAATGCTGGCAGAATGGCAGGTCTACAGAAGAGAGGTAGAATTTATTTAATATTCCCTATGTGAAGGGGACTTTGCTATTTCTCTTAATTTTTGCCAAAGGTTTATGCAGTTTGAGAAAATAGAAAGCAAGGACAATCAGTATACTTTCAGTATCTTGTGGGCACACAGACATTGTCCCTTGCTTGTATTAGAGTCCAGTGCCAACAAAGAAATAAATTCAAAATACATATACAATTTGTATATAAGTCTATATGCATTTATATACACAGATACTTGAGTTACAAGAGTTAGGTTCTGATAAACCTACTATAAATTTCAAATGCTGGAGGTTGAAAGATGAATTTAACATAACTACTGAGCATCATAGCTTGACAAAACATGCACTGTGGAATGTTCACTCTTGTGTTCACCTGGCTAAGTGGAAAGTGCTGCCCCCACTGCCAGGTCTCTGCTAGCTCAAGAGTATCATACTGCATGTCATTAAACTAGGAACATACCTAAATTCAGAATTTGAAATTTGGTTTCTGTTCAATATATATTGCATTAACTTCAGATAGAACACAGTATAAGGAACTGAAACATCTAATTTAAGGACTCTGTGTACACCTGAGTTACAGTATCAAGTAAATCTAAATTTCAAATTTACCCTAGTTAAGAAGAGATTTTGGTCAGAAGTAACGAAGCAATGTGTGGGATATCAGGTATCTTTGTTGTTCAAGATGTTGCTGATGTTTATTCAGAGGACATTATGCTTAATTTCCTAGTGGCTCAACATTTTAGGATGATTTAATATAATCCCTACCCCAATTTAGGCATGGTTGTTCAAAGAAAATGTAAGAATCTATCCTGCCTATAACCGTTTTTACTATATGAGTCTGCTTATTTAGGCAACTAGGTCAGGTTCCAGGAGTGTAGCTACTAAATTAATCATATTTTCAATATCTCTCCATCTATATGTGTGTGTGTGTGTGTGTGTGTGTATGTGTGTGTTCATTTATCCTTTCTCATCCCCTTTGTCTTCTTTGATGACTGAGAACATGGGTGCAAAGTAAATGACATTCCTAATTATTCTAAAGGAAAACATTGATCAAGAACATGAGCTACAAATCTGAAAAGTTCTCATCTTGAGAGGATTAATACATGAACGAAGAGCCGGGTTACTAGAAAAAGGGCAAATATGCCATGTTTGTACATATGCCTTGCATTGATACCACAAACATGAATAATACATGGCTACTATTCTGGTTTTATCCAATGTTGATGTGATAAATTGAAATGCATTTTAACATTTTGGAACCCGAATTCTGTTCTGCATTTTAGAAACGCCCTTCTCCCTCTAAAATATCTTTAATGTCATAGGGTATACTCAGGTTCCATGTTCAGGGGCTGGACAGATGTCTCAGTGGTTAAGGGCACTGACTGCTTTTGCAGAGGACTGGGATTCGAATCCCAGCACTCACACTGCAGCTGATTACCATCTGTAACTCCAGTTCCTAGGGATCTGACACTCTCTTCTGACATCCATGGGCTTTGTATGACACAGGTACACTCACATACATTCAGGCAATACACACATACATATAAAATAAAAATAATAAGTAAAATATTAAAAAAAGTTCCATGTTAAATTATGTCTTGCTGTATGCTATAGAGCTCAAGGTAAATGGAAAGCTCTCTCAGTAACCAACAGGGGAAGCTAGAGATGTCAGTTTAACTTGTCTGGGTCTTAGCTCAAAGTCTCAGTTTGAATTTCTCATGTTTAATTTAGAGTTTGCTCCCAGTGATATTTGAGATTACTTCTGTACATAAACCATAAGGGCTGTATAAACATATGTAATACTCATAATGTGCTTAGCAAAGATATTTGCTTGCATTTTAACTCAGTTAATCATCTTCAGAAGTCAATGGTCTTAGGAAGGCATCTGTGTTTTGTAAGTTATCAAGGTACTATGGTATCCTGGACCCCATATATAATAAAATACATTGCTTGGATTCTTAGTATCACTACTATTAGAGTCCATGGCTTTTCTCATATACCCTTCTACACAAACTGTATAAACAATAATAATGTTTAGATGCGCTAGGCTTATATTTTTAAAGAGTTCCCATGGAGAAATGTTTACTTCATATGTACTTTGCCCCCAAATCACTCTATATTTGTGTGACAGAACACACCAATGCTAGATTAGGGCCAAGTGTCTTACCACATTCAAAACATACTAGTCTTTACATGGTTCCTCAGCCTTCTTTTTCTTGAATGTTAGAGTCTCTAAAAGTTATGCAACACTATACTTCAACCTTTATAAACCATATATTGAGTAATGATACAGGCGAAATGATAATTTTTGAAAGTCTCCTCTAATTTTACATCTTTTTTGGCGTGTGTGTGTGTGTGTGTGTATGTGTGTGCGCGTGTTTGCAAATGTGAAGGCCAGAATTTGACTTGCAGTATCTCCCCCCATTCTTCTCCATCTTAAGATTTTAAGAATGTGTTTCTCACTGAAACTAGAGGTGCTGTTTCCACAAGAAAAGCTGAACAGCGTGTGCTGGGGAAAATTAATCTGTCTACACCCTCCAGTGCTAGAGTTATAGGTATGCTGGGTTTTTATGAGTTCTGGAGTTTCAAACTCATGTCTTCATGTTCACATGACAGCACTGCTCCCACTGAGCCATCTCTCCAGCCCTCATACCAAAATCTTAAGCTGATGATTATTGTGTATAATGCTAGACTGAATTTTCCTTAAGTGATACATCAAGATAAGTCTGCTTTTTACATTTTTTCTTATTTTTTGAGAATTTCAGACCTGAGTACATTTACATTATTTCTTACCCCCTTTCCACTTCTAACTCCACCTATGTTCCTTCCCACTCCTATCAATTACCTGTCCTCCTTTGTAATTTTATTGTTACATATATATATATATGTATTTTTATACACACACATATAAATATATAAAATCACTGTTCTGGGCTGGAGAGATGGCCTAGCGGTTAAGAGCGCCGACCGCTCTTACAGAGGACCCGGGTTCGATCCCCAGCACCCACATGGCGGCCGAGAACCGTCTGAAACTCCAATTCCAGGAGAACTCCAGTTCCAGGGGAATCTAAGACCCGCTTCTGACCTCCGCGGCATTGCACGACATGGGTGCACAAACCTGCATGCAGACAGTACATTCATACACATACAGAAATAAATAAAATTAATAATAATAAAAAAATAAAATCACTGTTCTGTTTAGTGCCGCTTTTGCATACATGTGTTTAGGGCTGACCAGTTGGGATTGGTGTATCTACTTTTAAAAAATCAATAATTAAGTTTTAGAATATTCTTCATTATCTCACTGTGTTTTCTCCTGTCTTCTACACAAACAACACAAGGCAGCTGTGGTTGGGCACAGGGTCAATGGAGATTTGAAAGTACAATGGAAAATAGCTTTGAACAGACTAGTTGGTATGTACTTTCCTTTTGACATTGCAGAGATCACAGAGGGCTCTTGTCTTTTAGCAGGTTGCAGTATCTTATGCTCAGGGACAGTTGAGTAGCCCGTTGTGGCTTGGCATTAAAACAAATCCATTGATGTTCTCCTGTGGGAATACAGGCTGGCCTTTTGTTTATTATTGTTATATTTTATTTGTATAGATATCCCGTCATGCTCTGTGCTATAAATAGTGATGTTTTTATTGTTAGTGCAGTACACTTAATAAAGCTGCAGTTTTCCTGGCAATTAATTGTGCTGACAATCAATGCAAGGCTGCAGGCAGCGTGTTTATGTGCTGAGCTTTTGATGAGAGAAGCCCTAAGAAGTCAGGCTGTCAGAATAAAATGCTCTGTTCAGACATAAAGTCACATTCTGTTCTTAGATTGGCCAAATAGCGGTTGATTATACGCTGAGCCTTGGCCTCATTTTGCTTGGAAGGCAGAGAATATTTGGTCACCTTTAAGCAATAAGGTTAGGCATTTATTTAGGATAAAGTAGCATGATAAAATTACTCATGCCGGCTTTTTCTCAGGTATAGTCCATTTTGGATAAAAATTTCCTTCTTTTGAAGTGTTCATCTTGGAGCTTTTGAAGCTGCTTGCCAACAGATGTTACAGAACACATATTTATGTTCTTGGTAAATACTTGCAACATCCTCAGCTAATTTCCCTGAGCTAATGGTGGCTGGTGTATTTTTCTTTTCTTCTTCCACACACTAAACAATATCTTTCCATAATATCTGACTTCCGATTTTTATATCTCATCTCAGTGGATATTTATTTACTCTTTGTACAGTAATTTTGGCAATGCCATATCAATAGTCTGATGATTGAAATTAGATCAGGTACATTAGGTACATAACTTGGTTCAACTTTTTTTTTGTTATAGTTGATGTTGCATATTCCAAGTCTACTTACAAAATGTAAATATAAGCTATTATTTTAAATAACTCTAAATTATCCAAAAGTGCTTATTGGTACTTCCTTCGGTATATCCTTAGGATAATAGTAAAACTCAATTCTTGTTTATTAATACTTTAGAATAAATGGAGATGTAGATTTTAATCTATGATTGAACTCCTATAAGTTTGTTTATCAAGCATGGATCACACAGATCATTTCCAGAATACAAATTCTCATTCTAGTAATAGAAATAATGCTAAGGCTCTTGCATTCTCTTTGTCATCATATCTCTTTAAAATATTCTTACACACACCTTCTCAGACTACATGAAGTTATTTCTAACCTGGCACTTTATTGAGCACTGGGTTCAGAATAGGCACTAAACAAATATCTGTCACTGACTAACTTAAAAGAATTTAATTATTTAATGATGAAGTATATTGGTTTTGAAGTGACAATTAAAAGTAATCCATGTGAGATGCTCTCTAGGTTTCAGAGCCATCCAACAGAAAAGTAGCCTGACAAGCATCAAATTCATGACTTTTCTGAATACATTGAAGACTTGGGGTCACAGGGCAATACACTGGCTCAAAATAAAGAGAGCTACACCTACCAAGAGAAGAGAGGGGCAGATTCAAGCTTATCTGGGTAAGAAGCAAGGAGATGAGTGTTCAGGTGGGTTGCTTAGCAAATTGATTGATGAAGACAAAGGTGCCCTAGCAAGACAACTACAAATACGGGAATTGTCCATATGCTCATGTAGGTTTTTCTTACAGAAATGCATGTATACACACAAATACACACACACACACACACACACACACACACGAGTCTGCTTACAAAATGTAAATATAAGCTATTATTTTAATAACCTTAAGTTATCCAAAAGTGTTTATTGGTACTTCTTCAGCATATCCTTGGGAGCAAGCCAGCAAGAAGTGACTGTTCATGGTCCATGCTTTAGTTCCTGCCTCCAGGTTCCTGTCCTGGGTTCCTGCTCTGACTTCATTGATGACCAACACTGATGAAGGTGTGTAAGCCAAATAAACCCTTTCCTCACCTAGCTGGTGTTGGTCAAAGTGTTTTATTGCAGCAATAGAAATCAAGCTAGAACATAGGCTAACAAATACCAACTAACAAGTAACTTAACCATACAGGCCCTCCATGGGATACCCTGCAAAGGGTAGTTTCAAAATGAGTGTAGGACAGATTCTGAAAGACCTAAAAAAATAAAAAAGGAAACAAAAGAATATAAACTCCCCAAATGCTCCTTTACCAAAAAAAAGTTAGCATCCTAAATGCAACACAATAATACAAGAAATTTGGAAACTGTGACATGCTGAAAAAAATTCAGCTGGCTGGAGCCAATTGCAAAGCTAGCTTACCTACTATTACCTGCTAATTAGACTGATTCAGATTGAGGTGAAACAAAGGTAAGCCATCTCCAGGAAAATGTTCTGCCTGGGTCTTTATTATTCTACACAGATGTCTATCAATAAAAATCATTGAAATGTAGACTATATCAATAACAAAAATAAAATAATATAAAAGACAAGGTAGTTATTAGAACTAGATTCAGATTTGAAAACATAGGTGCTATTGACAAAGAACATAAAGTAACTGATTCACTTTGATTAACGTGATACAATTCCTTATAGTAGACAATAAGGTCTTCAGAGAGAGGAAGTACAAGGAGAAAGAAGAGAAAAAGAAGGGGAGGAGAAGGAGAGGAGTAGAAGGAGGAAGATCAGGAGGAGGAGGAAGAAAAGGAGAAACTAGAGGAGGAAGAGGAAGAAGAGGAGGAGGAGGAGAAGGAGAAGGAAGATGAGAAGGAATAGAAAGAGGAAGAAGATTAATCTGAGAAATGGAAAATAGAACTCTGACAAAGATTTTATCTGTAGGCTCAGAATAGCCAAGAAAAGTTATCAGAGAAAAGGAAAAATCAATAGAAATGAGAGAAAATGAACGATGTGGAGATCAAAGAGTTGAAATCAGCAACAGCACATGTAGGAGCTAAGAGGCATTGACACTTCAAATGATTCATCAAATATGAAACAGAACTTGAGTTTTCGATAAAAGAACAGGTCAGGGGAAATATTGGTTGAGTTTCCAATATTTAGGACAGATGTTAAAATATAGATTAAAATAGCAAAAGAACAAGTATTTCAATAAATTACACATAAATTAAATTGAAAGTAAAAGTAATTAGTAGAAGATAACAGGAAATGCACCTCAAAACAAAGTACCAAGGGAACAAGCAGCATATTACATTCACATAGGAGAACAAATATGCAAATCACAACAAACTACACTTTATTTGTAAAAACAAAATTAGTATGGCATCTTTAAAATGTTACACAAAAACGAATGTCAATTTGCTGTTATATTTTACAGTTTTAAATCATTTTTATCATTTTATTTTATGTGTATGAGTCTATTGCCTTGCATGGATGCAAGTGCACCAGTGTCATGCAATGTCTCTGGTGGTTGGAAGAAGGCATCAGGTCCCTTGGAACTGGAGTTATGGATGATTGTTAGCTGCCCCATGGGTGCTAGGAACCCAACTTGCGTCCCCTGCAAGACCAGCCCGTGCTGTTAATCGCTGAGCCCTCTCTCCAGCTCCCAATTTGGTATTTTATGTCCCCAAATTTTCTTTTTGAAAAGTAATATAGAAGTATTTTCTTAAACACATGTTGTATTAATTTACTATCCAAAGATGTGCTCTATAGAGATGTCAAAGACAGTTCTTCAGAAATTGAAACAATTTACCAGAAAGAATTTTAGATAAGAGAAATTAATAGTACTGGAAATAGAGTGACCATCGTAAACAAAATTTCTCTACTTCTAATTGCTCATTGTCATGATTAACTGGCTCAATAAAATATAAGTATATAATGTGCTTATACAATGTGAAAAGCAAGATATATTGCAAAAATAGTACAATGATAAGAGGAAAGACTTGGAAACGTAAGGTTGTAAGGTTCTTATATAATATGCATAGAGGGTTATTTACAGGTAGATTTTGATTTTTAAAAGGTATACATTATTATTATTTTTTTTTTTTTGTCTTTTCAAGACAGGGTCTCCCTGTAGCCCCAGCTGTCCTGGAACTCACTCTGTAGACCAGGCTGGCCTTGAACTCACAAAGATCTGCCTGCCTCTGCCTCCCAAGTGCTAAGATTAAAGGTGTGCGCCACCACGCCCGGCTTTAAAAAGTTTCAGGTCTGGATGGTGGCTGGAGAGATGGCTCAGCAGTTAAGAACAGTAGCTGCTCTTGCAGGGGACCCAGGTGTAGTTCTCAGCACCCACATGGCGACTAAGAACCATCCATAACTCCAGTTCCAGGGTATCAGATCTTCTCTTCTAACCTCTGAGGGCATTGCATGACATGGGTGCACTTACATACATGTAGGCAATATACTCATACACATAAAAATAAAAATTGTTAATAAATATTTCAAAAGTCCCTGTTCTAAACCAGGTATAACTAATACATCAATAGAAGAGATAAAGTGTAATCACAGAAATGATCAATTAGCCCATAGCAAGGCAAGTTGACATGAAATAAAAAATAAAAATGTATGGAATTGAGAGGAAAGAAAACAGTGTGGTAGAGTCGAATCTTACCAGTAATCAAACTGATGCTCACAGTTACAATTTCTGGACTGGGTAAAAGGGCAGTAGGAATGCCTCACTGTATATTGACAATTAGTGATGAATTCAAATTTCCCTGAGAAATGCCTGGCCTTTCTTCAGACAGCAATATTCTTTGTCACACTTGGTGTCATCTGCGTTTATAGTAGGGTATGGGCGCACTAGGGAACAGCACAGCTACTGTGTGGGCCTTTGGGTAGCACAGACTCAGTCCTGCTGATTGAATTCAACTCCATAGTAAATGAGCTAGTCCATTGATCAGCCATGTCTATGTAATTGAGCTAATTAAAATCCCTGGATCCTGAGGCCTGGGTGAGCTTTCCTGGTTGGCAAGTACTCCGTGCAGGTTAGTCAATGCTGCAAGGCTAACAGCAGTGGTTCAAAGGGGGGGGGGGCATGGAAGCTCTGCATTTGTAACCCTCTCAGTATCTTTCTATATGGCTTTTTCAGGCTGATTTTGATCTGTACTCTGGCTGTAATAAACTGTAACCACGAGTCGAATAACTTCCAGTTAGTCTTGTGAATCTTTATAGTGAATCATGATCCCTGTGGCTGGTTTTTGAGGGACTCTTCAAAGTTGATATCAGTATCAAAAGTGAGGGCAGTATGGACTGTCTTCAAATCACAGTTTAGCTGACTCTCAGAAGCTGTCTATACCCCACTTTTAATATAGATCCACAGACAAGTGAATAGTGAAAATACCAAAGTATATTAATGTTACTCAAAGTAGACTTCAAAAAAAGGAGTATCATCATTATTAAGAAAATGTTAGAGCCAGGTGTGGTGGCGCACGCTTTTAATCCTAGCACTTGGGAGGCAGAGGCAGGGGGATCTTTGTGAGTTCAAGGCCAGCCTGATCTACAGAGCGAATTCCTGGACAACTAGGGCTATAGGGAGACCCTGTCTCAAAAAGACCAAAAAAAAAAAAAAAAAAAAGAAAAGAAAATGTTAGACCAAGGAGGAAGATGACTAGTGGCTTCCCCCAGTGCTTGTGGTCCTGAACTGGAAAAGCGGGCCACTGCCCTCCCCTAACGTCCACCCGGACCACACCCCAAGCATTTGAACACTTGGGTCCCAGTTGGTGAAGCTGTTTGATACAGGTCAAAAAGGAGGCTTGGCCTTGCTGGAGGAGGTATGTCACGGGGACAGGCTTTGAGACTATATAGATATATATATATATATATATACCCTTGTCTGTTTCCAGTCCCTCCCCAGATCTCTCTCTCTTTCTCTCATTTCCCATGTCTGCTTGAACATGGGAACACACTCAGCACTCAGCTTTTTGCTCTGACCGCCTCCTGCCTTCCCTCTTACCATGATGGACCCTTATCCCTCTGGAATCATAAGTCTATTAAACTCTTCCTTCTGTAAGTTGCCTTGATCATGGTGCTTTATCACAGCATCAGAAAAGTAACTAATTCAGTAACTACGTTGTCATAACTGAAACCTATCGAATAACAGAATACATATTATCTTCAAGTGCACATAGAAACTCACCACAATAGATACCTTCTGGGCTTTAAAAATAATATTAAACAAGTCATAATATCTTCTTTTATTAATATATTTATAGATAAGTAATAACTGTTACTAATAGTCACTGAGTAATTTTTTTAGCAATTTTATCCAGAAAAAGGTATGATGACCCCGATTATAGTAGACTTTATATATGAGGAGACCTGGTGACAGAAAATGAGAGATTAAATGTGATCACCAGGTCATTTGAAGAATAATGGAGGGAGAATAAAACAAGAATTCGGAGATGGCATAAGCAGCTGTGCAGGAGGAATTGTGAGAAGCATTATTTAAAGATGTACTTTATGTTGATTACAGAGAGTCGAGTTAGCTCATTGGAAGAATCAGTTTCCCTTGGCCCATATCATTTAAGCACACTGTGTGTTTAGTTGCTAGAAACCAAACAGACTATGTCCTAAAGTTATAGCTAAGAATTACTTCAATTTATGAGACACATCGACATTTCAGAAAAGAGTTTAGGCATCTAGGGTCCCTGACTAAGTTACCAATGGGTTATGGACATTGCTATACCACAAAACTAAGTACTAGTAAGTCTTCTGTGCAGGAATTTTTACCAGCCACATACTCAACTTCTAGGATAAGTTTGACTGAGGAACAATGAGGAAGCTGTGTCTGCTAGCTGCTACACTGGAGGCTGATGCTTCATTCTTGAAATTTTGATAATCATTAGTATAATTTACTGTTTGTATTAAAGAGTATTTGTTAAGGAGAAATTGGTTAATGATTAAGTCTTTGTACAAAATAATGTAAAAAAGAATTCAGATAAAGTGTAACTAACATGGAATAATGTTAGTTAACATTATTGTCGAAAATGTCGAAAAGCTGTGAAGCCGATTAAAATGTAGCTTTTTCAATTTTATAAATAAATTTATTAAAAACTTTGAAGTTACAAGTAATTTGCATTTCATTAAAGAAGTCCTAGGGCATATAAAAATGAGGAAAACTGGGGCTGAAGAGATGGCCTAGCAGTTAAAAGCACCGACTGCTCTTGCAGAGGACCCAGGTTCGATCCCCAGCACCCACATGGCAGCTGAAAACCATCTTTAACTCCAGTTCCAGGGGAATCTGACACCCTCTTCTGACCTCCACAGCACTGCATGACACAGGTGCACAGACCTACATACAGACAGTACATTCGTACACATACAAAAAAATAAATAAAATTAAAAAAAATGAGGAAAACTTCCTTATTCCTTCTACAAGTCACAATCTGGAAAGAACAAGTAACATAGAGTTATCTATGAAGGAATTACCAGAATAAATTTTGATATCCTATGTAAAATCTAGCAAAGACAATAACCAGTAATCATTTAAGGAACACATAAGGAAAAATACAGCAGTCGCAGTAAAGGTATAAGAAAATTAAAATATGCGGATGGAGAGATGACTCAGTGGTTAAGAGCACAGGCTCTTGCAGAAGTCCTGGCTTCTCCCAGAATCCCTGCACTCCTGTGGCTACCAACCATCCATAACTCCAGTTCCAGAGAGTCCAATACCCTCTTCTGACCTTCATGGGCATTGTATGTCATGGACACGCATCCATGCAGGCATAACATTCATACATATAAAATAAAAAGAGTAAAATTTTAAAAATTAAGGTATGCATGAGAAAATTGAACAAGATATGGATTAGATACATGTAAGGAGACTTAAATTTTTTTTCTGAGTGATGTAAAACAACTGAACAAGTGGAAATAGCTAGCACATCATAAATGGCACAGAGGAAAATGTATAACTACTCATTCTTTTCTCAATGTTATGCTTACATTGTAGTCAAAATAATCAGTGAGATTTTGGAAGTTAATGAAAAAATGTGAACCAACATTTTATCTTATAATTGTGACTAAGGACAAATAGTTAAGGAAACCCTGTAGATAAAGGATAGTGAGGTGGGGGAGGAGCAAATACTTTCTAGAATAATTAAGGTGAGAAAATGAAATCATGGGAACAGAGAAATACAAGAAAATGGTTAATTTTATGTGGTGAGTATTTATGATCTGATAGTCCCAATATTATGAATAAATGAGAACATAGAATATTTGTAAGGTTGAATAATGCTAAGATAACTAACTAACTTTTTGAAAATATTTTAAAAGGATCTGCACCTCACTTTTTATAACGAAAATTAATTTCCAGTGCTTTTATGTTTTAAAAATCATTTAATATTCATTGAATCTTGAAAACAGCTAGTGATTATACAATTATAATCCATAAAGTTGCATTCTTAAGCAAAAAATATGATAAATTGGAATAAAGGAAAATGGTATGCACAAATGTTTCTTTTGGTCAGAAGAAAATTACTAACAATATTGAAGCATAAAATTCTGAAGAAAAATATTTATTATAGATATATGACAAGGAGTTTTATTTTTCAATTTTATTAAAAATTATTACACATTGAAGGTCTTAGTAAGGTTTAATGTCTGTCTTAGTAAACATACAATAGGAGACTTCATGGCAAGCATATTAACGTTTTTACTGTTGGCATGGCCTGTGGAATAATTAAAGATCTGGGATACTCAGAAATTTGGGATCTATGCCCTCATGGGACATAGTACTCTGGAAAAATGGCACAAAAGCTGTACAATACATATAAATAATTGCAATACATTCTGATTGTGTAACTGAATATGTACTTCAGGAACCTTGTAGGTTAAATCTAGGTGACAGTTGTAATAGGGTGAGGACAGAGGAGCAGTATCATTGATCAAGGACTTTGTGCTTTGCCAGTATCATTCTAACATTCTTGTTCTTAAGACAATAGTAAAACCCGGTATTGGATAAAGTCACCAATATTTGTATGTCTGAAAGTCAAAGAACTCAGAAAAAACAGTGAGAAAAAACATGATAGGAAAGTCAATGATAAACAATGTTGTGGATATACATATGCAAATAATGCAGCATTTATGAGTGTTCCTTATGTACTATTAATGTACTAAGAATGTTTCATTATCTCAGGATATCCCAACTAGTACTGAATGATGTTATTATTATTATTATTATTATTATTTCAACATTGTGGGAAAAAGGATAAAATCTAAGCCTTAATGAATTTAGGTGACTAGCTTAGAATTGTACAAATGGTAGGTATCACCCAGAACTCAAATTTAGATTTGAATGATTACATACACATACCACTCTCCTTTCCTTCCTCATACTAGAAACAACACATTTGTGCAAAAAAGAGTGTGCTTACTCATGAAACAGAAATATGTAAATAAAACTACATAAAATGGAAAATTAAAGTATTACTAAAGTTTGAAAGAATAAAAATATTAATTGTGATAACTTCTCCATTAATATACTTTTCAGGTAACACATTCCAAAAGCCAAATAATATATAAAGAAATTCAATGTAGAATCCTGGAAATTCATTTGAATGGAATAACGCTCATAAAAGAATATACTTTATTTGATTCCAAATTTCTGTGTGTAAATGCTTCCCATCCACAGCCGTCAAGAGCAGAAAGAATCGGATGTGCCCAGGCTCTCTACCTATTCTATTCTCAGCTAGCTTTCTTCACTCACAAAGTCCAGGGCAGGACAAACCTAGGGTGATGTCACCCCGGATGGACTGGAGCTACACCAGTTAACAATCAAAGCAACATGACTATAGATATAACATAGGGCAACCTCTGTAGCAGATGATCCCTACTTATACTCTCTTCCCAGGTAAGTCTTTGTTGTGTCAGGTTGACAGTTAAAGCTAACCATTAAAGTGCAAACTGAGGGACTGGAGAGATAGCCTAGCAGTTAAGAGAACTGACTGCTCTTGCAGAGGACCCAGGTTCGATCCCCAGCACCCACATGGTGGCTGAGAACAGTCTGTGACTCCAATTCCAGGAGAACTCCAGTTCCAGGGGAATCCGACATCCTCTTCTGACCTCCGCGGCATTGCACGACATGGGTGCACAGACCTACATGCAGGCAATACATTTATACACATACATAAATAAATAAAATTTAAAAAAATTAAAAAAAATTAAAAATAAAGTGCAAACTGAGAAGGCCTGACACAGACACAGGGAGGGTCTGAAGTTGAAGTGTTTAAAATGCAATCAGCTGGACTTTCCAAAGTTTCTCAACTGCTACAAAGTCAACTAGCCAACCAAACAAAAGATTAGTCTAGGGGACTAAATAATAGACTTGCATATGAAACATTTGTCCCATATAGAAAAGGATACTGTTTGAGAACTTTTCAGATTGTGTGAAAGATTGTGTATTTGGCAGTTTTAATTCTTTCACCATGGTAAAGACTGCTTTACATTGTAAAGACTATGCCAAGTATACTTGGTAAGCAGAAAAACATGGCAAACACATAGAACGTGAGAGACTGGGAGTGAGAAGCCAGCTTCATCAGTAACTACATTTTCTTACCTATATTTGTATTCAAATGTAAATCTGTGTATTAAGCTGTTATTCTTTGTGTATTAGTTGGGAGGTTATAGGTGCACAGCACGCCCAGCTTTCTATGTGAGTGCTGAAGATCGGAACTTAGATCCTGACGTTTGCACAGCAAGCACTTTGCCCACTAAGCTGAGTCTGCAACCCCTCATTTTATTCTTCTGTACAGAGTTTACTCACTTTAAAAAGATTTTAGTGATATTTGTCCTGAGGATATTCCTCACCACATTGACTTTTTTAAAAAACATTTTTTATTTATTATTTTTTATGTGTATGAATGTACTGTCTGCATGTAGGTTGGTGCACCCGTGTCGTGCAATGCCTCAGAGGTCAGAAGAGGGCATCAGATTCCCCTGGAACTGGAGCTAAAGATGATCCCTAGCCGCCATGTGGGTGCTGAGAATTGAACCCCAGTCCTCTGCAAGAGCAGTGGGCGCTCTTAACCGCTGAGCCATCTCTCCGGTCTCACCACATTGACTTTTTATGACAATGTGCTTCTACCAAGAATACCACTAGCCATATTCATTGGTATTTTTACAAATGTTTTATTTTATTTTATTCATTGATGGAGAAGATGCCTGTCTGTTTGAAAAAATGTGTGGAAGCTTGCTATATGATATATATTGATTAATATTTACATTTGTATTTATTTATATGTGATGAGGTCGAGGATGTTTGTATCTACAGAGCCACTAGGAATAGGATTTTTATAGACTGAACATCCTTAGAAATTTCACTCACTCCCAACCTTGATGAACTGTCATAATAATTGATTGTATTAGTGGAAACAAACAGCCAAATTGGCTCATTCTCACAATGACCCTGCTCCACCTGACACGGATGAGGAATAAGGTTACTTCCGATTGCCCTAGTGAGGTCAAGGTTCAGGGAAAGCCTTGGCCTGTGCCTTTAATTCAGTCCTGCAGACAAGAGGATGGATCGGCATTGTCAGTGTCTTTCTCTCTGGCATGGATACCAATAACCTTGCTTCACGTTTCTGTTTCTCCCAAGGGGAAGGATTTTGGCAGAATACTGCTTACTTTTACAGTTACAGAAGTTACACAGTTTAAGGAGCGAACAGTAATCACAAGCCATTAAACTCAGAAGGCCATCGGTATAGATGAACATTCTCAAGAGGACATAGCTTTCAAGTTCAGTAAAGGATGATTACTAGAGCGTTTTAGTAGAGCACTGGTGAAGGAGACGAAGAAATAGCTCTGGAATGTGCTAAGGCAGCAAACGTATGAAAGTGTAGTTAGACACGGCAGTGGCTACATTGATTATGCCAGGAATGATTTAGCAGGGACGCCTCACACTTGCCATTAAGCAAAGTGCCATGAGGGTTTTTTTTTTTTTTAAAGTACTCAGATTTTACTTGCTGTATGCAGCTTAAGGCACAGAGGTGGACCATACACGGTTGCTCCACAGTGGATGTCCAAAGCATCTAGATACTTGGACAGGAGTGTTCTTTCTGTTGGCTCTGGATTTAGTGGTTGAAGAAATTTCCATTTTCTCATTTGTCAGAACATGACTCTATTGTGTCTAAAACACATCTTAAAACTTACTCCACCTAGAACCTTTCCTGATTAAGTTGTATCTAATTACTTCTATTCTGCATCTTCCCTCTGTAAATGCTGCAATAAATTATATTTCTGATAAACTTCAAGCATGATGTTTATATTATGAGGGTATAATTAACCTTTATGACTAGACCACTGGCTGTCACTGATAGGATTCTTTTATTTCTTTTGTATACTTCCATAAACTTTATTTCCTTCAGCTGACAAAAGTGAGGTGACAAATTATGTAGAAAGCAGGAGATCATTTATGACATAAAATGAGAAGGACATATTCTGAATATTCTGTGCAAGTTCTTTTGCTTTTTATTTTACAAGGAAAGGTGCTATAACTTTTGTGTTTGCATTCCTCTCCACCTACACTATTTATTAGGAAATCAAAGAGATTAAATATCCATTTTACTCTAAAGTTAAGGAGGTGCTATATATTTATTGAGATTATACAACCAAATATGATAATATTTTCTAGGATACAATCAAACATGATATACATCACTAAGAAATGGTTTCATCAAATGTGATATTTTCTGTTGTCTCATTCCCAGGCTCTCATTTTCTTTTACATAGTCTTCTTATGACTTTAGAATAAAATCTGCTCTAATATCTTCCATTCTGCTCCTCTGTTCTCCAACACTATTACTGTCAGAATGACCAGATTTGGGTAAAATTAAAAATATTGAATGGTCCATGTGCTTAATACCTTTTTAGTGTCCTATTGCTGTTATAACAAATGGCTAAGAGATTTGATGCCTTAAAACATGCTCACCTCACATGTTGGTACTCACCTTTAAATGCAGCAGTCAAGAAGCAGATGCAGGCAGATCTCTGTGAGATTGAGGCAGTCCTAGTTTACACAACAAGTTTCAAGCCAAATGGCTATAGGGAGACCCTGTCTCAAATGAAGAAATAAAGCAATAAAGATTTGACTAACTCATGTACAGAGCTGAATTCTCTCCAGTAGAACTAGAAAGAAACAGAAAGGAATATTTTCTTGCTTTTTCCAACTGCCAGAACTTAGTTTCTTGCATGCTTTGCTTTCTGATCTTCTTCAGAATCAGCAGAGTTGCATCTTGCATTAGTTATCACACTGCACTCTTCTGTTATCTGTAGCCAAATCTCTTCCAACCTCTTTTTATGAGGCCTCTGCAGTTACATTTACCAGTCATCTAGATAACATAATATAATCTTCTCCTCTCATGATCCTTAATTATTCACACCAGCAAAGTGTACTTCACCATTGTACATAATAATATTGACATGTTCCCAAATTTAGGATGCCGGCAGTCATTACCTAGCCTACTAGTCTAACTAATGTTATACTTTGCTGATCTCCCTCTAACTTGGAGATGATTATAGCTAACTCTGGATATGGGGGTGGGGTCGTGGTCATGGTACTGGCAGCAAACAGAGGGTTTTTTAGTTCTTCCTGGAAAACTGGATTGAAAAAACAGAGACTCATGGGTAGTAGCAAGCACAGTGAGAGTGTGGGCATTCTGGGGGGCAGAGGGAGTAGGCAGAGCACACAGCTGTGACTGTCAGCCCTCTGAGAGGGTCCCCTAGACCGTTAGAGAATTTTACATGGAGTTCATGTCTCCAAAGCAGAACAGAATTTCAGGACTAGCCAGTTCATGGAACTAGAAGCAGAGCTGATGTTTAATAAGGATATTTCAATATAGACTTAAACACGAGAATAAGAAAGGGAGATGCTTAGGAGGGAAAGATAGTACACACATGGGAAATGTAGTAAGCAGCAAGACCTCCAAGTGTGGACACAGCCTCCTCAAGGGACAGTGCCAGCTCCTGTTTACAGTAACCATCTATAGGATTTGGGTGGGTTTTGATGTTACTATCTCCAAATGGTTGCTTAGTTTTGTTTTGTCTTTGAGACAAGGCCTTACTATGCAGCCCTGGATGGTCTGGAACCATATAGAAGAATATAGTTGACCTGAAGTTGACCTGAAATTCACAAAGATCTGCCTGCCTCTGCCACCTATGTGCTGAGATTAAAGGCAGGTACTACCATGCCTGGTTCAAATATGATTACTGAAAACCCTAAATGAGATCTTGGGGTAGTTTCTAAGGGTTTCCTGACAGTATTACAACCAATAAGGACAATGTGGGGAAGCAGAATACCCTACTGAAAACAAAGTTAACAGTCTCGTTTGAGATTCTCAGATGTCTGGGAAAGCAATCAGGCCCCTCCCAAGGTCACACATATTCAGGCCTTAAAATTGATTCCTTATTACTTCAATATAAAATGCCTATGTACAAAAGGAATATTTTTCTTACATTCATAGAAATGTTATTGCTTGTGCTGGAATTTTTGTTTCTCAGATAGGAAGAAGTTTTACTCAGATTCTAGAATAAGGAAGGGGCTCCTTTTCCTTCTTATGTCCCTATGATTTTCTTCTATCCTGCTTCAAGTGAGATCAAGAGAGGATATTAAAAGAAGATATACTTCCAAAGAAGAGAATGGGAACTGAGTAGAGAGAGTTTAGTAGCTTAAGCAGCACAGTGGTGCAATGTCACATCATGGCAATGCTTGAATAAAGGCAGCCAGACTCAGCATCCATTAACATCAAGAATGAGGCCTGATCGCTCCTGAAAACTTGTCCTTCAGATTTCTCTCAGAAGTATCTCAGAACCATTCTCTCAAACAGGCCTTCCTCTTTATTGGAAAAAAAATACAAATACCCTAATATGGGGAAGGACTGAAAGACCATTGCATTTATCAATGGATTTTCCCCAATGGATTGCCCTAGTAATCCAGAACAGCACATACAACCACAAGGAGATGTTATTAATCTAACCCCTCCTGCTGTTTATAATAGAAATGGGATAATTTTTTTGCCTCTAATGAATATTTGATGCTTTTAGCACTTACTATAATGAATCATAGGTAACTGTTAGACACCAGTGGTGCATGCTTCTAGTGGATTTCAGTTGGAGATCTGCATCCTTCTTCTTTGAGGATTTTTCTTTTCATATGCTCATCTTGCAGGCTTTCTATAAGGTCTTTCAAGCATCATTCTCCATTCCTCTTTTTAATCTTTATAATATAAAAGAGAAAACATAGGGGCTGGAGAGATGGCCTAGCGGTTAAGAGCACCGACCGCTCTTACAGAGGACCCGGGTTCAATCCCCAGCACCCACATGGCAGCTGAGAACCGTCTGAAACTCCAATTCCAGGAGAACTCCAGTTCCAGGGGAATCCGACACCCTCTTCTGACCTCCGCAGCATTGCACGACATGGGTGCACAAACTTGCATGCAGACAGTACATTCATACACATACAGAAATAAATAAATAAAAAAAAAAGAAAAAAAAAGAGAAAACATATTAGAATCATAGTTTTGTAAGCAAGATACAAACTTGCTTTGAGGCATACCTGGGAAGAAGGGTATTTCAATTGAGTATTTTACTCCCTCAGATTGGACTCTAGGCATGTCTGTGGAGTATTTTCTCTTTTTTTTTCTATTTTTTGAGTATTTTCTTTTTTAAAAATGATATTTTATACTGTGAGACTTGATTGCACACTGGTTAGGTCAGGGCCTCCCCAGGACCACCTGAAGCACCGAGTAATGGGGCGTGGGCTAAGTCAAGCAAATCCACCCCCCCAACTGGAATTGCTGAGAGTGTCCAAATGAATTCTTTTTGGAGAGCCTTCAGAACAGAAAGGAAAGAGTGAATTAGACCTCCAATATATAAACAAAATTGAAAGCCTGAAACCTAGACAAGTCAACACTCCATAAACAAGGAGGAAAAAAAAAGAGCATCTGAAGNAAAAAAAAAAAAAAAAAAAAAAAAAAAAGGGAAACCCACATGCCACTGACACAATGAAGGGACAACATGGGAAAGGTGCATGATAAGTCCACATCAAGCTCTACCAACCCTGTAGGAGATTGCTACAGTGGGATCCCCCTGGAGGTGTCCCAAGAAACAGATCTTAGAGGAACAATTGCAGACCTATTCAGAGAAATTAAAGAATATAAAGAACAAGTCAGAGAACTAAGGAGAGAGAATGAAAAACTCAAGAAAGACCTAGAGGGAGACAATGGCAAACTTTGGAAAGAACTAAAGGGAGAGGAAGACAAACTCAAGAAAGAGCTAGAGGGAGAAAATGACAAACTCCAGAAGGAAGTGGAAACACTGGAAAAGGAAGCCAACCAGCAAAGTAAGGAGCAAAAAGAAGAGACTGAGAAGCTCCAAAAGGAAGTGGAAATACTAAAGAAATCATAGGATGAAATGAAAAAGGAAATAGAGGGGCTGGAGAGATGGCCTAGCAGTTAAAACCACCAACTGCTCTTGCAGAGGACACGTGTTCAATCTCCAGCACCCACATGGTGGCTGAAAACCATCTTTAACTCCAGTTCCAGGGGAATCTGACACCCTTTTCTGACCTCCGTGGCATTGCATGACACGGGTGCGCAAACCTGCATGCAGACAGTACATTCATACACATACGAAAATAAATAAAAATTAAAAAAAAAGAAAAAGGAAATAGAACACTCATCCAATCAAGAGGAAAGGAATGGAAAAAACCTCAGAAATAGAATGGAGGAAGCAGAACAAAGAATATCAGACCTGGAAGATAACACAGAGAAACTAAAACGCTCAAATAAAAATTATGAAAAATTTAAAAATAAACAAAAGTGGAACAACCAAGAAATATGGGACACTATGAAAAGATCAAACTTCCTCATTATGGGAATAGAGGAAGGAGAAGAATCTCAAGAGAATAGTATTGATCAGATCGTCAACAGAATAATAGATGAAAAGTTCCCCAAACTAAAAAAAGACAAACCCATGTAAATACAAGAAGCACATAGAACTCCAAACAGAGAAGATCAGAAAAGAAATGCCCCACACCATATCATAGTTAAAATGCTAGATGCCCAAAACAAAGACAAAATTCTGAAAGCCACAAAAGAAAAACAACAAGTCACATATAAGGGGAAACCCATCAGAATTACAACTGACTTCTTGGCCCAAACCATGAAAGCAAGAAGAACATGGACCAAAGCATTTCCAATGTTAAAGGACTATGGATTCCAGCCCAGGTTACTATACCCAGCAAAAATTATAGTTGAAGGAGAAAGAAAAATCTTCCATGACATAAAAAAGATGCTAGAATACATGTCCAAAAACCAACTCTTCAGAAAATACTTGAAGCAATTCAAAGGGCAGAAGAGAGGAACAACTATCCCCAAGCACTAAGAAAGAGAAACTAATAAAAACATAACTGCAGAAGTAGAAACCGAGACTAAAAATGGAAATTGGTAATAAGGTGATAGGAAGTAACATCCATCTTTCAATTATAACCCTAAATATTAATGGACTAAAGTCCCCAAACAAAAGACATAGACCGGGAGGTTGGATTAGGAAACAAAACCCATCTGTATGCTGTCTACAAGAATCCCATATCAATCTCAAGGATAGGCACCAACTTAAGGTGAGGGATGGAAAAAAATATTCCAAGTAAATGGTACCAAAAAGAAAGCAGGTGTTGCTATTTTAATATCAGACAAAATAGACTTCAAAGTAAAAGAAATCAAAAGAGGGTCATTACATCCTTATCAAAGGAACAGTTGACCATGAAAACTTCACAATCATGAATATATATGCACCAAACTCTGGTGCACCAAAATTTATAAAGACAATTCTTCAGGACCTCAAGGCACAGATTAGCCACAGCACACTAATAGTAGAGGACTTCAATGTCCAGCTAAGTCCTTTGGACAGATGAACAGGACAAAGAATAAACAGAGAGACATCTGAACTGAATGATACAGTACACCAAATGGACCTCACAGACATCTACTGAATATTCTACCCAAACAGCAGAGAATCCACGTTCTACTCAGCACCCCATTGAACATTCTCCAAAATAGACCACATACTGGGACACGGGAAAAAAACTCAACAAATACAAAAAGATTTAAATAATTTCATGCATTCTATCAGGCCACAGTGCAATAAAGCTCAATATCAACACCAGGATAAGCCCTACAACGTACAAGAACACATGGAGACTAAACAACTGAATAATGAATGGGTCAAGGAAGAAATAAAGAAAGAAATAAAAGCATTCCTGGAACTGAATGACAATGATAATACAACACAAGAAAACCTATGGGACACTTTAAAAGAAGTCCTAAGAGGGAAATTTATAGTTCTAAGTGCCTACAAAAATGACAAAAAACAAAAAGAGCACAAGTGAACGATCTAACACAGCAGCTAAAAACACTTGAGAGACAACAAATGAACCCTAAACGCAGCAGACAGGAAGAAATAAGAAAAATCATAGCGGAAATCAATGAAATAGAAACAAAGAAAATGAAACAAGAAATCAATGAATCCAAAAATTTGTTCTTTGAGACAATAAACAAGATAGACTGACCTCTAGCCCACTTAACCAAAAGAAAGAAGGAACAACTCTAAATCAATAGAATCCACGATGGAAGGGGAAATATCACAACAGACAATGAAAAGATCCAGACAATCATAAGGGCATACTTCAAAAACCTATACTCTACTAAGTTTGAAAACCTAGAAGAAATGGATGAATATCTGAAATCCTGGAAATCACCAAAGCTCAACCAAGAAGAGATCCATAGCTTTAACAGACCAATAATATATGAAGAAATTGAAGACATAATAAGAAACTTCCCAACAAAGAAAATCCAGGCCCATATGGTTTCACAGCAGAATTCTATAAAACATTTAAAAAAGACATAACCATTATTACTCAAATTGTTTAGAAGGATAAAAACAGAGGGAATTCTCCCAAACTCCTTCTATGAAGCCAGCATCACTCTATTACCAAAACCAGGCAAAGATACAACCAAAAAGGAGAACTATAGACCCATCTCATTAATGAACACAGTTGCAAAAATACCCACATCAAGAAGATCATTTATCATGAGCAAGTTGGATTCATACCAGAAATGCAGGGATGGTTCAATATATGAAAATCAATAAATATCATCAAACATATAAATGGACTGAAAGACAAAATCCACACCATCATCTCAGTTGACTCAGAAAAAGCCTTTGACAAAATCCAGCATCCCTTCATGCTTAAAGTCCTAGAGGGAATTGGATTGGAGGGATCATTCCTCAATGTAATCAAAGCCATATACAGGAAACCCACAGCCAATATCATCCTAAATGGGGAAATGACAGAAACATTCCCTTTAAAAGTAGGAACTGGGCAAGGCTGCCCCCTGTCACCACTCCTTTTCAATATAGTGCTTGAAACCCTTGCTAGGCCAATAAGCAAGAAAAGGAAATTAAAGGGGTTCTAATTGGAAAAGAGGAAGTCAAACTATCTCTTTTTTCTGATGATAAGATTGTTTAATTAAGGGTTGCTAAAAACTCCACCAGAAAACTCCTAGAAATGATTCAGAGCTTTAGTAAAGTGGCAGGATACAAAATTAACCTAGAAAAATCACTAGCCTTTCTTTCCAGCAACAACAAGCTACTGAAGCAGGAATACAAGGAGACCTTCCCACTCACAATAGCCTCAAAACAATAAAATACCTAGGAACAAACCTAACCAAAGACACCAAGTATCTCTACAACAAAAATTTTAAACCCCTGAAGAAGAAAATTGAAGAAGACATTAGAAGAGGGAAAAACCTCCCATGCTCATGGATTGGGAAAATTAATATGGTAAAAATGTCCTTTGTACACAAACTCTTGTACAGATTTAATGCAATCCCAGTTAAAATCCCCAAGAGTTTCTTCACAGGATTGGAAAAAAAATCCTTAATTTCATTTGGAAAAACAAAAGACCCTGAAAACCAAAGCAACCCTGAGTGAAAAGAGCAATACAGGGGGATCTCTATACCAGACTTCAAACTATACTACAGGGCTATAGTCACAAAAACAACTTGGTACTGGCACAAAAACAGACATGTTGACCAATGGAACAAAACTGAAGATCCAAACCTGAGCACATACAATTTCAGCCACCTCATATTTGAAAAGAGGGCCAAGAAAATGCAGTGGAGGAAAGACAGCATTTTCAGCAAGTGGTGTTGGCAAAACTGGATAACCACTTGTAGAAGAATGAAATTAAATTGCTACCTCTTACTCTGAACAAAAGTCAATTCCAGATGGGTCAAAGACCTCAATGTTAAACCCCAAACTCTAGAGATGATAGAAGAAAAAGTTGGCAGCAGCCTACAAGACATAAGTGTAGGAAAAGATTTCCTAAATAAGATAGCATAAGATAGTGCAAGAAATAAGATCAACAACTGACAAATGAGAACTCACTAAACTCAAAAGCTTCTGTACATCAAAAGAAACAATCAAGGAAGTGAAGAGAATACCCACAGAGTAGGAGGAAACCTTCACGTCAGAAACATCTGACAAAGCATTGATTTCCAGAATATATAAACTAGTCAAAAAACAAAGAAGAAAGAAAACAAATGAATCATTCAAAAGATGGAGCAAAGAGCTGAACAGAGACTTCACATGAGGAATTAGAGATGGCTGAGAAACATCTTAAAAAATGTTCAATGTCACTAATAATTAGGGAAATGCAAATTAAAACCACTTTAAGATATCATCTCACTCCAATAAGACTGTCTAGGATCAAGAAAACAAATGATACCAAGTGCTGGAGAGGTTGTGGGGAAAGGGGAACACTTATCTATTGCTGGTGGGAATATAAACTTGCACAGCCACTATGGAAAGCAGTGTGGATAACCCTTGGGAGACTCAAAATGAGCTTACCACCTGACCCAGTCATAGCACTCTTGGGTATATACCCACAAGACACATCTTACCGCAGAGATACATGCACAACTATGTTCATTGCAGCTCTGTTCATGATAGCAAAAAGCTGGAACCAACCCAAATGCCCCTCACTGACAAGTGGATAGAGAAAATGTGGTACACATATACAGTGGATTTCTATGCAGCAGTAAAAAAAGACAGCATCATGAACTTTGCAGGTAAATAGATGGAACTAGAAGATATTATGTTAAGTGAAGTAACACAGTCCCAGAAAAACAAACAATGAATAGTATCCCTCATCTGTTGATGCTAGCGCCAATAACCCAATATTGTAAATATTTCTTGTGAGGAGTGATGCATATTGGAAAGAACAACAACAACATCAACAACAGAAAAGACTGCATCAAAGAACTGACTGAAACGGCGAATCTGGTGGGGTGAGAGGGTTGGGAGGGGGACACGGGTCTGTATTTGGTTAATGTATATTTAATCGATGTGAGTTTAACAGGTATCCAAATTTGCCCAAACTTTATCCACATGTTATATGGTATTTTAGGACTTAGTAAAAGTAAAAATGTCTGTTCTAGTTTGTCTTCCATTGTTGTGACAAAACACTCTGACTGACACCAACTTGGGGAGGAAAGGGTTTATTCAGCTTACATCTCCTGGGTCACAGTTCATCACTTAGGGAGCCCAAGGCAGGAACTCAGGGCAGGAACCTGAATGCAGGAGCTGAAGCACAGGCCATGGAGGAATGCTGTTTACTGGCTTGCTCCCCTGGCTCATGCCCAGCCTGCCTTCTTATATGGTACACAACAACCTGCCCAGGGTGGCACCACTCATTGTGCGCTGGGCCCTCCCACACTGCTCAACAATCAAGACAACACTCCACAGATGTGGCCACAGGCCAATCCAATGGAGCCAATTCCCCAATTGAGGCCCCCTCAACCCAGGTGTGTCAAGTTGACACTAAAGCTATCCAGCACGATGTCTATATTAAACAACATTGTTTAAAAGATTTTAATAAAAATGGTTATACATTTAAGCTAATTGGAAATATAAATTTGTGTCCACATTTGTTTTACTTATAATTTGTATAACAACAACTTTGGGGTTAATGTATACAAATGTTCTCTATATTTTTTGTGTTGTACAGTATCATCTTGTAACATTTTATTTTACCTGTAAGATAATTTTACTAAAGGTATTAAGTTTGCTTCCCAAATTAACAACATATGGTCAATGATAAACGGCTTAGGTAAATTTAATGAAAAATTTACACCTTGATTCCTGCCTACAGGTATGTGTACTACAACTGCCTTTTTGAGATTCATGGGTCAAAAAATAAAAACCTAAAATAAAAACGGGGTGATGTAGTTATATATTAAGCCTTTTGTCAAATTTTTAAATTTAAATCTTTAACTATGGGAAAAGATTTGCATGTTCCCACAGGTCAAAACGTCATCAATTTAGTGGCTGATAAAGAAAAGATACACCTTTGCATTGTGCAGGATATACCAAGAAATACCAGCAGAAAAGTTGGCCCATCTAAACATTAAAAGGAATAAAGCCTCAGACTACTACAGGCATCAAACATCTCTGTGAATCCTATTTGTAACAACTGTTTATAATGAGTCCTAATGAACTCTACCTTCCAGGTGCCACAAAGTTTTAATACGAGAGACATTCTTACCTCCTTTTCATAGAACAAAGAAAATCATGATGGTAATGAAGTCATTCCCTAACTGTAAATAAGAGCTGACTGTTATAGAGGTAATCTCTTATAAAACCAGTATAACTGCTTTCTTTAACTGACTGATAGGCATAGGAACTGTGAAAGGATAATTCTCTATTCAGAGCCAAATAAAATACTAAAGTCTTTATAAGCTGTGTAATTAAGCAAAATATATTGATACAGGAGAGCTGTGCTATCAGCAATGGATTATTCTTCCAAGGAGATGTTGGCTAGGGGGTTCAAGCCTCCCCCCCAAAAGGTAAAGGCTTCTTGCCTGTAAACTGGGATACCTGCAAGAAGAGAGGCAGTAAGGCCCTGCTGTCGAAGACCTGGTATAAGCATGGGAAAGATGTATTGAGACCACAATTCCAAGTGTACAGTTGGTCTCTGGAATGCCAGAGAGTGTTATCAAAGGCCACTAAATCAATAAAGCAAATATTGGTCTACTTGAGTCAAGCAAGACTCTTCCATCAGCATCAGCTACACCTCACCTGCCTGGAAATACTGTGCAGTAGTGGCAGCCATATGTCTGTATATCCTGAATCTAATTGGCTATTAGTGCTCTCCTTGGAGGAATAATTCATGGTTTATGCCACAAGCTTATATTCTCTACTGGTTAGGTGATGTTATAAGCCACAGTAAGACCTTGTCATCTTTTACAGATAAGCTATAGTTCATGGATTAGCATACCATCCAAACATCTGTGTCTATACCAAAGTAACCTACCATAATAATTAGTACTGTTTAAATGGCTGTATATCTAATTGCTTGTCCTTCATTAAAAGGTTATTCCTGGATAAACTGCCAACCCATGAAAGGAAACAGCCTGAACTAATCAGAGTCCAAATGGACATCTCCAGTGAAAGTAGACTGTTTTGCTTCTCACCCACTTGTGCCCCTTTTCTAAAGCCTAGGGAACAATCTGCAGAAGAGGGGGCATGGTAGAATGTAAGGGCTGCGATTGGCGTGAATTGTGAAACTACAGCAATATAGACTGGACTCTTAATTGATCAACATGCTTGTACATGCAAGCCCCTCCAACTGGACAATGGGACCTTGGGCTGTATAACTTTGGGCATAGCTGCTTGCAAATTGGTTTTACATGAAGGATGCTTGTATTCATTACTTATTAATTATTATTAAAAAAAGAATGAAAAAAAGAAAGTTCAACTTTCAAAAAAAAAGATATTTTATGTATATGAGTGTTTTCCAAGCATATATGTAAATATATTACATATGTGCAGTGCGTGCAGAGGCCTGCAGAGGGCATTGGACTCCTTAGAACTGGAGTTGCAGATGGCTGTTACTAGTCCTGTAGATGCTGAGAACTAAACCCAGGTCCTTTGGAAGAAAAGCAAGTGCTCCTAACCATTGAGCCATCATTCCAGCCCTGTGGAGGATTTTCTCGGTTGATGCGGGAGGCCCAGCCACTGTGTGTGTGTGTGTGTATTGTGGGGGAACTGCGAGGCTGGTGAGTCTGGGCTGTAAAATAAAATCCACTTGAGTAAGCCCCAGAGTGGGCAGAGTTGGGGCCAGAGAAGCAAGACAGCAGGCAGTGTTCCTCCAAGTCTCTGCTTCAGTTTCTGTCTCCAGATTCCTGTCTTGGCTTGATGATTCACAGTAACCCATAAGTTAAATAAATCCTTGCTTCCCGAAGTTACTTTTGGTCAGTGTTTTATCACAGCAGCAGAGAAACAAACTAGAACAGTTGTTTTGGGTCCGTTGTGTATTCAAACAAATCTTTGTTTGTTTTTCTCAACATAGTACCAGAAAAAGTGATCATGAGAATTATATAATTTAGCCCATGTCACACATAGCTAGTCTCATTAAGCCATGTAATGTAAACTGTAAATTGTGATCACTTAATGGATGGAATGGAGAATTAACTGTCTGAATTAGTGTACACACCCACACCCATACTCATACACCCTCACACCCACACAGTGACAAATTATATTTCTCTCTGGGTAGAAGATTCCTAAAATGATTTTACATATGCAGGAGACAATTTATTTTCCAGAATAAACTAAAAATAATATCAAATAACAATAATTAAGCTATGGTAAAAAATAATTGGGAGTGTTAAAGTATGAAAATGCAATACAGTGATCAATATGTACTAATAACTATAAAGAAAATATTTACTATTCAGGAACAAAGGGATAGGGAAAATGTCATTTCTGTGTTTGAAGAAAAGGATACAAATATTTTATCGATCTAAAATTTAAAATGTTTTAGTGTGCAATGAAAAGGGACTGTGTAGAGGTTGATTCAAATACCCAGATCTCATTAGTCTTTTAAATGAGGACTAGGAAAATATTCTCTCTGGTTGAACAGAATGAGCACATATTTTCTGAGGTACATAAAGCAATAGTCGAAGTTGAATAGCTTGGAGGATGCAAGTACAAATCTACACAAGGCAACAGACTGAGCCCATTGAAGTGTTGCATATCTTTAAGTCATTCATTCTAGAATTACATAGATAGCTAGACTACTGAGAGTAAATTTTAATGTAAGTTTTAATTACTGCATTAAACAAAAAGATCTATCTCTCCTGACATGTACATTCCAAATGAAAACTGGAAGCACAGATATTGACTATATAGTGAACTTCAAGGTGGCTAAAAGTAAGTTATAATTTCTAAAACTTCAGAAACTATACTTAAACAACTAAAAACCTGTTGAGCTGACACTTTTTCTCTAGGGGGTTATAATATATTTTTATTTATTTTTATATAAATATTATGAGAAAATGTGGGCTATACTGTCAATGGCAGTGGCATGATTAAAATATTAGACAGTTAACAATAATCACACAAGTAAAATAATTTCATGTGTTCAAGTCATTTGCCTTCATAGTAATTTGCATCTTTCAGTTACTGTCAAGGTGCTTGGGTCTCTATCTTGGTGTGTGACATACTTCCCTTTATAATGAAGCATAGTTGTAGTCAAAGTTTTATAGAATATATCTATAAATAAGAAATACTGCCTTAATTTGATTAATGTGTACTCCTCTTAGAATTATAGCAAATGACTTTATAAGTTTTCAAATATTCTTTCATATAATTAAACTTTTCTAAAGCAGAAATAAATTCATAGAATAAACTTGTATCTAAATCTAACACACATTGGTAGAGTTTATATTATGATGTTATTAATATGAGATAATATTGTCTCAGAAATGGCAAATATTGGTTTACATTATGATTCACTGGAGTTTTATCATTGAACTTTTGATGCTATACAAAAGCATAGGTAAAAGTCACTCAGCAGGCATCCTTGTTTAGAGGTGTTTTGCCTTTAAACTTTTAATATGCTCATTTCGAACATTAACAGAACAAGGAAACAGAAAAATCAATAAAATTATGAAAGGTCACTGTCAGTCAAAAATACATAATTGACTTTTTTAACATTCCACTCAATAATAAGGGAATACATGTTCTTTTCACAAACAAAACTCACAATCGGGTAGGAGCTAGAGAAATGCCTAAGTAGCTAAGAACATTTACTACTCTTGGAGAGGACTGGAGTTTGGATCCTAGTGCTGATGTTGGACAGTTCTCAATCATCTGTAACTCCAGTTTCAGGAGATCCAGTACCCAGTTCTGGTCTCAGGAGGCTACCCACACACTCATGTGTGTACCCCCCAAATTAAAAAAGGAATATATATATATATATTATATATATATTATATATATAATATATATATATAATATAATATATATATATGTGTGTGTGTGTGTGTGTGTGTGTGTGTGTGTGTGTGTGTGTGTTTGAGACAGTGTCTCCCTTTAGTCCCAGCTGGCCTGGAACTCGCTATGTAGACCAGGCTGGCCTTGAACTCACAGAGATCTGCCTGCCTCTGCCTCCCGAGTCCTGGGATTCAAGACATGTCCCACCATATCCAGCTATGGAAATAAATAATTTTAAAGATTGGTTATATTAGGGCTGGAGAGATGGCTCAGTAGTTAAGAGCACCAACTGCTCTTGCAGAGGACCTGGGTTCAATTCCCAACATCCACATGGTGGCTAAGAAGCATCTTTAAGTTGGGTGTGGTTGCCCATGCCTTAATCCTGGCACTTGGGAGGCAGAGGCAGGTGGATCTCTGTGAGTTCAAGGCCAGCCTGGTCTACAGAGTGAGTTCTAGGCCAACTGGGGCTATAGGGAAACCCTGTTTCAAAAAAAAATTAGTTATATTATAGATCATGGAGTAAGTTTCAGTACATGTAAAGGAATTCCAAGTATTACAAGTGTGTTTTCTAACCAAAGTAAAATGAAATTAGAAATCAGTTTCCAATGATATCTGGAATAAGCTCCAAATACAAGAACATAACAACTTCTATATTGCCATTTATCAAATTAGGAATAAAGGGGATTTTGAATGCATGTTAAAGCACAGCATATCAACTAACGTTTGTGTAAAGAAGCTGACTAAATCAGTATTTTCAATGAAATTGAGAATTCCTACTTGTTTCATCATAAAGAAGAAAAGATCAAGGTCAGTTTCCCATTTTTCATATACTAAGGAAATAAGAACAGAGTGAACCTAAAGTAGCAAAGGGAAGGACACAATGAAAACAGAAACTGTGTAAAAAGAAAATAGAGAAACAATAAAAATCATTGAGTTCAAATGCTGGTTCTTTGAGAACAATAAAATTGATAACCTCTTGTAATATTTACCATCTAAGAAAGATATTATCCATTTCAGGGGTTATGATGTGATATGTATTCCACAGATATGGAAACAAAAGCAAGAGATTATTATAACCCGGTTTATGCCAGGAAAAAAAATCCTTAAAAATCTCAACTACTAACTTCCCATAAGAAGAAATATATAGTTCAGACAGGCTAATATCTAAAAGGAAACAAATTTATGGTTAACTCCAAAAAACAAAATTCCAGACTCTGATGTATTTTCTGCTAGTCCTTTCAAAATGCAAATAACTTCAGTTAGGTATGGCATCTTCCAGTAAATAGCAAGGGAAGAAAACAATTCTAAATTTATTTTATGATGTTTGTATAATATAATCCTAAACTGGGCAAAAAACATTCTAAGAATAGAAAAATATATATTAGTATCCTGAAATATATATTAGTATCATGAAAAATAACAAACAAAACTGTAGCAGTTTGAATCCAAACCTTAAGAATACAGAGTATTGAGTCTGGAGCTGGAGAGATGGCCCAGAGGTTAAGAGAACCCACTCTTCTTGTAGAGTTCCCAGTTCCAGGGGACCAACACCCTTTATGACCTCTATGGCCTTTACATGACATGGGTGCACATACATATGTGCAGACAATACACTCATACACATTAAAATTAAAAATAATAAATAAATTATGTTTAAGAAATGGAGAGTGGTTCATGGATCTTATGACCTATGCAGAATTGTGCTGTGAGAGAGTTATGGCTCAGTGCTACATCAATGTAGTTAATATGTTGAAAGGAGCTTTTAGATATGCTTAAAATTCAGATTATATATTATCTCCACTTTGATCTTGTTCTTGTCTCTTTAAAAGAATCTCTTTTTTGAAGCACGTAATCTAAGTTTAGTCTTGCAGAAGTTACGACTATAAGGGTGTTTACAATTTCTTATTTTCCCCTGGAACCAATGTCAGTTCAACAATGTTTTGCTAGAGGAAAGGGAATAATAATACTTTTCTTTTTTTACTTTGGATAATTATGACTTTACTTAGTGGTTAGAATGATAGAAAGTGTCCTATGGAAAGGATCATTCTCCTTCTGAGCATCTTCCACCAAAGTATCTATTGAAAGTTTCAGCCTTTATGCTTGATTAGAACCCACTTTCTAAAGGAAATCCTGCTGTTAAGCCAGATTTTTACCAAGCTCAGCTTTTTCCCCAGGCATGAAGAGGTTCCAACAAACTGATCACATTTCCACAATCCACTAAATTAAATTGTGCAACAAGAAAGATTTTTGCCTTGAAATTCTTAGAAGTTTGTATCATAAAATTCTTATGAAATTCTTCATTTGAGGCAATAATATATTCATCTTGGGTGTGTCTTTTGTTATATTTATTCTAGAAAATTCAATGATTAACATGACAGTATTAAATGAAAGATGGACACCAATAATTCAATCCTGATCATGTGATAACATTTGGTATAGAACTGGTAAAGATTGTAAATATGGTAGCACAGTATAAAAACTGAAACATCTGCATGGAATTCAACAAGAATATGAGCTGAGTGATGAGTAGGGGTTATTCTCTGGAGTAGAATTAGTTCACCGAAGAAAACATGGGACTAAAGTTTAAAGTTAAAGAAGAAAATAAAATATGACTCTCTATTCTTTTTGTTCTCTAGCTAGCCCATTAAACGCTCAAAGGTTATAGATCATACCACAGCAAAGTAGAATTTCGTGTCTTTGAAAATTCTCCTATAAAATATGAGGTAAAGTTTTCATTTTATTTTGTTACTTAAACCTCAAGGAAAATTTGAGAAAAATATAAAGCCACCTTGAGAGTTCTATTCTAGTTTAGTACTGTGTAGACTGTGGTCAAGGATTTCTAATGCATTTGGTGTGGAAAATAAAACCAGACAATTTTAACATTCACAAGCTGGCTGACTCCAGAGGAGTAAACCTGAAATGTATTCCATGTACTGAAAGGATTTTGAAGGAATTTGGTTTCTTTTAGTATCACAAAGCTTTTCTTCTTGACTTGAGCAGTGTGACTTGACTCTGTAAGCTTTGTGTCAAACAAGCTGAGACAAAATTCATATACCTAAGGAAAAATGTTTTAGAGGGTTACACAAAGTACAACTAATTTTCCATCCACAGAAGTTTCCTTTATTCTCAACAAATGCTTCTTGTGTCTTTGTAATAATTATGTTTTCTAGGTGGCCCATTCATCTTTATTTCCTCTTCTCTCAGAAATTCTTCATTCCCACTGCCTTGAGCTCAATAAAATCGCTACAGATCAAAAAAAAAAAAAAAAAAAAAGAAAATCTTCATTCCCAATTGAAAATAACTTATCGGTCTCAGAAAATGCCAACTATGTTATTTCTATATTCTGACTTTCTTTTTTGAAAAAAAAAACATGCTGTCACTATCATTTTTAGCCTTTACTTATTTATGTTGTGGTGAAGAGGTGCAGGTATGAAACATGTAGAGGCCAAAGGACAACTTGAAACAAACCACTTCTCCTTACACCTCGTGGGTTCTGTGGCTGGAACCCGGGTCATCAGGCTTACCAAGCATATTTGCCCATAAGCCATCTTACTGGCCTTTGACTGAATGTCTATTTTTTTCCTTGTACGTTATGTTTTAATATTATCTTCTAATTAGATGCAGCATGGAGGGAGAAGGTCTCATGAAGTTCAACTGTGAGCTGAAGAGCTTGGCTAGTGGGGGAGGAAGAGTCAGTTTTCTTCAAATGTGGCTCTGACAGTGCCCATGTTCAACTGACTTCCTACCTTTTATATTTATTTAAATTATATATATATAAAGTTTTTATATTAAAATATAATCACTATTTTAACATATTTGAGAACTTCCTACAAGCTTATAATGTGCTTTGATCAAATCCAACCCTGATTCCCCCCTCCTTCCCCTTCAATTCCTCACCTATCCTCTTCACCAATTTTCCATGCCATACTGGAACTGCTACTGTAGAAGATTCCTAAAATAGAAGGCCTCATCAAGACATCATAGACTATCAAAGCAAAAGTCCAGTGCCAGGCATTGGGTGCCTCATTCTGAGTTTGGAGCAGTGGGGTCCAATAGGCTCCCTTAATCACTGTAGGCCACTGCCATTGTTCTTACACACCTCCTATAACTTGATGGTAAGACCCTATTACTCGAAAGATACCATAAGTGAGCCATAGCACATACAGAAATCAAGCTGCTATTACAGAGGGAACTTCATCTTTGCTAACCAATTTTCATAGAGATAGAAGGTTTTATATGTGTTTCTAGAGAAAAAGTCATTAACAGTGGCACCTAGCTCTGAGGCTTATAAGCTACAATATTCCCTGGTCTGGAAAGATATGTCCATTAGTACAGTAGTAGCATAAATATTGTGGAAGTAATAATCTCTTTCTGGCTGGATTTTATGTTCAGTCCACAAGATGGAACCCATACCTGGTACCATTTATTGTGTCCCAGAACCTGCAACTGGAGTTGCAGATGGTTGCGACCAGCCATATGGATGCAGGGAACTGAAACCCCCGCTGAGCCATCTTCCAGGCTCAAGCATTGTTTTTTGCATTTCTTTTACTCATTTTGTGTTCTCTAACAAGATTTTAATATGTAGTCCAGGGTAATCTCAAACTAATGATCTTTGTCACATGGCTGCTTGATTTCTGAGATTTACAGGGGTAACCAAAATATTAAAGAAGCAGATGCTGAGGAAAGAAATCTGCATGTGATTAATACACAGTTCAAAGAAAATTTTTAGATCATGAATGTCCAACAGTACAAAATATGGCAAAAGCAAAAGGATCAAAATAAGATTAAAGAAAACATTTTTTAATCCATGAGCATTATGAGCTCAGATTTATTTTGGTACATGAACACAGTCCACTAATTTGGTCCTTTCTAAATGGAAATGTGCAACATGAAGTTTCTACCCTGTCCTTTCTGGGGTTGGAGAATTATATTTCTAGACTGTGAAACAATTATGTATTCAGAAAAGTGTTGGTTGATAGACAAAGAGTCTTCTTCAAGCATTTATGATTAGTCCATCTGTATGGTGCACATTGAAGTAAGTTTAAGAAAAATAAATAAATGGGAAAAAACCTCAGGATGTTTCTGTTATGACTAACCAGGTTGATGCTGCTGATAAGAGAAGATGGTAAAGTGTGTCAAGTTCCTAGAAAGTAGAAATTATATTTGATTGAAATAATGAAATAGATTTCACATGTTGTATTGGGTAGTATTTATGGCAAATAGATCCAGACCTCTGCAGCCGTAGCTCTAAGATCCAAATTCTAGCATGGCTTTTTATATTCCCAAGTGTTCTCAGGTTCCCAGACCTTTCATTTTTCTTCCATCTTATCTCAAGGCTGAAAGAAGCTTATCATTTTATTAGACAGTAGAGAAGAACAAAACAATACATCAAGCTTCAGCACTAAATATTGTTTTGTGGAAAAATACCAGGTAAGTTCTTTTATTGTGTGATTAGGAAAACAAAATGATGTCCCAGGTACCATATTTCAGAAGTTGAAAATGGTAGATATGTTTAATTAATGACAAAAGGAACAAAAGTGTAGCAAACAGCTTAGAAGGCAAGTAATTAAAACAAATAGTCAAAGTCTAAATCCTGAGAGAAGAGATTTACTGAGCAAACACCAGAAACATGTAGGAGAGAAAGGTTCTGAAGTGATGTATGAATGAAGACTAGAACACAATGCTTCACACAGTGATACAGAAGTGATTCCAATGATCATTCTTTTGCATGTAAATTCTTTCATTTCCATTAATATAAAGTTGCATTACCATTTAATCCCAGCAGTTCACTTTCTTGATCATTGAATGTTCCCATCAATTTAAGAGATTGAATTTTCTCTGAAAACGTATTTCTAAAGCAACTGTAATCATAGCTTTTCAAGGAGTAACCAAGGGGAAAAATGAACCTCTGTTATCTTAAAAGCTCTTTAGAAATAAACTAAGACTGTGGAAATTATTTTTTGTCACCCAAATAAAGTTCAAGAACAATTAGGTTAAGATCATCAAATCTTTGTTTCATCTGGAACTTTGCAAAAAAATGCATTTCAGCTCTGATTTGTGAGACCATTCTGAATTCACTTTGTCATATTGAACATAAAATGTGTGATAAAGTTTGTCCTATGGTATTTATAGAATAAAACACAGCTGATGCTGTGTGATTTGGACTGTTGCTGCATATGTGAGGCACAGAGGGGACTGCTGGATAAATGTCATCATTAGCTCTACATGCAGGACTTGAAACACTGCCAGCTTTTAAGATGAAATGGGCATATTATAGAGAAAGTAGCTGTGATCGTGAGCTGAAGTTCTAAGTTCTAGTGACATGCTAGGGCAAATTTTTTCAATCATAAATCTAGGCTTTGTGCAACCTAGTTTCCCTCAATTTTGACCATTATATTTGCACTTTTTTTCAGATGAAAGCATGTTCCCAGCTCTTTCATTATTCAAAAAAATAAAAAGATCATAATAAATCTTTATAGCATTTTAGTTAGTTTTTTTTTTTTGCTTGATTCCTGCCACCTTCCTACTTCTACGTCCATATGCTACTATATAGAACAAAGCAGAATGCCCTTCCTATGGACTCCTCTCATTTTTGTAGACCCGCTGTGTCAATCTCTGTAGAAGCTACCTTCATGGAGCCTATTATCAAATAAGAAAATAACAAATATTGATATTAACAATACAGTCAAGTTGAGACTAAACATTGAAAATATTTAGAATACTAAATTGATAATAGGACCTAAAGAATGTATTAACACTCCACTCTGGCAGCACTGTTGAGGAGGAGGTATAACTTTCCTTCTTCTATAGGTGTTTTGGTTTAACAATTAGCAATCAGGAAATCATGCTTTGGTCACTATTTTCTCATTTACAAATGAACACTTTTGAAGTACTAAGAGGATGTAAAGAGTTTATTCTGGGTTTTTTTTTGGACAATATTAAGCAATTATCAAGTTTATGCTACCTGAAAATGTGTGTGTGTGTGTGTGTGTGTGTGTGTGTGTGTGTATGTATGTGTCTAACCTACATGGATAATTGTTTTGTTATTTCTTCAATTCATGCATTTTCAGATGAGACTAATAAAGGCAGTAGTCCCAATTCCACATACTCTTAAAAATAACTAAATCCACTCAATGTGCCTATCTGTGCATGGGTGTAGGACTTTCTACTGCAGCATGGGGAGCTCCTTAAAGACTAGATCCTTAAAGAAAACTTGGCTCTCCCCTCATCGGGAGGCATCAGTTGTCAACAGCTCCTCAGGTAGAAGTGGGACTTCATGAGGTTCCTCCATGCTGATTTGGATTGGATGGTCTTTTTTTTTTTTTTTTTATTTTTTTAAAACAAATTCTTTTTTTTTTTTAAAATGTTGTGTTATTTTTTCTGTATGTGTATCAATGTACTGTCTGCATGCAGGTCTGTGCACCCGTGTCGTGCAATGCCGCGGAGGTCAGAAGAGGGTCTCGGATTCCCCTGGAGCTGGAGTTCTCCTGGAATTGGAGTTTCAGACGGCTCTCGGCCGCCATGTGGGTGCTGGGGATCGAACCCGGGTCCTCTGTAAGAGCGGTCGGCGCTCTTAACCGCTAGGCCATCTCTCCAGCCCGGATTGGATGGTCTTATACAGTTCTTGTTCATTCAGTCATAGCTGCTGTGAATTCATATGTGCAATGGAACTGCAATGACTATCAAATAATGCTTTGCTGCAGATGTCCACTCCACTTGGCTCTTACAAGCATTCCACCTCTTTCTTCCAAGATGATCCTTCATCCATAGGGGGTGGGTAAATGATACACGTCTCATTGGAATCTGAGCACTCTGCAGTATCTTATTCTCTACATGTTCACTATTTGTTAGTCTCCGAATTAATCACCACCTACTGCAAAAAAAAAACAAAAAAAACAAAACCTTTTCTGATGAGGGTTGAGGGGTGCACTAATTTCCATGTATAAAAGAAGTAATTTATCTTCATGTTTATTTAGTAGAATAAAAGTATCTCCCATTGCTGAAGACACTACACACTTTGGTCACAGGATAGATAATCAAATTGGAACTGATCTGGAAGCACAGTGCATACCAGCCAGCCTTCACAGTGCTGTAAGTGTCCTTTGCAGGCTGCTGGGGCAAAAAAGTAATCAATAGCTTGCTCAGCTATGAATCCTGTGAGCTTCCATAATGAGCTTCCAGGCAGTATGTGTCCTGTAGTTCAAAAGTGGGATGACTGTTAAGAGAGCAACAAATTAACTTTTCTGATGGGATTTGAAGCCACCCCACAGGAAAGAACTCAGCCTGGTTCTGTAAATCTAACCAAGAACACATGGATGGGGAGGTCACAGGCCCTAGGGGAACCTACTACTATTGTTTTACTTAATGGTTATTTTGTCAAAATTCTTTCTAAATACTCACATTTATATCCATAGATTATTGCTTCATCCAAGCAACATCACGGAAGCTTCTTAGTGGATGGGACAACAACTACTACACAAACCCATAATTGGCTCAAGTGCTGAGAATAAGTGAGGTCGAGACTTGGCTCTAAATGGGATCTATCACCTTCTCCAAGGCTCATGGAATATAGAAGAGGAGGGGACAGAAAGAATGTAAGAGATGCCAGGTGTGGTGGTGCACACCTTCAATCCCAGCACTCAGGAAGCAGAGGCAGGTTACTCTCTGGGAGTTCAAGGCTAGCCTGGTCTACATAGTGAGTTCCAGGACAGCTGGGGCTATAGGGAGACCCTGTCTCACCCCCCCCCCAAAATAAAAGAATGTAAGGGACAGAAGTTGGTGTGATGTATAGCAAATGGTATATTCTGGACAAGACAGCCATCAAACTCATGAGCTCACTGCATCTTTGGTTAACCACTCAAGATTGGCCCCTCAACATTTCATTATGGAATGGGGGAAGGGCCATGATGTCCCACTCCTCTCTGAAGGACTATCAGCAATTGACACTTGTTGGGAGGAGGGGAATCGTTTTCTTCAGTCCTGTAGCCACTGGTTAGTTGTCCTTGCTCCAGTAAATAACTTTCCACCAATTTACAGACACTAGTCTATATCTGCATCTTCAGCTACATGGCTGTGCTATAAGTGTAGGTCCTCTTTAATATTTTGTCATCAAATTTAGTTCTTTCTTAATTTCCCCCTACCTATTATTATTTATTATCATTATGATGATGATGATGATGATTGATGATGATTATTTTTGAGAGAGTTTCTCCCTGTAACCACAGCTAGCCTAGAACTTGCTGGCCTTGATCTTACAGATACTTACCTATTATTAAATCACTTTCTTTAAGTGTCTTTTTTAGAGAAAAAAATATTTTGTCTCAAATTCTTATCTCCTGGGAGTTTAGTTTTGCTTAACAACAGAGAATGCTAAGGGCCTGCCTTACCTCCCACAGTAATGACAGAAAGCTATGATAATTGTTACTGTTTGGAGATGTATTGAGTAGGTCTCATAAAAGTTCATGTTCTGGAAGCTTGGTCTTTTGGGTGTTAATCTTGAAGTAGTGGAACTTTTTCCAACATGAGGCCTAGTCAAAAGTGATTAGGGTTTTGCTCAGGTGGCCTTTGGAAGGGAATCCTGTAGTTCTCATGGCTCTTCAGTTTCTGGAGAGCAGCTGGTTCCTGAGTCTCTTTTGCTTTCTGACTGCCACGTAATATTCTGCACATGATTCTGATGCTGTGATCCCACCCAGCATGAATCTTTCACCAGAAATAGAAAACATAAAATGAGACAGAATAAAATTTTCTTTGTTACCCAGCCTCAAGTGTTTAATGGCAATAAAAATGGACTGATACAGAAATTGAAAACTGTGGGGTACTGAGGTTTGCTATAATAATAGCAAAACATCAACTCTATTTTTCTATTGATTAGGTTGATCCAAACTCCTATCCTGACAGTCTGACAGAAGAAAACATCTGCATACTTGCAAATGCAATTCTTAGCTACCTACTTTTACTGTTGTTCTAATCATGGCATTAGTTGCATGTCAATAGGCACATAAAAAAGCAAGCAAAAATAACAGAAATACACTGAAAGAGAAATAATGCAGAAGAGATAAATAAATCAAGAGATGTTGCCCATAATTTTAGGGCATAGATGTTTCTGGACCTGTTTGCAATGGACAATAGGAAATGTAAAAATTTAAATAAAAACTCCCACTCACAATAATGCAAAATGGAGTATTTAAGAATAAGTATGACAAAATAGAAAAAAATACTTAAGGTGAAAGTATCAAAATAGTGATGCAAGCAGCTGGATAGAGCCAGAGAGGGGGATGATAAGCTGTGCTCATGCATTTGAAGCCTAGGGAGATGTCAGTTCTTCCCAGACTTCTATATAGATTCAATTCAATCCCTATCCTAAAAGGAGCATACTACTTTTATGAACATTGGAATTTTTTTCCTAAAACACATGCACAAAGCAGAAACACCTAAAATTGGCAAATAAATGAAAATGTTACAAACTACAAGATGTTTAAACTTAAAAATACAGGACTGGAAAGATGCCTCAGCAGTTAAAAGCACTGGCTACTTGGCTGCTCAACATACATGCAGGAAAAACATACAATAAAAATGTAAATGAGTAAAGAAACATAAAAAAATATAATACACATGCTAATGGGCTGTGGAATACCTTGAACTCTCATATGGTTATTCTTTTCTTTTTTTTTTTTTTTTTTTTTTTTTTTTTTTTAGTATTTTCGCGACAGGGTCTCCCTTTAGGTCCCCAACTGGACCTGGAGCTTCACGCTGTAGACCAGGCTGGCCTTGAAACTCGCAAGAGAGCGGGCCTGCCCTCTGCCTCTTTGCCCTCCGTGTGTTGGGACTAAAAGGTGTGCACCACCACCGCCCTGGAAGTATGATTATTCTTAATGGCACGGCAACATTAGAAGAGTTTTAAACTTCCTTTCTCATATATCCCACCATCCCACTTTTAACTGTTAACCCAGAGAAATAAAAGGTGTGTCTACTCAAACATTACACACTAATATTTAAAATTTTATCAGTAATAGCTTCAAATTGAAATTTAAAGAAATGGATTTTAATAAATTGTGGTGCAGGCATATCTTTATATAATGCTAAGCCTTAATTATACAAGTAAATGTAACAACATAGATTAACTATAAGAGTTTGATGCCAAGTGAAAGAATTTAGGCTTAAATAAAAAGCCAAGCATGGTGGCTCACACTGTGCTGGATATCAGCAATGAACCTTGGAACCAGATGGATTTCCTGGGGCGTTTTGTTGCTTTCCATCTAGCGTTAGCTTATTTGCCTGAGCTCCAGATGTATGATTCTGTTGTTCAAAGAACTGAAAGGAGAAAGAATAAGAAGGAGGAGATGAGGGGAGGGAGGAGTAGGAGGGAAGGAGGAGGAGGAGGAGGAGTGAGTAGTAGGTAGGATTGAGGAGGAATCAGTACAGGAGTAGAAGAGGAGAATGAAAAGACCACCCCCCAGATTAATGGTATCCAAGATTGTCCTCTGTGTCCAGAGCATGCACATACATCTACACACATCAAGTACACACCAGAAACTAGCATGTAGTTCCTATGGATTATGGAAAAGCAAAGAGTCCTATGAGCAAAAAACCTAGGGCTAGAAATAAAGGAGATAACATACTAGTTGTTGGTAGGATTACAGATACCAGGAATGGGATTAACTACTGAAATGTAGGAAGAGTACTTTTGAGGTAATGAATGCATATACTTTTCAAGATCATTAAGCTATTTAAAAGAAACGAATGTTATTCTATATAAATCATATCACAACGGTCCCAAGAACAAACAAAATCTTAATCCCTGTCCTGTATATCAGAATTGTGCTTCCAATTGATTAAAACATCTTCACTCTTATGTTCTATCAAGGATTTAAACATATCTCTTTATCAAATAATGTATTTCTGATGAAATTAGCCTGTATACTGCACACCAGACCAGAAATCTGAAGTTCAATTTTTTGTTTCTTTAATTTGTTTCATACATTCACAGATTCAATAAATTGTCACAATTCAATAAATGATGATTAATGAGGGCCAGTTTTCCTAAGGCTCCTGAGCCCATTTTCCAACCCCACATATGCATGTTCATTCTTCCTCATTTTTTTGTCTTCTTCTTCTGGACACAATCAAATTTTCTCTCTTTCTGATCCAGACGCTTCATATGCTTGCTTCTCCTACTGTACTGAGGCTTTACATGCCACCATTCTAATCATATACTTTTGTCAGGTTAATATTCACAGGCTAGCACTATAGGTAGTTCTGCTGCATATTCAATATTTTATCCTAAAGAATTTTAGTTTAATTTTACGATGTTTGCTTTTATGAAAATGGCACTCAACCATTTGAGATTGCCAATCACTGTTTAGATATCCTGCAGTGCTGGCAAATCTTTTTTAGTTTTTGCGAATTATTCATGAAAGCAAATATGACATACAAATAACCTAACTCAGTAAATTTAGCAATCAGTTTATAGAGGTCTCGAAAAGCTCGTGGGACCAAATCCCCGTTCAGATGATTTGCCGTGAAAGGAAGAGAGAGTAAATAAGAAAGTTTAGATGTTTTAGTTCTGAAAATAAGGACATTTATAATGTTTAAGAATAAGAAAGAAATTGTTTAAATACTCAGATTTATAGTTCAATAACAAAATTTTTCTACTATATTTTCTGTGGAAGATGACTAAGAAAATGTATCTTTCATAGTCTAATCATAACTAGACATGGGAGAGGTCAGGAAGAATGAACACAAATCTGTTAAAGGGAGAAAGCATTTGATAGGAAGAAGGATGTTCCAGGTATATNAGGAGGAGGAGGAGGAGGAGTAGGAGGAGGAGGAGGAGGAGGAGGAGGAGGAGGAGGAGGAGGAGGAGGAACAGGAGGAAGAGAAAGAGGAGAAAGGAAAAGGACCACCCCCCAGAGTAATGGTATCCAAGATTGTCCTCTGGTGTCCATAGGAGCATGCACATACATCTACACACACATACACACAAAACTAGCTGTAGTTCCTATGACTTATGGAAAAAGCAAAGAGTCTATGGCAAAAAACCTAGGGCTAGAAATATAAGGAGAAAAATATAGTTGTTGGTAGGATTACAGATACCAGGAATGGGATTAACTACTGAAATGTAGGAAGAGTACTTTTGAGGTAATGAATGCATATACTTTTCAAGATCATTAAGCTATTTAAAAGAAACGAATGTTATTCTATATAAATCATATCACAACGGTCCCAAGAACAAACAAAATCTTAATCCCTGTCCTGTATATCAGAATTGTGCTTCCAATTGATTAAAACATCTTCACTCTTATGTTCTATCAAGGATTTAAACATATCTCTTTATCAAATAATGTATTTCTGATGAAATTAGCCTGTATACTGCACACCAGACCAGAAATCTGAAGGTTAATTTTTGTTTCTTTATTGTGTTCAATACATTGACAATTCAATAAATTGTCACAATTCAATAAATTGATGATTCATTGAGGCCAGTTTCTCCTAAGGCTCCTGAGCCCATTTCCAACCCCACATGCATTTTCCATTTTTTTTCTATTTCTAGGAATCACTCAATTTTCTCTTTGCTATCCAGACTGCTTCTCCTACTGTACTGAGGCTTTACATGCCACCATTCTAATCATATACTTTTGTCAGGTTAATATTCACAGGCTAGCACTATAGGTAGTTCTGCTGCATATTCAATATTTTATCTCAAGAAATTTAATTTATTTTAGATTTTTCTTTTATAAAATGCACTCAACCATTTAGATTGCCAATCACTGTTCTAGATCCTGCAGTGCTGGGACCAAATCTCTGTTTTTGCAGAAATTATTTGCCAGTGGGAGAAGGCAAATATAAAACAGTACAAAATAAAATAAGCTCAGTAATTTTAGATGTTTATAAGTTCTCTGAAAATACTACATTGGGAAACAGTGTTATAAAATGTTTAAGTAATTTAAGAAAGAAAATTTGTTTAAATACTTCAGATTTGTTCAATAGACAAAATTTTCTACTGATATTTTCTGTGGAAGATGACTAAGAAAATGTATCTTTCATAGTCTAATCATAACTAGACATGGGAGAGGTCAGGAAGAATGAACACAAATCTGTTAAAGGGAGAAAGCATTTGATAGGAAGAAGGATGTTCCAGGTATATAGCAGTAGTTGAAGTCAGAGATGGGAAAATAAAATAGCTCTCTCCAAGAGCTAGCCTCAGCTCACCCAAGGTCTTAGGGAACATCATGTGCTGCTGGTTGGCAGTTAAATGCAACAGAAAACAAATGAAGGAATTTATACACCATGATTATCTGGTCTGCTTCATCAGAATAAAAGTAATCCTGATGAAAGGAATCTATTAATAGAATGAAAGAGTGAACATGGAAATATTAGTAAGATTCTATGTGTAAAATAAGATTTTTTGTAAGTCATTTTGAGAAATGAGTAGACTTGAACAGTCTTTGAGGTTGATTCTTCATGATCTGCTGCTGTACAAAGGCAAAGGAAGGAGAAGGAATCATTTATTTTTAATTTATTGGCCTCAGCAGCTGCGGAAATGGTAATCAAAACAAATTCAGGTGAAATAGCATTCAGGAAAGAAATCAAGAATTCGGTTTTGAATACAATATTGAGGAATCTAAGAAATATTCAGTTGGATTTCTGAGCAGAAAAATATGCTAAGCAGAAGAAAGATGACAATATAGGATTCTGGAACTCAAGAGAGTGGTTAGTGGGGCTGGAGAGATGGCTCAGCCATTAAGAGCACTGGCTGTTCTTGCAGAGGACCTGGGTCCAGTTCCCAGCACCTATATGGTGGCTTATAACCATCTATAATTTTAGTTTCAGGGGATACAATGCCCTCTTCCAATCTCTGTGGGAATTGCCTGACCCTGGTGGACTTACATGCATGCAGGTAATATACTCACACACATAAAACAATAAATAATTTCTTAAAAATAGAGTGGTTAGGACTATTGACCTAAATTTGTGGCTACCATAACTATATGGAGTTAGAATCTATAGATGTGGATGATACTATATGGACACAGATCACAGAATAGGGCACAGAACTGAACACTCTGGAATTCAAAATGTAAGCCTTGCTGTGGACACTGAGCACTATCAAAGGTAGAGAAACACAGATGTCAAAAGAAGAGTTCTGTGAAGGAAGAATGATCAAATATATTGAAGGCAATAATGGATGTTTCAGGCAACACCAACCAACGCTTATTTATTGGAAAGCATGATGAAGTAGAAGCAGAACTTGCAAGAATACAATTACATATGTAATTGTACTAGGCATGAAGAAAACCTCCTGAAAATGGGATCAAAGAGAAAAATAAATCCCCTAAAATCCTAGAGGACCAACTTTTGTCTATTATTATCTTTGCGGATAGATTCAAATAATAACAGGTTTATTAAGAGAGTATTGAAATGTCAGACTTGGGATTCATGAATGGGAAGTGAGGAGGAATGGTGCATTCAAGAAGAAAATAGAATTAGGAAAAGAAAAGGTATCATCTTGGATTGTTGGCAAGACTGATAAATCAAGGCAGAAAATATATTACTACTGTCAAAAGATGAAATTACAGCAAATAATTATAGATCTAGTTGTCCTTTATTCTCAGTTCATTAAACTGGATTTTTCCCATTCTATAAAGTACAATAAAGGCTCCTGCTGAATAAGAGCAGTAATATGGCACTCAGAAATGAAACAGCGTTCGCAAAAGAGGATGGATTTATATCAGGTATGCTTTAAAAAACTTAGTTAATTGGGGTGATGTATCAGTTTTATATATAACATTTAGTGCCAGTGCTATCATTTGGGTTGGTCTGGTATGCTGGATTCTACCACTGAAACTCAGTTCAAGGTAATGGCAATTTATGATTTTTTAACACTATAAATTTGCAAGTTATCTATGCATTTTGGACAACACCAACTTAGTGGATTCAAGGAATAGAGAAAAGGCATTTGGGTTCTAAAATGTTGGCAGTGTGCTTAGAAGTGCTTCAAATTCATAAGTACATTGATGGTCCAGGGAGTTGTCTTATCTAGTTGAAAAAATTCTAATTAAGGGACTTAAGGGATAGGTTAAAATCTGCTGTTGTGTAGAAAGATAATGAAAAAAATTTCAACTTAAACCTCCTTTATTTTCCTCTATTTGCTTTGTACTAACTTTGCAGTGACATTTATGTAATCTTTGCTTGTATGTAAATTTATGTTAATGACATAGCTGATGTTTAGAATCTAAATTTACATGGGGTGAAAGCAATGTATCCTAATTAAAGCTTTGTGAATGTTGGCCTTTCAGAAAGAATCTTGAAATATCAATGGAATTTGGTCGTTGATCCAGTGTATTTGGTTCATGTGGATTGAGTCTATAGAGATTTTATTTTATAAGCTTTGCCAGGACTGAGATTTATAAAAGATATGAGAGCAGAGAGGTTTCTTAAAATATACTTTAAAAATAAAAATAATAGGTTGGTTATCCATCCCGGAATTCAAAGCTTCCTACTCTTTGTCTTAAGTGGTGAGAGAATTATATAATTTAATTTGACTTTTGTTAACCCATGGTAGAATAGCTCATGAGTGTTAAGTCTGTTCATAGAACTAACTAAATCCTAGACAAAGTGAACTTCCAGCATATTTATGTTATAGAAACTGATGTTAATATTTTGTGCCATTGACATGGGATGCACGGACACTTATTTCAGTGATAACAGAAATGAAACCTGAGAAATAGAGCAGAAACTCTCAGCATAATGGGCAATTCTTCTTAAGAACAAGGGGGGGAGGGAAGGTGTGAAATTAGTGGTGGGGTAGGGGGCACTGAGCCCAGCACCACTTCAAATTGGAAGGACTTTTAATAGGTTCTTGATGTGGTCTAAGCTTAAAAATATTTGTACTAGTCATGAGGATGGCATTTTTTTGGTAGCCCCAGCTGGCCTGGAACTCACTATATACACCAGGCTGGCCTTGACTCACAGTGATCGACCTGCCTCCCGAGTACCAGGATCAAGACTTTCACCACCATGCCAGCTGAGGATAGTATTTTTTAAAGAAAACATCTTCCCTAGGTTTTAAAAAGTACGTTTGTTCCTTCCTTCGTGTAATATACAGATAGTAGACAGAAGGGATTTCTCTGTTCCTGGTGGGCTTTGTCACTTTGATTAAAAGAAGGGATAAAGGACATGCACAATCTTTTTGACAAGAGAGACTTAATTTTTCCTTCAGAGCAAGATGTAAATTTAGGGCTCCAGAACCCATCAGTTTCTTATCTTCACAAGGGTCTCCCTCAGTCCCATGATAAAAGTGATCATTCTCTTTAGGTTTTAGTCACTTGGGATGTAGGTAAGGTTTTTAAGAAGATATTAATTCATAAGCTTCTAGATTATAGAATAATTTATTGACTAATTGAATACCTAAACAAAAAACAGATTTGGTTCCTTATTTGTTTGATTTCCTTGTCATTGCATTTCTTAAAGCAAATACTTATTTTATGTCCACACCTCACACTAATGTCTTACTTAGTTCAACTTATTTTATATCTCACTTCAGCAGATGTATTGTTTTATCTGATGGCAGTAACATCTGATCAGCTTTACTTGCTTGCACAGTTGTACTACCATGAGCCTTGAACATGGTGAACACATGCCACTTCTCATTCCCATGTATTAGGGTTCTATGAAAAAAGTTATAGAATATATATCTTTGCTGAACACATAAATGGATATTGAAACAGTTGTATTCACTCAACTGTCTGCTTTTCTAATGTGAATATCAGATGATGAATGCTTCCACATGTTTGTTAAGAGTCAATGTAGACTCTGTGGGTAAGATACCGTTTTTGCTATATTTCTGGTCATAAATGCTTACGTGTAAATCATTTATTGCAGCAGTATCTTGTCTTCTGGCATGGGTCATGATCTCACAGAAGCTATAGTTACCTGCATAAGACCTGCACAAGATGGGTAGATCATCTCCAAGTCCTACCCCTACCAAAGAGCTATTTGAAGTGGATAGCTAGTAGGGAAAGGAGAATCATTCTTTTAAAAAATGTATATTTATACTGTACAACAGAGACATTATAGAGAACATTTGTATGTGCCAATCCCAAAGTTATTTTTCTACATATTTTATGTAAAACAAATGTGGACAACAGCGATTTATATCTCCATTTAACTCAGATGCATTACCGTTTTTATCAGAGCCTGTAAACCAATGTTGCTTAATATACACATATTTACTTTTACTAAGTCCTAAAACTCCATGTATCCTGTAGACAGTGTCTGGGCAAAACTGGATACTTGTTGAACTCATGTCAATTAATTATGAATTAATTGAATATACACCCGTGTCCCTCTCCCGCCCCTCCCCCCTTCCCAATTCACCATTTCAGTCTGTTTTCTGATGCAGTCTTTCTGTTGTTCTTTTACTATGCATCCCTCTCCACAAGAAATATTAATATCTGGGTTATTGGTACTAGCATCCACATATGAGGGACACCATTTGTCGTTTGTTTTTTCTGGGACTGTGTTACTTCATTTAACATAATGTCTTCTAGCTCCATCCATTTACCTGCAAATTTCATGATGTTGTCCCTCTTTACTGCTGCATAGAACTCCATTGTATACATGTACTACATTTTCTCTATCCACTCGTCAGTTGAGGGGCACCTGGGCTGGTTCCAGCTTTTTGCTATTGTGAACAGAGCTGCAATAAACATAGCTGTGCATGTATCTTTGCAGTAAGATGTGTCTTGTGGGTATATACCCAGGAGTGGTATGACTGGGTCAAATGGAAGGCTCATTTTGAGTCTTCTAAGGGTTCTCCACACTGCTTTCCATAGTGGCTGTACAAGTTTACATTCCCACCAGCAATGGATGAGTGTTCCCCTTTCCC